>CM034542.1:5160387-5312887 GCA_020002185.1 Paraescarpia echinospica
AACACCGCGGACTCGACATGTTCAAACAAGGGATCAGTATACCTGGTTTGACCTTGTCCTACCTGTTCACCTACGTACCGGAGAGGACGTTCTTTACGCTCTTCAACGAGACGAACAAGGACGTCCACCAACTCATCAGAGAGAACATCGTCGGAGGGCCGTCACTCATCTTCACCAGACATCACGAGAAGGGGGTCACGAAGATACGTCGTAACGACTACGGTGATGCGGCTCGAACGTGTCAGTCCATTGTGGGCTACGATGCGAATGAATTGTATCTGTGGTCGATATCACAAGAGATGCCGACTGGATGGTACACGCGGCGACGGGAAGAGAAGGAGTTCCGACCCGAAATGGCACAGCCCACAGGTCAGATGGCTGTCGAATGGCTTACGTGGGAGTCCGAAAGCACGGGACTCGCCATACGTCATCAGACCAACGGTCGAGAGAAGCGCATCGGTAAACTGTTGGTGGACGGTTGGTGCAGTGAAACGAAGACGGCCTATCAGTTTCACGGATGCTACTACCACGGATGTCCGTGCACCGGACGCGAGTTCAACGAGGTCAATGGGAAACCCATGACGCAACTGCTCGCCGAAACACGAAAGAACACAGCCTATCTTCGACACTTTGTGAGGGTCGTCGAATTGTGGGAATGCGAGTGGAAGGTCACGAGACGCGATCCGTGCGTACAAAAGTTTCTGGACGTTCGCCAACGTCGTCGAAACGTGCGCTGGAAAATGACGTCACAACAGATCCTGACAGGTGTGTGCAACGGTAGCGTGTTCGGTATGATTCAGTGCGACATACGTGTACCGGAGAACCTGCGCGCACACTTTGCCGAGATGCAGCCCATCTTCAGGAACATTCACCTGACCCGCGATGATCTCGGACCGTTCATGCGTCGCTACGCCGAAGAACACAACATCATGGCAACTCCGCGACGCATGCTCGTCGGGAGTTATCGAGGGGATAAGATCTTGCTCGCCACACCACTCTTGCGATGGTACCTCGCGCACGGTCTCGAGGTGACGCACGTCTACCAGGTCATCGAGAACACACCGGTCGCCTGCTTCCGACGATTCGGCGAGGCGGTGTCCACCGCACGTCGCGAAGGAGACGCCCATCCCGACAAGGCCATGATCGCGGATACCAACAAACTTATGGGCAATTCGTCCTACGGGAAATTGATCACCAACGTCGATAAGCACCGCGAGGTCACCTACTGCACGGAGAAGAGTGCATCGACCGCGATCAACAATCGTCGCTTCCGTCAACTCGACGTCGTCGCTGCCGATGCATACGAGATCGAAATGCACAAACGCACCGTCAAATACGCACTGCCCACACACGTGGGATTCTTCGTGTTGCAGTGGGCCAAACTGCGTATGTTGGAGTTCTACTACGACTTCATGATCAGGTACGTGGATCGTCCGCTGTTCGAGTACTGCGAAACCGATACGGACAGCGCCTATTTGGCTCTGGCCGGTGAGTCCGTCGACGACCTCGTGACCCCGGTACTGCGCGACCACTACTATCGTCACCGCTCCGAATGGCTACCGTCCGAATGTTGCGACGAACATCAGAACGAATACGTGCGCTGTCGGCTGGCCGGACGTCCGTGGAACGGCACCGAGACGTGTTGCAAGGAGCGCAAGGCGTACGACAAGAGAACACCGGGACTCTTCAAGGTCGAATGGTCCGGTGACTGTTTCCTGGGTCTGTGCAGCAAGACCTACTATTGTTCGGGTACGGTCGATAAATATAGCACCAAAGGTCTGAACAAACGACTCAACACCATCGACAAGCAGTCGTTCCTGGACGTGTTGACCAATCGTTGCAGTGGAAGTGGGAAGAACCGCGGGTTCCGGGTCAATCACTCATCCGTGCTGACGTACATCCAGGAACGTGCGGCGTTGACCTACTTCTATGCCAAGCGCGTGGTCAACGAAGACGGAATCCCCACGGGGCCGGTGGACGTGTAATGCCGAACCACTGCTGACACGATGAGGAAATGCGCCCCTACGTCAGTTGGGGTTATAGGCGCCTCTAGCTGTCACGCGGTTAGTAGGCGGAGACACACGAAAAAAAAGAAAAAAAAGAAAAAAGATAAACACTATTTAGTCAGATGCCACACAATCGATAGTCATAACGTAGCATGTCACGGACGGGAACGCTTGTAGCTGTAACACTAGTGGGAATACTCGGTCTGTATCTGTACGTCTTGTACGTCTTGTTCCGCGATCCCTTCCTTCGTTGGTGTGGTGGAGGTGTCGTCGTCGCAACTAACAGCACAGTGGTCAACGCGACATTGTCGAACACCACCGGTGAATACTAGATGGACACGCGATGGAAACACCCCTTCACCTGTATCGTTGCGGGACCGACGGGATGCGGTAAGACCACGTTCGTGATGCGTCTGCTACGTCACGCCACAACGATGATCGATCCACCTCCAGAGAAGATCACGTGGTGTTACGGTGTATGGCAGAGTGCCTACGTTGACAACGACCTGGTACGATTCGAGGAATGCTTACCGAGCGGTGCGTTCGACGCATCGACGAGTAACCTCGTGGTCATCGATGATCTGATGGCAGAAACGGACGAACGGGTCACGACCTTGTTCACAAAAAAGAGTCATCACCAGAACACGTCCATACTGTATCTCGTGCAGAACCTGTTTCCGAAGAACAAGGAGAGTCGTACGATCAGTCTGAACGCACACTACATGGTTATCTTCAAGAATCCTCGCGATGCGTCACAGATCGGACACTTGGCACGACAGATGTATCCGGGTCGCCTGAAGCTTGTAAAGGAAGCGTTCCGAGACGCCACGTCACTCCCGTACGGTTATCTCCTCGTCGATCTGAAACAGGGCACGCTCGACGATATGCGTCTGCGCACGGGTGTCCTTCCGGACGACAGTGTCCAGTACGTGTACCAACCCAAGGTATAAGACGTCCGCGCAGCGCCTCGTTCCTTCAGTCGCAGCATGCTCGTGAAGACAACAGCATGTCCGAACTCGTGAAGAAACACATCCTCTGCATACAGACGCTAAACAGATAAAAGAGTACGAAATTGAGACGAGCCATCATCAGAAACGCCGACGCCGATCTGTTGTGTGCACTAGCCGAGTGTGCCTATAACATATTGAAGAAGAACTTGCCCTTGACCGACGCGCAGAGACGTGCTCTGAACGTGTACAAAACAAACCTACGTGCTCTGGCACAGAGAGACGCACCTGCAGCGAGGAGACGTCGCATCTTGCTACGGGGTAACAACCAGGGCGGAAGAGGACAGACCGGTGGTTTCCTGTCGGCACTGCTGGCACCTTTGGCAGGTGCGGTCTTGCTACCCTTGCTAAAACAGATGCTACTCAAGTAGACAACGATGGAACACGTACGGAAGATGGCCTTGGTAGATCCGCGACTGCTGGACAGTCTACGCGCACCGGCACCGACGGATACCCTAGGACGCAAAGTACAGGTACTCGACGACGAGATGAAAGTCATACTCGACAGACAAGATCTCACCGACGGTGACAAGGTCGTCATGTATAATCAAGTGTTGCAACGCTACAACGCGTTGTCCGATCGACGCACGCGCGAACCGATGCGCGTGATAACGGTCAACAAGGACACGTCCCCGGTGGTCACAGCGGCGGCGGTGGTGGCGGGAACTAATACGGATCCGACCCCTCCGGAGGTGGGGGTGGAAGCGGAAATCATCGACAGTGTTCCCAAACGCCTCCAGGTCAAAGCCAGACGACTGATGGAACGTCTGAAACGAGACGTCGCGTGGAATGCGCGCGGAGAGCTCATGAACAAAGGCGTAGCGGTACCCGGAAGTAACGTGGTGGACCTCGTGAACGATTTGTTGCGTCAGCGCAAGACCATCGGCTCTCCAACGGGGTGGCAGGTGTTTGCACATCAACTCGGCGACATGAATCTGCCTATGGAGTTGGTGGGTAACGAGGCCAGGAGACTGGCCATTCGACAGGAACAAAGGAAGCGTACCATAGAAGCGGCGGCCACACGATCGCTCGGTAGAGCACGTCGAACGCTGCAGTGGACACCCCTCTCGCGGAGACGATCTCGAATGAGTCCGTCTACTCTACCTACACCACCGACGTCGACTAGTAAGACATGGGAGCGTCTCGAATAAAAGAGACGCATCATCTCGATTCACCGACATAATGTGTGATCTACGGGACAGTCTAACACGTCTGTTTACCGGTGTTGCTTACAGCGGACTTCCCATTGTGTGCGGGATTACCATCGATTATATCATACGTACGTCATCATGGGGCGCCGTCGTAAACAGCTGGAGGACGTCTACTTCAACCCCTCCAAGGTGGGTAGTTACGGAGGAATCGCGTCTTCGCAACGAACCGCCATACCACGCGTACCGAGAAAAATCGTCGAACAATGGCTATCGGAACAGAACGCCTATACATTACATAAACCGGTCAGAGTTCGTTTCAAGCGTCGGCGCACGATCGTCGGAGGACGGGATCAACAGTGGCAGGCCGATCTCGTTGACGTGTCCAGTCTGAAAAAAGAAAACGACGGTACAACGTTCCTGCTCACGGTGATCGACGTCTTCTCGAAAGTCGCCCGATGCGTTCCACTGAAGAACAAGTCGGCGACGTCTGTGTCGAAGGCACTGAACGGTCTCTTCACCGACATTCAACCACTGTCGTTGCAGACCGATAGAGGTCTGGAATTCTATAACCGTAGCGTTCGGGGTGTATTGGACAGAAACGGTATCCACCACTTCTCCACCTTCAACACAGAGATCAAGGCGAGCATCGTCGAACGCTTCAATCGCACACTAATGTCACGTATGTGGCGATACCTGACACACAAAGAAGCGTGGCGGTACATCGATATCCTTCCGGATCTGGTGCGCACGTACAACGACACACCTCACCGCAGTATCGGGATGTCTCCGTCACAGGTGGATGCGACTAATCAGGAAGAGGTGTGGCAGCGTCTGTACGGTGGTCATCACGTTAAGGGTGTACCCAAGTACCACGTGGGGGATCGCATACGTATCAGCAAGACTAAGAGACGGTTCGATAAAGGTTACACGATAAATTGGACAGAGGAACTATTCACGATACGCGAAGTCCATCCGTCCGATCCACCCGTCTATCGTCTAACGGACGATCTCGGCGAGATACTGGACGGTACCTTCTACGAACCGGAGATGCAGAAGGTGACGGTTCCGGTTGATAAACTGTACCGTGTGGAATCGATAGTACAGCGCCGGAAGGTAGGCAGGCGACGGGAGGTGTTGGTGAAATGGGACGGATATCCTTCGAAGTTCAACAGCTGGATCGATGCCAAGGGTCTCGTCGGACTATAAAGACTAATTGTGCGTCCGTCACGATGTCAGTCGTCCACGTATGGCAGACGAGACAACATCACGCATCACCGTTAGCGACGAAGAAGAAGAAGAAGAAGAAGACGACGTCGACACTCTACCGCCACCACCACTAAAGAAAGAGAGGACTCCGTGGCACATATTCGGTACCGCGTGTCCCAAAGAGGAGATCGTCTTTCTGTGTCAGGTCGTCGTCTTGTACGCGGTCATCTTGGTCAGCATCTACAACCTGACGTTTGGCCACCACGATCCGACTCTGTGGACGGCCCTGTTGAGCAGTTCGTTGGGTTACCTGCTACCCAGTCCGACGTAGAAACAACAACAACATGGATCCGAGTGATTTCTATCTCACGTTGCCCAGCAATGCTTCCATGCACACGCACCCCGACAACACGCTGACCCACTACATCACGACGCTACCGAAACGTATCCTACTACGGGGACAATGGGAATGCGGTCTGGTGGAGGTACAGTACCCACACAGTTGGTACAACATCGTAGACGATGACGCGGGGTTCGCTGTGACACTACCGATAGACGAAGAGCACCCACGGTCCCTGCACACGAAGACTATCCGAATCGGAACCGGATACTATAAAGATCCGTGGTCACTGATCCTCTCCATTAACGCCTCTCTACGTCGTGTGGTGGGAGAGGGACGAGTGAAACTGAGCTACAACATCATTACGCATAAGGTATCGGTGCACATGGCACCGAATAACGTCTTCCGTGCTGCTATACTGACTGCCGTTCTCGGCTTTCGTACCACTACGCTGGAGTATCTCCCGAAGGATCCCGATGCACCCGAGTTCAAGGTATTGATCACGGAAGCCGACACCGTGATCACCATGGAACGAGGGCTCGACTCACTCTACATCTATACGGATGTCGTGGAACCACGAGTTGTTGGTGACAGTCTCGTACCGCTGCTGCGCATCATCCCGGTGAGCAGTCGCCATGGCGACATCGTATCGAAGACCTTCGATAAGATTCACTACGTACCCGTGCTCTACAAAGAATTTGGCACGATCGAGATAGATATAAGAGACGACACCGGAAATCGCGTGCCATTCGAGGTTGGTAAGGTGACGGTGACACTTCATTTCCAAAGGCAACGGACGGCACTGTTCTAGAGAGAGAGAGAGAGAGAAAGATGAATTACACCGACTACTACGATCGTCAAGCGGGAGGCGCGATTCCTTATTTCGTGGGTGCCCGACACCAACGGGGACACGGCCTGGGAAGTCTATTCGGAAGTCTACTGCGTAGCGTCATGCCACTCGTCAAGAGAGGAGCCGTGGCGTTGGGAAAGAGAGCTCTGTCGACCGGCGCACGCATAGCCGACGACGTCCTGTCGGGACAGAACATCAGAACGGCCGCCAAACGTCGCGTCACCACTGCCGGTAGAGATATGATGAGTGATCTCTTGACCCCTGGCGTGCGACCACGTAAGCGTATAAGACGCACACACCCTGCGAAACGAGTCAGTACACCAGCGAGACGTCGGAGGAAACAGCAGAAACCGAAGGTACGTCGTGAACCCGATATATTCGACGATGGCGTTCGTTCATAAACTATCGTGTGAGGGACTCAAGAGCGAACTCGATCTCTTCACCGTACCTCTGACTCAGACCGCCATCATCGACAGTCGCACGGTCCATCACCAGCCGGTGTCCTCTCTCGACTCGGGTGGACCGATCGAATTCGTCGTACCCGGTTCGGGAGACGATTACTTGGATCTCGCCGACACGAAACTACACGTTCGAGCGAAGGTGACGCGTGACGACGGAAGTGATCTCGATCCCGCCGATCCCGTCGCTCCCGTGAATAACTGGCTCCATTCGCTGTTCGGTCAGGTCGATTTCTACCTGAACGGAACGCTCGTGACTCCCTCGACCAACACGTACCCGTACCGTGCCTACATAGAGACGCTGCTCAGTTACGGTGACGATGCCAAGGAGACGCAACTGACGAGTCAGATGTGGTACAAGGACACGGCCGGTCGTATGGACGCCGTCGTCGTTGATGGTGCCGATCCGACAGCCAACGCGGGGTTCGTTGCCAGACGTCACATGATCGCCCAGAGTCGTGTAGTCGACATGATAGGTCGTGTCCACGTCGACCTCTTGCTTCAGGATAAACTCCTCATCAACGGCGTCGAGCTCAAGATGCGTTTCGTACGCAGTAAGGATGCGTTCGCTCTCATTGCTGGTGGAGCCAACCCCGCCTACAAGATACAGATCGTCAACGCTACACTGTTCGTCAAGAAAGTCACCCTGAATCCGGGTGTGCAGATGGCACACATCAAAGCCCTCGAAAAGGCCACCGCCAAGTATCCGCTGCGACCTGTCGAATGCAAGGTCTACTCTATTCCCACAGGTACCCATTCGTACACGCGCGAGAACCTCTTTCTTGGTACTATTCCGAAACGTCTTGTGATATGCTGCATCGATAACGACGCCTACAACGGATGCTACAACAAAAATCCCTTTCACGCTAAAAACAACCACATCAACTTCTTCGCCGTGTACGTCGACGGACGACAGATACCCGCCAAACCTTTCCAGCCCGACTTCGACAACAACCTCTTTGTCAGATGCTACCATAACCTGCTCACCTCGACGGGTAAGGCGTGGCAGGACGAAGGGAACGGCTTGACTCGCTACGACTTCCGACACGGCTACACCTTCTTCGGCGTGGACCTCACCCCCGATGCGTGCGACGACTGCTGCTTCCATCTGGTACAAAAGGGCAACTTGCGCGTCGAGATTCATTTCCGCGACGCACTGACAACCACTGTGAACGTCGTCGCCTACGCCGAGTTCGAGAAGGTGCTGGAGATCGACAGGAATCGTAACGTCATCTACGACAACTGATGGAAACCATGCAGCTCGTCCGTCTACTCACCCGCGATACGCACGCCCGTGTCGTCATGCGCGGGATCGTACCCAAAGACGTACTCCTCGAACTCCAGATAGACGCTTACCCCGTCGCCTTCGTGTGTAACACGCACGACACGGGTAAACCCGGAGAACATTGGATAGCTATCTACGTAGACGCCAACGGTTGCGCCGAATACTTCTGCTCTTACGGCTTGCCGCCACGACACGTCGAGTTTCGACGTTTCTTGAATAAACATTGTGTAACGTGGACTCATAATACTAAGAGACTGCAGAGTCCCGTGTCTAACGTTTGTGGACGATACTGTGTTGCTTATCTCATGTTTCGATGTCGTGGACTTGTCATGAAGGATTTCGTAAAAGGTTTCGGCACTGATCTGGTAGCAAACGATTGCCGCGTATTCGATTGGCTTAAACAACTGCAATAACCGTGTTTCATTAACGAACATATATCATCATCATCATCATCGTCATTAACGATTCGAGCCTATGGCGCGGTGGTCACACACCCGTAAGCTCACGACCTCTGACGCGGTGTTCACTCACCCGTAAGTCGTACCATCATCGTCATCCCACGAGCCACTGGCGTGGTCGTATTGACTCCTAAGCTCACGACCTCTGTCGTGGTGTTCACTCACCCACAAGTACTTCGCTTAATAAAACACGGTTTCATATTATACGCTTGTATCATTCGTCAATAAAATACGTGTGCACTCGTATACTCTTGTGTTTCGTTAGTTCTTTCATACACGCACATTCATACACACCCCTCACATACACGTGCATTCATACACAACTAATACCTCTCTACACTCCTCGTTATCATTAACAACCTAATCAACTTTCAAACTGTGGTTTTAATAGTTATCCCCTTAGTACTAATTCTTCATACATACATACATCACATGTTTTAAAGTCCGAGTCGCTAGATGGCACTACGGGTGCTTAGGTACACTTCTTTCCGCTAGGTGGCGCAGGTCACGTGACAACTCACGCAGGTCACGTGACTACTCATGCTCAGGGGGGCGGCTTTCGAAACCTCCCTAATATCGCTTAAACACCGCAGGATACCCCTCCAAAATCGCCTACATACTACTTGTGACATTTACAATCTGGTTTTCACTCAATTAATACACTATATTTATCTGATCTGATGTGAAAACGTTCCGTAATTTATCATAAACATAACTAAGTTAGTAAAATAACAAACCTTTATAAAACATGCCCGGTAAATAGAATATAAAAAAAAAATTGTCCTCTTGTGAAATTTGAATTAAATTCTAGGTGTCAAACAGTCAAGTAGCATTTCCTGTACACCGCACTGACCCCAGGAAACACAAACTGTATTTTACAACTATACGGAACACAAAATGGATACAATAATTGATAATAAAGGCCCTTCACACATTCTTGCGTCCTCATCAGCGATAAGGCTCCCTTTTCTGAAATCTACAAACATGCAACTAGCAACCACAGCATTTCGGCAACCACACAGCCACACAATTTTTCCCCAGAACGCGCATTTTTAAGTAGGTGAAGTTAAACTTTATTTTGTATTTGTTAAATACAATTATTCAACGAAATTTGCGTTCCAGCTCAATAGTTTAAAATTATTATTCGTTTTAAGCCAGATGAGTTTGTCTACTGCGTTTGCAGCTTGTAAAAAATACACTCCCTACGCATCTTAAGTTGTTGATTGTTGAGAATAGCCTCTTTGATAGACGGTAGTTATCTTAATCAGCAATACTAAAAATAAAAATCCGCACTTTTCGTTCACGTTTTAACAGAGTTCTGATGAGAAATAATGTATTATTTATATATCGCTTAATTCATGTGCTCATAATTGTTAAATCATCGTCACCCCGTTCATTCACCAGTATTTTGTTTGCATCTGTAACCTCTGAGTGTTACGTTATTATGCCTATGTATCTAGTCGTTGAGCGGCGAGCCTTCGGTGAGTGCACAAGTATATGTTAAGAAGCAGTCAAAATATGTCAAATGACGAACAACAACGCCAACCTGTCGCAGAACAGAGAGGAACATTTCGAATGTTTTCGTAAGCAATGGCAGAACGATGCTATCGTGTCAAGGCTGAATGATGAAACAGAAGAGTATCAAGCTTCCCTCCTGAAATACACAATAGGGGAGCAGTGTGTCAACATAATTGAAAACGCCGGCACAGAACACTCAACCGTTGACAGCACATTTGCAATGTTACAGAGACACTGCGTGGGCGATACCAACATCGTGTTCCGCCGATTCGTCTTCAATTCATTCAACCAAAAAGAAGAGGAGGATTGTGACACGTATTTGACAAGGTTGAGGGAGTTAGCTGCTCGGTGCAATTTGGCAACCTGCAAAGCGAACTCGTCAGAGACAGGCTGATACTTGGCATTAACAGCGAAGAAACAAGAAAGAAGCTTCTTGCGACAGGTGCGTTGACCTTGGAAGTAGCCATCCAGATAGGGCAGTAGGTAGTAGACAGTGGAGTGAGTGGACAGTAGGTAGTATACAGTGGAGTGAGTAGACAGCGGGTAGTAGGTAGTAGACAGTGGAGTGAGTGGACAGTGGGCAGTAGGTAGTAGACAGTGGAGTGAGTAGACAGTAGGTAGTAGACAGTGGAGTGAGTAGACAGTGGGCAGTAGGTAGTAGACAGTGGAGTGAGTGGACAGTGGGCAGTAGGTAGTAGACAGTGGAGTGAGTAGACAGTGGGCAGTAGGTAGTAGACAGTGGAGTGAGTGGACAGTGGGCAGTAGGTAGTAGGCAGTGGAGTGAGTAGACAGTGGCCAGTAGGTAGTAGACAGTGGAGTGAGTGATGTCTGTCAGGGTAGTGTAGACAACTACCATCACTAGCTTGTGAGGATGTCTGTCAGGGTAGTGTAGTCAACTACCATCACTAGCTTGTGAGGATGTCTGCCAGAGTAGTGTAGTCAACTACCATCACTAGCTTGTGAGAATGTCTGTCAGGGTAGTGTAGTCAACTACCACCACTAGCTTGTGAGGATGTCTGTCAGGGTAGTGTAGTCTACTACCATCACTAGCTTGTGAGGATGTCTGTCAGGGTAGTGTAGTCAACTACCACCACTAGCTTATGAGTATGTCTGCCAGGGTAGTGTAGTCAACTACCACCACTAGCTTGTGAGGATGTCTGCCAGGGTAGTGTAGTCAACTACCACCACTAGCTTGTGAGGATGTCTGTCAGGGTAGTGTAGACAACTACCATCACTAGCTTGTGAGGATGTCTGTCAGGGTAGTGTAGTCAACTACCATCACTAGCTTGTGAGGATGTCTGCCAGAGTAGTGTAGTCAACTACCATCACTAGCTTGTGAGAATGTCTGTCAGGGTAGTGTAGTCAACTACCACCACTAGCTTGTGAGGATGTCTGTCAGGGTAGTGTAGTCTACTACCATCACTAGCTTGTGAGGATGTCTGTCAGGGTAGTGTAGTCAACTACCACCACTAGCTTATGAGTATGTCTGCCAGGGTAGTGTAGTCAACTACCACCACTAGCTTGTGAGGATGTCTGCCAGGGTAGTGTAGTCAACTACCACCACTAGCTTGTGAGGATGTCTGCCAGGGTAGTGTAGTCAACTACCACCACTAGCTTGTGGGGATGTCTGCCAGGGTAGTGTAGTCAACTATCACCACTAGCTTGTGAGGATGTCTGCCAGGATAGTGTAGTCAACTACCACCACTAGCTTGTGAGGATGTATGTCAGGGTAGTGTAGTCAACTTACCACCACTAGCTTGTGAGGATGTCTGTCAGGGTAGTGTAGTCAACTACCACCACTAGCTTGTGAGGATGTCTGTCAAGGTAGTGTAGGCAACTTACCACCACTAGCTTGTGTGGATGTCTGTCAGGGTAGTGTAGTCAACTTACCACCACTAGCTTGTGATGATGTCTGTCAGGGTAGTGTAGTCAACTAACACCACTAGCTTGTGTGGATGTCTGTCAGGGTAGTGTAATAGTTCGGTCGGTGGGATAGGCGTGTACCACGATCCATTGCTTCCTCTTCTTAAGAACGGAGACACGAGGCTGATGTCGTCATCGAAGTCATCGGCGTCGTGGCTGATAGGTGGTGGTGTTGGTGGTGGTGGTGGTGGTGATGGTGGAGTGATTGGGCGAGGGGAGTCACTCCGTGATATGGGAGCGACCGAGCATACCGGCTTTGCTGCTGCTGCTGCTGACAGGGCCGTTCTTGTAGGCAGTTGGATCTTCAGTACTCTATGAAATAAACCACAATACATGTACGCGTGCGTGCTTACAACACTTTTCAAAATAAGGCGCATGCGCACTTCACACTAATACCGTTCTCTTACTCAATTACGTGCATGCATACTTAACACATCCGAGGCATTTGTTTTCGGAAAAAAATTACCGGTCACGTCAGTACATTCATCGTCAAATGTGTCTGTACATCAAATTTCTCTAATATCACTTCACCGCACGATTCCCTACCCCACACTGAACATATACAACGTTTATTTACATGCTTTCAGCTTTTCGTTTATTGTTTTTGAAAATGCATTGTTCTCCGTTCACATTCCAATCGCGATAAGTCACGCGCTACAGATTACAAAATTACGCGCATGCACACTTAATACATACTGCCTAGTCTACCGAGGAATTTGTTTTAGGAAAAAAAGTTAGCGATCACGTTAGTACATTCATCGAGAAATGTCTCTTTACATCGAATTTCTCTAATATCACTGCACCACACGTTTCCTGACCCCAAACTAATCGTGTACAACGTTTATTTTCATGCTTTTAACTTTTCGTTTATTGTTTTTAAAAATCCATTGTTCTCCGTTCACATTCCGATCACGATAAGCCGTAATGTCATGCGCCACCGCTGTGTTTGACGTTGCGCGCAAACGCGCGCTCATTGCTCATTCACCATTTTTCAGTCAAACACTCCTGATCGGTTTTCAACCTCTCATCGATTTGCCACAATGAACAACGCATCATCGACTCATCATTCGCCAACACATCGGTAAGACTGCTTTTATGTATGCATGCATGTGCGCGTGCATGCGTGCATGCATGCATGCATAACACCCTTTGTTTAAACAGTTGTAAGCCTACCATGCATGCATGTCACAATGGATAAAACATCGTCTCCTAACACACTGCTTTTATGCATGCATGCATGCATGCATGTGCACGTGCGTACATTTGTTTAAACAGTTGTAAGCACGTAAGCCTGCTTCGTACATGTATTGTGGTTTATTTCATAGAGAGATCCAACTGCCTACACGTACGGCCGCCCTGTCAACAGCAGCAACAAAGCCAGTATGCACGGTCGCCCCAACATCACGGAGTGACCGCCCTCGCCATGCATGCATGGTTCTCATTTTATTTTGGCACCCCTTGTTTAAACACGCGTACATGTATTGTGGTTTATTTCAGTAAGCCTGCTTTTATGCATACATAGTTCTCATTTTATTTTGGCGCCCTTTGTTTAAACACACCTACATGTATTGTGGTTTATTTTCATAGAGAGATCCGACTGCCTACAACCGCCCTGTCAACAGCAGCAGCGACAAAGCCCAATTCGACGACGAACGCTGGAATAAGTGTCACCGTGATGAATATACAATGAACACAGCAGTCTATAATAAATACTCTCTCTACGTTTCCACGCGTCTGTATCCACTGCATAAACACCCTACGAACAGTATCACCAACTGAACGTTAGTGTATTTATGCATTTGGTTTCATTGTAATCCCACGACTAGATGTATTTAAACGCACAACGCATTAGTTTCGTTTTAATCTTTCCACCAGAACGTTCACCGTTAGCCAGCTATGCTGTCATGCAGGGGTCATAGTCCACTCCAGCAGCAGCAGCAGCGCTTATCGCTGCTGTCAACATAGGGCCATACAGTGGGCCATTCACATAGGGCTGACGGGGGAAATCTGCACACAATGGTTTTATCGTGGTTATATAGTTGCGTCATATAGTGCTTAGGTCAGCACACGCTTGACAATCTGCTTAGGTCAGCACGCGCTAGGTAACTGTCCTCACCGCTAGGTGTTTTAATGCGGTTATATAATCGCGTCATATAGTGCTTAGGTCAGCACGCACTAACGTTGATCGCTAGGGGACAATCTGCTTAGGTCAGCACACTGTCCTCGCCGCTATATAGCACACAATCAGGCTACTTTGAGAGGTCTACTCTGCGGTAGGTCTACTCTGCGGTCCGTGCTTGTGTACATTCTACTCAGCTTATGCAGTGGTTTCATGCTAGGGGACAATCTGCTTAAGTCAGCACGCGCTAATCCGTGCTTGTGTACATTCTACTCAGCAGGTACGACGTTGATCGCTAGGGGACAATCTGCTTAGGTCAGCACGCACTAGGTACGATGTTGATCGCTAGGGGACAATCTGCTTAGGTCAGCACACACTAGGTACGACGTTGGTCGCTAGGGGACAAACAAACTGATCTCTACACTCACCGTTAGGAGGCAGCAATGCTGTCATGCCGGGGCCATAGTCCACTCCAAGCATTATTGCTTACGTCAGCACTCGCTAGGTACGGCGTTGATCGCTAGGGGACGAACTAAAAGGGTATCTGCACTCACCGCTAGGTGGCATCTCGGGGTAATCAATCACGTTTTTTATAAGTAGGTGCCCAATTAGTATCAAATTACAAGGGTCATCAATCACGTTTTTTATAAGTAGGTTCCCGAAACTAATTAGTGTCAAAAAAAGCCTTTGATCTTTTTTATAAGTAGGTTGCCGAAAACGTTTAGTGGTCATTAAATTGTTTTTTATAAGTAGGATTTTGAGGCCGTACAGACCCGCTATACTACTATCGGGTTACATCCCGAATGGTTCAGCTAGTATGAAACTCCCCCACTCTCCTTTTTTGATGTTGTCAAGATTAATCACCAGCGTTATCACACTGAGAGTCGTCCTGGAAAGGGTGGGTTCACATGTTTTGCCCCCCCCCAATTAAAAATCCTGGATATGCCGCTGGCCGATTCAACTCGCCAAAATGTTCCAGTTATCGGCCCGACACCGCCGGTTCACAAACGCCATCGGTTTATCTCGGCGGACAGGACTAGGCTGCATTCGTTAGAATTCTTAGACCCGACAATTTAATAATTCAACAATAGTTCATCAAAACTGAACTCTTATCACGCGAACGGTTGCATTCAATGGCAAAGCCAACGAACGCCAAGTTTAAACATCGGTGGCGTCACCACGGCACAGGCATTGCAGTTTTCCAAGTCTCACACAGTCACAGAGTCAGACTGGACGCTATTTTTCAGTTTTGGCTTTTGTCGCGTCCTTTGGACAAAATTTTACGGTGTTTGTTGGAAATTGTCTCGGTTGTAGGTCAGAGTAGGCACGTTTTTTTTCTTTATCTACAAATAAATACGGCCTAAATCCAAATTTGACCGGTGACAAAATTGTACTTCGTAACATGACCAACATCGGCAAGGTGAATGCCACGTAGTTTGGTGGTGTCACCTAGCGAATACATTGGGAAACACCTAAAAAGAAGTGGCAAATGTACTTACGCTTACAGGTTAATGGGCTGATTTTGCCTTTGTTGGTGCCCATATCCCAGGCTGTTCCAGTGCTCGTCGAGTATGGCCTTAAACTGTGTGACGGTCTTGGCAGCTACCACGTGTTGTGGGAGCGTGTTATACTGATCCACGACTCTAACTGAGAAGTATTTTTGTCTGGTCACCAGTCTTGTTCTTTGCTTGAAAATCTTTCTCGTGTGTCCTCGTGTTGCTGTACTGTCCCTCTCCTGGAAGAATTGACGAGCTTCAACTTTGTCGATTCCGCTAAGTATTTTATACGTTTAAATAAAGTTGCCTCACTGACGCTAGTAATACAACGAATGTAGTTTCAGTTGTAATCGTTCATGCATATGCTTTGCTATGCTGGTAACCAGTTTGGTTGCTCTTCGCTGTAATCCAAGGTGTTTTCTTATGTTTAGATTGATTTTTTAATAGGCAAGATCTTTTCCATAACAGTAGTAACAATTTTATCAAGGATGTCATGGTCTTTATTGGGATCTGCATAAGTATTCTTGTTGAGTTTATCATAAATAGTTGAGTTTTGTATTTTAAATTTATTATGTGTGTCAGGATCATGTTGCTTTATTCGTATAAATCTTGGTATAGCATTAACAGTTTCAAGATAGTCCAGACAAAGAAGGAAAGTGATCATAAATATTGCTTATAAGAATACCAGCTGAGGATTTGAAGAATCCTTCAGACAGATTACATAACAAATTATCAATAAGTGTTCCATGCTATTCTGACAGTATCGTTGGCAAAGTGATTTTAGAATCACAATCTTTAATTTTCAGCAAATCAATATTGTAATCACCCGCAATTATGATGGCACATTTACATTTTTATAAATCTGCTAATTTAGATGCAAATTCGTCTGTAATTGTAAATGCTTGGTAGTTCTCAATTATATCTCTAGGTGGTCTGTATACATTTTAAAGAATTTTTTTTTTCTTCATGGCATAACACGATATTTCAATAAATTGACCTTCTCATATGTCAAAATTAGTATAGATATGTAATGATTTGTATTTGTTACTAAGATAGAAAGCTAGGCCAGAGTGTGCACTACATGTTTTTACTAAGATAGATAGCTAGGCCAGAGTGTGCACTACATGTTTTTACTAAGATAGATAGCTAGGCCAGAGTGTGCACTACACGTTTTACTAAGATAGATAGCTAGGCCAGAGTGTGCACTACACGTTTTACTAAGATAGACAGCTAGGCCAGAGTGTGCACTACACGTTTTACTAAGATAGACAGCTAGGCCAGAGTGTGCACTACACGTTTTACTAAGATAGACAGCTAGGCCAGAGTGTGCACTACACGTTTTACTAAGATAGACAGCTAGGCCAGAGTGTGCACTACACGTTTTACTAAGATAGACAGCTAGGCCAGAGTGTGCACTACACGTTTTACTAAGATAGACAGCTAGGCCAGAGTGTGCACTACACGTTTTACTAAGATAGACAGCTAGGCCAGAGTGTGCACTACACGTTTTACTAAGATAGACAGCTAGGCCAGAGTGTGCACTACACGTTTTACTAAGATAGACAGCTAGGCCAGAGTGTGCACTACACGTTTTACTAAGATAGACAGCTAGGCCAGAGTGTGCACTACACGTTTTACTAAGATAGACAGCTAGGCCAGAGTGTGCACTACACGTTTTACTAAGATAGATAGCTAGGCCAGAGTGTGCACTACACGTTTTACTAAGATAGATAGCTAGGCCAGAGTGTGCACTACACGTTTTACTAAGATAGATAGCTAGGCCAGAGTGTGCACTACACGTTTTACTAAGATAGATAGCTAGGCCAGAGTGTGCACTACATGTTTTACTAAGATAGATAGCTAGGCCAGAGTGTGCACTACATGTTTTACTAAGATAGATAGCTAGGCCAGAGTGTGCACTACATGTTTTACTAAGATAGATAGCTAGGCCAGAGTGTGCACTACATGTTTTACTAAGATAGATAGCTAGGCCAGAGTGTGCACTACATGTTTTACTAAGATAGATAGCTAGGCCAGAGTGTGCACTACATGTTTTACTAAGATAGATAGCTAGGCCAGAGTGTGCACTACATGTTTTACTAAGATAGATAGCTAGGCCAGAGTGTGCACTACATGTTTTACTAAGATAGATAGCTAGGCCAGAGTGTGCACTACATGTTTTACTAAGATAGATAGCTAGGCCAGAGTGTGCACTACATGTTTTACTAAGATAGATAGCTAGGCCAGAGTGTGCACTACATGTTTTACTAAGATAGATAGCTAGGCCAGAGTGTGCACTACATGTTTTACTAAGATAGATAGCTAGGCCAGAGTGTGCACTACATGTTTTACTAAGATAGATAGCTAGGCCAGAGTGTGCACTACATGTTTTACTAAGATAGATAGCTAGGCCAGAGTGTGCACTACATGTTTTACTAAGATAGATAGCTAGGCCAGAGTGTGCACTACATGTTTTACTAAGATAGATAGCTAGGCCAGAGTGTGCACTACATGTTTTACTAAGATAGATAGCTAGGCCAGAGTGTGCACTACATGTTTTACTAAGATAGATAGCTAGGCCAGAGTGTGCACTACATGTTTTACTAAGATAGATAGCTAGGCCAGAGTGTGCACTACATGTTTTACTAAGATAGATAGCTAGGCCAGAGTGTGCACTACATGTTTTACTAAGATAGATAGCTAGGCCAGAGTGTGCACTACATGTTTTACTTTGGCATATTAAAGGAAATAAAAATAAGGCATTAGCTAAAATCCTTTTTCCATGTGTACACAAAGTTTAACATTGTATGTAACATTTGACAACATTAAACAAATACAGAAAAATACATTTGTAGCATAAATTCGATTTTAAGCCCGTCTGTGAAGCGATTCCTGCGGAAAATGAAATTTTAATGGGCTAGGTAATCACGTGGTATCGTGATGTCACTTATGACACACACTCGCATCAGGTCGACCCTTTCCATGCATTCAGAGCATGTTTACAAGGATAGCTTTTGGGTCGAAACGAGCGTCAGAACGAGTTATTGTGCAATATTCCGACGTAATACAAACACTAGTCATCATAGAGGAACTAGCAGTTATCTTACGGTTCTACATGAATCGAATTTTTTTCAAAACAACGAATGCGAATGGGCCTACAAGTCGATATAACGATGTTTCTAAATATAACGATGTTTCTAAATTGTATTTATCCAGACAGATCTCAATCTGTTTTCTATATAATTACAATATATTACCGTACAATATATTTACAATTAATAAATTATATATCCATTACATTATATTTGTTTGGATAAATAAAATTTAGAAACATCGTTATATAATGACCATATTTTCATTTTTGTGGCGAATAAATAGTTACTACAAAAATTATTTACAAACAGTGCATCATAGTATAAAATTATTTTGTTTATATTACTTCGTGAAAACATAAACAAAAAAGTGTATAGAAAAAAAAAGGTTTGCATGCTGTCAGGATTGAACCGGCGTCGCCCGATTGTAAAATAAATAACAAGTAACCAACACGACTACCCGCTGAGCTAGCGGGACTAACGGAAGCTCTGTGACTGATTTAAGTTGTTATGATAAATTGTACAACTCCGTCATATATCGATATTCTAGTAATATTATGAGATTATACACGTTACTTTATGTAGCTGGATACAATATATGTTTGCTATGTATGTTTATTGGTGTAGATTATCTCCCGTTGGTTGCATTCGATATAATTATTCGGAAAATGAGCCCAAGCTCGGCGAAACCTAGTCGACTTGTAGGCCCATTCATTGTACTACTGCATTCGTTGTTTTGAATAAAATTCGATTCATGTAAGATAACTGCTTGTTCCTCTATGATGACTAGTGTTTGTATTACGTCGGAATATTGCACAATAACTCGTTCTGACGCTCGTTTCGACCCAAAAGCTATACTTGTAAACATGCTCTGAATGCATGGAAAGGGTCGGCCTGATGCGAGTTTGAGTCATAAGTGACGTCACATCTCGGCATCCCGAAAAGCGCGCCAAAAAATTGAATTTTTTTGGCTTGGTGGACGTGGAAATAGATAGCATAATGTAATATAACATGAATTCGAGCTATAGATGTTTTTATTCCCTTTAATTTATAGCCATCTATAATTTGCAATAATGAGGTATCAACTTCATCGAGTCACTGTTCTTGTAAACATAGAGCACTGATCTCACAACTACTGTTTTTTAAATATCTCTAGTTTTATCTTAATTTTGGCATTTAAACGCTGACTGTTTAGACTGAGCATGATAAATTTATTTTGTTTGTTCTATAAATAGTTTACTAAGTTGTCATCGTCAAAATAAGATGATTGCTGGAGTGTTTCAATGTCCCCACGCCCCATCTTCATTAATTTCATCTGTTTTTAAAATATGATCGAGAGTTTTTCTTTAGACCACCAAATTGCTTTAGAAAATTGTTGTTATCACTCATAATGGATATAAATAGAACACAACATACTCATCATGTAAACATGTACTACTGCTACTCGTAATGAAAAAGCTGCATAAGCATTAACTTGGGCAAAATACAAATATGATTTGGAAATGAGACTATTATGAATATTTTACAGACACGTATGATTATTGTATCAAAAAAAAAATGTGTGAGTACATAATACAGCATACACATTACCAAACATGATACAGCATACACATTACCAAACATGATACAGCATACACATTACCAAACATGATACAGCATACACATTACCAAACATGATACAGCATACACATTACCAAACATGATACAGCATACACATTACCAAACATGATATACACATTACCAAACATGATACAGCATAGCAAACATATACAGCATACACATTACCAAACATGATACAGCATACACATTACCAAACATGATACAGCATACACATTACCAAACATGATACAGCATACATTTACCAAACATGATGCATACACACAAACATGATATACATACACATTACCAAACATGATACAGCATACACATTAAAACATGATACAGCATACACATTACCAAACATGATACAGCATACACATTACCAAACATGATACATACCACAAACATGATACAGCATACACATTACCAAACATGATACAGCATACACATTACCAAACATGATACAGCATACACATTACCAAACATGATACAGCATACACATTACCAAACATGATACAGCATACACATTACCAAACATGATACAGCATACACATTACCAAACATGATACAGCATACACATTACCAAACATGATACAGCATACACATTACCAAACATGAATATGATTGTTTTATATTTTTTACTTTTGGCTCCTCACAGTTTCTTTGCGGAGGTTAAGTAAACTTGTAAAACACATATTTCAGGCAGTAGTGACATGGGGTGATGGATGATAGTAGTGACATAGGGTGATGGATGATAGTAGTGCATGGGGTGATGGATGATAGCAGTGACATGGGGTGATCGATGATAGTAGAGACGTGGGTGACAGGTGAGAGTAGTGACATGGTGTGATGGAAGATATAAGTGACATAGGGTGATCGATGGTAGCAGTGATATGGGGTGATAGGTAATAGCTGTGACATATGGTGATGGATGATAGCAGTAACATGGTGTGATGGATAATAGCAATGGGTGATAGAAGTGACATGGGGTGATGGAAGATAGAAATGACATGGGGTGATGGAAGATAGAAGTGACATGGGGTGATGAATAACAAAACTGATATGGGGTGATGAGTGATAGTAGTAACATGGTGTGATGGATGATAGTAACAAAATGGTGTAATGGATGATAGTTACATGGGGTGATGGATGATAGCAGTGACATGGGGTGATGGATGATAAAAGTGACACAGGGTGATGGATGATAGCAGTGACACTGGGTGATGGATGATAGTGACATGGGGTGATGGATGATAGTACAGACATGGGGTGACAGGTGATAGAAGTGACATGGAGTGATGGATGACAAAAGTGACACGGGGTGATGGATAGCAGTGACACTGGGTGATGGATGATAATGACATGGGGTGATGGATGATAGAAGTGACATGGGGTGATGGGTGATAGTAGTAACAATGGATGGTAGATGATAACAGTGACATGAGAAGAAAAGTTCTCATCACAGTCACCAGGTGTCCTACGATACAAAGTTTGTACTGCAGTCACCAGGTGGGGACATCATTATTTTACTGCCAGGTTCATACAAATAAGATAACAAAAAGTTTGATTTTTGCATTCTTAAACATTTTATATGGAGGATTAGGGGTACATTTGTGAACAAATTGTAAACCATTATTGGCATTTATTGTGCAGGGAAGCATCACAACCTAGAAGTACCTTTAAAGGTGGCTGGTTCCCACACTCCTGACTATAAAATAGGACCAAAATTAATGATGGATGATAGCAGTCACATGGAATGTTAGATGACATCGGGTGATGAATGATATATGAGGAGGTTATGTGGTTGGACACGGGGGGAGGTTTCAAGGTAACACGAAGTGGGGGTGATTATAGATAACACGGTAATATTGTCTTTGGTGAGAACTTAACACATGAAAAATGTTTTAAGTCAACATTTATTTGTTGTCAACATTTGATATATCAATTTCAATAAATAACATCTGCACAAACATTTATCACAGATAACTGGAAATAACTGCATTAAGACTTATTAACAACTACAAGTGACACATGATGATTTGTGATGGGGAACGACATTTGAAGATGCAGAAACAAACAACATATCAACTCTATATAGCAGAAGCTAACAGATAACAAATTAACATTGGTCATATGCATCATTTGTATGTACATACATACATACATACATATGTATGTATGTTGGCTGTCCAATGGAAAAAACCTAGCAAGTCACAAAAACGTAAAAAAGCATTACAGACAGGAACTCTTATGTCAGTTATAGCAAGGCTCAATTTACTGATTTGATATTTTTACACTAATTTGTCATTTTACAATGCTGCTCTGTAAAGACATTGAACAAGACCTAGTAAGTCCAGAAACTAAATCATTTCAGGTTTTTATAAAATATGACTAGTTAGGTCCAATGGATCGCAAACCTATGTATGTTATCATGGTGTGTATATGCGTGTAATATGTATGTATGTGTATGTATGGATGTATACATACATCTATGCGTTGATGCATATACTCAATACAAATTTGAAACCTGCACAACCTACACTATGTGAACTGAATACTCTATATACATATTTTTTAAAGTAAATATACATACATACATACGCAGTACCTAAATATGTCAGTGCATATATATATATGTATATACACCATACACATGTACGTACAAATACTTCACTGTCTGATAGAATATGCATTCTTCAAAAAAATTATTTAAACAGTAAGAAAGTCATTTATACCTCACTCTTGATGCAACTAAATTCTTGAAGAAATGAGAAGATATGATATCACCATGTGATGTGTGTACATGACTCCAGTGTGTACGCTCTGACAAGTAGAATCATTCCCTAGCAATACTGTTGGTCGAGTAGCGACTATACTCAGTATTGGCACGTGACAAAACAAGTAATCTCTACATGCAGTAGAAGGTATTCCGGGAGCACGTCATCTCCCAGCCTCTAATAAGTGGGTCTACTCAAGGTAATTTCCCAGTCTGTCGTGAGGAAGAGCGTCTATTCAGGAAGGAGGTCATCTCCCAGTTCCTCATCCCCGAACTCATCATCCTTCTCCCTGCGGCTGGGGGCGGCGGTCTTAGGGCGCTCCACGGCCGGACCGAGAGGATCCACGTATGAAGCATCTACAACATACAGCAGTCCTCACACCAACTGTGCAACAGATTCACTTCAAAGGAAGTTCCTATCATAAGCACCAGGTAGGGCAGAGTTCCCAATACAGTTACCAGGTGTCCTGTGAGACAAAGTTCCTTAAGTAGTCACCAGGTGAAAGAATCCTATGATAATAACCAGGTGGCCTATGAGATAAAGTTCCTAGCATAATCACCAGGTGAGGGAAAGTTCCCACTATAATTACTAGGTGTCACATAGGTGTCACATGAAACAAACTTCATACTGTAGTCAACTGGTGGGGAGAGATAGAGTGATATCATACAATTGGAGAAAGCTTCCTGCTACCCATTCACACACACACATGCCCCTTTATGCTTTGTCTGATGTGCAAAAATGGTTATGGTTAGGGTTAGGTTGAAGGTACTTTTGACAGGAATGAAGATTGACATCAGTTGTTTACATGAATCTGTAGAGGGGTAGTAGGAAGCTCTCTCCCATACAAAAATAAGGTGTCGATGATTAACAATACCATGGTTTTTTGTACTCTGAAATTGTTTTTTGAAGATGGAAAAGGGCACCTTAGTGGATTATAATATGAGTTAACATATGACATATGCTGTGGCTAGGTTTTAATTTCTTTTTGCAAACAATTTCGTGGAAATGCACGACTTGCATTTAGAACTTGTTTCAATAGGAAAAACAACTCTAGTCTTACATGAGGTACCCACAGAGAGTGTCAGCTGTGTTTCAAACTAGAATACAAACCGTAAACCAAATAATAATAATTTAATTTATAATGTGCTGTATATCCAGAATATAGAAATTCTGCTCAGCGGTGCATAAAATACAACATTGTTATATAGATATACAATTTGTTGTGCTTATATGGTAAACATAAGATACGTAAATTATTAATCTAAATATTACATTAAACGTTATTTACTAATATGTAAAATAAAATGTAATACAGGAAAATAAAAAAATAGGCAAGGTTTTTTAAAACTTCTAATGTGTAAGCCTAAACCTATCCATAATAAATTAATAGTAAAATAAGATAATAAATTAATAATAAAAAGCTGTGACAAAAAATAAATTCAATACATTCAATTCAGTGCATACTATAGATAATTGATGAATGTAGCCTTAACAAGAGGTGGCTTAAGATGTGATTTATGCTATGCGTTGAGACTCTCACAGCCCGCCCCAGTCTCACCTAACTCCTGTCTGCTGTTATTGCTGGGGTACTGCTCCGTGCTGTCGTCTGTGAGAGTGATGGGTCTACGCGTGGCGGATGTCCTCTTCCCACTCCCTGCACTGTCCACTGTCAACACACCACACAGCTCACGTGTCATGTTTATGATACCTTATTAGATATGTAAAATGTTATTTGTTATATTCAGTAAACCTTGGATATAACGAATTCGCTTATCATAAATTTGGTTTCCGAGGATTTAGGCACAAAAGAAGTTACCTTATTATTATTACATTCAAAATAAATAAATGGGTCCCAATTTTTTACAGTAAATTTCAAATATAATTACTTTTGGAGATAACGAATAAATTGACTGGTCCCAAGTGATTCATTATATCCCAGGTTTATTGCAGTGTGATCTTCTACCCTTAGAACACTCAAAGCATTTTACACTTTGCCCATGCAGATGTGATCATTCCAACGCCAACTCTACTTCTCTCGGAAACTTCCAGCCAATCCAATTATGATGCAAAGACAACTTGTTCATATATATATCCATGACCTGTACTTATTTATTCAGCTGGCTGAACTGAGGCAACTCAGAGTTAACAAAACTGTGCAAATTTCAAAAAGGCTGCAAGTTACACTGTACACAAGTGACAACAACAACCACTAACTGGAACCAAAGCACCAGTGAATTAACTAGACACTATACTATTCAATTAACCAGTAACTTACAAATTCCAATGACTATATCTTCACAAACCAGTTGATTACAACAGTATCAGTACCACCCGGTAGGTCACATTGTTGATTACAACAGTATTAGTACCCCCCGGCAGGTCACATTGTTGATTACAACAGTATTAGTACCCCCCGGCAGGTCACATCGTTGATTACAACAGTATCAGTACGCCCCGGCAGGTCACATTGTTGATTACAACAGTATTAGTACCCCCCGGCAGGTCACATTGTTGATTACAACAGTATCAGTACCCCCCGGCAGGTCACATCGTTGATTACAACAGTATTAGTACCCCCTGGCAGGTCACATTGTTGATTACAACAGTATCAGTACCCCCCGGCAGGTCACATTTTTGATTACAACAGTATCAGTACCCCCTGGCAGGTCACATTGTTGATTACAACAGTATTAGTACCCCCGGCAGGTCACATTGTTGATTACAACAGTATCAATACCCCGCGGCAGGTCACATTGTTGATTACAACAGTATTAGTACCCCCTGGCAGGTCACATTGTTGATTACAACAGTATCAGTACCCCCGGCAGGTCACATTGTTGATTACAACAGTATTAGTACCCCCTGGCAGGTCACATTGTTGATTACAACAGTATCAGTACCCCCCGGCAGGTCACATTGTTGATTACAACAGTATTAGTACCCCCCGGCAGGTCACATTGTTGATTACAACAGTATCAGTACCCCCCGCCAGGTCACATTGTTGATTACAACAGTTTCAGTACGCCCCGGCAGGTCACATTGTTAATTACAACAGTATCAGTACCCCCGGCAGGTCACATCATTGATTACAACAGTATCAGTACCCCCCGGCAGGTCACATTGTTGATTACAACAGTATCAGTACCCCCGGCAGGTCACACTGTTGATTACAACAGTATCAGTACCCCCGGCAGGTCACATCGTTGATTACAACAGTATCAGTACCCCCCGGCAGGTCACATCGTTGATTACAACAGTATCAGTACCCCCCGGCAGGTCACATTGTTGATTACAACAGTATCAGTACCCCCGGCAGGTCACACTGTTGATTACAACAGTATCAGTACCCCCGGCAGGTCACATCGTTGATTACAACAGTATCAGTACCCCCCGGCAGGTCACATCGTTGATTACAACAGTATCAGTATCCCCCGGCAGGTCACATCATTGATTACAACAGTATCAGTACCCCCGTGGCAGGTTGCATTGTTGAAACACTGAAGTTAAGCTGAGCCCGTTAAAAATCTCGGTGCCATTCTAGAATAATCAATTTGGGTTTTGGCCAGTCATGGCTGATGTTACATGTTTGCTACGATTGGGAAGTAGAAGTAATTATGAGAAAATGCACTGCCACTGGCTAGTGTGAATGATCCGATTGGTTATTAAAAAGGGATTTCCAGGAGCTGCCATGTGATGTGGGGTGCAAGCGTTTGCAGATTCTCATGGTTATAGTCACAACCGGCGGAGTGAATTACTGGGAGAACGTACAACTGATTCAGCCAACTTCCATACACTGCATAGGATATCTACCAGGGGTACCGCAGTCAATGAACACCCCTGGCTTGCAAGGATGGACAAACTGACCTGTACTTCCAGCACTGGTGTCTCTGTCCGGACGGTCAGACCTTCTACGTCCACTGTTGGCTCGGCTCGTTCCACTGGACGCTCGCTGCAGACCACATCAACCACAATTGGACCATAGCAGTGGACAGGGAAACACTTTCATGACAAAATATTCTCAGCTAATTTACTCTGCCTTGCACATCAATTTGAGCAGCTTTTAACAATGCTGCTCATGATTTCTGTGATTATTGTAAGTTAAGTAAAACGGGGGATAGTTTACGTAGATCATTGGAACAATAGCAAACAAGTGTAATGTTATGAGCAATTCATTGAAGTATCCCTAACATCTGCCATGAACCCTCAAACTGGTAAAAACTCTTAACAAATGGGAAATAAAAAAAAATAAAAACATCACTTTTCTTCTGAGGGGTCAGTGAACTTTGAAACTTTGGCACCCAAAATGAAAACTGTTAAGGAAGAAAACATTAACATACCCACATACATACACACACCTACATACGAACATACACCTACATACGTACACACACCTACATACGTACACACACCTACATACGTACACACACCTACATACGTACACACACCTACATACATACACACACCTACATACGTACACACACCTACATACGTACACACACCTACATACGTACACACACCTACATACGTACACACACCTACATACGTACACACACCTACATACATACACACACCTACATACATTCACACACCTACATACATACACACACCTACATACATACACACACCTACATACATACACACACCTACATACGTACACACGCCTACATACATTCACACGCCTACATACATTATCACACCTACATACGTTCACACACCTACATATGTTCACACACCTACATACGTACACACACCTACATACGTACACACACCTACATACGTTCACACACCTACATACGTACACACACCTACATACGTTCACACACCTACATACGTTCACACACCTACATACGTACACACACCTACATACGTACACACACCTACATACGTACACACACCTACATACATACACTAGGTTGATTACCAACAGGGTAGTTAGATTTCATGAATGTAGCTATGCAGTCAACATGAAATAATTTTAGATTATTTTAATATTGGACTGGGACAATCACCTCCTCTCTGAGTCTGATCAACTTCTCAGCCTTCTTCAGTTTAGTCGTGTAGTCCTGGGCTTCCCTCAGGCCGAGGTCAGTGCACAGTCGCACCAGGAACTTGAGACCTACACAACACAAACAATGTTAATCTGATATATGTATCTACTCATAACAACTTGACGCATACACGACACATACGGTGTGAATCTATTACATACAATCTACTGGAAGATGAGACGTGGATAATGTAGTACATGCATGTATATATTACATGCATTCGTGCACACAGTGTCTGAATTTAATACCTATAAATAACTTAAACTTGAGATCTTGAATGAAACACTAAATATACAGGAACATATTTGAACAGGATATCATGAAATGCATTACACATTTAGGACACATCGGAAAGAGAATGAGATGGGCAGGACATCTACAAAGTATGAGCGAAGAAGCTGTGAAAAAGGAAAGCAAGAGGGTGACAAACAACAAAGAGGAAGACCAAGGCTGAGATGGAATGACTGCATGAAACAGGACCTTGGGCAGGCTGGTATAGACAGACAGACAGTATTTATTTTGACCATCATAAGTACATAAACTACAATATAAAATTCATTGTAAGGTCAGGGAGGCTCCCATTAAGACAATTATATGCCGCTATCATGGGAGCCACCCCACTGATGTAACATAATTATATGATTATCACGTGATCAACTATATATGCATACATATATGTGTAAACATAGTATGTTTAGTGTAGTATATTATAGTATAGTATAATACATAAATTAGTTTAAACAAATGCAAAGTCATGTCTAGTTTAAAAATGACAGATATAAACAGCCACAAATGGAAAATCATCACAGACGACAGAGAAGGATGGAGAATATATATGAAAAGCGGAAGGTGCTACAAAATGAGTGACATGGATCCCATCCCACAAAGGAGCAAAGGGGAAGAAGGACAAATGTGAGGAGATGTGGAGGAGAACTGAGCACACTGACTCACACACTCATCCTCTACCCCGATGGGTGACCCTATCACTCTGTTCCATCTGCTCAATCAGTCTTGTCCTCCTACTGCTAGCATCGGCCTTTCACCCCAACTCTAAGCTGTTCACCCCTACCTTTTGAGATCTCTCTTAAAGGGAAACAAAAGGTAATTGTGTGGGCCTATACACCTAAGAGTTAGTACAATCTAACCATTGGCAACTACAGTCAACAATATCACGCCTGTGGTTTGCTCAGAATTTATTTTCAAATTGGGAGACTAGTGAAATCCTACAGTTACCGGCGGCTGACACACTGAGACACACCCCGACGCTTCACCAATAAGAGGCTTGAACTTCTTTGACCTTGAAGCTGAAATGATGTGTCAAATGCCCAATTCTTAGACATACCGGGTATATGAATATGCCAGCTCATAAGTTGGTTTCTCAAATTCCCTTAGATTTAAAGTCACACTTGTAACAACTGTTATTATGTCCTACTAGGCACCAAGCAGACATCGCATTTTTAGTAGTTACATCGCCAAAACAAATTCAGCAATGCAAATTAGAGTCATATTTTCAATTTTGCGACTGTCGAACTGGGAAGAGTAGGCATTGGTGACGTCAGGCTTTCTATCACAATGGCGCTATAACATTTTCTGTTTTCAACAAGGTTATTCTAGTAAACTGCTCGCATAATAATCATGATTGTAGCTGCAAAGTTTTTATTACCTCTTTTAGATGTATAGGCCCCAAAAGATGCCTTCTGTTTCATTTTAATGTAGGTCTTCCTCTTCTGTTCTCCATGCCCTCTTTATCAGTCACCCGTCACTCATTAGAGACTCCCTTCCCAGCCCCTATTCCACCACGCACTCAGTTTGATTGTCAAACAATTGAACCAAGTGCATGGCACAAAAATCGGGAAGGGAATCGAGATAGGGGCAGTGTCTAATGTCTACATCCTACCCACCGCAGTCTGCTCCCAATCACCATAGTAGTGCTTGGACACAGACATTGCACGCATGGCACTCACACAGACACTGTAAAATAAATATAGAATTAATAAAACTTGAGGAGAAATCCACATCTTTAACAACATTCCTTACATTCAGTGTTCTCAGGGAACTTCTTGTGTATATATTTGTATGTATCCAAGGCTTGCTGGTAGTTGCCACTTCTTCGGTGGCAACTGGCTACCATCAGTTGCCATTTCACTTGGTTGGGCCTACAGAGAAAATTGTTCACTGTGTCAATGAAACATGGCTTAATTAACACAACAAAACATGTTTCCTATACTGCATGTCTCATATGCTGTACCACCTCTTGTGGAAAGTTTCTTTTTTGAGTCACTCTAAGGAGGGACTAACAACAACGAAAGTACCAGCATCCTAGAAACTATTTGTGTTATTAAATGTACGCACTATGCTATTGAATATTAATAATTTAAGTCCCTCTGAAGTATCTGAGTAGAACCAATAACCTGAACGTGATGGTCGACGCAATGACTCAATTTAGTGTGGCGGGCCAGAAATGTTACATATCTTCCTGTCTACGGTCTTGGTGAGACCTAGTTCACTCACTGTATGATGGCAGCTCTCTCAAAGAACTGGATGGCCTTCTCGCAGAACTGAGAGTCAATGTAGTATGCTCCCAGCCACTCTATCACGGAGATGTTTGACGGGTTGTATCTGTAAGACTAAACGTGAAAGTAGCAGTGTAAACGGTTGCACCAGCAGAAATGTTCACATCACACCTTGAGCTAATAATAACAAAAACTATGATCTAATATAGAAATCGTCTGTCCATATGCTGTTGCCACATCACCATCGTAAGTCGACAAATTGTGACAAAACTTTGCACTGTGATTTGAGAGGACATAACTATGGAAAAGGAGTGATCAGACGTGTGACCTTTTTGACAGGAAACAAAATTTGTTAGGCCAATATAGTCACACTTCATATGTAATCTGCCACAGTGAATTGGGTGTTAAGTCGCACATGTCTATTCTGGACACGATTGAAAAATAGCTGTGTAGGACGTTCCATAAAATTGTGTGATTTTGGCAGAAATGCCTACCATATAATCTAATCTTTCTATGTCCATAATGGTTATTTTCCTCAACAAAAATCCAAAACTAATAAATAAATGCATTTGCAAACCGACAGATTAAAAAAATAGACATTATGAGTCAAATTTACCTTGTTTCTCAATACGTTGCTTTTTTAAACTTTGCTTGAATTTGCAATAAATAAAAAATTACTGAAGATATTTCAACAAGCGAGGTATCATTTTAAATCTCATCGTCTGTGGAATCCAAAAAGGTACAACATTAAATCTCACAATTTTGCAACTTAATAGCCATTACCCACTTTACTGTGGCAGGTGACAACCTGTTTTCAAAATTACACATGAGGGTGCCATTTGAATATAATGCCATGATGCAGTTACATTTTGTTGGGTTTGGTGTACTTTGGGATTACTGGGTGAAAACCCAACTGCTACCTACATCGTAGTGGAACTGGAAGGCCTGGGACTTGTCCCCCTCTGTGTCGTACATCTCCCCCAGTCGCTGTAGAATGGTCGCGTCACTTGGAACAATCCCCACCAGTTGTAGGAACCTGCAGCCAAGCAATAGTCATTGAAACACAAACTAACAACTCTAATTGTTGTCTGGGGGGAAATGTGATGTGGTGTTGCACATAAGGTTCATTCACTAATCATTTTCATTAATAAATAATACTTGTTGACCAAGTCTTGAAAATTACACTATATGTTAGTTAATAATAATAAGATAACTTCTATTGCGCCTAAATCCTTGGAAACCAAGCTCAGAGGCGCATCAAAACAAAAGGTTTGGTCAATCTCAAAATCCATAAGTAGTTTTCCAGTTGTCAACAGATGGGTCAAGGTGCTAGGGAGCTATCAGTTTGGTTTAATATTTATTTATGCACTTTATAATACTTTTCAGCATAACAAATTATTGGAAATCATGCTTGAACCTGTTGTTAGTACTTGACTCAGAAGGTTCAAAACCAATATTTCATCTGGGTTAGTTTTTAAACCATGAAACCTTCTGATACAAGGTATAAACACACAAACATCAATAATTGCAGTAATTAACGAATCCATTTATATCAGAGATAACTTCCTCTTTTCTTTGCCATCCTCTCTCTGTTTTAACCTCAGTGTTCATGTATCAGTATATTACCACTTACAGACTTTGGTGTTGCTGATTCTGGAAGGTAAATGAGCATACATTTGTCACTTACCACTCTACAGACTGTGCCATATCCCCTAACTTGTCGTATCTGACACAACGGTCAAGGATTACGACAACTGTCATGTGAATCTTTTTCATAGTATAGATGCTTCGAAATCAAATACACTGCAGTTTTGTATAATTTCATGATGCATCAGACAGTGTCTATCTGCAGTGTTCACACTAGATGTTATGCTTTTCAAAGGATTTGGCATTACAAAAATAACAATTGTATGTTTGATATAGTAACATTAACCCTTTTCACATGAGAACACTTTAAGGCCGACATGTTTCTAGCTGTACACGGAATTCAAAACAGTCAACAACTAACATAATTTATGTGTGAAGAACTTCATCAAACAGGTTGGCTCAAATCATTTCCCTTTTTATATATTTGAATGAAATTAAAAAACGTAAATTTGAGTGTGAAATACGTAAAAATATAAATTATACTAACAACATTAAATTACATTTTTCTGCAGAAACAAAAAGATAAAGCTTGAGAGGTCAGACCAAGGATACATGTCAGCTATTTGATAGATCACTTGTGGACTGTTCCGTAGGATCGAGTGTAGTTTGTAGAACGAGTCGAGGGCGTCTTCGTAGCGCTTGAGGTTCTTGTTGCTTAGTCCTGCAAACAACATTAATAGATCATTCATGCTTCAGTTGTGGGGGGAAATAATGTGAAATAGTCAGGAGTGAGTCGAGTTGGAAAGGAAGATGAGTCAGTCACAGACCTTTCATTACTAACAAACACATTTCATAATATGAATCACTATTTTTAGTCAACATTGTTTTGAATAAATTTTAGGTATAAATGTACATCATACATACCACAGGAATACAATATGAAGTGTGGTATTAACAGAAATACACCAGGACTGCCAGCATGCAGTAAGAGTCAGGTTATCTACACATTTACCCATTAAGGCTATCATGTATCAACAATGTAAACAGTTTTTCAAAAGTCTTATTTGTGGATGCTTTATCACCTAATATTTTACTGTTCTGAAGAACCCTAAGAAAATGTGCATTTTATTATATATCTTCTGTAAATCTCACATAAAAGGATACACCCGTATTAAAATTTTCCCAAATCTCTTCTATGTACAAGATATCCACATGAAGCTGTCAATACTGAGGGGCTCTAAATGTAGTGATTTAGGGCATTAACCCACCTAAGTTGTAGAGGGCCTCCACACAAGATGAATCGTTCTGAAGGGCCTCTCTGTAGTATTCACGGGCCTTCTCAAAGTCACCCTTGTTAAACAGCACGTTGCCCTTGTTTACCAAGGCTGTTGACAAATAACACAATAACCACATCAGACAGTCACCATGACGATACAACAATAGTTAATCCCATCCATTAAAGAGAGCATACACTCAATGTTTTATATAATATTGCAACACTGAATTTATTAGTAAATAATATTAATAACATCTCAGATTAAATATAGTTTCAATACAAAGCATGTTACTATACTGGTCTTTCACAGGTCTCTTAATGTTTTAAATATATTACTTTACAATGATTTAAAATATCTAATTGACATGCTTTATATATTACATTCACACAAAAACTCAGCAGAACACAAAGCCACACCCAGCAAGCTTTTGAAAACCTGCATGTCCTTTTTACAAAAAATTCGACTTAAATTATCCTAAATGTAGTTTAATGTAGGGCGTGCACAAACCAAGGTAATAGGTGAATACACCATGACCTCATACGTTTTGAATTTCTTCACATTTTATGAAATCTGTTTAAGTATGGTGCATTAGCAATTTAATTTTGGGCTGTTTGCTAAGTCTTGTGTTACTGGGGTAACTAATTACTATAAAGACACATTCGTGACCAACCACAGTGACCCGGGTACTAAGTGACACAGACCTATTCTACATGCGAGTCAAAAGTAACTAAGTGAGGTCCCATCAATTTTGTGATTTTGGCAGAACTGCATACATTACAATTTCACCTTTCAACATCCTGTTTATTTTTCTCGACAAATAATTAAAAACTAATCAAATACACGCATCTATGAACTCACAGATTAAGAAATAATGGACAATCTGTACCAATTTTCTCAAAACGTAGCTTTTTGAAAGTTTGCTTCAATTTTAGCAACAAATCGAAAACTACTGAAGATATTTCAACATATGACATACTATTAAAGCTCATGATCTGTGTAATCCTAAAAAGATACAAAAACCCATTTTGCAATTTTGTGACTTGATACCCACTTCGCTGTAATGAGTCACATATGTTGGTGAATGACTTGACTGCACCGACCTGAAGGGTTGTATCTATCGGCTGCCAGGGCTACTTCTGCGTATTTGTCTGCGTTGTCTTGCTCATTCTCGAGGATGTAGAGGAATGAGAGGTTTGTGGCCGCAGTCGCTGCCACTTTCGTGTCCTTCTTCTCAAATGACTTCAGTGTTTCAACAGCCTGAAACAGAACACTTGGCATTAAGAAACACGTGGTTATCTATCAGTCGTAGTGGACTGAAAATAAAGGGATTTTGATTCCCTTTGGCAACTGGAGCTGTCATGGTTATTCGTTAGAAGATACATTTTTTATTTTAAAACTAATATGGTCATTGCAATGTGATTATTCAAAATCAGGGGCTGGTTTCACAAAGCAGCTAAGAACGTTCTTAATACTGTGATGGTTGACTTAGGAAATGATGCATTTTTTAATATAGGCAAACAAGAGTTTACGAAAATACGTAATGCTAAGTAATAGTGTAACGTTAAGAAACCCCAGGTTTGAAAACAAGATAACATAACGAGGGATGAACATTTTGTCCAAAGTTGTAAGAATGTCACATACTCAGTGGGATCATTCAATGATCACATAACTGAATACACCATTATTTGATATGTCCTCTGTGTGCCATGTGACACGTAAGGCTCACACTAGATCTTGCCAGACCCCTCTCTCTTGGGCTCTCCTTGCTGCTTGAGGGTGACATCATTACAAGTGCAAATCTTACATCTAGAGACTGAGATCAATAAGAAACAAAATAGTAGCAACATCTGAGGAAACAGTGCAATACAGAGTACAATGAAATCAGTTAACTGTCTTGCATAAGTTATACATACTTGTGGCTGTGCACAACTACTAACTACTGCAACTAAGGAGGATTAACTGAATAGTAGTGAGTACTCAACTAAGACAAGTGTAAATGAACCTGTTACCTGCTGGAAGTCAGACAAGTATAAATGAGGCTGTTACCTGTTACCTACTGGAAGTCTTTCTGCCTGAGATAACCAATGATGTTGTCTACCTCGAGGCTGTGAGTACTAGAACGAGACAAGTGTAAATGAGGCTGTTACCTACTGGAAGTCTTTCTGCCTGAGATAACCAATGATGTTGTCTACCTTGAGGCTGTGAGTACTAGAATGAGACAAGTGTAAATGAGGCTGTTACCTACTGGAAGTCTTTCTGCCTGAGATAACCAATGATGTTGTCTACCTTGAGGCTGTGAGTACTAGAATGAGACAAGTGTAAATGAGGCTGTTACCTACTGGAAGTCTTTCTGCCTGAGATAACCAATGATGTTGTCTACCTCGAGGCTGTGAGTACTAGAATGAGACAAGTGTAAATGAGGCTGTTACCTACTGGAAGTCTTTCTGCCTGAGATAAACAATGATGTTGTCTACCTCGAGGCTGTGAGTACTAGAATGAGACAAGTGTAAATGAGGCTGTTACCTACTGGAAGTCTTTCTGCCTAAGATAACCAATGATGTTGTCTACCTTGAGGCTGTGAGTACTAGAATGAGACAAGTGTGAATGAAGCTGTTACCTACTGGAAGTCTTTCTGCCTGAGATAACCAATGATGTTGTCTACCTTGAGGCTGTGAGTACTAGAATGAGACAAGTGTGAATGAGGCTGTTACCTACTGGAAGTCTTTCTGTCTGAGATAACCAATGATGTTGTCTACCTTGAGGCTGTGAGTACTAGAATGAGACAAGTGTAAATGAGGCTGTTACCTACTGGAAGTCTTTCTGCCTGAGATAACCAATGATGTTGTCTACCTTGAGGCTGTGAGTACTAGAATGAGACAAGTGTAAATGAGGCTGTTACCTACTGGAAGTCTTTCTGCCTGAGATAACCAATGATGTTGTCTACCTTGAGGCTGTGAGTACTAGAATGAGACAAGTGTAAATGAGGCTGTTACCTACTGGAAGTCTTTCTGCCTGAGATAACCAATGATGTTGTCTACCTTGAGGCTGTGAGTACTAGAATGAGACAAGTGTAAATGAGGCTGTTACCTACTGGAAGTCTTTCTGCCTGAGATAACCAATGATGTTGTCTACCTTGAGGCTGTGAGTACTAGAATGAGACAAGTGTAAATGAGGCTGTTACCTACTGGAAGTCTTTCTGCCTGAGATAACCAATGATGTTGTCTACCTTGAGGCTGTGAGTACTAGAATGAGACAAGTGTAAATGAGGCTGTTACCTACTGGAAGTCTTTCTGCCTGAGATAACCAATGATGTTGTCTACCTTGAGGCTGTGAGTACTAGAATGAGACAAGTGTAAATGAGGCTGTTACCTACTGGAAGTCTTTCTGCCTGAGATAACCAATGATGTTGTCTACCTTGAGGCTGTGAGTACTAGAATGAGACAAGTGTGAATGAGGCTGTTACGTACTGGAAGTCTTTCTGCCTGAGATAACCAATGATGTTGTCTACCTCGAGGCTGTGAGTACTAGAATGAGACAAGTGTAAATGAGGCTGTTACCTACTGGAAGTCTTTCTGCCTGAGATAACCAATGATGTTGTCTACCTCGAGGCTGTGAGTACTAGAATGAGACAAGTGTAAATGAGGCTGTTACCTACTGGAAGTCTTTCTGCCTGAGATAACCAATGATGTTGTCTACCTTGAGGCTGTGAGTACTAGAATGAGACAAGTGTAAATGAGGCTGTTACCTACTGGAAGTCTTTCTGCCTGAGATAACCAATGATGTCTACCTTGAGGCTGTGAGTACTAGAATGAGACAAGTGTAAATGAGGCTGTTACCTGCTGGAAATCTTTCTGTCTGAGATAACCAATGGCTTTGTCTATCTCGAGGCTGTGTGCGAGATCTAGATACTGCGACAACTTCACTTGGTCATTGCACCTGCAACATAACGCGTTGACATGAAACGTGACATATGCAGTAGGGTCGGAGATTGTCCTTACATGCAACCAGAGGCTGCAGTGTGGGATGCCTTGCTGTCAATGTCTTTAGTGGACTGGTTACTACAGGCATGTCACATGACCAGCATCATATGACATGCCAGAGTAGCCGGTCTGCTGAAGAAGGCAGTGATGTGGTTAAAATATTAATTAAATTACGTCTAATAAAACAAGCCAAAAATCAGAAGTACGTTGCATTCAAGTAATGTATTGATGTTTTCATTCATTTTTATCTGTTTGATACATTTTAGCCTATCTCGCCTTGCATAATTTCAGTACAATTTATGATTGATGTTTATTTATTTATGATTTATTAGTTTATTTCTTTTTATATTCAACCTAATTTATTTTATTATATGTCAAGCTGCTACTACACTAATCTTGAACATGTTTCATAATTACACTTACAAGACCATCTTAGATACTTTAAAACAAATTATATATAATTTGATCTTTGCATCATTAAGTATTTTTTCTACACTGTTCTATATTTAACAGATTCTCCGTAAAGTTTTCGTGAATCACACTGACCCTCTACAAAATAAATATTACTATTATTTGTTACAATTCCAAGACCAAATATCATATGAAATTCTGAATCATGGGTACATATTTTGTCTTCAGGTTTACCTTTCATAATTGAAAGACTCAGATGACCCACTCTGTAGGAATTTGTACCAGTCTCAACAGGCAGAAAGATGACATACTTTCTAAGACCTTATCTGTCATTGTCAACAGAGGAAGTTGACACACTGTCTAGGAACTTGCCTATGACACCTGGGAGAATGCAAGAGTTTACTTTCTATAGACTCACCAGTCATAGCCGTCTGAGAACGATTCCTCAATAGATGGAGCTATAATCTTTGCGGCCATCATAATGCAACGTTCTGCTTCAGCTTTTCTGCAAGTTCACAAGGAAACAACGGTTGAAATTTGTTCAAGTTTGCACCAGTTTTCCACTGAACATTTATAGTAAACAATTTAAATATACGGTCTGTATTACAGGGACGTAATCTGTTTGTCTACTCGGAATTAGCAGGCGTAGTAATTTCTAATAAGTGTTGACCATGGGAAAGTGAGCATTGTTGAACATCAATGGATACAGCAGTTAACTCAGCACGACTTGGCCATTTTGCCAATCAAGCTTGTTTTGAAACTGGATGTTTTGCTTACTATTGGAACATGCACCTGCGGTTGTGCCTTCAAATTGCGACCGTTATTACGGGCTTACTAAACACAATTTGGTGGGCAGTATACCTTCAACATAGTCAGTATAGTCTTAAGAACATTATATTAACTAATACATGAACAGCTACAAAAAGAATACATCATTTTAAATACACTGTTCAAAATTAGTAACATAAGGACACAGGCAATTACACTGAATGAGAGACCTACTTCTCGCGTTCAATCTTGCGAAGAGCATCATTTTTAATAACTTCTTGAATCAGGTTGTATTGCTTGTCATCCTATAATAAAACATGACACTCTGGATCAAACCAAATATCATCAGTTGGATAACAGCCATAGAGATAAGGAGATTAAAAGGAAATCAAATAGAAATGTTTTATGATATTGAATGGCTATGGAAACATTGGTAGAGGTATTTTTATTACTTATAACAAAAGAAACAACAATGAAGGAACAGTGCAAATATTATATATAAAAATGTATTCATTCTCACAGAGGACTATAAATTAATGGAATGGATAATCTATTGATTTTGTAAATGCTAGCAGAGTGAATGTTAAAAAACAAAAAAAGTCAAATATCTCAAAATGGCGGGTTATACTTAGATACCATAAAGGCTTTCTGGACCACATTATCCGGATGACAATCTTATTAAACTTTTGGTTACTGAACATTCTTTAGGATAGTTCTTTTTCAATTCAAAACATTTCATTTTGGCATATCCAGTAACAGAGCAAAAATAACAGTCAAAGAACCCAACATAAGAATTTGACATGTCATCTGGATTTACATCGACGGATCCAGGGGGGACTGGATGGAATGTGCCCCCCAGACCATAGGAATTTGGCATGCCCTTAGACCTTTTATAATGGGTCCACGTGACCGGGCCCCTCTTAGACCATTGGAAATGCGCCCCTGTTCAGGTTACAATAAGCTGAAGTTATGCTGACGCGGCGGCGACACATTTTAACAGCACCCACCAGTAACAGTAACAGTTGAGCCAGCGGAGGAGCAGAAGAAGAGCTGAAGATACGACCATGCAACAATGGAACATTTTCAACAGAGAGCGACAGAGAGAAAAATTACTACTACACCATTTGGTTCGGCTGCCAGTGGAGGTTTTTGTGCCCTCCCTAGACTACCCTCTCTAGATCCAGCCCTGATTTATATGAAAGACCAGAAAACCTATCAACCGAGATGAGGGCAATTACGATCTACCTCATGTGTACGATGACATCATACAGTGTCATAGGTACTGAAGAAGTTGACGTGCAACGTCTGACGAAAGTCTTCACCAAATAAAAATACCGTTTGGATATGCCAAAATGAAATATTTCGAACTTGTTAAACTTTGTTAAATGAGCCAAACCATGTAAATAGCTAGATGGCGTTTACAGTGTACTAAACCAATCACATGGACACTCACATTGGACATGATGTACTTGTCTTCATCGTCGATCTTGAGATCGATGGAGAGAAGTTTCATGAATGTTCTCTTCATCTTCTCGCGGTCTCCAAGTGCGTAGTAGCAGAGGATGAGGTTGAACCCAGTCTGGAAGTCTGGCTCCTCGGCCATGATGTGTTCAAACGACGTGATGGCATCGTTGTACTGATCCAGCTTCACAAATGTTATTCCAATATTCTGCATCAGTTTTGTCCTGCAAGTCACCACAAGCGTAAAGATAAGGGATCATCTCAGAACATTGATGTCCAATATTTCATCTGGCATCAGCCCCCCACCGTTCCCCTCAGACTTAAGCCTGTAAACATTGATATATGATGACATCAATATATTAACAATATTAGACCGAAGCATACAATATCAATGTCCGATGCTAAATGAAACAGTCTCTGAACCCCCCTCCCCCAAACTAAGTAATTTCAAAAATGTCATGTTCAATCAGGGCCTTATGTTTACTATCAACCACACACATTTAGCACAGCCTGGTGGCAGTATATTACTTCCATGTACACATAAAACTGGTCAAAGTATATTTGTAATTACCTAGTAAAAGTATAATTATTTTTAAACCATATAATGTGTAACCGGATATAATACCTCATATTCTTGTGTGTGTTTGGGATCTGATCAAGGGCCATGCGGTAGAGTTTGATGGCTTTGGAGTAGTTCCGCTGTTTGAAGTAGATGTTTCCCATGTTCACCTTCAAACGACCTTCACACAAATAAATAATTTATTAGCACATTAACAATCATATATTTATAAACAAAACCACTCATATTACTGAACAGATAGATGACCTGAGCTGCCTATGACGTAAAATATGCAGAAGATTAGCCCTGTAGGGTAGCTGTTGTGTGGATAGAGCATATGTAAGAGTTTTATTTGATAGGTAACCTAAATATTGAAAGCATCAAACAACTTTACAAATCTCTTTAACAACTACAATGTTGATGTTGAGCACACCTTGCCACCATGTTACAGTAAAGCTGTGATTAGAAATCTTGTATATAAATTCACATTAATACTTGACGCTTATAAAAAAAGTTGGATATTACAATTGTGAACAGTGATTTAAACTAGCAATCAAGAATACAACATGATTGGATAAAGATGATGTATACACACAATAGTTTCTTCTTCCTCTTCCATTAATGACCATCGGTCAAGCAGTTGACCACTACTGTCATATCGGTTTGACTGAGTCCATCTACAGGCTATGGTAGGTGACACATTGTTTTACTTTTATATTTTATTTTCACTTCACTTGTATGTGATTTTACTGGACATCTCTACAGGCTGTTTGCAACAGCTGAGTCTGCAATAAAAATATTGAATTGAATTATACTCATTGGGTGATGGATTGTTGTCTCTGTTAAGTGCAGCTGCTGTGTCTCTGCCAACAGAACTCACCAGCATTGCTGAACATCTTGTTCTTCACAATCACATTGTATGTATTCAACGCCTCTGTGAACATCTCGTTGACAGCATATTGGTTGGCCAGGTTGAAGAGCACCTGTCAATCACCAGTTTATGTATTACAATAGGGAAGTTAACAGTGTTATACAATAGGAATGTTGAACAGTGCCTGTTAATCACCAATATATATTGTATAATAGGGCAGTTGAACACCATCTGTCAATCACCATTTTATGGTGTTTAATAGGGATGTTGAACATTGCTTGCCAACCACTAATATATGTTAAACAATAGGGATTTTGAACAGCACCTGTCAATCATCAGTTTATGTTATACAATAGTAAAGTTGAACAGCGCCTGTCAATTGTCAGTTTATGTTATACAACAGTATTCGCTAATGTATAACACATATTGGTGTTTAACAGGCACTGTTCAACATCACCTGCCAATCACCAGTATATCTTATACAATAGCGATATTGAACAGTGCCCATCAGTCACTAGTTTACGCTATGCAATACGGATGTTAACAGTGCCTTCAGTCATCCATTTATGTTATACAATAGGAAAGTTGAAAAGCACCTGTCAATCATCAGTTGATATCATAGTTAGCTAAGATGAACAGCATTTGTCAATCATTAGTCAGTGGCAGACTGGTCTGTCTGACAAACACCACCTGTGAATCATTAATCAACACCACTACCAGATTGCTTGGTCCCTTGTCACTAGTAATTACACCAATAATAACAACAGCAGTAATGGCAATTACATATATATATATATATCATCATCATTGTGCAGCCGTAGTATCTCGTGGTTGGACAAAGGCCTCAGCATGTTGTTTTCAAATCTGCCTGTCTTGCGCTATCCTCTGCCAGATGGTGCCCTTCCAGTACTTTAGCGCTTTGTTATGCACACAACAAGTTCTGCTACTCTGGGGTGATGCTGTTAACCCTCACTATATTGCCTTTCTATTTCTTGTTTATTAGAAAGCCTACTCCTGCTTGGCCGTTGTTTGCTGTGGAATGGTATAGTAGGTGGCCGCCTTGTAAGGTAATGAAGCATTCCTCTCTTCTTCTCTGACACCTCCGATCCCGATCATATCCCATACCAACCTGGTTTCCCCAAGTTCTTCCTTCCTTCTTGTATCTGTTCATCTCTTAGTAGCGTTCTTACATTATATATTGCTATCTTCAGTTGACTTACCTTCTCTCGGCAGCTCTTCTCGACCCAGAGATTCTTAGCACCCCCTGCACATAGCCTTAGTTTACCTGAGCCGCCTCCTTGGTTATAGACTCTTTCGATGCTGATGGGGACTGGGGGCCTTGGCTTCATTGTACTTTGCATGCTGGTGTTGTTGGCCTACCCTTCCATGCTAGCTGGTGCGGGTTGGAAGGGGGGCGACGTAGGGTGAACGAAACTGCCCAAGTTTCAACACGGCGACCGAACCAGTACCGAACCATTTCCGGGATTCGAACACTGGTCCTCCATTCGACAGTCCAGCACTCTAACCACTCGGCCACTGCACTCCATTATATATATATATATAATTATATATATACAGAGAGAGAGAGAGAAACAAAGAGAGAACGAGATCAATGACAATGACAGTAACCAAAATAATGAATGTGTCAAGTAGAGACCCAGACTCACGGAGTAGGTGAGATCTAGGTTGATCTGGTCAGTGGCAGAGATCTGTTCCCTCTGTCTCACCAGCATCCGCTCCTTCCTTCCAGCCTCCTTCGCCTTCTCCAGGGCCTACAAATACACAGCGTCAGTTCTGATTTACTCACTACTGTATGACTGTATGTATTAGTAAGACTCGAGAGGCTTCTTGCAGACTCACTACTGTATGACTGTATGTATCAGTAAGACTCAAGAGGCTTCTTGCAGTATCAGTACTGTACGACTGTATGACTGTATGTATTAGTATTTGTATGACTATATGTATTCGGACACCTAAAATAAAAACTATCAACTGTCCAAAAACATACAATACAAACAATAAAAAAATGTGGGTTTACACATTGGTTGCTTATCAGCATTTTTGGTATGCCACAATCACTGAATCTCAAACATCCTACCGTCTTTAGAGTTGTACGTACCAGCTGTAGCTCTCCCCGTGCACTGGCAAAACAGCTCTCCTCAATCAGTTCATTCACTTTCTTCTCAAGCTGTTTGATTCTCTCCTCAGGTCTACAACATACAGAGGTAAACCTCCGAGTCTTGTCACCTTTGGGCCAACACAGGACACAGGAGATCAAGTAAAGATGCCACATGATTTGACAGTGATTACAGTTTCCATCAGCTCATCTCTTAAGTTTGTTAATCCTGTTTCTACCTTATTCATATATAACTGCCCAATATACAACTCCCTGACTGCACAATACACACCTCTCTAACTGCCCAATACACACCTCCCTCAATGCCCAATACACACCTTTCTGACTGTTCAATACATACATCTTGGGAACTGCCCAATATACACCTCTTTAACTGCCCAATAAGCACTCCTCTGACTGCCCAATACACACCTCTCTAACTGCCCAAAAGCACTCCTCTGACTGCCCAATACACACCTCTCTAACTGCCCAAAAGCACTCCTCTGACTGCCCACTACACACCTCTCTAACTGCCCAAAAGCACTCCTCTGACTGCCCAATACACACCTCTCTAACTGCCCAAAAGCACTCCTCTGACTGCCCAATACACACCTCTCTGTTGAATATGGCATCACATATTTTCTTGTGCTATCGAGGCTGCACCCTGTTTGCATTGTAGTAACTGACTGCTAAATGAAATAGCTATATATACAAGACTTGTCTAAACTACAGGCTTACCCATCACTTTAATCATCACCTGAAACTCTAAATATCTTCTGCCATTCTAAAAATCTCAAAAGGTAACTTTTCAAAACTGAATTTCCCTGCTAAATCATTGGCTGTCACTTGCTCTTATGATAACACATGTGCATCCTTGTTCACGATGGAATATGTAATTATGATTATGGGCTGCTGCTGCACCTCTCATATTGAATAGTCAACGATTTTACCATTGTAGAAGTTTTAGTATTATGCCTCAGGTACATTTTGTTTGTGTATCATTAGCAATTGGGCAGAGTAGGGAAAATAATAATTTCACTTGCTGCATGATTCTACCATCAGACTGGTCAAGCAAATGAAAAGGTTAATAAATATAAATTGTGACTTACGTGTCTTCATTCTTTTGCTCCAATGGAGGTGCTGGGCCCGTGTTTTTCTTCATTGGATCAAAAGCAGGTCCTGAAACAGCAAAACTTTGTTATATAAGTATATTGTAAAACACTTTGTATGTGGTGGTGATGCTATTAGCACCAAACCACTATCTTTGACCATTCAACATATATTTCTTTAACTGACATTTACACACTACTCTCTGGCTACTGAAGATCCATACTCTTATTCAAAACACAAACCCCGGCTGTGTAATGGCCACCTCTATTGCCCAATGCACATATCTCTGACTATCCAATAAACACCCATCAGACTGTCCAACACATATCTCTCTGGCTGCCCAATACACACCTCTCTGACTGCCCAACACACATATCTCTGGCTGTCCAATAAACACCTCTCTAACTGTCCAATGTACATATCTCTAATCCCCAATACACACTTCTCTGACCACCCAATACATACTACAGTCCTGTCTTTAGCCAGTGAAGCGTGCATTAGGGTCCACACAATGTTTTTTTTCATTTTCATGACCTTCTACACCTCCAGGTCAATAATCCGACGGCTGCCACCCAGGCACCCTTGAGCATTTTGTGTAAACACATTAATATGCAAATTAGTCATCGACATTAAAATAAATACTGTTTTCCTGAATATATTGAATAGTAAACATCCAAAACAATCAAAATAAGGTGTCCAAGCGAATGTTTTCATGGTCTCTTATTATTATTATGTCAGTGAACAAATCATCGTATGCAAATATGTTACATGAATATGCAAAATAGCTCTGACCAATATAACCTCACGCTTTTTGTGTGTATCTCCGCAATAGGCAAACAGCAGGTTCTGCCTAACACACCAACTTAAATACCCCCCTTCCCGTACGTGCAAAACGCCCAAATGGAATCATTTGAAAGCCCAAGATATCACCATCACAACGAGGTCTGTCTTAGAACCGCCAAGTGATGCAGTAAGCGTGACACCAAGGTCAAACAAGGTCACTGTCAAATGATAATTTTTTCAAAATTGTGCGCTTACATATTAAAATTACAATGATTGCATATATACTTTATTTAAAAACAAATGTCATATTTTTGGAAAGTGTATTGTCTCCCTGTCACAATGAGATATGACATGGAGCTGTTACCCAGAATAAAAAGTGTGGAGCTAAGGTCAAACAAAGTCATCGTGAAATTATGAATATTGGAACTTCTGCAATATGGCACACTTCATAAAGTTACAATAATTCAAAAGATGCATCAACCAGCATCGCTGTCAAAAAGATGCATCAACCAACATCACCATGTTTGATGAGTATGCAGAAATTTTCGTTCCGCACATCATGAAGCACTTAAATCACTGCAACAATATTGGCGTCGACTGGGACACGTACCTCGCCAGCAGGATCAAATAATCCACATAAGAGAGAAGCGTGGTAATGGGATTCTGAGGAACATAACATGGGACAACAAGGTGTCAATAAACTGGAAATACTTTCATCGCGATGTTACCAACATACAGGAGCTATTTGCGTTTCTCTCCATTAAGGTTGCAAAGCTCCAATGTCTAGGCTGAAAGGAAGTGTTTGACACTAGGTGCATCTATGACATGCTACATCCAGTAAGACCTAGAAGGACCTGGCACGCAACTGTTGAGCCTTGTGCAAAATGCTTTGTGGAAAAGGGATCAAAGCCACGAATGATCCACAATGTGTTTCTGATCATTAGGAGTAAAGAATTTGTCAAGTTTATATCCAGCTGCATACATTTGGATAGGCTTTTGGACAGGCAATAACATTATTCATCATAATGGCAACGGCATCCATCATGCTGTGGGAGAAGACCTGTTCAGGTCATTGCCAGTTGTCAATAGCATGGTAAACCCAAATTTCATACCACGAAGGAACCACAGCATTCACACATCCATTTGGATCTGGATTCGCGACACTTCAACTCCTGGAACGCATCACCATTGCCCTCTGTAAATAGAGTTGCAGCAGGCGTGGTGTCCATTATCGAGGCAATGAAAAAGATATTCTGTCAAAGGAATACTCCACAGTTAGACAACCACTTTACAATTTCATGCCAATAATTTTGTTGGGGATACAATATGCATAGGTGTATAACATGGCCCAGTGTAGGTAAACAAAGTAGATAATTATGCAAACATTGTAATTGTACGTTTGCGGAATGGCGCAGTTTTGAACACTCATCACTTGGTGATGACCTTGCTTGACCTTCATTCCACAGTTACTGCACAACTGGATAGCTCCCCGTGGTATCCTGTATTTAAGGGGAGACAGTAGGCTTTCAAAATGTATATCACATGGTCATGAGTAAGTAGGTAACGTAGATAGGCTATAGGCCACCGTAGTACAGTATAACGTTTGCGGGATGGTGCAATTTTGAACATTTATTGCTTGACGGTGACACTGTTTGGTCACCGCTCCACACAAACTCCATCAACTGAAACCTCCAAGTGATATCGCATTTTGATGGGAAGAAATTGTTCTTTCGCGATGTATGTAACATGTCCATAGAAATTAGGTCGATACCGAGTCATTGTAACCTAATAACGTTCGCTGTATTACAAAAGTTTGGATATTCATAATTTCATGGTGACCTTGTTTGACCTTAGCTCCACACTTATTATACAGTGTAACAGCTCCATATTGTATCCTGTTTTGACCGGGAGACACTAAGCTTTCCAAAAATATATGGCATGACTATTTTATTATTAATAAAAGTAGAAATGCCACCATTGTAGTTATAATACGTTTGCGGAAGAGGACAATTTCGAAATATTATCATTTGATGGTGACCTTGTTTGCCCTTGGAGTCACGCTGGTTCTATGATAGGCCTCGTTGTGATGGGGATATCTAGGGTATACAATTTGGGTTTTTGTATGGGGCGGGGGGCATTTAAGTCTGTCCATTAAGTAGTGCCTATCACTCGCCTATTGAGGAGATATAAACGAATATCATGAAGTTATACTGCTCAGAGCTAATTTGCATATTCATATGACAAATATGCATACCATGATTTGTTCACTGACGTATGCATACCATGATTTGTTCACTGACGTAATCATACCCAGATACCCTGAACACATGCTTTGGACACATTTTGACTGTTTGGATGTTTACAATTCGAGATATTCAGAAAAGTAGTATATATTTTAAAGGTGATGGCTAATTTGCATATTAATGAGCTTATACAAAAACACTTAATGGTGCCTGAGTGGCACCTGTCCGATTATTGACCTAGAAGGTCACAAAAATGCTAGAAAACATTGTGCGGACCCTAACGCACGGTCCACCTTCAAAAGGGCCTTTGATTGCCAGACTACTACATTTGACAATGACTGCCCAATATACACCTCTCTGACTGCCCAATACACACCACAATGACTGCCCAATACACGTCACAATGACTGCCCAATACACACCTCTCAAACTGCCCACCATACATCACTCTGACTACCCAATACACACCTTTCTGACTACTTTCCAATAAATTGGCCAGGTTTTGAAATAACCAGGTAGACTCAAACCCCGGTCCTCTCCACGGACACTCTGGTACTATACCCCCTAAACTACCCCACCCCACCAATATCCACCTCTCTTTCCACTGGCTGTGAACCCAGCACTAATCATGGCGGTCATTGGTCTTCCTGGACCATCCACAGAGCCTGTGCCAAGCCGCCCCAGAGACGATGGGGGAACAATAGGGACACGCCCCAGCTTCCCCAGTCCCTGTGCTGCAGTTGTCGGTGGCCTGTGACTTGTCTTGATGATGCGCTGGAAGTCTGGGTCATTCTGCAGGGCCTGAAAGAGATATTTCAGAGATGTACGTGAATTGCAACATATGCTGGAATAGGGGTCACATGGATATAATATCAAAAAATCTATTATATTTTTATTGTTGGACAATTGTGAGAATTCTCATATCTTTATGGGACTACTTATTGCCAGTGGCACTAAACACATAAAATACTCAAGTTTTACACCACAACAATTAATTTGTAAAAATTATTAGGAGTGTGAAACATCAAATTATACCTTTGCAATTTGCATTCCATTGTAATCACACTAGACAGTGGCATAGTAGCACAAATCATCAAATGTACTCTGTGGCCTTGCCCAGTTCTTTACTTACAGCTGTATGCAATCCACTGAGACATTTTATTTATTTTATTTTATTATAAAACAGCAGTGACTGACGTGATTCGTGATGAAATGACTCAAGATGACTTACATCGGTGTCAAGAGTGGCATCGTATTCATTGAAGCCCTCGTAGATATCATCATCAGCCTCATCTTCTCCTGCAAGATGTACATGCTCCATCACTTGCATACGACTTAAACCAGCCAGGTTTAACTGCAAGAAACAAACACCTGAATACCTGCAAACAGTTGTAGAAACATATATTTAATATGTCAATGTCTGCTGTTATAGATGGAATGGCAACATTTCCTCTTAAATTTATTGAAATAAAATAGCAACCTGATTTTCTGTGAATATTTAGTTGTTTTAGCTTAGGCTTAAATAGCAATCTGGTTAGCATCAACATGAGCTGTTAATCAGTATTTATCACTCATTTCAAGTGGGTGGTGCAGTAACACACATCCACAGACTGGCACAAATCGGTGTGCTAAGGCCTTAGGCTAAGCCTCAGACGTTAGTTAGGGTAAGTACTTGGGTCTCAATAGTGTGCTATGACTCAATATTTTATGGCGTACACATGCCTGTGATGATGAGGAATGACGGAGTTAATGCATTAAGGTATTAAATTTAGATAATATATTTATAACGGCAAAGTCAAAATATAGCATATTATTTATAGCCTAATAATATAGGTGGGCCCGGATTCTACAAACTACACAAGTCAACATTTGTCTTCTTCTTCTTCTTCCAATACACGCCTAGCCTCAACATGCTGAGGATACAGGCGGTGCCGTGGCATGACAGGCGAACAGGAAATTTTTGTTTTGTTTTTAGAGTGCAATATATAAGAACACAAATTATCGTGTAAATAAACATAAATACGTGCAGAAGAACTTGTTAACGTCTAAAACATGGGGTACTGCAAAGTCTGGATGTTGCTTTTAAATGCATACAGGCTGTTTTGATTTACAATATATTGAGGGAGGGAATTCCAAAGTTGAATGGTACTGGGGAAAAAAGAATACAAGTGGTAGTTGCATCTGGAGTGAGGGATAAGGTAAGATAAGGAATGTTGTTTTCTAGTGACTATATTTACAGGAATAAGGTATTGGTTTGCTGGTATACCCACTAGGCCATTTGCTATCTTGTACATCATACAAAGTTTTGCATCAGTTCTTCTGTCTGATAAGGATCTCCATCCTAATGTCTGGAGCATGTCTGTTACACTGGAGGTATTGTGGTGGCGATATAAGACATATCGGGCTGCACGGCGTTGAATCATTTATAGTTTGTTTATTTGTGTAAGGGTATATATATGGATCCCAGACAGTACAGCTGTTCTCCACGATGGGTCTGACAAAGGTGAAGTAGGCCTGAGTTTTTATTTGAATTGACGGAACTTTGAGATTTCTGCGGAGGAAGCCTAGTGATCTATTTGCTTTTAGACAAATGTGGAAACATACCTGCTAATTTACTAGATGTTGTGATGTTTGAGCGAGCGAGTATAATAAGTGTGACGTGCAAAGACATAAACACTATGATATATCTTCAGGTATAAGATAGAAACATTACATCGAACAGTATTTTACCTTCTATTTTTTTAGCGTCGACGTCGTTGGCCGGCCGGACGGTATCGTTGGCAAGGTAAACAAATTTAACAAATCGATGTTATTCGTCCTCGTCGAACAGAACGATCAAATTCATAATCCGGGCAATACCTCTATATATAATCTTCTGTTTTATAACTGCGTAAATTATATGTTTCCGAATTCAACCAAATCTAAGCATTTACCCGCTCCGAAGAAGCAACCGCCGATAATACATTTGAGAAAGTTTTAGCTAATGGAATTCCAGTCCCACAATTCCACAATGAGCATACGCAGGACACATCCGGGACAGGTTCGGGGGCTGTCAGTAATCGTCGATGTCTGTTTAGCGTGTATACCGACTAAAACTGTACTAATTTTAATCTGGTTTGAAAATTCATTACTCCAGTGTAATATTTGCACATAACAAATTATTATTATATATTTTGATTAAGTTTATTTTTGATTAATAAATTATACTTTAAGAGTCACAAATGTAACAGTTATATTATAATATATATTAAATAGTTTTTAATGTAACTTACGTAAGTGAAAAAACCGTTTGAACTACACTTGATAAATATGTTGAATAATTACTGCTAATAATAGTTATTGTGAGTGTTCGCTATATATTATGTTACGTGTGATATACCTGTTTTGCAAATTCATGCTCGATAATGGCATAAATACATTCACTGTGTCATGTGTATAGTGTTGATTACTTTCAAAGTTGTATGTATAGGGGATATAACTGAAACGTTAAGGCAGTTTATAATTATTAACTATAATTTGTAGTAAGTTTAAAGTTGTTGGAGTTTATATATGACATTCCGATTTTAGAAGATACATTTTTTATAAATAGGACTTGTAGATTATAGTAATTACATTCAAATTATCTGTTGTTTGAACAGTTTATGTTTTGATTGCCTCATGTCAGCTTACCGTAATTAATATGTGAAAAATTAAATAATTATATAATATGATATAATATACAATATAAAATAATATAATATGATGATATATAAAACATAATAAATATATTCAGTCATACTGATCTGTCTAAGTTTAACATTCCAACAAGTATTTTATTAATTTATTATAATTATATTTTATTATTGTTTTGAAAATGTAGTAGATTATTATTATTATTACTATTAGTATTATTTCCACGACAACCCATTATGATTTATTTCTATATTTTTACATTTCCTTGGATCAAACTTAACAAACAAATTAACAGAACTCAACGCAATTAGATGAATCAAAACACTTTATAACAACGACAAAATCCAGGTAACGTATATTTCAGAATAACTAGTAAAAGAAACATGATGATTTCCACTCAGTTCAATATTAAGCTCAATTGCAACTGAAAAGGATCTTTACGTAACAATGCCTGCAAGCTAATGACAGCCCTCCGAAGTATCAACATAATTAGACTATACTTTTTCATTGTTCCACTGTTTATGGTGGATTAGCTTATATATGTGCAAGTTTACACCTTATTTGAAATTTAACTTTGTACGTATGCTGAATCAATTCAGTTCAATAATCCATATACGATACAGTGGTGTCTGTCAGTCCATTGCACTGCTCTTCCTGGGGACATTGAGTGCTTCCCCAACACCACGCACTGCTTGATATCACTTGGCCTACTTTTGAGCGAGCCCCCAAGAAAAATCAACAGATAGTGCGCATGCCCAATGATCGCGTTGATTGAACCGGATTACGGTTGGAGTAGTATTTCGAGGATTTATCATACAATTTCGCAACTAAACCAACACAGCGGCTGGTAACATGGAAGTGGTGGAGTAGTTAAATTCGACTGACCACACGGAAACGAAAAAATGGCGCAAAGAGTCAAAGAAGAGGAACTCCAACGACTGAAACGTCAAATCAAAGAGTGGAACGAGAACCGCCTCGATTTGTTCGAGTTGAGCCAACCGAATGAGGTATTTCTATCCCTGCCCGGTTCGCTGCGGCAATAATGTGTTAAAGTTGAACTTGACAGCTCTCAGGGGTTCGTTGTACTGTATTGAATATGAACAAACTTTGTGGAAGATGACACTGCATACCATTGTCACTAACTATAACGATAATGGGTCAAAGTTACGATAGTGTTCCAAATATTTCAAATATGGCGGCGCTCAGAGTCAGAGTCGGCGACCCAGAACGATTTACGAGCACACAGGTGGTGTCTTTGGCGTCATTCTCATGCACATACTCACATTTTTGGTTATTTAAGCTGTCCGGTTGCAATGTAAGTGTAGTGGTAAACATTCAGCCTATTTATGTCTGTAAAATCTAGGGAGTACACCAGTCTGTGACTATGTGGACTTATGGTGGAGTTTATTGACAAAATTACTGTCAACACCGGTCATCCATCATTCCTGGAGAGTGGAATTCTGCTCATGTTGGATTTCAGACCGGATTTCAAGGGTCTTGCTGAAAAAAGTAACAACTACATCCCATTTTCACAGAAACTATGCACATAATCATATCACAACTGAGTAAGAATTGATTGTGCTGTGGTGTATGAAACCTATATAAAAATGCAGCACCTGCCGGGTAGCTATTTCAGGTGGGTGCCCATCTAAACATGGCACAAAAGTAATATTTTCTTGAAATAAGCTTGGTTATGTTTATTTAAAATTATTCTAGGGGTGTTCAAATGTGAAATCGTAAACAATTCATTGTTGACAAAACTCATCTTGATAGCTGATCAATGACACTTCCTCAGCTATTACATGTTGAGAGTTTTATACCTAGAATACATTTATTGTAACTCAAATTATGCACTTGGTTAAGTTACATTTTATCAACCATGTTGGGTCATGATACTATAGTGAGTTATAATCTGAAACTCTCATTTGGAGAGAACCTGGTGTGGCAGTTAATCTCCTCCATTGTAGGTGAAATAGCCAAGGGGAGAGAAAACCTAACTATCCTGCTATGACTATTCCCACCCTCTTGAATAAGTTTGAGAAATCAGAAGAAGAAATACTGCAGTTTAAAATGTTCAATTGGTTATAGATATCTTGCAATTTGCAAATATTCTGATCAATTGATATAACTCTTGCACATTCACAAGTAGCTGAGTTATCCACGACCAGCCCGGCTTCACCCACATCAGTTCTTTCACAATGCACTGCACAACATGATCCTCCAATAGCTGAGCATGGTAATAGAGGTGAAAGATATCCCGGGTGAAGAGATGCACACAGGGTTTGACTTCTCTTGCTGCCATTTCAAAATGTGGCTAATTTATTTCAAATAAAAATATTTGGAGACTGCTACACCAGCTGATGATGCAGATGGTAACAGATTCAGAAGAAGTAAGGAACTACCCGGGGTAGCCTGAAGCCCAGGACGTAACATAGCATTCTCCCCACTGTCACATCACCCCTGGACGCTGGGAGTTCAAACAGGATAAGGTGGAGACAGTCAGTCAGATGTGTTGACTCCCTGGGAAACTTGTCACATTGTTTTTTGTCGGGGTGATAACAAGTGCAACTCTACTGCAGTTGGTGGCCACCCACCTAGTGCCAACTTAGAAGGTTTTAGCATAACATTCTGAAAGAGATACAGCGATAGAAATAAGCCAAAATATTTACTTGTCCACCGGACAAGTAAGTTTTGAAATCTACTTGTCCACCAACATGTTAACTTGTCCGAATGGTTGTCAAGGGGAATCGAAGCTTCGGGGAAAAAAACCCCATAAAAAGTATGTCTTATTTTTATGACAACAAGCACAATGTTCCTGCTGTTTCGTTGCATGTACATCTGAGTGACTTGTGATCAAAGACACAATTTGATTTAATCTGAAAATTTTGAAATTGATAAATTATATTTGCAACTATTTTCCGGTCCATTATCATTTATCACGGATATTAAAAGTAGACTTGTTACATTATGTATACCAATATTTTAGAGATGCTGATATGAACGCTTTTATTAATAACAAATCATTATTACAATGATAGGAATGAGACAATTGTTTTCCTTGCTATTTGAATTTGTTATGATGTTACAAAAACTGTTTATGTTTAATATTGTATATAACACTGCTGTCAAATGTTGACATCGGTTTGTCATTGAAGATGCCATTCAACCATCAGGAACACAACCAATGCAAAGCCAGGAAATGTCACAAAAAATCATAATAAACTATACAATCTGAAATTAGTTTGTTCAACCTTTATGAACTTCAATACAGGCATTAACAAAGTTCTGTAATTTACAAAGGAAGATAGTATTCAGTTGATCACCAGCAAACAAACGCATATTTTCATAAATTATATATTATTTCAATGATGTTAAAACAGTTTTAAAGGTGCCTCAATTACATTTACTAGGTGGAATATAATTTATAGATTTAGTTACGTCGTAACGCTGCTGCCGCGTGCAGACCGCCATGGCTGGCAGAAGCCGACATGTCAACGGCGGTTGGCACCTGGCCCGGCGTCTTGCATAATTCGGCTTCGAGAACTCACAGTTTGTGGTTAAAATACATGTTACATAGATACAACAACACTGCAGAAATTTTAATAATATTCCGTTTATCAACCACCACCATAGATTTACCGGAGAGCCAGTTACAAGTTTTGAAAATTGTCACTGATCTGCTGATCTGGATCGACTAGCGTTCGATGACTTGTCTTTGGAAGACTGCAGAGTTTACATGGTTTAAGCATAACAATGGTTAAAACTATATAATTATTGAAATAACAGGTAGCGATGCAAAGCCTACTATTTCCAAGGTTCGTTAAATATGATCCGTGAATGGAAGAAGTACGCCGGCCAAACTGAACGATTTACGATTTTATGAAATACAGCCTCGATCAACGATGGCTGTTGCAAAGTCTGTCCTACGCGTATGACAGAGCTAGGTCGGTGCGCTCAGCGGATGACTCTGTTAACACAGTCACTAAACTCGGTTGAACACTGACGTACAACACAAGCGTGTCGGCGGAACGACAAGACGCCGACACGCTAACAAAACTGCAATGCGTGCGATTGCCTGCGAACTTCATCTACATTTTGAATTTCCTCAAATAAAAAGTTTGCAATGTTGCACGCATCACTATTTACTATAAATTTTCACTTGTCCACCGGATAACCATCTGGAGTCATTTTACTTGTCCGGACCAAAAATCACTTGTCCGGACAAACAGACAAGTGCTATTTCGAACGCTGAGATGTATTAGGCCCAATGTGGCATCTGATGATGACATCACACAAGCCTGTTATTAATATTTAATTGAATGCATGATTTTTGCAATGCAGTGGGGTAACTAGAAGTAAAACAATTCATGAATTATGACCATCTTCCTTTGTTATTCAGTAAACGAGATTACTACCCACAGCAACAAGCTCTAAGTGGTCTGTAGACAAGGAAGCAATTGGCTTATCAAGATACCAGTGCATTTCTGCTGTGGGTGGCAGTCAAGTTGTTTTGTTAAGTAAAATATATTCCCACACCAGTAACATTATTTTGTTCTCTGTTCTGAGAACACTTGGCTGCACTTTGTTGATTACTGTCATATGTTTAATTACAAATGCATCTGATGACTGGCCATGGTATGACTATAAGGTTGTGTTTAGCTGTAATGACTCATTAATTTGTAATTTTGTACAGCTATAATACAATTATAACTAATTTTTACACAACAATATATTCAGTGATTGGAAATTGTAAGCATGAATTCACATAAACTCTGTCCAAGAATGACAAGCAATTCAATGACCTGTGTTCATTGTAATACACCTTTAATATTCCTATCATTATACATAATACACTAGCAATTGATCCTTTTGGATCATTGTAATTGATTGCTTGGAGTAGCTTAACCCAAGTGTAATTAATTTGTTGGAGCAACCTAAGTGCAGTTATTTTTTAGAAGTGTAATTGAGTACTGTAATTAATTGGCAGCCATGATTGAATCTGACCCTGCTTGATATGCTAAATCTGTTGTTGCTACAGAACCAATATTACCTATTGATTTGCCCTATATAAATGTTCTTATCAGTTGACCCTTTTATTCTTAGAGCCTAAGTCAAGCCAAATGTGTCATTACTACTTACTACACATGAGGTTTGATCCTTGTTTCCTCAATATCCACTTTGTCCCTTAATTGGCCTGGATAAATAGTCAGGATTGAAGTACTAGTACAGTTTAAGTAATTGGTAAATGTGATAACAATTAATATTGTTGTTTGAAGTGGGATGCAGAGAAGTGTTTGGTGTCAGTAAAGAGCTTGACCAAGTCTGCCAGATAACATCTTATTGATGAGCTGTAGCAGAGCTTCACTTGCAGTCATGTGGCTCATGGTGTCAGCTGGGGTACAAACTCCACATGTTATACCCCAGTGTCAATGTGTTATCAGTGCTAGCTACCTCTGTCAACACTGACATACACTGGGGAGAATGTGTGGAATTTAAATGTACTCTAGTTTTATGACACCTTCCCTCATCCCTCTGATCAGCATCCAGTGTCTGTCTGATTCATTTCCCAACAATGTGATAATGTCATTGTTGACTTGGAATACAGAATGTGAGGTGCAGAACTCTCAGCAGGTAGTGAACAGTCAGTGACCACTAGAGGTGTGAATATAATCTTGATGTAATGTCCTGTGAGCACACAATTTGTTGGCTTTTGTTCAGTACTTAATGTACTTACACTGTTGCACATTTACTAATAGCTACCTTTGGTGTCTAAATTTTGGTGTATCTGTTAGGTCACCAAATACTGCACATATGACTAGCAGATTGATATACTTTACTTATTAAAGTTCTTAGAACGTTTCAGCAACTTTAAGATATATGGTATAACATAATGACAGACAATTTTACTTTTACTAGTTTAGCAGTACCAGTGTCTCACCCCTGAATATCTCCCTCCCCTTTGGGGCTGAGGTAAATTGGAGAATTACACACCACAGTGCATTAAGAAGATAACTACATCTTTTGTTGTTATAACTGATCCCTGGTGATTAACTCACTATCTCGTGTAAACATAGGAGTTATTTCAGTTAATTAGAATATTTACACTGTTCCTATTTTATACATAAATAATTTAACAGTTTGTATGTACTTAAATAGCTACCTAGAGTTCTTATTTAGGAATGGAACTTATTTATTAGATGGGGACTGGTAGAAGAAGATAGCCTAGGCCCTAGGGTAACTCGTCCCTAGGGGCGAGATAGTCTGTCTAATGTATCTTCCATCTAATAGGGTGATATACAGGTGCTAAAACAAATCTCTATAAATTCAAGTTTGTTTACGAAAACATATAATGCACATGTTGTCTTTACATTGAAACTTTTTCAATATGCTTTGAATATCATAAATATATTTATTACTTAGCATTGCTTGCATTACTTAGCAACAATACATTGATAGCTGCATATTTATTTAGACATAATACATTGAATTGATTAGTAATGTGTAAAACAGACACAGTGGTGCCCAGGGTTGGCACGTTTCTGCCCTCAGTAGAAACCGTGCGGCAGAAATACTTTCTGCCTGTGCAGCAGAAATACCTTTCTCCCCTAGATTCTGCCTTTAGGGCAGAAACTCCCAAAATAGTTATATTTTATACAGGTTTTCTTAATTTACTATCAATATCAATGTTCCTATTATGTATATTCTTATACCATTAATGTGCCACCCCCAACAAATGATTAAGACACCTAGTAAACATGAACCACTGAAACAATAGCAAGCTCTAGATAGCAGTTACCCTGGTTACTTGGATAGAACAGTGGCCAGGTGCTTCAAAACCAGGCTCTCCAGTGACCACAAAGATGACCAGGTAATAATTAATATTAATTACCAGCCAACTTCTAGGCTGGTGATAAAACTGGGGTACACAGGGACTGGGAGAGCAGATATAAGAGAAATACTGAACAAAGGGATGCTGCAGCCCATGGGTTGTCAGGTGACAAGTCCTGTACAAATGGGCACAACAAAGTCCACAAAAATTAATGCGCAAGTGGTGGGATTTTGCCCCTAAGGATTATGTTTGGTACTGTGCACAGTGGATCAGTGGCTTAACTATATTACAAGAAATTGTGGACACATCTAACACAATACTGGTATCCACTGTATTTAAACTAGTGAATCACTACAGAAAAGCAAGCACTGCAAGGCCGAGACAAAATATATGTTATTATACAAATGTACTTGTACTCATGTGAATGTACTCATAATTTTACTCAGATTGCATGTAAATAGGTACAGAAATATATTGATAACATATTGTACAACAAGTAAAACTTTCCTATCAATGGCATGTATTCCCTGGTTGTTGCCATTTCTCACCTATTTCTGCCCTGGGCATGGTAGAAATACCTTTCTGCCCGGCAGAAAACCAACCCTGGTGGTGCCCAAATTATACCTAACCTATTTGGAGTATATGTAACTAAGAAATTGCCACATGATCTGCGAGGAGATAACATGTTTTTCCCACGCGAGACAGTTAATGGTGAAAAGGTGTAACAGTTGTTCTTGTTACTGTCGCCTGTCATTGCCACTCACCCATGAGGATATCTGATACCTTTGTCACTATGTGGGTTAAACAAGTGCAACTTAGTTTTAATGCAAAATGTCTGGATAAAGCAGTCTAATATTTGAGTAAAATAGTTGCAATCATAGAACAGGCCATATAAAAATAATTTTTGGTTTCTCATCAGGACTTAGTCAAAAAGTAAATAAGGGGTGCGGTTTATATTTTTAAAAATATGTATGCTAATGGAGATGTTAGCGACTATCCAATGGGTAATTCTCCATACACTTTTAATCAACAACTTAAAGGAAATAAAAATAAGGCATTAGCTAAAATCCTTTTTCCATGTGTACACAAAGTTTAACATTGTATGTAACATTTGACAACATTAAACAAATACAGAAAAATACATTTGTAACATAAATTCGATTTTAAGCTCGTCTGTGAAGCGATTCCCGAGGAAAATGACATTTCAATGAGCTAGGCGATCACGTGGTATCGTGACGTCACTTATGACACACACTCGCATCAGGCCGACCCTTTCCATGCATTCAGAGCATGTTTACAAGGATAGCTTTTGGGTCGAAACGAGCGTCAGAACGAGTTATTGTGCAATATTCCGACGTAATACAAACACTAGTCATCATAGAGGAACAAACATTTATCTTACGGTTCCACATGAATCGAATTTTATTCAAAACAACAAATGTGAATGAGCCTACAAGTCGACTAGGTTTTGCCGAGCTTGGGCTCGTTTTCAGAATAATTATATCGAATGCAACCAACGGGAGATAATCTACACCAATAAACATACATAGCAAACATATATTGTATCCAGCTACATAAAGTAACGTGTATAATCTCATAATATCACTAGAATATTGATATATGAAGGAGTTGTACAATTTATCATAACAACTTAAATCAGTCAGACAGTTTCCGTTGGTCCTGCTAGCTCAGTGGGTAGGCGCGTTGGTTACTTGTTGTTTATTTTACAATCGGGCGATGCCGGTTCAATCCTGGCAGCATGCAAACCTTTGATTTTCTGTACACTGTTTTTGTTTATGTTTTCACGAAGTAATATAAACAAAATCATTTTATACTATAATGTACTGTTTGTAAATATTTTTTTATTTTTGTAGTAATTATTTATTCGCCACAAAAATTAAAATATGGTCATTATATATAACGATGTTTCTAAATTGTATTTATCCAGACAGATCTCAATCTGTTTTCACATATATAATTACAATATATTACCGTACAATATATTTACAATTAATAAATGATATACCCATTACATCATATTTGTTTGGATAAATAAAATTTAGAAACATCGTTATATAATTACCATATTTTCATTTTTGTGGCGAATAAATAGTTACTACAAAAATAAAAAAATATTTACAAACAGTGCATTATAGTATAAAATGATTTTGTTTATATTACTTTGTGAAAACAAACAAAAAAGTGTATAGAAAATCAAAGATTTGCATGCTGCCAGGATTGAACCGGCGTCGCCCGATTGTAAAATAAACGACAAGTAACCAACGCGCCTACCCACTGAGCTAGCGGGACCAACGGAAATTGTCTGACTGATTTAAGTTGTTATGATAAATTGTACAACTCCGTCATATGTCGATATTCTAGTGATGTTATGAGATTATACACATTACTTTATGTAGCTGGATACAATATATGTTTGCTATGTATGTTTATTGGTGTAGATTATCTCCCGTTGGTTGCATTCGATATAATTATTCTGAAAACGAGCCCAAGCTCGGCAAAACCTAGTCGACTTGTAGGCCCATTCGCATTCGTTGTTTTGAAGAAAATTTGATTCATGTGGAACCGTAAGATAACTGCTTGTTCCTCTACGATGACTAGTGTTTGTATTACGTCGGAATATTGCACAATAACTCGTTCTGACGCTCGTTTCGACCCAAAAGCTATACTTGTAAACATGCTCTGAATGCAGGGAAAGGGTCGACCTGATGCGAGTTTGAGTCATAAGTGACGTCACATCTTGGCATCCCGAAAAGCGCGCCAAAAATATGCATATTCAAAAATGTCCGGATGCACACCATAAAATGTGGAATTTCTAATTCATTGAATTTTTTGGCTTGGTGGACGTGGAAATAGATAGCAGGATGTAATATAACATGAATTTGAGCAATAGATGTTTTTATTCCCTTTAAGATTTTGGCCTGATATGGATCATAGTTTTCACTTATTGTACCCGAACCCATATTTAGAGGAATAAATGTAATATTTAAACAGGTTTTACAGCAGATATTTAAAAACAGATAAGTAACACAGAACCATTCAGTAAAACTTGGCCTTCTTTTCTCCCAACTATTAGAACTACTTGATCGAATTCGGGACAAAAGCCCCTTGGACAGAAGCCTCTCAATCTATATAATAGTCTCTGCCTGACTGTCCATGCACATGGTTGGCGGAAATAAAGTCATAGAAAAAGTCACAACAGTTTTATCTAGGAAAATAAGTCAACAATAAATCAATATGAATGGATACATTTATTTATTTCAGACATATTATATAATGAACACAACAAGTTTAGACAAATCATCAATCAAAATAAAGTCATGCATACAATATACAAAAGAAATTGTACATAATGAGACATTAAAAGAGAAAAGGAGTAAATGTGAACTTGTAAACTTATTATTATGTACCCTAAAATGAGTCACAAGATATAAAGTCACAACATTATTTTATTTGAAGACTATACACTGAATATAACGTTTTGCAATTATTCACCCAAATTTATTTATATTGTAAATATAAAGAACTTAAAATTTAAAGTTTTTCCTGTGACCTTATTTCCTACATTTCGAATATATATATTTATATAATATATATATATATACATTATATAAATGTACATCTATTCATACATACTTTATGCATAGATTAAGGGGTTTTGTCCGAGGGGATTATGTCCGAGGGGCTTTTGTCCAGTACCACTTGATCAGAGGTAAATATGCCTTTAATTTCAAGGATCCTTTGATGTCTCACAAAACCTCCAAGACTGTGAAATCCCAGTCAGAGCTGGGTTCAATAGTTAATTGAATTTGAATTTAATTTATAAAAAAAATGCATGAATTTGAATTGAATAAAATAAAAACGGATTGAATTGGAAATGAATCCCGCAAAATAAGATGAATTGAATGAATTGATCGAAACGAAAAATATATTATGACTTTTTAAAAATAAATTGACATGTATGAACACCAACTGTTACATTTTTGGATGTCTTTGGTCAAAGACCAAAATAAAACAACCAACGGCAGAACTACTTGGTCAGTATTTATATGCACAAAAGGATTTGTCATCATACAAAACATGGGCTGCAAATTCTATGTCTAGCAGTTCTCTGCTCTCTCAGGCCCCTAGTTTTACTAGCAGCATAGAACAGAGTTGCTATGTGCTAATTGACCACATGAGACCAACATTAGTGTTTGTTGAGAGCACGAATTAGCATTTGGCAATGTCCACAGTTCAGCATCCCCTTTGTTCTTTAGCCAGGCTGCTAGGTGGTACCTTACTACTCTGGTGCAGGTTGTCTGACTTGAGTCAACATAACCAACCCTTCATAACATTCAGATTGCAGTACTTGGCACAAGGCCTGCTTAGCACTGTCTCTTTTAAGAAAGAAGCAGGAATTTTATTTTGGACTTCCTGACTTATGCTTAATTAAACAGCTTAAAGGGCTACTGTTTGCTAATGTTGCCGATTTTAATTAGAATTGAATACAAAATTAAATTTGAATTTATCCTTTTTGTGAGTACGTTGAATTGGATTTAAATTGATCCTTGGTAAATAGATATGAATTGGAATTGAATTGGCATTGGTCAATACTTCTAGTTGTTGACTTGTTGCATGCAACCGCGTTGTCATTTATCTAACACCCTACATAATGAGAAGTTCTGGCCACATTCTGCTAATTAAATTGGAAAGTTTTTTCTAGGAAGTAGGAATGTTTTCTTTTTCAGGTTACTTTTGACATGGCCCCCAGGTTTTTACTGTTCAACCCCATAAATAGTTCATTTAAACAAGATACACATTCCGCATAACCTGGTATTTGTTGCTGGATTTTGCTCATAAACTAGAGTAATAACATCTGTTAGGTAAGGTTTTGGGTCCCATAACTTTTTTATATGGTAGTTAACCAGGACCCAGTACTTTTAGATATTTTTGTGTGTACGAAGGTGAATGTCAGAAGTGAAAAGACAACACATTGACAAGGTTCATAAACATGTAGGTACTTAAATATAATATTGTATATTAAATTTCCAAAATAAAAAGAAGAAGAAATAACTGCACCCAATGTGTCAAAATATGTATTTTTATTGTATGAGTGTGTGTCTAGCCACATTGGCCATTGATAAAAAACAACTCGCCAGATTAGGTATTATATTTAAACTCGACAAGAATAAGTGTCACTTTGCAATTTACTTTTCTTTGAGTTAAGTCTTAAAAGCTTTGTGTTAAATATTGTAATGTTTAGAATTTAAGATTGCTGTGGTTATACGTTGGTTAATCTTGCTAACTGACCCCAGGAAAGGACACATTCTGTATTACAAATGAACCAATTTGTGTTAGAGCTCTGTTTAGTGAATGTGTCGTAGCAGTCCTCGTGCGCTACGACAATGGGAGGGTACCGATTATAAAGACTAATGAACAACACTCCACAATCTTATTCTTTATTCCAACCAGTACACTCTCTACCCTGTCCCATGCCAGTCCAGCCCAACTTATGACACCAAGGCAGCTCAGTCTTACATCCAAGCCCAAGCTGGACAGAAACTCCCAGCTGCACACCATGCACTCTGTGTGCCCATGCACTCTATGTGCCCATGCACTCTGTGTGCCCATGCACTCTATGTGCACCTGATAACTGTCTTTTTTTACAACTATACCTATCTGTCTCTGACTACTGGTCATTTCAAACTAGCCACTCTCATAATCCCCCCACTACTCAACTATCCCCTTAAACCACTACCACATGTCCAACATTGACAATTAACTTCTCACTTCCATAGAGAGGCTTAATTAATCCAGTCTTATCTATTGACAACCCTTTCTGCTATCAGCTAAGGGAGTCCTGCTGTGCAGGCAGCCTATGAATGACCCTGTCTTGCCATCTGTGTATTACATCACAATATAACATTAATATATTATATATATATATATATATCATAATATTAATTGATATTATCATTTATAATAAGCCCTACCATAAATGGACACACCACACTATAGCTGTTTATTCTCCCAAGGGTACTTTGACTTATTGCAGTGCATATGATTTGTTAGTTGACACCAGTTGGTAACTTGGTAGAGCAATGTCAACATGGGTATCCGGTCAACACACACCCACTTTGTGGAATTTTAACAATCTTGCTATACATATTATTAATTTTGGACACATTTGAGTGTTAACTTACAGTTGACACCATACAGTTTAAAACCTTGAATTTTATGTTAACTTGCTAGCTGGCTGGTCTTAAAATAGTTTTAAAAATATTTTATGTATACTTTTAAATTATTTAATTTTGAACAGGTGATCTTTTAAGAAAATGTTTGCTTCAATTGTGAATGTGGATCAAACAAATAATAAAATAACTTCTGCGCCTAATCCTTGGAAACCAAACAGGTGCATCAAGACAAAGGGGTCAATTGGTCTATCTCAAAATCGATAAATAGTATTTTTAAAGTTGTCAACATATGGATGGATACACCATTTACATTATAAATAGCGAATATGATAATAACAGCAACGACAAGTTTGAGAAATATCAAATATGCCATCAGAAATTAAATATAAAACATTTGGTGTTTTCAGAGTTCCGAGTTCCATGGCGTCATGCGATTCTTCTTCCAAGACGAGGGTGCGAAGGTGGCGACCAAATGCATCCGAGTGTCGAGTACGGCGACAACCGGCGATGTACTGGAGACACTCATTGAGAAGTTCCGGCCTGACATGCGCATGTTGTCAATGCCACAGTACTCTCTCTACGAGGTACACGTTAATGGAGGTGGGCCAAACACTTACATCGTTCTATTTATTACTTTAATTACAAAAAGGGCATAATAATACTTTGATATATTGAGCCTTGATCTTGTGCAGCTAAAATAGACACTTCGAGATACTAATTCAGACACCATGAAGTACATACCAAATTATCAATGGAGATAGTACTAGTACTATGAGAAGTACAATGTCAGTGCAGATTTGTAAAGTAAACAAGATAAATGTGACGGTACTATGAAGTGGTAACTACCCCTAATCTTTATACAGTAGAGGTCAGTAGAGGTATGTAAGAGTAACAGCATACGCTGTCACTGTGAGGTATGTACATAGGTAATTAAAACGTAATGTCCTTTTGTTATGATAAAAAAGTAAACATACATACAAATTAATATAAAAGACATCAGAACAAAAACATTGTAACAGCCACCGTGGTGTAGTTGTCAGATTTTGGCGTGAAGTGAAAAGTGTGGCAAACCAACTTGGGATTACCAGACACTTATTACTTGTAGTGCTTGTCTGGAAGGTAGATCTGCTTCCCTCTCCCATACGGTTAATATCCCATTAAGATCTGCTTCCCTCTCCCATACGGTTAATATCCCATTGGGTGGGCGCCTGGCGCACGGCAGTCCAGCCAGCAAGTGTTTCCCATGTTATGCTTTTTCACACGGCTCTTGTTACTGGTTTAATGGAAGCCTCCGTGGCCGCCAGACTGCGAAGGCAGTAGCAGACTAACAGAAACTTTATACATGTTGCATAAATATTGTGTGAACACAGGTTAATTATTTTTTTTGTACCTTAGGTGTATGTAATTACAGCAATGCATTAGTGTGATGGCATATTAACAGGTTTGTTTCAAAGTCAAAGTGGCTTTAGATATATTTTTAAGTCGTTTTTGCAAACCAAGGGTGTGTTTTCGGTGTTTCCCCCGGGTAAATGGTGTTCAAGGTAGTGGCGATGACAGGGTGAATGCTAAAGGCCTTAAGGTACACCTGGGGGGATCCAGGACATGCCACTTTATATTTGTTAATATGATGGTTTTGTCGGTTAACTTTAATTGCTTTGTTCTCCATACCCCAAGCTCACCCATGAACATAGACACCGATGGTGCATGTAAATCACTTCCTTAATCCTTACCCAAGACTTTGTTGAACCAGGTGAGTTTGTAGACCTTGAAACGCGACATTAACCAGATCATTAATTTTAAGTTGTCTTTTAAACATGACACAATGTTCAAACTTTTGTGTGTGAGAAATAGACAGCTGCGATGTGGCAGTTTCTGCAAATATTTTACGAGGTGTGTTTTACCACAGCATCCACTGAAATAGTATTGTGGACAGTGAGATATCTCGTGTGTTTACCACAGCATCCACTGGAATAGTATTGTGGACAGTGAGATATCTTGTGTGTTTACCACAGCATCCACTGGAACAGCATTGTGGACAGTGAGATATCTCGTGTGTTTACCACAGCATCCACTCGAACAGTATTGTGGACAGTGAGATATCTCGTGTGTTTACCACAGCATCCACTCGAACAGTATTGTGGACAGTGAGATATCTCGTGTGTTTACCACAGCATCCACTCGAACAGTATTGTGGACAGTGAGATATCTCGTGTGTTTACCACAGCATCCACTGGAATAGTATTGTGGACAGTGAGATATCTCATGTGTTTACCACAGCATCCACTCAAATAGTATTGTGGACAGTGAGATATCTCGTGTGTTTACCACAGCATCCACTGGAATAGTATTGTGGACAGTGAGATATCTCGTGTGTTTACCACAGCATCCACTGGAATAGCATTGTGGACAGTGAGATATCTCGTGTGTTTACCACAGCATCCACTGGAATAGTATTGTGGACAGTGAGATATCTCATGTGTTTACCACAGCATCCACTCGAATAGTATTGTGGACAGTGAGATATCTCGTGTGTTTACCACAGCATCCACTCAAATAGTATTGTGGACAGTGAGATATCGTATGTGTTTACCACAGCATCCACTGGAATAGTATTGTGGACAGTGAGATATCTCGTGTGTTTACCACAGCATCCACTCGAATAGTATTGTGGACAGTGAGATATCTCGTGTGTTTACCACAGCATCCACTCGAATAGTATTGTGGACAGTGAGATATCTCGTGTGTTTACCACAGCATCCACTCAAATAGTATTGTGGACAGTGAGATATCGTATGTGTTTACCACAGCATCCACTGGAATAGTATTGTGGACAGTGAGATATCTTGTGTGTTTACCACAGCATCCACTGGAATAGTATTGTGGACAGTGAGATATATCATGTGTTTACCACAGCATCCCCTGGAATAGTATTGTGGACAGTGAGATATCTTGTGTGTTTACCACAGCATCCACTGGAATAGTATTGTGGACAGTGAAATATCTTATGTGTTTACCACAGCATCCACTGGAATAGTATTGTGGACAGTGAGGTATCTCGTGTGTTTACCACAACATCCACTGGAATAGTATTGTGGACAGTGAGATATCTTGTGTGTTTACCGCAGCATCCACTGGAATAGTATTGTGGACAGTGAGATATCTTGTGTGTTTACCACAGCATCCACTGGAATAGTATTGTGGACAGTGAAATATCTTATGTGTTTACCACAGCATCCACTGGAATAGTATTGTGGACAGTGAGATATCTCGTGTGTTTACCACAACATCCACTGGATTAGTATTGTGGACAGTGAGATATCTCGTGTGTTTACCACAGCATCCACTGGAATAGTATTGTGGACAGTGAGATATCTCGTGTGTTTACCACAACATCCACTGGAATAGTATTGTGGACAGTGAGATATCTTGTGTGTTTACCACAGCATCCACTCGAATAGTATTGTGGACAGTGAGATATCTCGTGTGTTTACCACAGCATCCACTCAAATAGTATTGTGGGCAGTGAGATATCTCGTGTTTTTACCACAGCATCCACTAGTATTCATCCACTCGAATAGTATTGTGGACAGTGAGATATCTCGTGTTTTTACCACAGCATCCACTCGAATAGTATTGTGGACAGTGAGATATCTCGTGTGTTTACCACAGCATCCACTCAAATAGTATTGTGGGCAGTGAGATATCTCGTGTTTTTACCACAGCATCCACTCAAATAGTATTCATCCACTCGAATAGTATTGTGGACAGTGAGATATCTCGTGTTTTTACCACAGCATCCACTCGAATAGTATTGTGGACAGTGAGATATCTCGTGTGTTTACCATAGCATCCACTCGAATAGTATTGTGGACAGTGAGATATCTCGTGTGTTTACCACAGCATCCACTGGAATAATATTGTGGACAGTGAGATATCTTGTGTGTTTACCACAGCATCCACTGGAATAGTATTGTGGACAGTGAGATATCTTATGTGTTTACCACAGCATCCACTGGAATAGTATTGTGGACAGTGAGATATCTCGTGTGTTTACCACAGCATCCACTGGAATAGTATTGTGGACAGTGAGATATCTCATGTGTTTACGCTTGTGTCTGTCTACAGAGGAACGGAAGCTGCAAGTAGAGGAGCGGCCACTCTATGTCCAGTTGAACTGGGGCAAGGATGACCGCGAGGGGCGTTTCCTGCTCAAGAACGAGAATGCCCGAACTGTGCCGGTAGGTATGAGACGACTAGTAATGTGCAGACCCTGATTTACTCCTCCTCCAGTCAGGGTAAGTGGGGAATACATCACCACTCACTAATATATGCCCCCACATGCACCCTAATGGTGCACCCTCTCCCTCCCATGCTCATTCCCTAGTACATTCATGCCATCTCTCATTCCCTTGTATATTCATTCCATCTCTCATTCCCTGGTATGTTCAGTCCCTCCCGTACATTCCATCTCTCATTCCCTATTATGTTCACTCCCTCCCGTACATTCATGCCACCACCTAGCCATCTGTGCACCCCCGTCCAGGTACACTTAGTGATGACAAGGACACGCAGTCATGACACTTGTTCAGGGTCAGTCATGTCACATTCCTCGAGGTTTTAAGCATTTTTTAAAGCGTGATGTTACCTGTCCAGGTTATGTCACTTGTTCTTGTGTGATGTCACTTGTTCAGGTGTGATGTTACCTGTTCAGGTGATATCAAATGTCCAGGTGATATCAAATGTCCAGGTGATATCATCAATCCAAGTGTGATGTCACTTAATGTGATGTCATTTACCTAGCATGGTTACTTTCTGATCACGTGATGTCATCTGTCCAGATGATGTTACCTGTTCAGGTGAGGTAAGTCATTTACTATTAGTTTATGTCACATCTATTTAGTGACATCACCTGCATTGTTCTCGATTCCAACACAGGAGTAATGTAGGATAATATTTTTTTTGTCCGACATGACAGCACCATGCATCATGTGCCTGGAAATTTTACCAGTCCAAATGACGGGTTGACACAATTCTTGTCTGCTCCCGTATGATATATGTATATATATTGATGTATGTATATATATATATTATATATACTGTACATATATACTTGTATATATATATATAGTGACCATATTAATAACAACACTGTGTCACCAGTAGAATAACATTTATTGAACAAATCAATGTGTCGCCAACAAGAGCCTGCAACATGAGAAATAAAATCATCAACATAAGAAACAGCCAAGCAGCTTCAAATGGTAAAAATTCAGTTGTGGATTGGCCACATGCTAACGACACTGAACGCGACGACGCGGGCAGATATGACGACGACGAACGCAATAACACGGGCAGAGATGATGACGATGAACGCAACAACACGGGCAGAGATGATGATGACGAACGCAACAACACGGGCAGAGATGACGATGACGAACGCAACAACACGGGCAGAGATGACGATGACGAACGCAACAACACGGGCAGAGATGACGACGACAACACTGCCAGTGAACAATGGCAGTCAATGTAATTTTTGTTGGTTTTGGCCAAAAAATGCTACATTGCTGTTTCAATTGATTGTGTCACATGCTTTCAATTAACCAGACCCCTCTAGGGAAATAATGAAGCCCGTGCGTTCAGTATATTGGGTGTCCCAAACCCGAACGCTCCCAATTACTTGTTTTTGCATACGGAGAATAACGGGACAGCACGCGAACGCTAAATAAGGAAATCGCTCGTAAACTCGGCTAAAACGATGCCTTCGTAATTTGACTGAATTGACTGTTACAAAGTAGTTTTAGTGGGTGTAGTTAACACAACGTTAACAAGGTGTAAAATACGGTCGGCGCTATTTTTATTGGCAATTCAAACACCGGAAACTTTCCCACAACAGTGCCGACACAAGTCTTTGTAGTGCCGTTTTTTTACTAACAGCAGTAATTAATTAACAATGTATCTACACTGTTGCATTAACCATTTCAGTACTACAGCCCTGATCAGCTGTGACCACTGAATACTGCATTCCCAGTGAATATGCAACATAATGGACTACCTCACTTCAAGTCAAGATTTGAGCAACAAAAATGCATTTTATGAATAGGAATATTATATATTTTCGGAAAGTATAATAATCAGCGAATAAAATGAGCCATATCATTTTACATTCCGTCATCATGGTAACCAACAATCCAAGATGGCCACCAAGACTTCAACGTTTTTGCAGTTGCTGAACTCAGTTGTATACTAAGTTTGCCGACATCGTTATTATGTCGATCGTCAACATCCGACAAAGATGCTTCGATAAAACTATCAAATAATCTGTCCAAAACATACAGTGATAAATCGCTAGTTGAAGTAATGCGGTCCGCCATTGTGGCCGCCGCAGATTCTGATAATCCATCATTAAAAACCGTGAAAATCACTGTAAACTATTATTGAGCGATAATAAACGATGACCACTGCTGAATAGCTAATTTATTCGCCTTGACAACCGTACACAACAAGTGGCTCCACGTAGTGGATTATTATGAATAAAAACGATTTGAATAGCAGACATCGTCAGTTCCGGAAAACCGGCCTGCCGTACTGAAGCGTCACAGACAGTGCAGAAAACCGGCCTATCGTACTGAAATGGTTAAAACAGTACCCATTTGAATATTGCGACAAACTATACACGAGTGCGTAGAGTGTTTCCAGGAACTGCCCTGTGAAGGCTGTGCTGATGTCAGAGAAAGGGTCCGTGTGTGTGTGTGCGGTGCCTGTCACACAGCCCACTATATATAAAGGGCTAGTTCTTGTCATTATTACATAGTTGACTGGTTTTACACAGGTTTGTACTGGACAGTCAAAATTCTTACACGGCTCCCTGACAGGCTCCCTAATGGGGTGACGGGTTTCTGCATTAGTCTGTGGCCACATTGGAATGGACTTCAATTGTGAAACATATGTACTTATTTTACAAAAGCACTTTCCCTGGGAATAAGGGAATAAGACAGGTGCCGTCGCATCACCAAAAGTAGCGGTGTGCAGCTACTTCAGTAGTGAGTGATGTGGACCAGTTGTCTTGTAGCAACGGACAGTACTGGGCAGCAGATAGCGGCAGATATTGGTGGGTTTGTCTGGCGGGAGATGTATATAAACAAAGCCTTGGTGTCGGCTGAGGATAACGGTTGCCCCTAGCAGTAGTAACCTGCTCAGGCTATATGGCCTCATAGGCCTCGGGCTGACTTAGGTTAACCATTATGTTACAAGCAGGCTGATCAGTTACACACATTTATGTTTAGTGATTGTCCCCATCCCCCCACCCAGAATTTAAATTGATTTGTGAGTTGTATGAAGTGATGCTGGATGTGATCAGTTGAACTTATAGTTTGTGTGTGTGAATGTAGGCAGTGTAGTGTGCCAGGAATGAGTAATTTAATTGGTGATTTGTAACCTGTGCATTCAGGTGTGAAATTGGAATTTAAACACAGTGCTGCTAAGTGTGGTGTAGTGAACTTTGATTTGTATTGTTGGGTGTGATGTATTGAACTGTTTATTTGTGTCAAGTGTTGTTGGATGTGATGTTTTTATAGAGTGCTGCTGGGTGTGATGTAGTCAACTTGTGATTTGTTTGAAGTGCTGCTGGGTGTGATGTAACGGTATTGAACTTGTGATTTTGTATGAAATATTGTTGTATGTGATGTGATGAACTTCTGTTTTGCATAAAATGCTGCTTGATGTAATGTATTTATACAGTGAACTTGTGTTTTGTATAGAGTGCTGCTGGGTGGGATGTAGTGAACTTGTTTTTTGTATAAAGTACTGTTGGGATGTAGTGAACTTTTTATATGAAGTGCTGCTTAATATGATGTAGCGAACTTGTGTTTTGTATAGAGTGTTGTTGGATGTGATGTAATGAACTCGTGTTTTGCATAAAATGCAGCCTGATGTGATGTTCTCATGTAGTGAACTTGTGCTTTGTATAAAGCACTGCTTGATGTGATAACATGGTCTTGTGATTTATACGTTGGCATAAAAAGAATACATAAAACAGAACCATGTTGCTCAGAACCAAATAATAATGCAACAGTGCAGTTTTATATGAAACGCAGCTGCTCATGATAATTTGTGCTGTCAGGAACAGCCATTTTTTCCAGGTAATAGTGGGTATGTTTTATCCCGTTATCAGCAGAAGAATTTCATAATTGACCTGGATTTCTTCCATCAGTAACTATGAAGCTGTTGCTGCAGTGTTGGACAGCCAGTCTTACACTTGGTATACAAAACACCTGCCAGACCTGACCATTGATGGTAATGTAACACACAAAGAAAGAAGCCACAACAAAGTAGTCAAATTATCTTTTAAACCCAAATTACAAGTTTTTTATATAAATGAAACAACGTCTTCAGTTTTTTCTTATGTTTGTGCTTGTAATTTCTGTAATCTTAGACCAGTTATAATTCTGTCAGGTAGATTTTGATTGCTATTTGGCCAAAACAAGACAAGTTTTGAGTTGCATGGTATCTGAACTAGGGTAGGATGTAGTTTGGAGTAGCAGACTAATGCTTTATATTGCTTTAGGGTGTAGTATAAACTGGGAAATTTTTTGAGTGGTAAAAATTTGACCTTGCATAAAGGTCAGTTTGTGAGATGTCTAATACCCTGTCAGTGACCATTGTTCTTCCCCCCTTGACAGCTGCAATCGGGCGTGTACAGCGAGAATGACCAGTCAATGGCGCAGTCGCCCGAAGGCAGCGGCTTCAAGCGCAAGTTGTCCAAGCGCGAAAAGAAAGAGAAGAAGAAGTTGGATAAGGAGGCAAAGTTGCGTGGCAAGGAGAACGAGACGCCGCAGACGAAGAACGGCGTCGCACAGAAGCTCTACAACGAGCTGCCCGAGACAAGCTTCACGCGCAGCATCTCAAATCCCGAGGCCGTGATGAAGAGACGCCGGCAGATGAAGCTCGAGAAGAAGTTGCAACAGTTCAAAAGTCGCGACGGGGGACCAGACACAGGTAGGAAGGCTTCTTGATGTTTTTGGTAAATTAATCAAATATGTACTTAGTAGTGACAAATATAGTTAACAACTATTCAGGGTGATTTGCAAGAAAAATTGTAATACTAAATAGAGTAATTAATGAAACAAAAATTTTCTTTGTCATTGTTTAGTTAGAAACATAAAAAAACGGGCTGGGTGCGAAGTGTGAGTCATTCTTGTGGAAAGCAGTGGTGCAATGGCTAGAGCTTTGGACTCTAGACCGAGAGAACCTAGGTTCGAATCCTGTACTGTGGTGTCGAACTTTGGGCAAGTTCGTTCACTCTACGTTGCTCCAGTTCACTCAGCTGTACGAATGACTATCTGGCTATAGAAAGTGGTGGATGTTTGTGTTTGAAGTCTTTGCGCACTAATTGCAGTGAGGCTGGATGCTTCCCAGAGATGCCAAGATGGTGTTCAATTGAACATGTCTGCAAGAGAGGTATAAAGTGCTTTGAGCAGTCCTGAAGACTGGATACTGCACTGATATATAAGAACTTACCTTTTTTACATTCTTGCCGTTAAAATATTGAATAAAATTGCTTCTTGTACAATTCTAGAGCAATATATTGAACAACAGTAAAGGTAAAAGGTAAGTCTTGATATAGCGTAGTATCCAATCCTTAGGATGGCTCAACTTTACACTTTACTCCATGGCAGTCCTGTTCAATCAAAAGCTATCTCAACTTCTCTTAAAAACGTTCATAGTAAACATAGTAGAAGGCAGTGAAGGTTTTATTAAAAAACAAAGTCTGATCACTTTTCATAGAGCCAGGTTATTTCTGTATATGTTCTAATAGCATGACCATACAAATGTTTTGTTAATGAACGACACTTGTTGTAAGTGTCTGTGAATTCAGTTCAATACATTAGTGAAAAACTGTCAAAAATTTTTGTTAGTTGATCATGGTCATATGTTTGCTGTAGTGATCACACGATGGCCTATCATTAACACCCATAAAATTACAGTCCAATCTGCATGCAGTATAAGTGATATATTCACCCCAACACAATAAATAAAGATAACGGTCATTTTATTATTCAAACTCGGGTCCGAGACTTTCATACTCACCTAGATACTGTTGAACATAGAACCTATTTTATTTGCCTCTGATAACTTGAGCAGGATTGTCATTCCAGGTGTAGATTTACTGGAGAACACAAGGGGGTCTGAGTGTTTTTCTTCAGGGCGTTGCACAAGTGGAGAGCTTCTATGGTGTGACTACAAATACTGCACGCTATTTGCATCTCTGTAAAATCTCAGCGTGTCTTTCCATGAGAAGCAGCGGGTAATAGCAGCAGGTAGATCCACAGAGACGGTGACCTGGCGCCTCACCAGCCCACCCCCATGGCAACACACCAGTCGCACCCCCTGGCTATGTTGACTGTGTGTGAGTGACACACGGCCAGGGCAGAGTTTCTCAAAACCCATGTCTTTCTGGGTTACTAACTGCAGTACAGGTGCATGGGAGATAAGGCTGGTGGGCAGGTTCTGGTCCACTATGGCGAGTTGAGGGTCAGTGGGTGGGAGATTGCACAGGGAAACATGGAGGCAGATGTGGAATAGGTCAGTGGAAGTAGGTGCTGCTGTACATTCATAGACACAGGGGGGAGGGGCTGGGCAGGTGCACCTGGGGACAGACTCTCTTCCCTTGGGGTTGGTTCTTAAACTGGGAAGTGTTCAGTTTCCCTATCAACTGGGAATGAAAAGAATATAATCCTTTTCTGTTGACATCTATGGATGTCTATGTTCTTGAAAGGGACTCTTGTGTCATGACTTTCCTACTGAGTGAGAATAATGGTACTGTTTCCCTGTTGACATTCCTGGAAGACAGGAATTTTAGTGGGCAGTAACGGCAAAGAGTTGACTTTGCTTGGAAGTGAAAGGAATGCATTCTCTTTCCCTGTTGACGTCTCTGACAGACCAGGATTTGAGTGTGTGATAATGGGGGCTCTTCCCTGTTGGCTTGCTTGATGCATAGGGAGTGATTATTGTAATGGGTAGGTATATCTCTGGGTGTTTACTTCCTCGACAGACAGGTATTCAAGGGTGTGATAGATGGGAGACACTCTCCTGTTGACTCCCTGGCAGGCAGGAAGTCAAGCACGTGATAATGAGGAGGGATCCTTTCCCTCATACACTGGGAGTGAGTAATGGGGAAGGTGACATTTCCCTGTGGCTGCCCAAGTTGCCTCCGACACTTGATACCACTGGAATGTGAACTGTGTGGCTGCACCTGCTCTGTAGCCTGTAGGAATGTGGAGTCTGCAGTGGGCCAGTGGAGTGTTGTAGTACTCTCTCCCTGCGTTACTCACCTCTCCCGCACTTGTTAACATGTAATACTCGTTACCGCTTTAACAAAAAACATAGAGAAATTGCCTATGTTGAGAGTTGATGTAAAGTTAACCCGATTATCTTTTAAATATATAATACCACTGAGTTCTGACAGCAGTGTTACCTGTGAGCCTGACCGATTGATGAAGTCAGAATGATTATGTTGATTATGTTGAGAGCTTACTAGTTTGTTCGTTTGGTGTTGACAGTAGCAGTTGTTGACATTTTGATTAATCTGATGATAGTGAATGATCTCAGTCTTTTGTTTAGTCATTTCGTAAAGTGATTGCTTTTTCTTACCCAACTTATTTTGCCCAGCCATACTGGCAAAAGGTCTTCCATTCTGTTTAACCAAACTTAATAATTGTTTAGCACTTTGGTTAATGGCCAGTTGACCAATGGTTAGCTTTCTTATACAGAAGGAAGCTTTTTATGCGTGTGCTTTGGCAGATGTTTTGCGTATATAGCCAGCCACACACTCTGCCTGCAGCTTATTAAAAGCATCAACTGATGTCAGTGAGTATTTTTAAATGTCACACTGTTGAATGTTGCACTGAGTGACTAATGTAATTAACATGTAAAAATGTGGATCTGAGCAGCTGAACATGTACACGAGTTGACACACACAGTGTAAAGTTAGTCCACACACTTGCTCAAGAACGTTTCATGTAGACATAATTCGGTGCAGTCGTAGAAGACACATTGTTGTGGTCAACTGTATATTACTGCAAGAGCTAGCAAAAACCGACCGGGGCCATAAGTTAAATAAAAGTCTGGAAACGCACAAACTGGCCTTTTTGAACTACCGTCATTTCAATGTCCCACTTAGGGTAAAAGCAATTGCAGATATTTAAAAGAAGTAATTTTCTTAGTTAGTTTCTCTAGATCTAAATGATCAACTCTTGAAAAAACCTGTTTCATTGACATTTGCCAGTAGAAGTCACGATGGCCAAAGTGAAGGGCAAAGCAAGCAGAGTAACCTAACTGATGCTGGTGTGGCAGTAAACTTCCCTCAAGATGTCTTCACATGGAGGGAGAGATCCTAGGGCATATTTTGACTATCCTTATCACCTTTATAAATAAGTTCCATAAATAATAAAACACATCGGTAAATGCTGTTTATTTTTTGTATGGTAATAAATATGTTGTATTTGTAAAATATCACAAAGCACCGTGCTCCCAGAAGGTCCATCAACTCACCATGGTAACCGAGGAGGGAAGATATCCAGGGTGGGGGAAGTTACCCTAGGGTACTACCCCCCCATACCTGTCAAGTCCTACAGTTTTATTGATAAAATGAAAACTTCCGGCATAGTACGAAAACGGTTTTAATTCGCGTAGTGTGTAACAAGTTTAATAGAGCAATAGACGAACAGTAACTTACGATAATTGTAGGTTTGTTGACTTCCTACATCACAACAAACACTGTATGTTCATTTCTATAGTCTCTACATATACCCCGCGCCAGCTACATTGGTAGCTGTTTGCAATGAACAATTTTAGAGTTAAAAAACCAAGACGATTAGATCGTCGCACAGTTCTTTTGGGTCGACTATTCAGAGTTGGCCACTCGTCGGGGTCAAGTCATGCGTTGGGTTGCATCTCTGCCACGGCGTCTGGGGCTGACTGCTGATGGCTGTCGTCACGCTCGTCTTCATAGAAAGGACGCAGTCTGTCTATCGACACGGTATCGTCTCGATGCTCCATTCGAACACGGAACACCTTGGCCCAGCGGCGAAGCACACGAAACGGACCGGTATACTTCGGCTCCAACGAAGGCTGTATTTTGTCCGCTCGCACCAGTACCACAAGTCCTGCGGTACATTGGCACGTGTCTTCTCCTTGCCATGCCATGAGTTTTCCGTGAATCGCTGGGCTGACATAGCCGATGCCAACTCCCTTCCGTACGCTGACGCGTCGTTGATGTTGGCACGTTGTACTACCAGCTCTCCTGGTAGTGCTGACTGCTGACCCGTTACAAGGATCGATGGCGAGACACCTGTGTCCAGGTTTGACGCTGCGCGCAGACCGAGCATTACCCAGGGCAACTCAGCCATCCAATTCGTCTTACCCAGAAGATGAGCACGTAAGGCGTTCTTTAGACAGCGGTGCATGCACTCGACCTTGCCTTTATGCTGGGGGTGATAGCTGGAAGTCTGGTCGCGTGTGATTCCCATAAGTTGACAAATTTCACGCCAGAGATCCGAGACGAACTGCAAACCGCGATCAGACGTTATGATGTCCGGTACTCCCCATCTGGCAATCCACTGACGCACTAGCATTATCGCACAGGCTTTCGAATTTGCAGCGTCACCATACATCATCATCGGGAAAGCTTCTGGCCAGCCAGTCCATCTGTCGATCACGGTTAGGAGAGTGTTTTTCCCTTCGCATGCTGGATTCAGTGGACCGACTAGATCTACATGCCACCAATAGGTCCGCGTAATCAGCACCATACCAGCCTTGACCCCTGGGTGTGATAAGCGGTGTAGACTGTCAAATACGGCGCGTTGTAAGGATGTAGGAACGCACGTATGGTTGGCGGTGATATCCGCCCACAGTTGTTTCCCATTTTCGCACTCCACCAATCGAGGCATGAACTTGGACGACGACATTCTGTGGTGCTTGATCCACTTCTGTAACGACACATCACGTTCCTGTTCATCGCGCATTTGTTGAGCTGTCGGTAACTGAGCGACAGTCGTCGGCTGCTGCGCGAAAATGGCGTTGTATGCACCGACCGATGAAGCACAGTTGTCACTTGATGTGGCGGAAGCGATGGTCGTGTCATCCGTGACGGGATTCGGATCAGAGCATGCTACCGATCTGTCTACCGTCGTCGGTGTCGTTGCCAGAACAAACGTCAGTGCGTTGAGTTGTCGTCGTATTAGGTCACGTTGCTTATGGAGCAGGGACAAAAACGTATTGTCGACCAACACATCGTCAGCCAACGCTTGAGGTGACCCTTCGTCAGGCAGTGAATCCTCCAACAAATTGTTGTCTGAAGCGGTGTATACGTAATGTATAGCGACATCATTATTCGGCTGTAACGTGATGCGTGACAAGGCGTCAGCAACGACATTCCGCTCGCCCTTCAAGTAGTACAGCTGATCAAAGAATTGCGCGATCTTGAGCAGATGTCGCCGTGGAATCGGGAGCGCCGTATCTGCCTTCTTCATCAGCGAGCCGACGAGAGGCAGGTGGTCGGTCCGGACGACAAACGGCTGGCCTTCCAGATAGGACCGGAACTTGTCCACTGCGTACGACACGGCTGTGAGTTCTCGGTCGGTGGCTGAATAGCCGCACTGCGCTTTATTCAGCTGCTTGCTCCAGAAGCTCAGTGGCTTCCACATGCCACGCTGGAATTGCATGAGAACAGCGCCGATTGCTGTGTTCGACTCGTCACACCAGATTTCAGTTGGAGCAGACAACAACGGATGAACACGTATAGTTGCGTTCGCGACCACGTCTTTCATGGAAGCAAATGCTTGATCGTGAATCGGAAGCCAGGCCTCGTCGAACGCCTTTTGCCTTGATATGTTTTTGAGCTTGGCTAGCGGTGCGTCCTTCCTGACGCGTGTCTTACAAAACGATGGAAGAAAGCACAGATGCCCAGGAAACGCTCTAGGTCTTTGGGTGTCTTGGGTATTGGGTACCTCTTGACGACTTCTACTTGGGTGTCTTGGGTATTGGGTACCTCTTGACGACTTCTACTTGGGTGTCTTGGGTATTGGGTACCTCTTGACGACTTCTACTTGGGTGTCTTGGGTATTGGGTACCTCTTGACGACTTCTACTTGGGTGTCTTGGGTATTGGGTACCTCTTGACGACTTCTACTTGGGTGTCTTGGGTATTGGGTACCTCTTGACGACTTCTACTTGGGTGTCTTGGGTACTGGGTACCTCTTGACGACTTCTACTTGGGTGTCTTGGGTATTGGGTACCTCTTGACGACTTCTACTTGGGTGTCTTGGGTATTGGGTACCTCTTGACGACTTCTACTTGGGTGTCTTGGGTATTGGGTACCTCTTGACGACTTCTACTTGGGTGTCTTGGGTATTGGGTACCTCTTGACGACTTCTACTTGGGTGTCTTGGGTATTGGGTACCTCTTGACGACTTCTACTTGGGTGTCTTGGGTATTGGGTACCTCTTGACGACTTCTACTTGGGTGTCTTGGGTATTGGGTACCTCTTGACGACTTCTACTTGGGTGTCTTGGGTATTGGGTACCTCTTGACAACTTCTACTTGGGTGTCTTGGGTATTGGGTACCTCTTGACGACTTCTACTTGGGTGTCTTGGGTATTGGGTACCTCTTGACGACTTCTACTTGGGTGTCTTGGGTATTGGGTACCTCTTGACAACTTCTACTTGGGTGTCTTGGGTACTGGGTACCTCTTGACGACTTCTACTTGGGTGTCTTGGGTACTGGGTACCTCTTGACGACTTCTACTTGGGTGTCTTGGGTATTGGGTACCTCTTGACGACTTCTACTTGGGTGTCTTGGGTATTGGGTACCTCTTGACGACTTCTACTTGGGTGTCTTGGGTATTGGGTACCTCTTGACGACTTCTACTTGGGTGTCTTGGGTATTGGGTACCTCTTGACGACTTCTACTCGGTTTGCTAGGATCGAAATTCCGCTGGAATCCACGAAGTGTCCGAGAAACGTGAGCGACGTCCGACCCAGTTGGCATTTCTTGTTGAGAAGGAGACCCTTTTCCTTAAGTCGCTAGAAGAGGCTGCGCAAGTCTCGAATGTGAATCTCCTTCCCATTGCTGCCAATGATGATATCATCCATGTAGATGAAACAAGCAAATGGAAGGTCGCGCAGAAGCTGGTGGACATTACACACATTTTTCAGTCCGTATGGCATCCGCAAGAATTTAAATAGACCAATGGTTGTTATAATGGCCGTTTTCAGTTGGGACGCCTCGTCGACACGAACTTGCTGAAAGGCTTGGCGCAAGTCGATTTTGCTGAAGATGTTGCAGCCTGCAAGCTGCTCATTGAAGCTCGCTAGCGCAGGAAGAGGATATCTGTCCAATTTCGTCATCGTGTTCAGACGACGAAAGTCACCGCATATGTGCCATGAGCCATCTGCTTTCTTTACCGTGTGTATCGGTGATGCCCAGTTTGACTCACAGCGTTCAATGACATTATCGGCCTCCCACTGCACGAGTTGAGCCTCCACCTGTAGCTTTTTCTCTCCATGTAGTTTGCGACATGGCGAGTATACCGCTGGACCCTCGGTGCTGATGTGCAGTGGCGTGGTCATGGTAACAACGCTGCACAAACTCGGGTCAACAACTTCCGGGAACTCAGACCTTAGATGTTCATAGTCCTCATCGTCGATGGTGCGATCCAATGACGGGACCACTGAGGAGACCGATGCGAAGGTGGTGTTTTTCCTGAATTCCTCACGAGTGATTCGGTCAGTGAGGCAACATCTCAGGGGATCAATCAGAAAGCGTTTGCCCTCGCCATTCTGGAAGAAGTCCATACCCAAGATGGGATGCATCACGTCAGCCACTATCATGTCATGAGAGCACCGATGGCCTAGGAAGTTGAAGTTCGCCCTGCGTTGCCCGAAAGTGCGGAGACATTGTCCATTTGCTGAAACGAGAGTGTCCGGTGGGTTTGGGGTGAGCTTTTTCAGTTGGAATCGGCGGCAAAACTGACACTGCTGAGCCGCAGTCCACCAGGTACCCTTTAGCAAACAGGAGTCGCTTGTGTTGTTTGGGCGAGTCAGTCACGGCGCCTATCACTGACCGCCCTTGAAGTTTCCCGCCGACTTGCGCCCTTTCGGCAACTGAGGGCTGTATCGTTGGCACGGAGGACCACTGCAACATCGCGCCTCATCACCAAACTTTGCGTGGTACCAGCACTGTTGGCCCGCCTTGACTCTGCTGCCTGAAACATTGCCGTACTTGGTGTTCTCGCGCTTCGAATCGCCTCTTTTCGAAGCACGGTTGACGAGTAGGGCGTTGAAGGCAGGAACGTCACCAGTGTAGACTGCTGCTGCCCATACCTCATCGATGGCGGAAACCGTCGCAGAAGGTAGAGTGGCATACAGAGAATCAGCTTTGATAAGCAGTTCGTTCATCGAGAGTTGAGGGGTTGGCAGCTCAAGTGTAGTGCGTAGAGATGGTGGTAGGCGACGTAGAAGGGCCCATCTCTCAATGTCTTCTCGATTCTATTCTCCACGCGTGTGGCGAAACCGGGCCATCCACTGAGACGGCTTCTCGTCTTCTCCTATGCTACCCATAGCTAGCGCGCGAGTGATTCTTTGATCAACCGTCAGTTGATAACGCTGCATGAATTTCTGCTTATCCTCTGCAAAAACATCACTCGGGCGCGCATCGCCTAGCATCGTCAGGTCGTGAACGACATACGCCTCCTCTTCAGTGAGAAGAGTGGTCAGGGCGGTGAATTTTGCGACTTGCGAAACGATGCCTTGTGCTGCGAAAACGTCATCCAGCTGCATGAACCAGAGTCCTGTGTCATAGGCCGAAAGGTGATTTTACAGCCTTTCTGCGCCGTGAGCGTCGGTGTTGCGGTCACCATGTTGATGAGAGGCGCCGCCAGGTGTTTGTCCAAGTATCGGCCTGCTTCGAATATGATGTCTTCAGCTTTTATGGTGTATTCTTCCGAGTCCACCATGTAGTCAGCAGCAGTGCACGCCGTTATGGGATGTCCCTCCTCTACTGTGCTCAAAAGAAGTAAAAACTGCGCGTCCATATCCGCGAACTTCTGCAGTGCCTCAGCCATGCCATCACGTAGTGTAATCATGGATTCGCGCGCATCCTCCTCGTCTCTAACCGTGACGAATTGGTTTGCGATGTGCGTAATTCTTCCTTTCGCCAAAGAGCATTGCGAGAACAATGTTTGTAGGCGCTCCGACATCATAGATGTTCGCTTGTGGTGTCGACAGAATCTTGCTGGTGCTCCTGGCTCGAACTGTTTGTTTGAATTACAGGTGCTTGAGTGAGAACTCTGGTCAACGTCATGACGTCATCACGTTGGTTATTTAAAAATAATTATAACATTGCATATCGTTAAATATATATATTTATAAAGATATGCACTCAAACTCTTGTGGTTTGAATCGCGACTGGAACGAGCGAATATACAGTCAACTGTTCTGACACATCACGTCAGGGTCACCACTTATAGTGACTGCAATTCGCGTAGCGTGTAATAAGTTTAATAGAGTAATAGACGAACGGTAACTTATGATAATTGTAGGTTTGTTGATCACAACAAACACTGTATGTTCATTTCTATAGTCTCTACATATAAACAAACACTGTATGTTCATTTCTATAGTCTCTACATTTACACTTGTTTTTTTAGATACATTAAAAAAAAAAATTTTATTCGTTTTATTTGTTGGTAAATTCGCCGACCGACACACTCATCAAACTCCCTTATGGTTCATGCTCGTTTCCGGGCCTGGTAGAATTTCTGTAGAATTCCTGCAGTACCCCAGAATGTGCACTCACCAACGCATTTTCGTGTTATGCGCAGGCACGAACATTTACCCACAAACACTTGTGTTATTCGTCGAGATTCAGTTTGAAAAAGAATTTGAATATATGTCTCACAATGGATCCGGATGTGCACCACTGGCCAAAAAGCGTCAGAAAGTTTACATAAAATTCCAGCAACAGTGGTTTGGGCAATTTAAAGGTGTAATCGTCGCATCCAAAAGTGACTCGGAGATTGCGAACGTTCCTTTTCTGTCGTGCGGAAGGTGTACACCGAGTGTCGTCAGAGCCTCAACGCTGACACCACTCTTACAGTGCAAGATGAACGTTGATGCTCATCGCCACCAGTTAGCCGTCACTGACGAGATGGTGACAGTAGCGAAGCGTGTCACGGTCGATTACAACACACTTCAAAAAATAAATGTCTTATGCACCTATATTTATAAACTTGTTTTTTATTACGTGTGTCAATTGACCTATCCCACATTTGCGCCATCTTAGATCGAAAACGAGGGTACATGCCATAGTAAGCCTAACAACATGATAGTGTACTATTGTGTTCCGGGCTGTCAATGTGCATTACGCTGTGTACGTTTAATTTCTGTACGTTTTCATTGATTCTCCAACAAAGTGACAGACAAAGAAAGATTCCTAGCATTGATGACAACGATTCGATGCAAATCTGGAACAGCTTTTAAGGTAAATAAATGACTGAAATTGGCATCGACCGGCAATGTGCGATAATTGACGTTTATTTACAATAAACAAAGTACAACAGTAGTGATGTTATTAATTACGGCAAGTTTAAAAAAAAATTATACGCACGAATGGTATGTGGATTCAAAGGAAACTGTGATATTGATATATTTTGTTAACAGTGGTATTTTTGCATTATTATTTATTGAATTCGTTAGAGGCAACAGAGAGGTTTGTGTTAAGACATGATATGAGAGGGGATTACTCTGTAGCATCATGAGAGAGAGGGGATTACTCTGTAGCATCATGAGAGAGAGGGGATTACTCTGTAGCATCATGAGAGAGAGAGGGGATTACTCTGTAGCATCATGAGAGAGGGGATTACTCTGTAGCATATCATGAGAGAGAGGGGATTACTCTGTAGCATCATGAGAGAGAGGGGATTACTCTGTAGCATCATGAGAGAGGGGATTAATCTGTAGCATCATGAGAGAGAGGGGATTACTCTGTAGCATCATGAAAGAGAGGGGATTACTCTGTAGCATCATGAGAGAGGGGATTACTCTGTTGCATCATGAGAGAGAGGGGATTACACTGTAGCATCATGAGAGAGAGGGGATTACTCTGTAGCATCATGAGAGAGGGGATTACTCTGTAGCATCATGAGAGAGAGGGGATTACACTGTAGCATCATGAGAGAGAGGGGATTACACTGTAGCATCATGAGAGAGAGGGGATTACTCTGTAGCATCATGAGAGAGAGGGGATTAATCTGTAGCATCATGAGAAAGAGGGGATTATTCTGTAGCATCATGAGAGAGAGGGGATTACTCTGTAGCATCTTGAGAGAGAGGGGATTAATCTGTAGAATCATGAGAGAGAGGGGATTACTCTGTAGCATCATGAGAGAGAGAGGAGATTACTCTGTAGCATATCATGAGAGAGAGGGGATTACTCTGTAGCATATCATGAGAGAGAGGGGATTACTCTGTAGCATCATGAGCAGTCATATTAATGGTGGCTTCTCATTTATTCAGTTCAGCGGTGTTCATACAAAAGTGTGCTTTCTATACTTTCTGCCAAGTGACTCTGACAACAACATAGGCAGCGCAGTCTTCAGGTTGATACAGCAATATCATCACTCTTCGACTGTAACAACAACATAGGCAGCGCAAGTCTTCAGGTTGATACAGCAATACCATCACTCTTTGACTATGACAACAACATAAGCAGCGCAGTCTTCAGGTTGATACAGCAATACCATCACTCTTCGACTCTGACTACAACATAGGCAGCGCAGTCTTCAAGTTGATACAGCAATCCCATCACTCTTCGACTCTGACAACAACATAGGCAGCACAGTCTTCAGGTTGATACAGCAATACCATCACTCTTCGACTGTGACAACAACGTAGGCAGCACAGTCCTCAGGTTGATACAGCAATACCATCACTCTTCGACTGTGACAACAACGTAGGCAGCACAATCTTCAAGTTGATACAGCAATACCATCACTCTTCAACTGTGACAACAACGTAGGCAGTGCAGTCCTCAGGTTGATACAGCAATACCATCACTCTTCGACTGTGACAACAACGTAGGTAGCACAGTCTGCAGGTTGATACAGCAATACCATCACTCTTCAACCGTGACAACAACGTAGGCAGCGCAGTCTTCAGGTTGATACAGCAATACCATCACTCTTCGACTGTGACAACAACATAAGCAGCGCAGTCTTCAGGTTGATACAGCAATATCATCACTCTTCGACTGTGTCAACACCCAAGAGACTGAGTTAATAGTTAAATGCAATAAACTGTCTTGGAATTATAAATTATGTCTCTTTCATTTTATTTAATAAATATAGCTGAGTTGTCACACATTATTCCCATGTTTAATTGCTGACATTCAATTAAAATAATAAGTACAATTACCCATGAAAGTAAATCATTACAATGCTCTAGAGAAACAATTTATAACAAACCAAAAATATTGAGAAAAAATAAATTTAGTATTGCACTTATCAATAAATATTATCATTGCAAAGTGTCAAATGTAAATACAAGTATGTGAAATTAAATAATTACAATACTGTGACAAAGTCGCCACCACTGTCATCAGCAGATGATCTGACTACAAGGTGAAACATTTAGTTAGTCAGTGTATCACGACTTATGAGAATAAACCACCAAGACCAGGAATGGTGATACGTGTAAATTTTATCCTTAATAATAGTCTGATTTAACCCGCACATTGTGTCCTCACTTAAATAATGGAAGCAATTTTAATTACGCAGAACATTTACCATTTCAGGAATGCGTTGGAAATCGTCATACAGACCACATACCTATGCCCGCACGTAGCCAGTCCCCAGGACTAGCCTATGTTTTACATAATAACCGAGTGTATTTTCGCCCACTCGCCACTAATCAAAAGTATGCCCTAACATTTTATCACTAACTTAATGTTAAGGATAGTTAACAAAATACATTGCAACATGACATTAAACTTGTCCGATAAGCGAAAATAATTTAACAAGAAATGAGACAAGCATAGTTGTATAATTTCAATATGTAAACAGTTTTGACAGACGGTGCTGAAAGGTAGCATGTACTTTCTAAGTTGTGGATGTCGGAATTCCAGAAAAAACTAACAGCCTTTCCCTATTGCCGTCTTGTTCATCTGTGATCATTCTTTTGCAGTTCACCTGTGTGTCATCATGCAATATTTCACATAAACTATGTAATGACCGACTCCAACATTCTGCTCCAGCAAACTCATTGATGTTTTTGTGCGTGTAGCCTCGCTTTCGAGTGCAATCACTGGTGGTGCCCCGCGAGTGTGGGATAGGTCAATGGGCACTTACGTGTAAAGATTATAGTTTTTACTGATAATTTATGGTTTTTGTTTGCTGTGACTACTGTTTTGTTTCACAGAACAGGAATGTCCCCCCGTGGGGAGATACCCATTTTGATAAAACATGTTGTCACAGGTGCAAAACAAACACCTCACTCCCCATTCGCTATATCTCTAGAGATGAAAGTTTGTTGAGTTGTTTGGACAAACACTAGGCATACATCGTGCAGTGTTGGTTATGAAACAAAGTGATGTGAACGCCCCTGAAAATGAAAACCCAGCCCCTTGCCTGTGGTGATGAGTGACATGATGCGATGACATACATGTTACCAGAGTGATATAGTGATATTGAAGTGAAACAAGAGTTGACTTTATAACTTCAGTGTCTGTGTCTGTGTGTATGTAAGGTGGAACCCTGAAGATCTACGGAGACTCTGTGAAGCCAGATGTACCCTACAAGACACTGCTGCTGTCTACAGGGGACACAGTCGCCTACGTCGTGAGGGAAACTCTGGAAAAGTACGGACTGGAGAAGGAAGATGCCAGCAACTACTGCCTTGTGCAGGTACATGTCAACTACTCATAGTTATAGCTGTCTCGTGCAGGTACCTGTAGCTACCAGCTACTCATAGCTATAACTGTCTTGTGCAGGTACCTATAGCTACCAACTACTCATAGCTATAGCAGTCTTGTGCAAGTACACGTAGCTACCGATTACTCACAGCTCCTGCTGCCTCATGCAAGTTCATGTAGCTATTTACTTGTAGGGTAGTCATAGCTATTACTGTGGTGCATGTACGTGTAGCGGCTAGCTATCTACTTCTGTCTAGTGCTGGTGTAAAAGAAATATAAAATACAAATGACTACTCATATGTGTGTGTTATACGTAAGTGAATAACTATTTTATTGAGGTCTCGATCCATGTACACATGCACTAATTTATAAAACATTACATGCGTTAAAATACAAAGCATAAATACATGATGTACAAAGCTGTCCATGTATGTATCGACCACTCATAACCGAATGTACAGTTGTTTGCGTGCCGTGTGCGCAGGTGATAGTGCCCCCTAGTGGCCATGAGTACCACGGAGGTAGCAGTCGCAGCGAGGAGTTTATCCTGAATGACGATGACTGCCCGCTGGCCATACTTATGCAGCACCCACCTTCTCAAGGTAAGACTCTTAGATGTACACTTAGCACAATCATTGTGGGGCAGCGTGTTGTTGTGTGCATATTTAGTGGTATTACTATGCATTAGCATTGACTGTAACTGTACAGTATAGCCCATCATGGGCAGACAGTATTTTTCTAGATGATATCCATCCTTGTCCCCAATAGCACAGCCAACATTGCACGCATGGTTACTCAAGCATACAGAGTATGTGTTGGCCTTAGAAATACTCTGTTGCACTTGGCAAGACACTTAACATTCTGTAATGCTGTTGAAAATGTACCATGAGTCATGCATACGTTTCAGGTGGCTTCTTTTAAAAAATGTTTTATACTAAAGTGTACCAGGTCTAAGACTCATTAGGGTTTAATAGCTATACAGAGTTTACAGACAGTTGATATAGCAAGCTGGTGTTATTGCCTGTGCCATTTGTTGTGGCATACTGTGAGCGGATCGCTGTTACCATGGGACGTATAGATAGGGGTATGTTGTCCTTAAAATGTTCTGCGGGCAAGTGCTTGTTCAGTAGTACATTGCGAGGGTAAATTATTAACATGTCCAGTGACATAATTATATTGCAAGGGTAAATTATTAAAATGTCCAGTGACATAATTATTTGGTTATGTTATATGTAATCTTTGCTATTATGTGCCATTCAGTCGTACCATTACAACAATAGGTTCCACATTTATCAAAAGGCTTGTTAACCAGTAAGATAAATGAAAACAACTTTTTGTCCAGTTTCCATTGCTTATTGATATCAGTACAAGTTGGTGCAAAGAAAGGGGAAATGGAACATTATACCATGTTGTCAACAGGCAGTGTATTTTTTAATGTTAACTTGAAACCAGTTAGATGAATCTTCCAGGATAAACATATGACGGAGCCACTTGGCATATATTCATCACGTAAGTTTGTCATATTGAGCTTAGTATAAGACTAAGTGCAACATCTGAGCTAATTAAGTTTGTTGTATGAGTGTAAGTGATTCATAGATCTGACCAGATTAAGTTTGTCATGTTGAATGTAAATGCATCATCTGAGCTGTATAAGTATATCATATTGAGTGTAAGTGCATCATCTGAGCTGTATAAGTATATCATATTGAGTGTAAGTGCATCATCTGAGCTGTATTAGTATATCATATTGAGTGTAAGTGCATCATCTGAGCTGTTTAAGTATATCATATTGAGTCTAAGTGCATCATCTGAGCTGTATAAGTATATCATATTGAGTGTAAGTGCATCATCTGAGCTGTATAAGTATATCATATTGAGTGTAAGTGCATCATCTGAGCTGTATTAGTATATCATATTGAGTGTAAGTGCATCATCTGAGCTGTTTAAGTATATCATATTGAGTCTAAGTGCATCATCTGAGCTGTATTAGTATATCATATTGAGTGTAAATGCATCATCTGAGCTGTATAAGTATATCATATTGAGTGTAAGTGCATCATCTGAGCTGTATAAGTATATCATATTGAGTGTAAGTGCATCATCTGAGCTGTATTAGTATATCATATTGAGTGTAAGTGCATCATCTGAGCTGTTTAAGTATATCATATTGAGTCTAAGTGCATCATCTGAGCTGTATAAGTATATCATATTGAGTGTAAGTGCATCATCTGAGCTGTATAAGTATATCATATTGAGTGTAAGTGCATCATCTGAGCTGTATAAGTATATCATATTGAGTGTAAGTGCATCATCTGAGCTGTATAAGTATATCATATTGAGTGTAAATGCATCATCTGAGCTGTATAAGTATATCATATTGAGTGTAAGTGCATCATCTCTGTATTAGTATATCATATTGAGTGTAAGTGCATCATCTGAGCTGTTTAAGTATATCATATTGAGTGTAAGTGCATCATCTGAGCTGTTTAAGTGATAAGTGCATCATGAGCTGAGTGAGTAAGTGCATCATCATCATATTGAGTGTAAGTGCATCATCTGAGCTGTATAAGTATATCATATTGAGTGTAAGTGCATCATCTGAGCTGTATATCATATTGAGTGTAAGTGCATCATCTGAGCTGAGCATATTGAGTGTAAGTGCATCATTATTGTATATCATATTGAGTGTAAGTGCATCATCTGAGCTGTATTAGTATATCATATTGAGTGTAAGTGCATCATCTGAGCTGTATAAGTATATCATATTGAGTGTAAGTGCATCATCTGAGCTGTATTAATATATCATATTGAGTGTAAGTGCATCATCTGAGCTGTATTAGTATATCATATTGAGTGTAAGTGCATCATGTAAGTTGTATAAGTTTGTCATATTGAGTGTAAGTGCATCATCTGAGTCACGTATGACTCAGGTGATGTATGTAAGTTAGTTATGTGACTTTTAAATTGAGTCATGTTGACTGTTGTCTTTGCCAGAGCTACAGCTGCAGGGAAGAGACTGTGAGTGTCAACAATACAGTCATTTAGTTCTTGTCTACTGTATTGTGTCTCATAACCTCACTCATGTTGTGTCTAGCTACTTGACTCTGTGTTTTAGTCACTTCCTGTATTTGTTGGTGACTCACTGTCATTGTGTTCACTGGGTGATGTGTGTGACTTCTTAGTTGATGAGTTGTCGTTAGTTTAGCCATGAAGTGAACATGTCAATGGTTCATTTGTTGTCTCCTGACTGTTTGTCTGATGGCATGTCGTCACACACGTCTCTTGTTGGGCATTCTCCTTTAGGTGTCATCTCAGGCAGCCCATTATTTATTGAACACATAATTGTGTCTTGTGCATGCATGGCTTGCATGCATCCTAAGTCCCTTATTAGTTACATCGACAAGTGTATTATTTATTTAAAGTGTGTCTGTGTGAAGCTATATGCCCTTGTGTATGTGTATATTATGTGCGAGTGTGGTGTTTGTGTGTAGTGTGTGTGTTTGTGTGTAGTGTGTGTGTTTGTGGGCATGCGTGCATAGTTGTGTGCATGTGTGTGTACATGAGGTTTGTACCTGTGATATGTCCATGCGTGAATACTTGCGTGTGTCTCTGTATGCATGGGTGCACATGTGTGTAGTGTTTGTGTGGCGTGCGTGCATGTGTATGTATCTGTCTGCGTGACTGAGTGTGCATGTTTTTTGCGTGAGTATACCTACAAGTTTGTTCAAGTTAGGCAGGCAGTTCTTTGTCACATCATGCTAGTATTCTTTAAATGATATCTGTAATGTTTGCGTGTCTGTTGTAATGGTCTAGATGCAAGTCAACCATTTTTATGGACACCAACTGCTAGTGCTACTTAATCACAATAATGTAATTTCTTTGTATTGCAATGATACAATCAGAAATGAATAAGAAACTGAAGTTAACAATTAGGATGAGTTTTGTGTGACTATGAACGCATTGTGTTTGATATGCATGCACCTGTGATACTGCCCTCCTGTCTGGGTGTGTGTACATTGCTGATACCTCCACGTCTCTTGCAGGGACGATCATGTTTCAGCTGCGCCGTCGCACAGAGATGCCAAAGAAGAAGAAGAAACGGTCATCGAGTGGGTCCCGTGCTGAGCACGGTCTGCCACCGGACCAGTGCCCCCCTGGACCCGACCGCCTCCCCTTCCTTGTCGAACTCAACCCAGGTACACCCGCACTCATATGATAGGTGTTACATATGATAGGTGTTACATATGATAGGTGTTACAACTTTGGGAGATGATATGTATTGTTATTGTTGTAGCTCTGTTCTTTGCTCATGAAGTGGGGGTGTGGCTACCCACCCTAGATACTGGTCCTCAATTTTTGTTTTCATCCAACCATCACTGATCCCTTTTCCTTGCCATCTCCACCACATATCTCTATTCTCCTCATCTCTCGCTCACATTTACCACTCCCCTTCCATTTCCACCAAATCTCTCCTTACGTAGATCTGTTTAGGAAATGTTATCACAGGTTGAGATGACTCTGAATAGTACTAAAAGCATTTAATCAAAATATTGGTAGTTTATGGGTCTGAACAAATATATGCTGGAGAATGGATATTGTCTCACAGCAATGTCATTTCTACCAGAGAGACATAAATCATATCAGATAATACTAGACTAAGGATTTCTGGAATTTTCCGAAGAGTGAAACGGGTGAAATATACTGAATCTCATGTACTACAAGAGGTTAGCCATACTAGAGAGGTGTAGATGGTGACTTGTTTGGTGTACAATGGTCGTACTAGAGTGGTATAGAGGATGACTTGTTTGGTATACAGTGGTCGTACTAGAGTGGTATAGAGGATGTCTTGTTTGGTATACACTGGTCGTACTAGAGTGGTATAGAGGATGGCTTGTTTGGTGTACAATGGTCATACTAGAGTGGTATATGGATGACTTATTTGGTATACAATGGTCGTACTAGAGTGGTATAGAGGATGACTTATTTGGTATACAGTGGTCGTACTAGAGTGGTATAGAGGGTGACTTGTTTGGTATACAGTGGTCATACTAGAGTGGTATAGAGGATGTCTTGTTTGGTATACACTGGTCGTACTAGAGTGGTATAGAGGATGACTTGTTTGGTGTACACTGGTCGTACTAGAGTGGTATAGAGGATGACTTGTTTGGTGTACAATGGTCGTACTAGAGTGGTAAATGGATGACTTATTTGGTATACAATGGTCGTACTAGAGTGGTATAGAGGATGACTTGTTTGGTATACAGTGGTCGTACTAGAGTGGTATAGAGGATGACTTGTTTGGTATACAGTGGTCGTACTAGAGTGGTATAGAGGATGACTTGTTTGGTATACAGTGGTCGTACTAGAGTGGTATAGAGGATGACTTTTTTGGTATACAGTGGTCGTACTAGAGTGGTATAGAGGGTGACTTGTTTGGTATACAGTGGTCGTACTAGAGTGGTATAGAGGATGACTTGTTTGGTATACAGTGGTCGTACTAGAGTGGTATAGAGGATGACTTGTTTGGTATACAGTGGTCGTACTAGAGTGGTATAGAGGATGACTTGTTTGGTATACAGTGGTCGTACTAGAGTGGTATAGAGGATGACTTGTTTGGTATACAGTGGTCGTACTAGAGTGGTATAGAGGGTGACTTGTTTGGTATACAGTGGTCGTACTAGAGTGGTATAGAGGATGACTTGTTTGGTATACAGTGGTCGTACTAGAGTGGTATAGTAGAGGATGACTTGTTTGGTATACAGTGGTCGTACTAGAGTGGTATAGAGGATGACTTGTTTGGTATACAGTGGTCGTACTAGAGTGGTATAGAGGATGACTTGTTTGGTATACAGTGGTCGTACTAGAGTGGTATAGAGGATGACTTGTTTGGTATACAGTGGTCGTACTAGAGTGGTATAGAGGATGACTTGTTTGGTATACAGTGGTCGTACTAGAGTGGTATAGAGGGTGAATTGTTTGGTATACAGTGGTCGTACTAGAGTGGTATAGAGGATGTCTTGTTTGGTATACACTGGTCGTACTAGAGTGGTATAGAGGATGACTTGTTTGGTGTACAATGGTCATACTAGAGTGGTATATGGATGACTTATTTGGTATACAATGGTCGTACTAGAGTGGTATAGAGGATGACTTATTTGGTATACAGTGGTCGTACACTCATACTAGAGAGGTGCATGTTGTAGATGGGTCGGAGGCTTACCAGAGAGGCAAGGTTGTGCTGCCACTCAACATGACAGAAGTGGGCAGTGAACAATGCATGAATGGACACTATCTACAGGTAGGTAGTGTTTGTCACATTGTAGGGATGATCCATAGTTAGTGTGGAGGTCATCAGTAGTTAGTGTGGAGGTCATCTACTTTGACTCAGGCTGCGTTGTAATATGACCAGGCATGTAACAGAATCCATTGTAATATTTTGTATTATTAAGGTAGTGTGTGACCTTGTAAAAATGTTGCATTTCAGTATTTTTAGCATTATATTGCTCATAATTTGGTTGAATGATAGAACTGATTATATCCCCTTGTTCTTCTTTGTCGACTCATTACATTATCCACTAGTCACTTCTTTTGCGAAATAGCAACCTGTGATTTCATCACTCTAACAACAATTTATAAAGGACTCTATTTTGATTCTGAAACACTTTCTCAGCTGTACGGCCCAGACATCTTACCAAAGCACTGCGTCCTCGCTCATATGGAGGGCATCGTCACGGCAACGCCAGCCAGCCAGGACGCGGACACATACGTGAACAACCAACGAATCTACGAGACGACAGTGCTGCAGCACGGCGTGCTACTGCGCTTCGGCAAACGTCAAATGTTCCGCTTCTACGACCCCGGAGTCCTCGAGGTGGGACATTGTGTCTTATATGCTGCTTCGCTGAGGTTGTACAGCAACATGGTTCACTAATGAAACAACTGGGATTGTAGTATATACCCAGTTGTTTCATTAGTGAACCATGTTGCTGTACTTGTACTCATACTCAGCTTTTAGCAATGTACTCATACTCATCCATCATCAAAGTACTCGTACTCGTATTTGTACTCATGAAAATGTACTCGGCCCCAGGTCTGGTATATATTAGCGTTTTGAAATTATGTTCTGTGAAATTATGTTTGGATTCCGAGGTTTCTGAATTACCAGGGTCTGGATTAATGAGGTTGCACTGTATTTATTTCCAGCTGATGTATCATTATGTTAGTGTCAGGGGTAAACATGGTGACAGTCTTATAATTGTAAAAAAAGAGGAACATCAAAGTCATCAAACAATTTGGTCAAGTCCTAATGTTTCATATAGCTTGAATCCATTATATAACAGCATTGTATGGTACCTTGTCTTGAAGATCACTCATGCTACACACTTCCTCTCCTGACAGATACAGCCTGCTATTCAACCACTATAATCATGTTTTTCCTTCAGTCCGGGGGTCAACGACCTCTGAGTACAGAGGTGCCAAAGAGGTTAGGACCACCCCAGGATGTACGCATTGGTCAGTCCGCCACTGACATATCAAACTTCGAGACAACTTTTGATGTAGACGGACACATAGAGACTGTGACACGAGAGGAGAAACCACCACTTTCACCGTGAGTTTGTCTTGTTTAACTTAATTTTAAGTGAATGTATGCATCAGCATTGTTTGGTTAAATCTATATTCTAAAGATGTGAGCATGATTAAATGGGTCTTATAAAGATGTGTGTTTGTTGTTATATAACGTGTGGCAGCACTTAATTTTGATTTTGCGATGTTTAACATTAGATTGTTTGGGCATGTTTTCAGAGGGCCAGAGGATCTACTCCCGGCTATGCTTGAGTTCCGTGAAGAGGGTATGTGTCCCGTGTGCCAGATTTATTCTTATTTTTTAAGCAATTATAGAGCACCATGTGTCCAGATAAAAATCATAATAAATCGCTGAAATGTACATGCCCACTTTTAAATCTAAGGATTTTACAATGCGCTTACATTTTAAAATCCTTAGATTTAAAAGTAGGCAAGTACATTTCTGATTTTCAGCGATTTATTATCCTCCTGGATGACACATGTCTGACTTTTTCTGAGTATCGAATAGTGGATGGGGCCGTAGCCTACATGTATGCTCCTCGTTGGCTGGTGATGGGGCCGTAGCCTACATGTATGCTTCTCGTTGGCTGGTGATGGGGCCGTAGCCTACATGTATGCTTCTCGTTGGCTGGTGATGGGGCCGTAGCCTACATGTATGCTCCTCGTTGGCTTGTGATGGGGCCGTAGCCTACATGTATGCTCCTCATTGGCTGGTGATGGGGCCGTAGCCTACATGTATGCTCCTCATTGGCTGGTGATGGGGCCGTAGCCTACATGTATGCTCCTCATTGGCTGGTGATGGGGCCGTAGCCTACATGTATGCTCCTCATTGGCTGGTGATGGGGCCGTAGCCTACATGTATGCTCCTCATTGGCTGGTGATGGGGCCGTAGCCTACATGTATGCTCCTCATTGGCTGGTGATGGGGCCGTAGCCTACATGTATGCTCCTCATTGGCTGGTGATGGGGCCGTAGCCTACATGTATGCTCCTCATTGGCTGGTGATGGGGCCGTAGCCTACATGTATGCTCCTCATTGGCTGGTGATGGGGCCGTAGCCTACATGTCTGCTCCTCATTGGCTGGTGATGGGGCCGTAGCCTACATGTATGCTCCTCATTGGCTGGTGATGGGGCCGTAGCCTACATGTATGCTCCTCATTGGCTGGTGATGGGGCCGTAGCCTACATGTATGCTCCTCATTGGCTGGTGATGGGGCCGTAGCCTACATGTCTGCTCCTCATTGGCTGGTGATGGGGCCGTAGCCTACATGTATGCTCCTCATTGGCTGGTGATGGGGCCGTAGCCTACATGTATGCTCCTCATTGGCTGGTGATGGGGCCGTAGCCTACATGTATGCTCCTCATTGGCTGGTGATGGGGGTAGCCTACATGTCTGCTCCTCATTGGCTGGTGATGGGGCCGTAGCCTACATGTATGCTCCTCATTGGCTGGTGATGGGGCCGTAGCCTACATGTATGCTCCTCATTGGCTGGTGATGGGGCCGTAGCCTACATGTATGCTCCTCATTGGCTGGTGATGGGGCCGTAGCCTACATGTATGCTCCTCATTGGCTGGTGATGCAGTCTTTTTAGCCAAAGAGAAGAAGGCATAGAACTGAACTAGTTATGTTGTGGTGGATCTTGAGTAGTAGCAATGTATGTTAACATTGGTATGAAGTGAAAAAGTAAGTTCAAATATTATTTTGTTTTTATGTAATGGGAATAACACACTGTTGATGACAATCAAGTGTTACCAACCAGACAACACCTGATGTATGTTAAGTGTTACCAGCCAGACAACACTGTTGATGTCAGTCAAGTGTTACCAGCCAGACAACACTGTTGATGTCAGTCAAGTTTTACCAGCCAGACAACACTGTTGATGTCAGTCAAGTGTTACCAGCCAGACAACACTGTTGATGTCAGTCAAGTTTTACCAGCCAGACAACACTGTTGATGTCAGTCAAGTTTTACCAGCCAGACAACACTGTTGGTGTATGTCAAGTTTTACCAGTCAGACAACACTGTTGGTGTATGTCAAGTGTTACCAGCCAGACAACACCGTTGGTGTCAGTCAAGTGTTACCAGCCAGACAACACCGTTGGTGTCAGTCAAGTGTTACCAGCCAGACAACACCGTTTGTGTCAGTCAAGTGATTCCAGCCAGACAACACCGTTGATGTCAGTCAAGTGTTTCCAGCCAGACAACACCATTGATGTCAGTCAAATGTTACCAGCCAGACAACAATGTTGATATCAGTCAAGTGTTACCAACCAGACAACACCTGATGTATGTCAAGTGTTACCAGCCAGACAACACTGTTGATGTCAGTCTAGTGTTACCAGCCAGACCAACCAGACAACACTGTTGATGTCAGTCAATTGTTACCAGCCAGACCAACCAGACAACCCTGTTGATGTCAGTCAAGTGTTACTAGCCAGACAACACTGTTGATATCAGTCAAGTTTTACCAGCCAGACAACGCTGTTGGTGTATGTCAAGTTTTACCAGCCAGACAACGCTGTTGGTGTATGTCAAGTGTTACCAGCCAGACAACACCGTTAGTGTCAGTCAAGTGTTTCCAGCCAGACAACACCGTTGATGTCAGTCAAGTGTTTCCAGCCAGACAACACCATTGATGTCAGTCAAGTGTTACAGCCAGACAACAATGTTGATGTCAGTCAAGTGTTACCAGCCAGACAACAATGTTGATGTCAGTCAAGTGTTACCAACCAGACAACACCTGATGTATGTCAAGTGTTACCAGCCAGACAACACTGTTGATGTCAGTCAAATTTTACCAGCCAGACAACACTGTTGATGTCAGTCAAGTTTTACCAGCCAGACAACACTGTTGGTGTATGTCAAGTTTTACCAGCCAGACAACACTGTTGGTGTATGTCAAGTGTTACCAGCCAGATAACACCATTGGTGTCAGTCAAGTGTTTCCAGCCAGACAACAATGTTGATGTCAGTCAAGTGTTACCAACCAGACAACACCTGATGTATGTCAAGTGTTACCAGCCAGACAACACTGTTGATGTCAGTCAAGTGTTTCCAGCCAGACAACAATGTTGATATCAGTCAAGTGTTTCCAGCCAGACAACACTGTTGATGTCAGTCAAGTGTTTCCAGCCAGACAACAATGTTGATATCAGTCAAGTGTTACCAACCAGACAACACCTGTTGTATGTCAAGTGTTACCAGCCAGACAACACTGTTGATGTCAGTCAAGTGTTACCAGCCAGACAACACTGTTGATGTCAGTCAAGTGTTTCCAGCCAGACAACAGTGTTGATATCAGTCAAGTGTTACCAACCAGACAACACCTGATGTATTTCAAGTGTTACCAGCCAGACAACACTGTTGATGTCAGTCAAGTGTTACCAGCCAGACAACACTGTTGATGTCAGTCAAGTGTTACCAGCTAGACAACACTCTCGTGATAACAACTAACATCAAAAAGGATTGGACTCTCGATTTGCCAAAGATTTCCTCGTCCACTTGCCACCTAGACTTAATTCATGTATCCAGTATGTCGCAGTTTGCCTACATCACAATCAAATTTTTGCGCATGAACTCCATCAAGCTTTGCCTTTGCTAACAATGCTAATAACGGTTATATACATGAATTACTAGTGTTGCATGACATCTTATAAATCAGACATGAAATGTCACTTCAAAAACTTTGTCTTATGTTTTTATTATAAAGAAACACTTTTGTAACCAGAATTTCAACAAAATATACGATGGAATGTTCAAACCCACCACATGTTTTCTCATGGCTTGACACATGTTTTGCTAGGCAAGATGGTAATCTTGTTAACTTTTGTATTAAGCGTAGTTTCTAAATAGACTGGCACTGCACTATTTCATGTGTCCATGTGTACATGTTCTGTCATTGAAACTGTTGTATTGTGGCAACTAGAGAGCCTGTATGTACTACGTACGTGTTGAAGGAGAGGATGCCTTCCTGGCGGCCGTCATCAGTGAGGTGAATGGGGCAGCTGTGCAGTTCAAGCTTGCCCCCACCTACACCCTGTACATGGCCATACGCTACCGCATTGCCCGCGTCTCACACCCAAACCTACGCATGGCTGATCGTGCCCACTGGATTGCATCCCTCGTCAGTAAGATAGCGAACATGGTCCACCAAACTATACAGGTGAGTTGAGACACAGTCCACCAAACTATACAGGTGATTTGAGACATGGTCCACCAAATTATACAGGTGAGTTGAGACACAGTCCACCAAACTATACAGGTGAGTTGAGTGAGACACGGTCCACCAAACTATACAGGTGAGTTGAGTGAGACACAGTTCACCAAACTATACATGTGATTTGAGACATGGTCCACCAAACTATACAGGTGAGTTGAGTGAGACACGGTCCACCAAACTATACAGGTGAGTTGTGTGAGACATGGCCACCAAACTATACAGGTGAGTTGTGACTTGGTCCACCAAACTACACAGGTGTGTTGAGCGAGACACGGTCCACCAAACTATACAGGTGAGTTGAGTGAGACACGGTCCACCAAACTATACAGGTGAGTTGAGACATGGTCCACCAAAATATACAGGTAAGTTGAGATATGGTCCACCAAACTATACAGGTGAGTTCAGACTCCCGTCCTAGGCAACAACTTTGTAGCACATGTGAGAAACGTGGCTGGATGGACGGCTGTGATACAGTAGTTTTGCGTTTAATATGGTGGAATTGATGGACTATTTTGATGCAGCGGTCTAGGAACGGGCAGACTTGTATGTGGTTGGTACCGATGAATATAGGGAATGATTTGAGGAGAGGAATACAGAGATGACTTTGAGATTGGTTTTGTAGAGTGAGTCTAATTTATAGTTGTTGCTGAAGTGGGTTTACACAATATAAATATGTGTGACAAGCTGATGCCCAACCAACTTGATTGTCCCGTATGAACTGTAGGTTGCAAGGTCAGGGCTGTATGGTAGACAGAGACACTTGAGTCACTCTGTGTTGCAGGAGAGTGGGGATAGTCCAGGAGCCCTGTGCTTCTGGGTAGAGTCTAGGGCTGTATGGTAGACACTTGAGTCACTGTGTGTTTCAGGAGAGTGGGGTTAGTCCAGGAGCCCTGGGCTTCTGGGTAGAGTCTAGGGCTGTATGGTAGACACTTGAGTCACTGTGTGTTTCAGGAGAGTGGGGACAGTCCAGGAGCCCTGTGCTTCTGAGTAGAGTCTAGGGCTGTATGGTAGACACTTGAGTCACTGTGTGTTTCAGGAGAGTGGGGATAGTCCAGGAGCCCTGTGCTTCTGGGTAGAGTCTAGGGCTGTATGGTAGACATTTGAGTCACTGTGTGTTTCAGGAGAGTGGGGATAGTCCAGGAGCCGTGTGCTTCTTGGTAGAGTCTAGGACTATATGGTAGACAGAGACACTTGAGTCACTGTGTGTTTCAGGAGAGTGAGGATAGTCCAGGAGCCCTGTGCTTCTGGGTAGAATCAAGTGCTGTATGGTAGACAGAGACACTTGAGTCACTGTGTGTTTCAGGAGAGTGAGGATAGTCCAGGAGCCCTGTGCTTCTGGGTAGAGTCAAGGGCTGTATGGTAGACAGAGACACTTGAGTCACTGTGTGTTTCAGGAGAGTGAGGATAGTCCCGGAGCCCTGTGCTTCTGGATAGAGTCTAGGGCTGTGTGGTAGACAGAGACACTTGAGTCACTGTGTGTTTCAGGAGAGTGAGGATAGTCCAGGAGCCCTGTGCTTCTGGGTAGAGTCTAGGGTTGTATGGTAGACAGAGACATTTGAGTCACTGTGTGTTTCAGGAGAGTGAGGATAGTCCAGGAGCCCTGTGTTTCTTGGTAGAGTCTAGGGCTGTATGGTAGACAGAAACACTTGAGTCACTGTGTGTTTCAGGAGAGTGAGGATAGTCCAGGAGCCCTGTCCTTCTGGATGGCCAATGCCTCGGAACTGCTGCATTTCGTGAAGCATGACCGCCATCTGCAGGGGGCGCCACACATGATGGAGGCGCAGGACTCGTTGGCCGAGGCCGTGCAGTTGGCGTTCTTGCACCTGGTCGACTGCCTCCAGGAGGAGCTGTCCAACGCCATGCCCGCCTTCCTTGAGGAGTCACTGCGAGACCTCGATGCCGACGACGGTAGGCCTTTGTCAACTAATCATAACTCCCTAACAACTCGCCAGAACTGTCTTTTTGCAAGCCCATTGAAGTCTATACATATTGACCCCATCTTGAATTCATTGCCTGTAAATCATTAATGATCCGTAGGGACACAAGTATTGTCATGTGGTGGTGTTGCTTCCGGGTATATCTCTGATGATCTCACAGTAGCATAACAAAGCACTGAGTATTCACTGAGCCGTCTTTGTATAAGGATGGCCATCTCAGAGTACACGCTGCCGGTAGACAGACTAATACAACAGGTACTGTAGAGTTCTAGCTGCTTTCCTAAGCGAGGACATATGTCGCTTTCAGATGAGCTGCCTGCCAATGTGTACGGGACGGACAAGCCAACACTGGGTAGGTGGCACGATTGCTTCTGCTTCTGTAGTTCTTGTCTCCTATACACCCATGTTCTTGCTTCTCATATACTAGCCTTACTCCTGTTTCTGTAGTTGTAAGTCTATTCTCTAACTGCTGTTTATTTTTGCAAGGTGTGACTGATGGCTTGGTGTCAAACTCCATCATGTTGTATTGGTGTTATTCATGTCACTAATGTAGTGACACGACATCTTACAGGTGTTGTCATTTACATATCAATAAAATATTTTGATATTGATACAGACATGTCATTGGTTTGTTTGGTTGTGAAACTAATATGTCTGTATGTTGTTGCACGTGTTGACATTTAGCAAGTCACAACATGTTGACACTAATAAAGGCTCACACATATCGCCATTGCATTGTGTCTCTTGCAAAGTGTCATAGATGTTGTCTATGACACAGATGTTGGAAACGGCTTTACTATACGTTACTAATGCCATGAAATCAACAATGGGCAACAAACAAGACACATCACTAGTTCTCATCGATTTTAGTGCACCTTTTGAGACAATTAACCATGCCCTATGCCATCTTAATTCAACGACTACGATTGCACTACAGCTTTGTTGACAAAGCATTAGACCGGGTGGTCTCGTACCTGGAGGAACGGACTCAGCGCGTTGTAATTGGTGACACATTTTCGGGTACAACTCCTCTGACGTCAGGTGTCCCGCAAGGCTCCATTCTAGGCCCACTGCTCAACTCGTTGTATGTGCAACCAATTGGTGATATCATCAGAAAACATGGCCTTTGCTACCACCACTACTCTGATAACTTACAACTCTACTCCCACTTTGTTATCAGTACAACCGCTTACGCTGCTGTTTTACGTAGAATGGATCGAAGCATGCCTGGATGAGAAAACATTGGATGACGTGGAATTACATGTGCATGAATGACAGCAAGACCGAGTACATTCCAGTGGTGCCTAAGTCGGCCGCTGCACTTGTGGATGGCAGCGTAATGCGTGTTGGTGACTGTACGATTGCAGCTTCCGGAATCTCGGCATCTATGTGGACAGACACCTGAACATGCACAGACAGGTTTTTACAAACTTTTAATGTGTGTGCATTCCACCTAGGCCACATTAATAAAATCAGCCAATTTTTACCTAAAACAACAAAGGGACGCATAGTCAACGCCACAAATAAGATTGCGGCTGGACTATTGCAACTCATTCGTATATGGAACATCTGCAAACAACATCGCTCATCTACAACGAATTCACAACTTGGCCACTCGTCTGATATTGCGTCACCCGCCGAGTGATAGTGCTGCTCCGCTATTGCATGATCTGCATTGGGTACCCATTGCACGCAGAATCAAGTTCAAGATATTGGTGTTCGCGTACAAGGCAATGCATGAAAATGCGCCCGTCTACTTGCGTGTGTCCTTACAGACCCGCTAGATCACTGAGTCTGCTGACAACAACGTGTCGTCCGTATTGCGTACTCCCGTCAAAGTTAGTGACAGTTCGTTCGCGGTGGCCGCTGCAACTCCCTGGAACACTAACTAATTACATTTCATCTTTGGACACTCTTGGCAGTTTTAAATGTCAACTAAAAACACATTTATTTAGAATATCATTGTAGACGAACGCTAGTAGCTTGTTTGTGACTTTCCTCAGTAATCTAGTGGACTTATTTATATTAGTAATATTTTTATTTATTTGATTTTATATTGCTTTATTTTAGTGATTAATTTATGCATTGTAATTTATTAATTATGTTATACTGTACTATGTTTATTTTAAGTTAACGTCTTACTACAATATTACAAATATTTTGTTGCCTTTTTACTTTATTTATTAATATTTTTATTACTATTGTATGGCACGATTTTTAATTTAAATGACTGTGTTAGTACTAATATTTTTGTTTATTGATCATGACGCATGATGTGTTGTAAAGTGCCACGAACAATTGTGGATCTGGCGCTATAACAAATTAAATATATTATTATTGGTCATGTCCTTAAATCGGCAACGTTTTGAGACATAATATGTCATAAGCATTGTCATTGGTCATGTCATTAATAGGTATAGATTTTGACATTGACAAAATGTAAGAAATCTTGTCAATGCTCACATCACTAATGTGTTTACGTACTGGCTGACAGTGTGTCACTATCATTTACATTAGCGATGTCAGTTGTATTCTGAGACATTAATATCTTAAAAACATTATGCTTCCTTTTGACATGTCACCAATTTGTTAGCATGTTGACACAAGCAACGTGTCACGTGTCATCATATACTACTACAGATCGTGTCAGTGATCCAGGTGTTTGTCGACGCAGGTGACGTGCTGCAAGTGTTGTCGTCAGCCATGTCGCTGCTGCGTCGGTGTCGCGTCAACGCAGCACTGACGATCCAGCTGTTCTCGCAGCTGTTCCACTTCATCAACATGTGGCTGTTCAACACCCTGGTGCTGGAGCCGCGGTTAGGTCAGTGTACGCGGCAATGGGGCCACCGCTGGAAGCGACGGCTCGGGCGCATCGAAGTCTGGGCGGAGAAACAGGGCCTCGAACTCGCCGCAGACTGCCACCTCGCTAGGATCATACAGGTAGGGCCTCGCTAGGATCATACAGTTAGGGCATCACTAGGATAATTCAGGTAGGGCCTTGTTAGGATTATACCGGTAGGGCCTTGCTAGGATCATACAGGTAGGGCCTTGCTAGGATCATACACTTTTGCATCACTAGGATATTTCAGGTAAGATCTTGTTAGGGTTATACTGGTAGGGCTTGCTAGGATCATACAGGTAGGGCCTTGCTAGGATCATACAGGTAGGGCCTCGCTAGGATCATACAGGTAGGGCCTCGCTAGGATCTACAGGTAGGGCCTTGCTAGGATCATACAGGTAGGGCCTTACTAGAATCAGGATCAGATTTCCCACACAAAGTCAGTTAATTAATGTTTCCAGTGCTGTGAAAGTTTGAAGAAAATCTGGGGTTACATTTTTCATGCAGCTCACAACACACTATAACGTAGAATATATTTGGGTATCTGCCAATAAACATAAAGAACTCATTGTATGACTTCTCTGTGTAGATGACTGAGGTCATTTCCCTTCATCCCCTATAAATAACCCATTTGTGTAGTTGACTGAAGTATCCTTGTACTTGCTGTAGTCCTGTGTGTTGACTGAGGTGGTTGTCCCTTTGCAGGCAGCGCACCTGCTGGAGGCCCCCAAGAGCAGTGCGGACGACATTGCCAGCATCAGCTCGGCCTGCTTCAAGCTCAACTCCCTGCAACTACGCGCCCTGCTCGAGAACTATGTGCCGGGGATGGGGGAGCCACGGATCCCCCAAGAGCTCATCGAGAGCGTGGTCGGGGTGGCAGAGAGTACCGCAGACGAGCTGACCCGGAGCGACGGGCGACAGATCCGTCTGGAGGAGGAGCCGGATCTGCAGCTGCCCTTCCTGCTCCCGGAGGACGGATACTCCTGCGACATCATCCGCAGCGTGCCCAGTGGCCTCGCTGACTTCCTCGACCCACTTTGCAAGACGGGTGGGTGTCGTATGTGTACCCATGTTTTGTTTTGGTGACTTTAAGAGCGTTTTTTTTTGAGGTTGTATATCCTGTCTTAATGGAGTCGTCTGCCGTATCCGGTCTGTGTGTGTTATATTCAAGAATGTATATATATATATATATATATATACAAATTGTTTGGTTAAAACTTGTTGCCAAAGTTTATTATCCGTGTTGACATAGCTGTCTTTCAGAGTGAACTGTCAGAGCTGGTGATGTCACTGAAGTAACTCTTCTGTTTGTAGGTATCTGTCACTTTGTGGTGCGTGGCGGTGTGTCAGGCCTGTGGACTGTGTACTTCACTGACAAGGGCAGTCAAGACGTACGTCTCCTTTCCACATCCTTCAGTCATACAGCAGCTCATATTCCATACTGCTTATATTGTTGACATTCTGGCTCCAAATGCCATTCTTTGCCACAAAAGCACAGGGCAGACTTGTTTAAGTGAGAACTGGCTGTGGGAAAGTTTGATTTAACAGATGTCAGCCCCCTTGTAGTGTAACACACACATGTAAATGTAAACAGATGTCAGCCCCCGTGTAGTGTAACACACACATGTAAATGTAAACAGATGTCAGCCCCCTTGTAGTGTAACACACACATGTAAATGTAAACAGATGTCAGCCCCCTTGTAGTGTAACACACACATGTAAATGTAAACAGATGTCAGCCCCCTTGTAGTGTAACACACACATGTAAATGTAAACAGAAGTCAGCCCCCTTGTAGTGTAACACACACATGTAAATGTAAACAGCGTTGTACTGGATCCGTAAATTGTTTTGTAATATCTTCTTGTTTTATAATATCTGTTTGGTAATATCTTCTTGTTTTATAATATCTGTTTGGTAATATCTTCTTATTGTTGATTGGGCCCGGTCAAAATTCAGTGAGAATTGGCAAACATCGTCTGACTGTATAGAATATAACAAATAAAAGGGCTATTTGCGCTTTCACAAGTCTAAAGATAAACATCAATTCTTTCGATTATTTTGGTAAAACTAGAACCTGTTAAACCAACTGTGCATTTAGTTTAAAATATTCACTCACTTTAGTTACAAGCATGAAAGAACATGATTTGTGATGGGCGAAATGAGTCATGGAGGGAGTTTAACATTGATATTCACTTGTTGATTTGTAGAATCTTTCGGGTGGTGTGCGTGAAGACATGAGCCCGCCAAAGCAGCAGCCAGAGATCATTAATGTGACTTTCAACAAAGTGAATGGCAGCATGGGACTGAGCATAGTGGCCGCCAAGGTGGGTGGGACTGAGCATAGTGGCCGCCAAGGTGGGTGGGACTGAGCATAGTGGCCGCCAAGGTGGGTGGGACTGAGCATTGTGGCCGCCAAGGTGGGTGGAACTGAGCATAGTGGCCGCCAAGGTGGGTGGGACTGAGCATAGTGGCCGCCAAGGTGGGTGGGACTGAGCATAGTGGCCGCCAAGGTGGGTGGGACTGAGCATAGTGGGCCGCCAAGGTGGGTGGGACTGAGCATAGTGGTGTGGGACTGAGCATAAGGTGGGTGGGACTGAGCATAGTGGCCGCCAAGGTGGGTGGGACTGAGCATAGTGGCCGCCAAGGTGGGTGGGACTGAGCATAGTGGCCGCCAAGGTGGGTGGGACTGAGCTGATAGTGGCCGCCAAGGTGGGTGGGACTGAGCATAGTGGCCGCCAAGGTGGGTGGGACTGAGCATAGTGGCCGCCAAGGTGGGTGGGACTGAGCATAGTGGCCGAGGTGGGTGGGACTGAGCATAGTGGCCGCCAAGGTGGGTGGGACTGAGCATAGTGGCCGCCAAGGTGGGTGGGACTGAGCATAGTGGCCGCCAAGGTGGGTGGGACTGAGCATAGTGGCCGCCAAGGTGGGTGGGACTGAGCATAGTGGCCGCCAAGGTGGGTGGGACTGAGCATAGTGGCCGCCAAGGTGGGTGGGACTGAGCATAGTGGCCGCCAAGGTGGGTGGGACTGAGCATAGTGGCCGCCAAGGTGGGTGGGACTGAGCATAGTGGCCGCCAAGGTGGGTGGGACTGAGGATAGTGGCCGCCAAGGTGGGTGGGACTGAGCATAGTGGCTGCCAAGGTGGATGGGACTGAGCATAGTGGCTGCCAAGGTGGATGGGACTGAGCATAGTGGCCGCCAAGGTGGGTGGGACTGAGCTGAGCATAGTGGCCGCCAAGGTGGGTGGGACTGAGCATAGTGGCCGCGAAGGTGGATGGGACTGAGCATAGTGGCCGCCAAGGTGGATGGGACTGAGCATAGTGGCCGCCAAGGTGGGTGGGACTGAGCATAGTGGCCGCCAAGGTGGATGGGACTGAGCATAGTGGCCGCCAAGGTGGATGGGACTGAGCATAGTGGCCGCCAAGGTGGGTGGGACTGAGCATAGTGGCCACCAAGGTGGGTGGTGCATGTTGGGGACTTAAACTGTGGGTTTGCGTAAGCACAATTTTGTCGTCATCAAAGTAGGACACGTTCGGGTGAATATCAGAACAACTTAGCAGTTTGCAGAGGCTGCAGAGGTTGCAGAGGTTGCAGAGGCTGCCTGCCTGTCTTTGAAGTAGGTAGTCTTCTACTTAAAATGGAAAATGGTATTAATCTTTTGAGGTAGTTCCATGTATGGAAGACTTGACTCCGAGGTTGGAACACCATGAAACCTCACTGTTAAGGTCACCGTTGGGATTGGACAAAATGAGCTGAACGGCAAGTGGCCGTATTAGTGAGACAAACTTCCTGTACCTAACTGCTGCAGAAACAATTTGGGGCTGTCCTTAATTGCGAGGTGGTTGCACTGCTGAGGTGACCATAAAGCGAGTTTTGAGTGTAGTTGTGTACACGTGGGGTGTTGGTCCTGTATTGGAATAGGTAGAACCATTTGTGCTAAGAGTTAAATACTGAGTTATCTAGCTACTAAGAATCACAGTTTTACACTGTGACTTAACTGTAACAACTACAGAAAACAAAATCTTGAGACGGTCGCAACGTTCAATCAAGGGCAATCATTGACCATTCTTGAGGTAAGAACTTGAGGTAAGAATTACAAAATAAATGTAAAACTAAAGATTAGAAGTTTCTACGACTTGGCTGGACATAACCGAGGTGAGTTAAAGGTGGTTTAGTGGACGTGATTTGACAGTAGTTGTGTGTTTGTAGGGAGAGGGACAGAAGGACCGTGGCATCTACGTCAAGTCTGTAGTGGCTGGTGGAGGAGCTGCCAAGGTACGCACACAGCCCTACCATCAGTGTCATGTTTTGCCTGTCATCAGTGTCATATATCTTGCCTGTCAACACTGTCATCAGTGTCATATATCTTGCCTGTCAACACTGTATTGTTTGTTATTTCTTGCCTGTCAACATCATCAGTGTCTTATATCCTGCCTGTGAATACAGTGTTATCAGTGTCAATGATATTTCTGGCCCTTATATTGTAGTTAAGTGTCAGTGTAGCTGTGGTCAGTGTTGTGGTCATAGTGTGGTGGTCAATGTGTAGTCGTCAGTGCTGTGGTCAGTGTAGTGGTTTGTGTTGTGGTCAATGTAATGGTGTGTGTTGTGGTCAGTGTGTGGTCTGTGTTGCAGGATGGGCGGCTGCAGGCAGGAGACCAGCTGTTGGAGGTGGATGGCCGAAGTCTCACTGGACTCACCCAGGAGAAGTACGTCTAGCTTCAGTTGTCTCTTAGAAATGTATTGTTTCTTACGCATAGTGTGTACATGGCATAGGATCCGTGCATATTGAAGAAGGCAGAAAGAATAAATCGATGCTAAAACACCTCATTTGCAAAATATTTGATGATCAAGGTTTATCCTACATAGCAAGTACCAATTTGTTATATGTCCGTACTCTAACAATCTACAGGGGTCCGTTTAATTCTATAAAGCACCAACCTGTGAAAAATGTGTAGACTTTTTGTCACACCAAAATTCTACAATTCACAAACATGCTCCCTGATTCGCCGGGAATCTCCTGGAAATCTACCCTATCTCCCTGTCTCCTGGATATGTAATCACCCAGAGAGATGCAATCTCGGGATTTCTATGCCAATGAAACAAAGGAAATTCTTTGTGGCCTGATAAAGCCAGTGAGTTAATTGCAATTGGTCTGAATACAAGTTAAATCTCCCTATCAGGGACACTACCAAGGCTGCTCGGACAACAAAGGGGGTTGTTTAAATCATGTCTTGCATTGACTAGACAACAATAACTGTTTAACTATAATCTTCTTGGGTCTTGCCTGTAGTTGATATTGCATATAAGCTTTAGATGAGCACCGTAAACCGCGCTTGCGTCATTGGGTTCCCTATTATCACCCACTGTAAACTTGCCGATCTTGTAGAATGAAGTGTAATCCATTTCAATCTATACTCAAATGATATCAATCGATTCATCTACATTATATACACTTTTATATAATCCATTTATAGATGTAAATGTTACAACTGGAGCACTTTGTAAATGAAAAGATGTATTTTATAACATGAAATGCTCCACCAGCAAGGCCAAAGGTCACAACTAGTAAATTCATCGCACATGCCTCCATCACCCAGGCCATGGTGACAAACTTTGAAGAAAAGACAAAGTTCTGGTTCTTATACCTGTGAATATTATATCAGTTATGTTTGTAATAAAATGTATTTATATGCAAGGTTTTTGCTCCATAAAAAATTATATATTCAATGTATGAACACATATGTGTAGAACATCAAATTAGTAAACTTGTTCTTCTTTCTACCGTACCTATAAAGCCACAAACATTTTAGTTTACTTGTCCACATACATATATATATATATACATATATTAACATGCTGTTATGTGCCGTTGATTTAAGAGAACATGTGCAATGCATTTGGAAATAAAAACTGATCTGTGACCATTTTCATAACATGAAATACTCTGATTTATATGCAATTCCACAATACCCTGATACCACAAGACCCTTCAATTTATCCATAAATCTTGTGTATTGGCAATTCTGAAACTTAACATGTTTGATTAAGATATGATTATTAATGTCTGGAAAGTTCTTTTTTGTTGTACTTTAATGTGATTTATGTATAAATGCCCATTTTTTTTTACCCTCTGATTTATGTATAAATCTCCTGCATTGGCATTTCTGAAGCTTAACATGTATGAATTCATGGTTGAACCGATGACCATTTATCTATTGCCTGTTCAAACAAAAGGAGGATGCCATGAACAAACAAATACATTATGTTGATGCAAATATTTAAGTGGTGTTTTTATGTTTTATGTATTTAAACTGTTTTTGTAAAGGTGGTGCTCTATTGCAAAATGACTTCTTGTACAAAAGTATCACGAATAGGTCTGATGGTCGTTCATGTGTAAAATAGACAAGAAGGTAAAATGTTGAAGTAATTTCCTGTACGTCGTTGTCTGTTGCACAGAGCTGCTGAGTACATGACCCGGACTGGGCAAACAGTGACCTTGAAAGTGGCCAAGCAGGGCGCCATATATCACGGCCTCGCCACCCTGCTCAGCCAACCCTCACCTGACATGCAGCGAGGTATGAATCATCTGTCATCTTTCGTTTCATCTTACATGTCATGGGGTAGACGTGCTCTCACTTATTTTACCCACCCAACATCAGAATTCTACATCCTTGCAAGCCAGAGGTGGTTTTTGACTACACTACTCCTGGCAGATATATTATGCAGTGAATGGAAGTTAATTGAATCAGTTTACTTTTACCTAGTAATTGACACTGCCAGTTCCAAATGTAATTACCTGGTCAACCATTCTCACGAGTGGCTGAGTATTCAAATAATTACTTCTTCCCAAACAATCGAATCTAGAAAGGCAACCAGATTAGTGGCTCTGCTTATCTTCAGCGTTGTAGCAAGGTGATATGCCGGGGGCATTATTGATGTAATCAACAGCGCCCCCTGGCCCGCGAGGATGACACAGTGAAGTGAATGAGATGTGCAAGATTTGTTGTTTGTATGGCGACCATTTGTGAGGTAGATACCCATGCTGTATGTCATTCAGATGTCATATCTCCTGCAGTCACGTCGATATCCACTGTGTATTTTGTGGAAGTTCTCATGCACAGGTATACTTTACAGTCATTTACAGTTTGCTACGTTCCTGTTCCTTTCATTCCATTAGTCATTTGTTACACATCCGTTGGTTTCAGCTGTCTTATGTTACACTGTTCTGTTGGTTTCTGTTGAGTACAGTAATTATGTTACACTGTTCCTCTTGTTGCACTAATTATGTAACATTGTGTCATAGATTCTGGTAGTCACTTGTTGGGTTTGGCTGCATAGTCATTTAAACATTGGACTCGCAATCGAGAGAATGCATTCTTACACATTTTTAAAAGCTTCGACTGTTTTGTTCATATCATATAGCCTCAGTTCACTCAGCTATGTAAACAAGTGTCTGGCTACAGACAATGGTGGATATTTGTGTAAGATTAGTGATAGTGCAGTAATTGCAGGGTGGCTGAACACTTCCCAGAGAAGTTGGATTGAACAGGTCTGCCAGGGGTTAAGTAATGATAAGTTCTTATATACCACATTATCCAGTCCTCAGGACTGCTCAAAGTGCTTTAAACTTTACTCCCTGGCAGACCTGTTCAATCAAACACCATCTCGACTTCTCTGGGAAACATTCAGCCATGCTGCAATTACTGCACAAAGACTATTCGTTCACAAATATCCACCACTGTCTACAGCCAGGTACTCATTCATACAGCTGAGTGGACTGAAGCAACGTAGAGAGAACAAACTTGCACAAGATTCAAAATGGCAACACAGGATTCAAACCCGGTTTCTCTCGTTTGAGAGTTGATGCTCTAGCCACTGCACCACTATGAGCAGTCCTGCAGACTGGACACGGTGCTGGTTTGGAACTTACTTACCTACCAGGGTCTGTTGCAGCTGCGTCGAGTCAGAAGGTGCGTCCACACAGCGACGAGATGTCTCGTTACCCCGGTCACCCTGACAACTACCTGCCACACCCCCAGGGCCCTGACGCCAGACAACGGGCCATCAACCAACAGATGGCAGCCAGGTCATCACCCTCACTCACAGGTCAGACACCTCTCTACCTTCATCACATCATATTACTGCCTAAAACTATCTACAGAAACAGGTTTTTTGTGCAAATGCAGAAAATTTATTCGCTTCATATAGTGATTTGAATAGTATCCGCACAGGAATCGGATAGAAAATTGCCAGATGTTATGTCAGTGCAGAGATATTTCCTACTTGACATGCAGTGGCCTCCCTTATGAATCCTAGCTTTAGGCTCTCACAGCATGCTCTGGATTCTTCTTCTGTTGTCTGCCAACAACCTAAGGTTGCAGTGTGTCCGTGTGGAGCATCGTAGAGTGTGCAGGCATTCGTGATGTGGTCATCTCACTATTGCCTTGCACTGTGTCACATGTTGCGCTTCCAGTAGTCCCCAATGGTGATGTGGTCATCTCATTATTGCCTTGCACTGCGTCACATGTTGCGCTTCCAGTAGTCCCCAATGGTGATGTGGTCATCTCACTATTGCCTTGCACTGCGTCACATCTTGCGTCACATGTTGCGCTTCCAGTAGTCAACAATGGTGATGTGGTCATCTCACTATTGCCTTGCACTGCGTCACATGTTGCGCTTCCAGTAGTCCCCAATGGTGATGTGGTCATCTCACTGTTGCCTTGCACTGCGTCACATGTTGCGCTTCCAGTAGTCCCCAATGGTGATGTGGTCATCTCACTGTTGCCTTGCACTGCGTCACATGTTGCGCTTCCAGTAGTCCCCAATGGTGATGTGGTCATCTCACTGTTGCCTTGCACTGCGTCACATGTTGCGCTTCCAGTAGTCCCCAATGGTGATGTGGTCATCTCACTGTTGCCTTGCACTGCGTCATATGTTGGGCTTCCAGTAGTCCCCAATGATGATGTGGTCATCTCACTGTTGCCTTGCACTGCATCACATGTTGCGCTTCCAGTAGTCCCCAATGGTGATGTGGTCATCTCACTGTTGCCTTGCACTGCGTCACATGTTGCGCTTCCAGTAGTCCCCAATGGTGATGTGGTCATCTCACTGTTGCCTTGCACTGCGTCACATGTTGCGCTTCCAGTAGTCTCCAATGGTGATGTGGTCATCTCACTGTTGCCTTGCACTGCGTCGTCACATGTTGCGCTTCCAGTAGTCCCCAATGGTGATGTGGTCATCTGACTGTTGCCTTGCACTGCGTCACATGTTGCGCTTCCAGTAGTCCCCAATGGTGATGTGGTCATCTCACTGTTGCCTTGCTCTGCGTCACATGTTGCGCTTCCAGTAGTCCCCAATGGTGATGTGGTCATCTCACTGTTGCCTTGCACTGCGTCACATGTTGGGCTTCCAGTAGTCCCCAATGATGATGTGGTCATCTCACTGTTGCCTTGCACTGCGTCACATGTTGCGCTTCCAGTAGTCCCCAATGGTGATGTGGTCATCTCACTGTTGCCTTGCTCTGCGTCACATGTTGCGCTTCCAGTAGTCCCCAATGGTGATGTGGTCATCTCACTGTTGCCTTGCACTGCGTCACATGTTGGGCTTCCAGTAGTCCCCAATGATGATGTGGTCATCTCACTGTTGCCTTGCACTGCGTCACATGTTGCGCTTCCAGTAGTCCCCAATGGTGATGTGGTCATCTCACTGTTGCCTTGCACTGCGTCACATGTTGCGCTTCCAGTAGTCCCCAATGATGATGTGGTCATCTCACTGTTGCCTTGCACTGCGTCACATGTTGCGCTTCCAGTAGTCCCCAATGGTGATGTGGTTATCTCACTGCGTCACATGTTGCGCTTCCAGTAGTCCCCAATGGTGATGTGGTCATCTCACTGTTGCCTTGCACTGCGTCACATGTTGTGCTTCCAGTAGTCCCCAATGGTGATGTGGTCATCTCACTGTTGCCTTGCACTGCGTCACATGTTGCGCTTCCAGTAGTCCCCAATGGTGATGTGGTCATCTCACTGTTGCCTTGCACTGCGTCGTCACATGTTGCGCTTCCAGTAGTCCCCAGTGGTGATGTGGTCATCTCACTGTTGCCTTGCACTGCGTCACATGTTGCGCTTCCAGTAGTCCCCAATGGTGATGTGGCCATCTCACTGTTGCCTTGCACTGCGTCACATGTTGCGCTTCCAGTAGTCCCCAATGGTGATGTGGTCATCTCACTGTTGCCTTGCACTGCGTCACATGTTGCGCTTCCAGTAGTCCCCAATGGTGATGTGGTTATCTCACTGTTGCCTTGCACTGCGTCACATGTTGCGCTTCCAGTAGTCCCCAATGGTGATGTGGTCATCTCACTGTTGCCTTGCACTGCGTCACATGTTGCGCTTCCAGTAGTCCCCAATGGTGATGTGGTCATCTCACTGTTGCCTTGCACTGCGTCACATGTTGCGCTTCCAGTAGTCCCCAATGGTGATGTGGTCATCTCACTGTTGCCTTGCACTGCGTCACATGTTGCGCTTCCAGTAGTCCCCAATGGTGATGTGGTCATCTCACTATTGCCTTGCACTGCGTCACATGTTGCGCTTCCAGTAGTCAACAACCCGGCTGACTTCCGTTTGCAGGCGGTTCAAATTGGTCCAGATTTTGTGTAGAAGTCAAATCCAGTGCAGTGAGTAGGAGCTTGGTTTGAACTGTTAGTCTCCGTGTGGTGTTATATTTGGGCCTAGAGTGAGGGCAGGGCGCACAGTGATTTAGAGTTGATGGTTGTCATGGACTGGTGGTTTGTTGTTGTTCCCGTGTCTGACAGTGTGCTATGTTGTCTCAGGGTCTCAAGCCAGTGACCGGACACGTCCAGTTGACCGCCACCATCAGCCTCCCAATGCCTACGGCCAGCAAGACCCGAACCAGATGGCACTGCGGTCCAAGTCGACATCGAACCTTGACAGTCCTCTGTCCAGCCGGCCACACGACTCCCGCCAAGCTGCGTCACTGAGCACCCTTCCCCGCAGCCACCCCCAGCAGCCTGGCTCAGACCACCCTGACCGCTGTCTCTCACAGCCAGACTTCAACGCGTCCAAGAACTACCCCCAGGGTAGGTACGACCTGAATGATGCGGCACCGAGATCGCCGCAGATCCCAGCGCAGCCGACTTATGTGAATCAAAGTGAGATCCGTCAGCAGTATGTGGCCTACTCAAAACACGGTGCGTCACCCCCTCGCAAGGGCACGCTAGAGGGGCGCACTGCCAAATCGTTGTCTAGCCTCAACCATGAGGAGATGCAGCAACGCCGTACCCAGCAGCGTCCACGTGCACATGAACTAGAACAGCAGGGCCAGATGGGGGCGCCGTACTATAAAGGTGCCCCGCGGCGAGAGGGGTATGACAGCCAGCCTAAGCCAGTGAAGGCAGTCACACTACAGAAGCCCCCGGGTCCAGAGGAGGGAAGAAGTCCTACACACAATGGTTTCTATGAAGCCAGACCTGTCCGTGCGCCAGACATGCAGCGCCCTTCGTATCAGCAGCGTGTCGCTGACATGTCACGACCGCCCCACGCTGGTTCACCCCCGCGTGTCGCGGGGGGCCCACCCCAGCAGGGTCGTTACCCCAACAGTGAGGGGGGCACGCTGCGCAGTAGGCCTGAGTTCCAGCGAGACAAACAGTCGCCCCTAACCAGACTGGAGAAGTATGACCAGACGAACCAGTCACCTGACCTGCCACCCCCTCCAGACATGCCCCCTGACCTTCCCCCAACCCCTGAAGGCTTGCCCGCATACAGCGACGACCTACCCCCACCCCCTCCAAACTTGAGTGGCGACACCACCCTTCAAGACCAATGGCGCCGGGGGCCTGGAGGTTCGGAATTTCAACAACAGCGAAATGCACCTGACTTTCGGTTGGATCACCACAGCAAACCTTTACAGAAACCAGACACCTACCCTGGTCCCGGCGGCAACTATGCGACCTACCAGAACCAGCCACTAGGTGGTGGTGTATCCAGTCGGCTGCAGCAGCAGCCAAACAAACCGCAACAGCCGGCGAAACTGAAGCTCCCAGCCAGTCAGTTCCAGCCACGCCGCGAGTCGGATGCTCGGTCACAGGGTAGTGACACGCAGTCAAAACCTAAACCCCCTGTCGCCGCTAAACCCCGCGTTCTCTCGACCGACCTCGCTGAGCCAGGCATGTCACCGTCGCCATGGGAACGCGAGCAGAAGGAGCGGGAGATTAAGCGATTGGAGGAGGAGGCACGACAGTTGAGACAACAGGAGATACAGGAACTGGAGGCACTCGGGGACCGGCTCTCATCCCAGGGGCGTGAGCGATTGCGGCGGTTAAGACTCGATGAGGAGTTTGATCGGAGGGTGAGGGAGGCATCGTGTAAGGATGACGATGACGCAGGAGTCGACTCTGACACAGACATGGGGGAACGTGCGTCGGTGAGTCAATTTATTGAGCAGTTTCTTTTATCTGCAGCTTTATAAATAGAGGTATTGCTCATGTGCATATGTGTGTCTGCGCATGTGTATCTGTGTGCATTTATAAACAGTATTATCTTTGTATTGCTATAAAGTTGTCATTTTATGTGACAAAGACCTGTTCTTTGAGTCAGCGATTATGATACTAACAGCCAACAATCTCTCGAGGATATATTGAGAAAAATCGAGTTGTAAATATTTTAAAATCTTAATGAAACAATATAGTAATTTATGAAGAAGAGAACTAATCTAATCAAAGTAGATGCAATACACTGTTGGTTCTAAAGATATCAGAACTAAATAATGTCTTGCTCAGGTGGTATTTCAAAATGACATAAAACTCAGCTCAGTTGGTTCTACGTGAGCTGTGGAAGTGTGTGAACTAATTGGTGTGCAGGGCCGGGCAAAGATGTTGCGGATGATGCAGGACGACCTGGAGCGCAGACAGAAGCAGGCAGAGGAGGAGAAACTACACAAGAATGTCGAGGACAGTCAGGCCAACGTAGACATCATGGAGAGGTCAGTGTCTCAGCAGGTCTAACACGATCCACTTCTACAGGAACCAGTTGCCATGTTGTTGCCCTCCTCTTTGTCTTTGTAATCCAGGGTGAGGATACTGGTCCTCGATTGTTTCTATCCAGAATGCAACATTTTTAACCCATCATATTAACCATTTCAGTACTACAGCCCTAATCAGCTGTGACCACTGAATACTGCATTCCCAGTGAATGTGCAAGACCTCACTTCAAGTCAAGATTTGAGCAATAAAAATGCATTTTATGAATAGGAATGTTATAATATTTTGGGAAAGTATGATAATCAGCGAGTAAAATGAGCCATATCATTGTACATTCTGTCATCATGGTAACCAGCAATTCAACATCTGACAAAGATTCTTTGCTAAAACTATCAAATAATCTGTCCAAAACATACGGTGGTAAGTGGTAAATCGCTAGTTGAAGTAATGCTGTCCGCCATTGTGGCCACCGCAGATTTTGATAATCCATCATTAAAAACCGCAAAAATCTTCGTAAACAATCGTTGAGTGATAATAAACGATGACCATTGTTGAATAGTAGGGCGGTCCTTAGTTCTGAAGTTTTGATATGTCATCTTCTTACCCTCTGATTTTGTTCCAATATATAAAATATAATTTCTCACAAAATATGAGCACATTTGAACAATATTTAGAGGTAGCTCAATGATGTTGAAATTTAGGATATTTCCTAAGCGGCAGCCAACATATAATTAGGGCAGGTTGCATTGATAATAATATGAAACTGAGATTCAGAACATAATTGTGCATGCTCTTATCCTAAACAATGGATATACCATGTATACATGTATCAGTTCATGATCATGGCATGCTCAATGGACAATACCCCCCCCCTCCCCCGACAGACTGCACCAAACTTCCATCTGGAACAGGCGAAGCCCAGACTGCAGCAGTCTTCAAAGCCCAGGCTGCAGCAGTCTTCAAAGCCCAGGCTGCAGCAGTCTTCAAAGCCCAGGCTGCAGCAGTCTTCAAAGCCCAGGCTGCAGCAGTCTTCAAAGCCGTGGAGGACTGGGACTTGGTTAACAGAGTTCGAGCTATGTACTTTGACACAACCAGCTCAAATACTGGTCGGCTGGCTGGTGCTTGTGTCCTCTTGGAGCAAAAGCTTGGTAAGGAGCTTCTGTCACTGGCCTGCAGACATCACATCATGGAACTCATCATTAGCGCAGTATTTCAAGTGTGTATGGGATCCACATCTACTCTAGAGGTGCCACTGTTCAAGCGGTTTCAGGAATACTGGGAGTTCATCGACCGAGGCAAATATGAAACGGGAATTGAATGTGAATATGCGTTAAACTTGGTCGAAGACATCAAGGAAAGCACCATCGAGTTTACTAACAATCATCTGGAAGAGAGTCAACCAAGAGATGACTGTAGGGAGTTCCTGGAATTAGTGTTGATCTTCCTGGGAGCAGTTCCTCGCCGAGGAGTTCGATTTATGTTACCTGGAGCCATGCATCATGCCTGCTGGATGCCCATGGTCATCTACGCTGTCAAGATCTGGATGTTTCGAGCACAGTTCAAACTCACCCCAAGAGAGGAAAAAGGGCTGCATGATGTGTGCGTATTTGCTGTACATGAGTATCTGAAGGCGTGGAATACTGCTCCACAAGCAGCAAGTGCTGTACGTGTGTACCTGAAGGCGTGGAATACTGCTCCACAAGCAGCAAGTGCTGTACGTGTGTACCTGAAGGCGTGGAATACTGCTCCACAAGCAGCTTGACTACTCAACCATCCACGCAACTATCTCGAGAGCTACTTCAGATAAACTCGCCAAGCACTTGTGGTATCTATCAGAATCACTTGTTGGGTTGGCTTTTTTGACAGCCAGGTCAGTTCATCAACAAAAAGGCTGATGGTTAGCGCTATGAGGGAGCAGGATCCTACTCCATCTCATACAAAGAAGGTTACTGTCACCCTCAAATCTTTCTGAGAGAAGGAGCTGGAAGGTTTTGTCACACTGAAGTCTGCTGCATTGTTTGAACTGATGGCGCTTCTAGATGGATTTCTCCAAGTCGATCCAGATATGTGGAATGAATGAAAGACAGTTTGTACAATGAAAGCCGTGAATGACCATTCTGAACGCAGAGTTGTTCAAAGTGGTTACAGCATGAGACTCAGTTGAGATTCCTCGTTTGAATCCTCTTGCTGTCGTTCTCAACCTTCAAAGTGGTTACAGCATGAGACTCAGTTGAGATTCCTCGTTTGAATCCTCTTGCTGTCGTTCTCAACCTTCAAAGTGGTTACAGCATGAAACTCTCAGTCGAAATATTCCTCGTTCGAATCACGTTGCTGGCATTCTCAACCTTCAAAGTGATTACAGCACGAGACTCTCAGTCGAGAGATTCCTCGTTTGAATCCTCTTTCTGTCATTCTCAACCTTCAAAGTGGTTAAACCACGAGACATGCAAATAAGAATGACCTGCGGCGGGTGGAGGCGAAGAAGATAGTCTGCTTCAATGAAGTGCACCTCGCCAATTTTGCAACGGAACGTTCGCTCAACTTCTTCACCGCTCTCAACATTGAACGCAGCTTTCTCAACACCAAGCCTGAGACTATCTTAATGCAATGAAGGCTGTCTCTTCTTTGCGTGTTGTAAACGACTGTGCAGAGAGACCCATCAAACTGGCGACGGATTTCAACCTGGATCTCACAGACGACGAAGAGCAGCGCCAGCTCATCTTCCAAGTCGTAGAGTTGCATCATGGGCTGATGCCTCAGGCTACAACGACGAGGATGATGGATCTTTAATAAGGCAAAACAGTTGTTCTGCTATGCACTTTTCATATGTGGGATTGTGTGTATGTTTACCTTATTACAAATGCTCTGCCCGGAAATTTCGAATGTTCATCTTGGAGTGCAATAAATCTGTTTCACTAAAAATGTATGTATTGAGCTAATTTTTATTAGGGGTGATACTTGTATGATTCGTAGGTTACAGTGATAATTTTAGTAAAATAGGTTCAGTAGATTTTGAGTTATTGTGTTCTTAAATGTATCCCTATATTGCGATTTTACAAAAACTTTGGGTGCTTTGAGAGGTCTTTTCCTCTCAATGGTTTTCTCTGAAACTTTAACACAGTTGTTTTCTCACCCAACCTCTTTTTAGCCCATATCCATGGTTGATTTAAAAAAAAAAAATTTGGCCACCCTACCTGCTATAGACAGTGGAGGACATTTGTGTATGAATAGTCTTTGTGCAGTAATTTCTGAATGCGTCCAAGAGAAGAGTGTAAAGAACTTTGAGTAGTCCAGAGGACTGGATACTGCACTATATAAGAACATACCTTTAAGATGCTTTGTTCAGTGGTCGTACTTGTGCTTACTGTGCCTGGTGGTTGGTTGCAGACAAGAGCGGCGTCTACAGAGGTTTGAGACTGAGTGTGAGGAGCAGCGAGTGAGACAGATGAAGAGGCAGGAGAAGCGAGCCCATGCCACCGAGGACTACCTCCTCAAACAGCGGGTACGACACACTACTCTTTTGTGCTCACTGCATGCGCTCTGTTCATGTCTTGGGGCTTGGTAGATACAGCAAAGAAATGTGATTGGTGGTCATCCTTAGAAGTGTGCGACAAGTATCAAAAATATGCAGTCCCAGCTATGTAACTACCGGTAGCCATGTACGTTTTTGTGAAACATCTACAATATTGACAAATGTATTATGGCACAGGGAACTAAAGTAAAGTAAAAGTAAAGGAGCGTGCTGTGGTGCAGTGGCTAGAGCTTGGCACTCTCGACCAAGAGAACCCGGGTTTGAATCATGTGCTGCGGTGTCGAACCTTGGGCAAATTTGTCCACTCTATGTTGCTCTAGTTCACTTAGCTGTGTGAGTACCTGGCTATAGACAGTGGTGGTTATATGTGTGAACAAATAGTCTTCACGCATTAATTGCAGTAAGGCTGGATGCTTCCCAGAGAAGTCGAGGTGGTGTTCGAATGAATGGGTCTGTCGGGGAGTAAAGTGAAAAGCGCATTGAGCAGTCCTGAGGACTGGATACTGCACTATATAAGAACCTACCCTTTCTTTACGTTCACAGGGAAATATGTTTGAGACTGGTGTATTTACTATAGCATTTTTTGCAACTGACAAGTGTAAATGCTTAAATGTGTAACCTAAAATGGTGTCAGACTTTTTGTAATGTGCTGTAAAATTTAGAAATGTACTATGTGAGTGAGAAACATGTTATGAAGGTAAGCAGTACACTATGGAAACAATAAATGTGCAGAGACAAGGCTTGGTGATTGTTTGGGAAATGTACAACACTAACGGCAACGTACAGCAGTCAGGGGTATGTTGTGTGGGAGGTTCCTCCAAATGATTGGTGGGACATAGTAGGTTGGCCTTAAAAGAAGATAGAAGGTTGGCCCCAAAACAGGTGGGAGATGGATGGTTCACACACATGCCAGACACCCCTCAGTAGTGGAATCATTAGTGTGATGGAGAGACATGTACTGAGATAGGGATGAATGCACAGTGCTATTAGACAGTGTAATGTCATGTGACCCCACTCTGTCTTGTGACCCTGCTCTAAGTTGTGATCACAATCTATGTTGTACCCCGCAAACTGTTGTGACTCTGTGTTGTGACCTCACTCTGTGCCATGACCTGCGTTCTGTGTTGTTGCCAGGACATGCGAGAGAGACAGAGACGGGAGATGGAGGAGCACCAGAGACAGCAGCGACTGGAGGACGAGAGACAGCGCGAGAAACAGAGGGAGGAACTACGCAGGAAGAAGGAACTGGTGAGTGCGGGATGTCACTCGGGAATGAACCTGTTAGGGATGGTCTCATCAGTTCACAAAGTCAAAAGACACTGCATTTAGCATTGGCTTAACCCACTCCCACTAATAAATTGGCTCAACACCCCTCCCACTAATACATTGGCTCAACCCCCTCCTACTAATACATTGGCTCAACCCCCTCCCACTAATACCATTGACTCAACTCCCCTCCCACTAATACATTGGCTCAACCCCCTCCCACTAATACCATTGACTCAACTCCCCTCCCACTAATACATTGGCTCAACCCCCTCCCACTAATACCATTGACTCAACTCCCCTCCCACTAATACGTTGGCTCAACCCCCTCCCACTAATACCATTGACTCAACTCCCCTCCCACTAATACATTGGCTCAACCCCCTCCCACTAATACCATTGACTCAACTCCCCTCCCACTAATACATTGGCTCAACCCCCTCCCACTAATACCATTGACTCAACTCCCCTCCCACTAATACATTGGCTCAACTCCCTGTCACTAATACATTGGCTCAACCCCCTCCCACTAATACATTGGCTCAACCCCCTCCCACTAATACCATTGACTCAACTCCCCTCCCACTAATACATTGGCTCAACCCCCTCCCACTAATATATTTGCTCAACCCCCTCCCACTAATACATTGGCTCAACCCCCTCCCACTAATACATTGGCTCAACCCCCTCCCACTAATATATTGGCTCAACCCCCTCCCACTAATACGTTGATTCAACCCCCTCTCACTGATACATTGGCTTAACCCTCTCCCACTGATACATCGGCTCAACTCCCTGTCACTAATACATTGGCTCAACCCCCTCACACTAATACATTGGCTCAACCTCCTCCCACTAATACATTGGCTCAACCCCCTCCCACTAATACATTGGCTCAACCCCCTCCCACTAATACATTGGCTCAATCCCCTGCCACTAATACATTGGCTCAACCCCCTCCCACTAATACATTATGTGGCACTGATGATTTGTTCGATCCAAAATTGCTATTAGCATCAGTGGGCTTTAACAAGGCTTACTTGTTTGTTGGCGCCATTTTAGCCATTTATTTTTTTTCGTAATATGTGATAACAACCAAGCCCCCCCACACAATGCTTAGCATATTTTTGCGACCACCTCTTAATGTAGTTGACCTTAGAAGTTCTTATGACATGACATAGACTACATCATTTATTGTGACTAAATACGAGCACAAAGAAAAACAAATCTCTAGCCATGAAAGTACTTTAAATGTTTTTTCATACTGGTCTGAAGAAATTGTTGGTTACATCTTTGCAAAAACAATGGGAAAATACACAAATATCTGCCTACCTACCCTAATGTGTAACACTTGTTTTCAGGGGTGGAGTCAGTGTATGTGACATGTGTTTGTGGTGTTCAGGAGTGGAGTCAGTATATGCAGGGCTGCCTACCATTACGGAATTTCCGTTATCATTACGGAAATTCACCTCAGATTTCGGCATTACGGAAACTGCCACTGTATTACGGGAATAAAAATATCGACTACAGAAAATGATACACGTTAAAGAATTGCTAAATCTATAAATAATGGTGCTCCAGATCCTCTGAAGAAACTGTCACCATTCACTCATTACAATTTATCAACAAATGCTTAGTCAACTAGAAGTTCTACGAAGTCAGTACGGTGATGTCATCCAATGTTGTGCATGTGTACAATGTTACAACTTCGACTGCCTGCAGCCTGCTGGTGACTGCCTTGGCTCGTAGGCTTAGTAGCTATTACGTCAGCAGGTGTTAATCAAAAGCAATTACAGCGGAAACAATATCAATGTCATTAATGCACGTCTAGACATTAATAGAATTTACAAAGGTAGAATTATATAATGAAATAAATAAAGTAAGATGACGTCAGGTAGAACCATTAAATAGTTATGCTTTTCTTAAAGTTATGAATATAATAATAAAATGTCTTAGAAGAATATCCAATAAGTAGGCCTAAGTCCTACTACAACTGTTGTAATTGCAACAGAAAACTATCAAAGCTTTTTTATTTGAATACAATAACATTGTCACTGACTGTTAGCAATATAATGTTTTCTGCTGTGTGCTGTAAATTTAAACGCTCGTTGGATGATTATTGGCTATTCACTGGCGCTGTCTTTCCCATGGTGATGCTCTACAGACGTAAACACTTGGGCATGTCTGGCCATGCATGCACTTTGACAGCTGCAATCAACACAATCTAACTTGTTGGATGCTGCAAAACAAGCATCCCTTTCAAGTACTAACCCATGACCTAACCGCCGACAGGAGTTACGGTGTAACATTTGAAGATTAAATTAGTAACTTCGTGAATTCCCAGGCACCGTCAACGGGCTTGTCACTGTATTTACTCCAGAGAAAGGTTTGATTGGCACCCTTGTGGACGGAGGGGGGAGGGGGAAGGTGCGGGGGTCATTATGGAAATTGTTTTTGTCAGGTAGGCAGCCCTGTGTATGTGACATGTATTTATTGTGTTCAGGAGTGGAGTCAGTGTATGTGACATGTGTTTGTTGTTCAAGAGTGGAGTCAGTGTGTGTGTGATGTGTGTTTGTTTTGTTCAGGAGTAAAGTCAGTGTGTGTCATGTGTGTTTGTTGTGTTCAGGAGTGGATTCAGTGTGTGTCGTGTGTTTGTTGTGTTCAGGAGTGGAGTCAGTGTGTGTGAGGTGTGTTTGTTGTGTTCATGAGTGGAGTCAGTGTGTGTCATGTGTGTTTGTTGTGTTCAGAAGTTGAGTCAGTGTGTGTGTGAGGTGTGTTTGTTGTGTTCAGGAGTGGAGTCAGTGTGTGTGAGGTGTGTTTGTTGTGTTCATGAGTGGAGTCAGTGTGTGTCATGTGTGCTTGTTGTGTTCAAAAGTTGAGTCAGTGTGTGTGTGAGGTGTGTTTGTTGTGTTCAGGAGTGGAGCCAGTGTGTGGCGTGTGTTTGTTGTGTTCAGGAGTGGAGCCAGTGTGTGGCGTGTGTTTGTTGTGTTCAGGAGTGAAGTCAGTGTGTATGACATGTGATTGATGTGTTCAGGAGCGGAATCAGTTGCGGGAGATGGAGGAACGAGTCATGCGTGATGCGGCGCGTGCGCGCGAGGTGGACAGCATGCATCAGCCACCCAGTGGTCAGTCAACTGGTCAGCCCAATCGGTCCGAGGTCGAGTTGCGTCACGAGTTCAGCCAGATGAAGTTTGCCAGCAGCACAGGACCACAGTACGGTGCCGAAGGCAACGGCCCAGGGCCACAGTATCGTGGCCAAAGTGCTGAGGTGCCCTACAGTGGACAAAGTACTATACCAGAGCCACAGTATAGTGGCCCCGGGCCACAGTACAGGGGTCAAGTAAGTGGCCCTGGACCAAAATATGGTGCACAAGTGAGTGGACCCAGGCCACAGTATGCAAGTCAAGCAAGTGCATCAGGTCCACAATATACAGGTCAAATGAGTGCACCTGGGCCACAATACACAGGTCAAATGAGTGCACCTGGGCCACAATATACAGGTCAAGTAAGTGCACCAGAGCCACAATATACAGGTCAAATGGGTACACCACAATATGGAGGTCAAGTCAGTGCACCTGGGCCACAATATGGAGGTCAAGTTAGTGGCCTTGGACCACAATATGGAGGTCAAGTCAGTGGCCCTGGGCCACAATATGGAGGTCAAGTCAGTGCACCTGGGCCACAATACGGAGGTCAAGTCAGTGCACCTGGGCCACAATATGGAGGTCAGATGAGTGCACCAGGGCCACAGTATGGAGGTCAAGTCAATGCTCCAAGGCCACAGTACCGAGGCCCCGGGCCACAGTATGCAGGTCAAGCACCTGGGCTAAAATTGAAGGGTCAGGATCCAACACAACGACCAGCCTCGGCTGTCTACTCACAGCCCCCTGAGAAACATGTGCCGAGCCCTCCAGAACGCTGGTCCTCATACGACCTCTACAAGGACGCCAGTGGCTCCACTTACTCTGGACTTCCTTACGAACCAGTTCCTGCTGGTATCCAGCAGATGGCGCCACCACAATCGCAGTCGAGTTCGTCCGTGTTGCGGCAGCCGGACCAGCCCGGCAGCGGCAAGAAGTCGGTGTCGTTCAATGACACGCTCGCGACAGAGATCCATGACTACAGCCGCTTCGACTCGACGTCATCTGCAGAGACAAGCAACTTCTCGCCCGGCCCGCAGTACACCAACTCGTACCCCGACAGCTCGTCGCAGTATTCACAGGCCACACCCGACAAGACGCAGTCACAAGCGCTGGATCAGAGGACTCCTGAGAACATGTACAGCCCCCACCTCCTCGTGCCCGGCCCCACCCCCGGGGTCGTGGGGGCACAGGAGGTCTACCGAGACCCCCGCGACAGGATCGCCGCCTCCAAGGCATTGCCGTCGAAGCAGCCCGGCCCCGAACGCATGTCCTTCCGCGACAAGATGAAGATGTTTGCGCACGAGGCAGGTGAGAACACGCCGAAAGAGAAGGCGAAGATCTCGCGTGCCCAGCACTGGATCGAGGTGTCTGGTCAGTAGCAGTGAACTGGTGCCGCCAGTTAAGGGCATCAGAGTGAAGTGATTGGTCACTATGGCCGAGTAGTGCTGGCTCAGAGAGTTGAGTCTGTGGTCACTGGCGGTCAGTGGTCACCCATGCCGGCATTTTACGCTGAATCAAAACCAGCCGTTCCTAATGGTCAACTAATCACCGCTGGCATTTAACCCTGTATCGGAGTCGGTGGTCAGTCACGCAAGGTAAAAAGGTGCTGGCTCACAATGCCGGGTCAAAGTTAATATAAACGTTTCGTAGTCGTGTAAGTCTAGCTTACATCGTAGGTCCAAACATGATGCTGCCATATCTAGTGTTTGTGTCGTATCATTTTGTGACCTTCTGGAGTGTTCGCTTTAGTCATAGACATGGTCGTTCTACACCATTTTGTTTCAGCCGTCGACAACAATTATTTTCTGCCGCGGCGTACCACGTTGGATGTTTTATCATATTTGCACATACTTCAGTTGATGATATCGTTTACGTACATGTTTCTGGCTTAGATTCGGCATGCGGTTTGACCTTCCCTCTTGGTCCTGTGTAAACATATTTATTTTACTTACCCATGGCAGGCATTTAGGGTGATGTGTATAGTTAACATTTGCAAGTGACGTGCTGGACAAGTAAATATGTAAGGCGGTCCGGTGCGTTAGTGACACACACGGTCCACGATTGAAAACTGTCATTAATGCATGTGTGATGATGTACAGCAAATGAGTCCCTGTTGGGATTTTTGACATTATATGGAGGGGTGGTGTGTGCTTTTAATTCATAGCATAATGGCTGGGGGAGAATGAAAGCTTTCCGTGTATACATATCTTGTAGTGTTTTATCCCATATCAGTATCACATCATTGTTTCATAGGCTGTTGCGCTTTAATTGTATGATTACTGTAGATACGCTGTTTTAATAATCGCAAGAATACATTCAGTGTTATCGTGTGTAAGTTTGAGTGTTAATGCTGATGTCCATACGTATTCATTGTGAAATATATCAATAGGTGTGTGGCGCAAATGCTAATTTTTTTAAGATACGTGTTTAATAATGAAAATGGCCTGTAAAATGTGTGATATTGTTACTGTTATATGGCGTCTTTGACACCACTCTTGTTGTCGGTGACAGTTAACATTATGATAAGTAATTTTATTATGTATAGATCTTGCAGTTTTATTATTAAATCAACATATTAATTACTTATGGTTATAATACATTGCTTGGTTTGGAAACAGTTCTAATCTACTATTGTGTGTAGCTCAAAGTCCACTCAACGTACAGCAGCGGAAACCCATCTGGTGGGTAGCAGAAACCTAACGCATTGAGTAGCAGAAGCCAGATTGTAGCAGAAACCCATCCAGTGTGTAACGGAAGCCCATCCAATGGGTAGCGGAAGCCCATCCAATGAGTAGCAGAAGCCCATCTGATGGGAGCAGAAGCGCATTCAGAGAGTTGCAGAAGCCGTCCAATCGGTAGCGGAAGCCTGTTCAGAGGGTAGCAGATGCCGGTCCAATGGGTAGCGGAAGCTCGTCTAGTGAATAGCAAAGCCCGTTCAGTGGGTAGCGGAAGACCTTCCACATGGTAGCGCAATCCCGTCCAATGGGTAGCGGAAGCCCGTCCAATGGGAGCAGAAGCTCATTTAGAGGGTTGTGGAAGCCGTCCAATGGGTAGCAGAAGCCCGTCCAGTGGGTAGCGGAAGACCTTCCAATGGGTAGCGGAAGCCCGTCCAATGGGTAGCCGAAACCCGTCCAGAGGGTAGTGGAAGCCCATTCAGTGGGTATTATAAGCTAGTGCAGTGGTCAGCGGCAATGTTGGCTAATAGCCAATTTTACAATTATTTTAGAAATGTAGTTGAATGCACTAATGATATTTGTTATCCACAAGCTAGCAGGAAATAAAACTTCCTGATTTCACTAACCATTATGGCGACACACTTGTTTACACAGACACATTTGAATGGGAACTTGAATGAGCTTGTGAATATGAGCTTGTGAATACACATATCCTATTTTGAAATAGTAATTTGTACATGTAAAAATGTAATGCATGCTTTTAGTTGACTTGATTATGCGTGTAAGCTGGTTTTGTGCAGTAGCTGAAGATCAGCTTTAGTTTGTTACATAATTACAACGATCTTTATTATAATAAACAAGTAAATATTGCTGTTAATAGTTCGTCTTGCCAGTCTTTTGCGTACTTATTCTTATTTTAAAGTTAGAATACTGGTTGAGAAAAATTAATTTGTTCATTTTATATTATACTTTGATATATACTAAAGCATCTAACTTGTGTTATTATGTTTATACATTTATTTATTTTTTAATAATTGAAAAAGAGCATTTCAATGCAATTTTGTTTTGTCGGCCATCTTTATTAGTCATTTTCTCAGTTTCACCAAAAACGCTAAAATGTTAATACCGGAAAAGATATTGCGATTAAAGTTGTTACATGTCTTGTCCTCAATGGTGTCATCACAATTTAATGGAGGGTTTTGAAAAATATATTATTTTCTGAAATATTCATTTTGTTAGATTTGCTGGAAAATATACGGGAAAGTAAGACAAATACAAAATCCACTGAATGGCTGTATCTCTACATGTAATAAGTGAACTGCCCGGATCTTGCGCTACCTTTTTCTTCAGTTCCCACCTCGGGTATGGCTCACATTTTTAACAAGTTGGTCGCGAAGCATGGTATTTCTGTCTACTACACGTGTTCTGGCGACACATTCTCCAGTCGACCTAACAGTTGCACAACTTGATGCAAGTATTCTGGGATCGTTTCTCCGTCTAATTGTTTGCGCTCGTAGAAACTTTGCTATAACTGTGAAACACTTGTTCTTTCCCCAAACGCTTAACGCAGATTTTGCAATAGAGCGTCGGGATCTTTCATCTCATCAGCCGGTCGACATATGATCTCTCGTCTTGCTGGTCCCTCATAGGCCATGGGCCAGATATGCCCCTCGTGCACCCCCCACATCTCTACCAACCCATGTTTTTTTAAGCTTTGGGGTCCCTTGAAGATGATTTCAAGTGGTAACAGTGAAAAAATTGGGTCTGACTACCCATTTCCAACCTATCTTTGATGGTACCCTGAAATATCGTATTTGTCGTCAATGGTATTTAATCACCCATACCACAGTCGTCATTGTATAGTCATATGTGTCTCAATCTGTGCTTATTATATGTCAAATTAAAGGTTTTCATCTACTGATCATAATAATAGCATTCAATAGATATTTACTTTATGGCACTAACTATACCCTATTCTCACTCGTGACCGCATAGATGACATCATTATTTTTGTCAAATATATCAATTTCTCTTGATCCCATCGCCTCTAAGATCAAAATAATAACGCATAACACTCTGCAGCATCATATCTGTCAGTTGATACCAAAATTGTCTTTCTGTCATTACAAATGGATTAGATATGTTGCTTCAAAGATACAATTAATGATCAGATAAAAGAATAAACAAAGAAAGACGACTGGCCACAATCAGGAGTGGGCCAGGACTTGTGACTGCCTGTACAGATACAAAAACAGATAATATTTCTTGAAGAGCAGTCTTAATGAATAAACATAATATGTACTGGGCAGTGTGGACAGATTCACATGCCACTGGCCCTAGTGTTCCAGCTTTGTTGACATATCTGGGACAGTGTCTAGCCCATTACACAAGTCTTTGGGGAATAGTTTGGAGTCCTCTCTCAGCCGCCTCCCATGGTGATTAATCAAGATAACATCAAGAGGGAGTGTAGGGTGCCTTTTGCCAGCTTAACCATTGGGGTTCTAATCTAATCAACATGCACAATACCTATATAATGTCTTATATTCAATGTTGTATTAACACAACTACTCGGATTGTCTGAGGATATTGGCGCGTAAGAAGTTATTTATTATTACTAATACAAACTATACATAAAAACACTAAACATGATTAAAATAGACTTCTATACCATTCAAACAATTACTGGTGGACATCTTCCTAAAGCTCATCAAGACATTCCTCTCGGAGACAGAGATCCGCAGGCCAGTCTCTGTCTCTCTGATAATCAGTAATCAAAGTCACCATACTAAGTAATTATACATGTAAATCAGTTTACATCTATAGATGCCCAGTTCTCTGCCACATATTATGATACAAATATAAATGGAAAGTACTGCTTTATGAAGTGTACATCACAATTTGAAACTTACCAAAACCAGAGGGGGTGCTGATTGTAGAAGATGCCTGGGCCCTCCCCCCGACCACACGTCACCACTGTCACTCGCATCAAAATTATATTTAAACAACTCAATCATTATTAATATGATCAGCAACCTGTCCAGTACGTATAACTAGCAACAAGAGAATTATGTAGAAGAAGAATAATGAATAAACTATGTTCACTAAAATGTGTTACGTTATCATAGGTGCTGCCATGTGGTGGTAATTATTAAAACTACAATATGTCTAGTGACCATGTCACACATAAATAGAAGATTAGAAAACATTTCCTATTGTGGAATTTGAATTAAATTATAGGTATCAAACACTCGAATAACGTAACCACTAGGCCACACTGACAGCAGGAAACGTTATCTGTATTTGGTAGCTAACAAAGAAAATGAACATAACTGAGAATAAAGCTTCTTCACACTTTCTTGCCGAGATTAGGGCCCCTTTCTGAGATCTATAAATATGCAACCAGCAACAACAGGATTTCGGCCACCACAACTAAGGCCACATAATTCAAGGTTTCTCACCAGCACGGGCGTTTTAAAATAGGTGCCGTTAAACTTGATTTGTTATTGTTTAAATAAAATTGATTTGTGTCAAGCTAGATGAATTTCACTACAGGCTTGTCGCTTGTACATCTTAATGTGTCGATTGCTGAGAATGGCCATTTGATACTCGGTTGTTAGCTCAATCAGCATACTAAAACAACACCCATCATTTACATTTTGACTTGAGTTCTGACTATAAGCCAATAATTAGTTTTATTTGACCCAATACACTGTATATGTGTGATCGTATTTGTTCTTCAATCTGTGTTAAACCATTTTCATCCCTAGCATTCAACATGATACTTATGAGGACCGTTGTTATTATGCAGTGAAATGTCGATATCAAATTGAGTCACTCACATAAATCCTTTAGTATAACTCTGTCTGTTTTGTCTGCATCAGTCACCTCTGACTGACTACAATTTGGAGTCATGTACCTATAGAGTAAAACTGGCTTTTTGTGTATTTGTTATCCTTTTAACATATGTATCAATCAGGCTGCCATGGCATGCTCGGTAATGTTTGAACAACAATCAGTAGATTTATGGATGGGGTTCACGCTTTTGGGAAACGGGGAATAATCTTAACATAAACAATTAGGGGTTTACATCTTAAATATTAAATTTGAGGGGGCTTTCACATTTTGGAGAAAGAGGGTTCGCAAAAAGAGGGGTTCACGTGAACCCCGTAAACCCCTCTGGCTACGGCCTGTGCACCCTATCATATCATGTCCTCTTTCCTACGAAATCCGGGAGTCTCCCGGATTTTTTGTGTATCTCCCTGTCTCACAGAATACAAGCAAATCTCCCCGATTTTCTTTGAAAATCTCCAGTAGCTCAGTCTTCGAGACAACAGCCCAGTCTTCGAGACAGAGCGACACTGTGGGAGACGTGCTGAAACGCAGAATTTCCGGCGACAAATTTCGACAGCCCCCCATGTCTTTGAGACAACGGTCGAACGAGTGAAGTTCCGGCGAAAAATGTCCAACAGACCCCCCCGTTTTCCAATATCGAGATCCAAGACACTGCGACACGGGAAGCGAGCTGAACCGCGGATGAATCACAGAGAACAACAGAGGTCGACATTGTTATGTTGCGGTGGTGCTTTGATTAGAACTGTACATGGCATAGAAAGTGTTATAAGTATTTATTGAATTAATACAAACAGAATAACTCGCTGCGCGCCATCGTGACACGTACTTGACCCCGTGACCCCGATGCCCAGTGTCGCTGTCGGAGAATGTCCCAATAATAAATACCAATATCGTGACATCCTCCCTCTTTTAACGATAGGAACGAAACAAAACAGAACTATACAACACAGGCGCTACTGCTGATAGTCTGCTAAATACGCCGGTGGCCTGCGAGCACGTGTCTCTCTGCGCATCGGAGATGGGGTGACACGTGCTGGCGTGACAGGCGTCAATTCGACATCTTCACGACACGACGCGTCTTCATGAGTTGGCGAATCGTCCGGAGGTGCCGAGTCTTCCCAACTGGGCGACTCTTCCGGACGTGACTCTTCACGGTGTGTAGAAGGCGCCGCGCGTGAACTATCAAGTAGCGACGCCGGCAGCCTTTCGTCGACGACCCGTAGAGCTCGCCGGTTGCGCCTGTACACGTGACCGTTGATCAGCACAGCATACGAACGATGGGACAGCTGCTTCGTGCATTCCCCAAGCGTCCATGTCTCGTCGCCAGGCAACTTCATCCGAATTGCACTGCCCAGTGCTATCGGCGCCAGGTAATGTGCCGATCGGTTGTATTGTGCACACTGCGCCTTTTTGTTTGCGGCTCTGTCGCGAGACACATTGACGGCGAGTTTAGGTTTCAGCATCCTGCGTTGGGTCGGTAGAAGTGTTCTGCAGCGGCGTCCGAATAACAGTTGTGCCGGAGACGCGCTGTAACCTTCACGGACGGTGTTCCGGAAACTCAACAGCGCCAACTGGATGTCGCCGCCATCATCGATTGCCTTTTTGACGAGGTTCTTCACGGTGCCCACGGCCCTCTCGACCTGACCATTACTCTGGGCATATCTCGGACTGCTGGTTATATGCTCTATGTCCCATTTCTTCGCAAACTCCTGGAACTCGCCGCACGAGAACTGCGGGCCATTGTCCGACATAAGAAGCTCTGGTGACCCATGACGCGCAAACTGGGATCTCATCGCGTCGATCACACACTTCGCGCGCGTACTTGACGTCAATCTCATCAGCTCGAAGAAGTTTGAATAGTAGTCAACCATGACTAAATAGTGTTGGCCATGCAGTTCAAACAAATCGGCGCCAACCTTAGCCCACGGCCGCCCAGGAACATCATGAGGCAGCATCGGCTCTTTGCATTGATCTGGCCTGTGCGAGTTACAGACGCTGCATTGACTGACGTAATCGGCAATTTGCTGGTTCATCAACGGCCAGTAGACGGTGTCCTTCGCTATACGTATGCAGCCCTGTATCCCTTGATGCGATCTGTGAATAGACGAGATGATGTCCTTGCGCAATCGAGCGGGAACCACTATCCTGGAGTCTTTGAACAACAGACCATCCTGCACCGTCAGTTCGTGCCGCACACTGTAGTACGCTCGAAGATCCAGATCAGTGTCCGATTTCTGCGAAGGCCACCCGTCCACCGTCACCCGGATCAGTTTCTGCAGGACACGGTCCTCACCGGTGGCTGCTTGCAGCTCTTTCAGTCGGCTTGGCGATACCGACAACCCTTTAGTCATGTCGATCTCTGCGATGTTGACGGCGTGGACACTCGGCTCGCCGGGAATGTACGCTCTGCTCAGTGTGTCGGCGATATGCATATCGATCCCACGTGTATACGTCACGTCCAAGGTGTACCGCTGCAGACGCAGCATCATGCGCTGTAGGCGTTTCGGTGCAGTTACGAGAGGCTTTCTGAAGATCGCTTCTAGAGGCTTGTGGTCACTCTGCACAGACACATTCTCTCTCCCGTATATGTACTGGTCAAATCTCTCGCAGGCGAACACGATCGCGAGAAGCTCTTTTTCTATTTGGGCGTAGTTTCTCTCGGTCGCCGTCAGCGCCCGAGACGCATACACCACCGGAAGTCCATCTTGTAGCAAACCCGCCCCGAGACCGCTGTCTGATGCATCGCACTGGATACACACTGCCTTCGTCACATCGTAGTATTGCAGAACCGGCGTAGTTGTGAGGGCCCTCTTCATCTCATTGAACGCTTGCTCGTGGATATGTAGCCAACTCCATTCAATCTCCTTGTTCACGAGATGTCTGAGCGGCTCAAGTATCGCTGATAAATGTGGCACGAACTTCGCAAGGTAGTTGACAGTACCAAGTAGCCGCTGCACCGCCTTGACGTCTTCCGGAACCGGCATTCGCACGATGGCCTCGACCTTCGTAGGGTCCACCCGGAGACCTGATCGCGTCAGAATATGTCCGATGTACGGGACTTCCGTCAACTTCAACTTCATCTTGCCCGCGTTCAACCGTAAGTTTCGCTCTCTAGCCCGCTCCAAGAATGCTCGCAGGTTCTGGTCGTGGTCAGCCTCCGCTTGCTCATCAGTAGCACCGCAACCGACGATCAGGAAGTCATCGTGAATTACTTCAATGCCGGCCAGGCCTTCCACCAGTTGATTCATTGAGCGCTGCCAGATTTCCGGGGCTGAGTTTATGCCAAACGGCATCCTCAACCACCGGTATCTGCCGAATGGCGTGTTGAAACAGGTTAGCATGCTGGACTTGTCATCTAGCGAAATCTGCCAAAACCCGTTTTTTGCGTCAATCACTGTGAAGAAGCGTGCCTGTTTCATTCGAGTGCTCACCTCCTCGATGGTTGGAATCGGGTAATGCTCGCGCCGAATGGCAGTGTTCAGGTCTTTGGGGTCTAGACACAGCCTGATTTTCCCATTGGGCTTCTGCACGACAACCATGCTAGACACCCAGTCGGTGGCTTCTGTTACGGGTGCTATGATTGCATCGGCCACCAGCTCGTCGAGTTTCTCCCTCAGCTGTTCACGCAGTGGTACCGGTACACGTCTTGGAGCGTGCACTACAGGCCTCACAGACTCGTCAATCTGGATAGTGTACGTGTCCTTGAGCCTGCCTACGCCCTTGAAGACGTCTGCATACTCGGCTAGCACGTCGTTCGCTGTCAGCCCTGCGGTGGTCGCGCAGACACTGTAGACAGAGTCAAGAGAGTCGCAGTTATGTATCTTCAGAAGCCCCATGCCCTCAGACGCTGCTAAGCTGAGAATTGGCGTATACTTTCCCTGGAGAATGTTGAACACAATTCGGTGTTTGACGCCTCGCCTAGTGACTAGTAGCTTGCATTGGCCGAGAGCGGTTTCGCGTGCTCCTGTGTATGTTACAATGACGAGTTTAATTGGCCTCAGATTCGCCAGCGATCTGTCCCCTGTCGCCCTCACGTACTCATCGCACGGCAGCACGCAACAATCAGCCCCACTGTCTATCTGGAACGGCACCGGCACGCCGTCGTCACCCAAGCCAAGTGTTTTCATCGCCCGACGTCTAATGCCCACACTGTTCACTCTTAGTGTTCCAACACTGTACTCATCATCTGATGCTGACGTCTGCACTTGTCTTATGCTTTTATTGTGGCATTTGCTTTGAAAATGATTCTTTTTTCCACACTTCCGGCATTCCTTGCCGTAGGCTGGGCAGCTTCTGGGACCATGGTCGTACGGACAGTTCTTGCAAACCACCCTGCCTTCTCTATCTTTATGACCTTGATCGCGTCCGCGGAATCTGTTGGGCGCCTGCACGGTGCACACTGCCTGATCACCTGACATGGCGTGTGTCTGCACTACCGTTGCTTCAGCAGCTTGCACCATTTCATACGCTCGTTCGAGAGTCAGAGCATTCTCCCGCAGTAGGCGTTCGCGCACTTTCGCATCGCGCAAACCGTGTACGAATCTGTCCCGAATGATTTGGCTGGTCGTTATGCCACCGAAATCGCAGCTGTCTGCAGCATGGCGTAGCTCTGTCATGTATTGCGCACCGGACTCTCCAGCCTCTTGGTTTCGGCATTGAAATTTGTACCTCTCAAATATGGTATTTTGTCGTGGGTTGCAGTGCCCTTCAAACTTCCGCAGGACGTCTTCCAAGTTGTCTTCACTTTCACCATCCGCGTATTGAAAGGCGTCATACACTTTGACAGCGTCATCGCCAATCACCGACAGAAGTGTACACACTCTTTTCTTATCTGACGCCTCGTCGATGCCGGTCGCAATTTCGAACCGATTCCACGTTTTACGCCAAGCCTTCCACAGAATTGCGGCCGATTTATCATTGATGTTCAACGGTTTTGGCGTAGGAATGTTCGACGTTGCCATCGTTGACGTTGTCAGATACGGTAGGCCAGAGTACAGCAGTGCCAGCGAACACTAAACAGTTCCGAACACTCACCACAAGCGATAATGTCACAAACTGGGCGTTAGCGGTTCGTGTACATACGCACTGACACCATGTTATGTTGCGGTGGTGCTTTGATTAGAACTGTACATGGCATAGAAAGTGTTATAAGTATTTATTGAATTAATACAAACAGAATAACTCGCTGCGCGCCATCGTGACACGTACTTGACCCCGTGACCCCGATGCCCAGTGTCGCTGTCGGAGAATGTCCCAATAATAAATACCAATATCGTGACAGACATGACCGTGGCATGTTATTAATTTATATCGACGTGGAGAAAACATTATGAAGAAGGTCGAGTATTCAAAAAGGCCTTGTAAAACCACACCCTTGGCGTGTTTCGGTTGAGGTTTTCTACGTCCAGTTACCACCTAGAAGCTCACCAAAACTTGCAGTTGCTCCCCCTGCAGGCTTCCAAAACATAACTACACCCCACTAATCCCTCAAGTGGAACTCTTGACTCAATGGAGGGAGGGGTGCGTTCATATGAACCGTCTCTAGCCGACGGACATGAAGACCGTTAAATTCTAGTAATCATAACATGTATGCGTTCATGCGCGCGTGTAGGGTGTGTTAGGAAGCGTATTATACATATCCTATAGGAAGAACGGAATGGTTACAAACCGTTATCAGCGCAAAGAAAATGTTTAAAGCGTAGACAGTTTCGAACTTAAGTAAAACCGTGTTTTGGCAAGGAAGCGTACATTCAACTCAAAAATATAAACAAAGGTCAGCAGTTAGCACGTTATCCTGTGCCTGTTGAATCCGAGTCATACAGCAGAACATGGCGCTTCTGGTTTCAGAAATTGACTCGCCCAATGCGCCTGCTAGATTATACACAAAATAATAATAATAAATAACTTCTTAAGCGCCAATATCCTCAGACAATCCGAGCTCAGTGGCGCACCAAAACCAAAGGATTAAGCATTCTCGTACTCGTGTGCTAGGCGAAATTCGTCAACAAATGGATGGATGTGCTAGGAAGCTAGGGAGGATAGGCGATATTGAAAAGATAGGTTTTTAAGTGACGACGAAATGTAACAATATTTTCTGCTAATTTAACATTAACGGGAAGCGAATTCCATATAGTTGGCGCGGCAACTGAAAAAGCTCGAGTTCCAGCCTTTGTCTTAACTCTAGGAACAGATAGCAACTTCGAACTAGACGACCGAAGTTGTCTGGCTTGTCTGGCTGGTGTGAGCATTGAGTGTAAATAACTATCGTCGGGGGGGGGAGGGAATCTAGGGGAGTAACAATTTATAAATGACACATATCTCTGTTAATTTGACATATATGAAGCCGACATTTTTTGTGTGATCTAGGGTGTTCAATGGGGTAGTTTGTACATGTTTTTTTCGAAATTCATCCAGGTGGTGGGTGGCTCGGGGGAGGTCACAATTTTAAAATGCACTTATCTCTGTCATTTTGTGTGGAGTTTAACTTTTGTGTTTGATCTAGCAAGCCCATTGAGATCTAGATATTAAAAAAAAATCAAAATGTGGGGGTCACAATTTTAAAATGGCACTTATCTGGGCCAGTCATGCCTGTATGGGGCAGACATTTTTATGCGATCTAGCGTACCCATTGGGATAGTTCGTAGTTTTATATTTTTTTCTAAATTTGTCCGGGGTAGCGGTCTAGGGGTCACAATTTTAAAATAGCACTTATCTCCATCAGTTTTGGAAATATGGGGCTGACATTTTGTGTGCAGTCTAGAAGTCCCATTGAGTCACTTCAAAATTCGTACGGAGGGTGGGGATCTTGGGGTCATCATTTCCAAACAGTTTTTCCCAACGCAACTCCGAGTAACTCAACAATTCTTTAATAATACATTTATGGAAACGGGTCATGCATTCACGACTTACATAAATAAACATTTATTATCATGTCAACGTGCATAATTATACAAATAGTATTATTAAATGAAATATAAAATGCAAAAAAATTATTTATTTACACAGATCAAAACTAGCCCTTTGTATAATACTGTAATGTTTCATCAGACAAGTGATCAAATGCAATTATTAAAAAATAAAACTATTGTTACAAATAATTATTAACTCGTAGATAACATTAGCCTTTCTAGTCATACATATTTACGTCACATTATATGCAATCTAATGTAATGTAAATTAAAGTGAGGAGATCCTTATGAAACTAAAGCTGTGATTGTTATTACGTTAAACAAAGTAACATAAAACAACAGGAATACATTAAAATTATTGGCTTACATTTACAAAGAACCAAACCACGTAGCCCATTATATAACGCTGCACTCGCTTGCAATACAACATTGCTACAAATAAAGTATATCATAATATTTAATCAGCCAAGTAATATAAAATTCAATTATTCAGAAATAAAACCATTGTCACAAGTAATCATTAATTCATATATAGCATGACTGCATGACTGCAATAATAATAAAATAAGATATTTTTATAGCGCCATAATCACACAGTGCTCTACAGTGCTTTACAATACAATCATAATAACAAACCTGTATAGTTAGATCATTAAAATATTAAGTTAAATATCATAAAAACAATACAACTAAGAATTGTACATTGAATTAAAAAACAATTTAAATATAAGGGCATTATACCTAAAACATATATAATGAATAAACTCATTTAAATAATAAATTACACTAAGAGCCATCACATAATAGGATGAGGTGGGATTAAAATAGTAAGATGACAAACTAAAGTATATATTCAGTGACTGCATGTGCCATTACTATTTCTTGTATTGCAGGAACTCTGCTAATACTGCCTTTCTGAAAGCATCGACATGGCACTGGCGTATCTTGTGAGGTGGTACTCCAATGATGATGGCCTTTGCATACTGGAATACAGATACACATTAATGTTAACATTTCCTTACATAAATAATACACTCATCTGAAAACATATCATCCCTTAATAACATACATAGATACAGGTCACAATTTTCCTTTGCTAATTCTGTGAAGTATAATACTTTATAAAAACCTACTTGGTACTTGGTAGTGTGATAACATGCTCAATGGTACAGTAAACGAGCTGGCAATTAGTGTGTATCATGTGAAGTTTTCATCCCGACATCAGTAAGGGACGTTTTATGTAACCAGCATTGCGAAAAACTGTTCAAATATATAACATAGCAAATGTCATGTAGGAATATGCCAGGAAACAGACTATTGTGTTTCTGTGTATATAGCACTATGTGGAGGATTGGCACATTTGCTGTTTTTTTTTATAAATTGGCAGGAATTTATTGTCTTAATATATCCTAAATTACAATTAATGGTAAGACCTAATTGTCTCTCAAATGATGCTCACCATCATTGTGAACACCCCACAACTGTGGCTGAGAGGAAGCAGGTTCGAATCCTATGCGGCGGTGTCAAATTTTGGGAAAGTTCATTTACTCTGCATTGCTTCAGTTCACTCAGCTGTATGACTGAGTACCTGGCTATAGACAGTGGTGGATATTTGTGTACTAATAGTCTTCACGCATTAATCACAGCGTGGCTGAATACTTCCAAGAGAAGTCGAGATGGTGTTCGATTGAACAGGTCTGCCAGGGAGTAAAGTGTAAAACGCATCGAGCAGTCCTGAGGACTGGATACTGCGCTATATAAGAATTTACATTTTTTAACGTATAATTATCTTATTTGTTAAACAGTATGGATGCCAAGACGCCACATTATGCAATTTATAAAATATAACACAACACAATAATTAAATACCGAGTATAAAATATTGTTCTATGATCAATCACTTTTATTACAACAAAATAACTCAATATACTATGAAGATTCCTTCACATAAAACAATTTGGCATGCTTGCATACCTAAACTTATTTAGTGCAGGAAACATCAAAGAATATTGATAGCAGGTATGGGAAACTAACTTTGAAAACTATTTAAAATACATCAATTCAGATATTTTCCAGTTAAATTAATTAATATGATACGTTTATCAGGTCAATTAAATTAAATTAACCTCCCAATTTTTTTTAATAAAATAAAATTAACAACTAACTTTCATTTAATTAACATTCAATTTAAACTAACTTCAATTAAATTAGAAATCAACTTGAACTCACCTGACGATTAATTTTAAGACAAAAAGAACACATTATCCACTAAAGAGGCTAACTGGAACTAATAACTGTAACAGACCAAGCAAGCTAATAAAGCACAATGACATTGTACAAACTTATATAAAACTTGAAAGTACAATATGAGAATTTAAGTTAAATACTGTATAGCTGGACTGTGTTCACTTTCACATGTTTAACCCAGCCCTGAAGTGCCTTATCACCCACTGGACATTCACAGTTCACCCAGCTCAGTCACTGACTGTCCCTGGCTGGAGATTTGAGATCTTGCAAACAATTGCCTGAACCTAACTAATTGGTTTCATGTCAGTTGGGTCACTGGCTGCTACTAGTGTGCACTTAGAATTTACATCTAATGACAACAGGCCTGTGAAAACCACCTGAGGCATAGCATTGACATAGAATCAAGCTTGCATATTATGCATGTGGGTAGTTTTCATCTTACAGCTTGAACCTGGAGCACCAAACGTTTAGGAATTAATATACGACCCCCACAATAGGGTCGTTTCAAGATACTCCATATATTTATATATGGGAGATATCACCAGTACATATCATGTATTTAGATTTTCAGAAAGCTTTCGACAAAGTGCCACATCAACGATTACTACTTAAACTATAGGTCCATGGCACAGGAAATGGTATAATTAACTGGATAAAAAAATGGCTGATTGACAGAAGACAACGGATAGTAGTTGATGGGGAGGATTCAAACTGGAAATCAGTTTTGAGTGGGGTACCACTGGAATCAGTAATGGGACCTATATTATTCTTAATATATATCAACGATTTGGACGATGATATAACAAGAGAGGTGTTGACATTTTTGGATGATACAAAAGTGTTCAGAAGGATTAAACGTTATGTAGATAGACAGCATTTACACGATGATCTTGACAGGTTGATCAAATGGTCTGAAAAGGGGCAAATGTGGTTCATTTTTTGAAATGTATATGCCTCCACACAGGACATGGGAACGAAGATGTACAATATAAATGGGGGGTACTGTATTAAGTACAACTGTAAAAGAAAAGGACTGGGTTAACCACTAGTGCTGAGATGAAGGTTTCTAAGTAGTGCGGAATTGCAGCTACAAAGGGAAATAAAATCCTTGGATTAATTAGGTGAAATATAGTGTATAAGGAAAAAAAGATAAATTGTACAAAACAGTAGTTAGGCCTCAATTAGATTATTGTATACCAGCGTGGAGGCCATACCGCAAGAAGGACATAGATATACTACAAAGAGTACAGAGGAGAGCGATTAAAATGATACCAAAACTGAGGGATCTTAGTTATGAAATACACCTAAAAGAAGATGGTTTAACAACACTAGAGTCCAGGAGATCGAGAGGAGATGAGATAGAAGTGTTTAAAATATTGAATGGTTATGAAAATATTGATAGAAATACTTTTTTCTCAGTTAGGAAGGATAGAAGTACTAGAGGACATGAAGTTATATTAGTAAAAGAGGAGTGTAGATTAGGTATAAGAATGTTCTACTTTTCACAAAGGACTGTAAATGGATAGAACAGATTATCTGCTGATTGTGTGGGTGTTTGAATATGTGTAAACATACAATCGACACACCTCAGAAGGGCAGGATGCAGAAGGGTTGGATAAAAAGGGTTGGGCTCTCAATAAGCCAAAAGGCTTCCTTGTCCACCTGCCATCTAGAGTTAATTCTCTGTGTGGCAATCTTGTTAGGTGGACAATGAAGGTATGGAATAAATCAGTTGTTTGGATCTTTTTTCAATGGACTATATCTGATGCTTCAACTGTTGCATCATTGAAAGTCGTTTTAATTAAATATCAACATAATCATACTCGCAGATACAATGTATCGGTCAATAAGCACATGCCAGGGGTAATTGTGCACAAAGGTTTGTGCATTTACCTGGCGGATTTGAACCACCAACAGATACAGAGACATTAGCATCTACAGGTGTACTCTTAATTTAAAATGAACAATGTTTCAAGTTTCAACTAAAAACAGACAACTTAATAAAGGCCATTTACAAAATTTGCAGATACTGCAAAATAGTATTGTTCACTTGTTACAATTATCAGTAAAGCTTACTACATAAATGATGGATGAAATTACCAACACAAGTTACCTGATGCTGCACTGCCATAGCCTAGGGCAGTAGGGGTCTAAATTCTAGTGATAAGGACCTGAGCAAACTATGCAGAGAATGTCATAATTCACTTGAAACAATTTAGCACTACAAAGTCTACCAAGTCAGTATGATAAAATTAATTTGTAAATTCCTTACTGTCATGTAACAGTATTCCCACACACTGTCAATAAGCTTATGTGTCACTGTGTCTACTTCTGAGAAAGGAAATATCACTTTATTCATACACAAGTACAGTACAGTACAGTGTGACAATAACAATGTAAGTACCTGTGCTAAATGCAATACTAATAGCGAGTGATTGTCCATGATTTATTAATCTATTTCATTCATTAATTGCACAATATATGGGCAAATACATTGGTATTTAGGTTGGTGTACATTTTAGTGGTAGGCCCCTAGGCTAGGCCTATACATTTTTAGGTAAAACGATTGTTTAATAGCGTTAATAATTTCAGCTGAAAGAATATTCAGAAAATATAATTCACAATTAACCAATTTCAAGTAGCACTTATCGTGGGGGCCAGTGTATTAAGGTTTGGCTCCCATGGACATGGAATGTAAATTTTATGTGACACAAAGTAGTGGCAAACTAGCAGTACATTTGGTCATATAAGACTGAAGCCATTTGACATCTTAGGTTGAGTGCAATTTTTATTAATACTTGTCAAAAAGTAACCACCAACCTGTAATGTCTGTTAGGTGTTTTGTCAAAGGAATATTTATTTATGGTTCAGGAAATCAAGAGGTACAACCCACAGAAAGATAAAAATAATAACCATTCTAGGTAATAAACGGTGGGCCTGCAGAGCAGCTGTGTTAATAGCCACGTCATTGCGTCCAGCCATCGTTTCTTAGTTATACTTCTGTCAAAAAATTAGGCCCCTATTCTGACACCTATATCATTTAAGAGACCCATATTAATAGACTGGCTTATGGAATAGTATACTATACGCTAGGCTACAGACTATTAGCCTGGCCCTGGGGCTGGAATGTCTACTCACCGTCTACTTGATATTTGCCATGCTGCATAGCTTTCAAGACAGCATTGCGCATTCGCTTTTCACACACCAAGTGCTTTTTGGTGATTAGGTAATGCCTTATGCATGCCATGTACCGTCGGTACTCATCTCCTATTTTCTCCCGCTGCATCACAGGTATTTTCTCAACAAAAGATATGTGAACTAGCTGATACTAACTAATGTGCCTGTAGACAGTGGTCACACGCAGATGTACGATCGTGTTCAGCAACGTAGGGGGCAAATAGGTCGGTGGAGTAACGGTCGCTACAGCAAACGAAAAATGATTAATTGTATATCTCAGTCACCTAGTGCGTCGAGCAAGGGTCAAAGTTGATCGGTCACCTTAGGTCACATTGCTCACAGCGATGTAACTCGGTCGCCACATCCTTCTGGCACGGGGTCAAAGTTGATCGGTCACCTGAGGTCACGTTGCTCACAGTTGGTCGATTTTGATGTACTGCGCTTGCGCGAGCATGCGCAATACGCAAAACGGAACCGAAACTTACTCTAAGACCGGAACCTCCTTCCAGACCAGTACACCGGGAATCCCAAAACAATAAACCGTTTGATCATTCTCACGAGCCACTGAGCGTTGTGTATTCAAATAACTACGTATACTTCCCAAATATTACGTGCATGTGACGCGAGCAGTGTGTGACCACCGGAACATCCTGGTGAGCTATATTATTAGCCTAGCTTATCTGCAGAGTTTCACTCGACGCTCTGCAAGGGGGAATTGAGACTGAAGAAATCAGCGGCGAGTCCTGGCTCACGAGGATGACATCATCGCTTTTTTTTAAAGTACCTACGACGACTGTCTATGCAACCGGTGCATGTATTATAGAAACTGGAGATGTTGACATCGATATACAACAGTTCCAACTGTCCCAAACCCAGGTGTTTTCCTTGCAGCATAATTGTTTTATTAGGTTTGTGCACATTGGCAATTTTATCTGCCTGTGTTGACAGCTTTTACAAAATTTCCTGTAACATTTATTTTGGAAAGTCATTGCAATGGACGTGTTTAGAAAGAGTGGGTAAGGAAAGAGCTGGACCAGGTACCCCCGGTTTATGTTAACGCAATGCCTTACCTTTAACCAATCGCTGGGTGTCTGTCCCAATCATATTCCACTGCAGACTTGGCGTGATAATATAATATAGTAATACAAGTAATAATATGTAAGAGTAATAAGACAAATTAAAAATATTTAAGTAATAGTAATTGTAATAAGTTGAACAAAACACAATGTAATTGTAATAGTATTGAAAGGAAGCAATGTAATAGTAAGTGACCTGTTCACATTTAATTTTCAACCACATCAAAGTTCAATTTGAATTGTGCTTGAATGCTATCTGGTTATTTAGGCAACATTTTACAATGAAAAGTTTATTCCTCTGGTTTCTCCAGGCTTTGTGATTGCTGCCCGTTATTCGTGGCCCTCACTGTGTTTACCCTCGAGTCTAAGAGAGTTTGCATAGCAGGACACACTGGAACAGTGTGACTGTTGTAGGCCCTATATCTAAAGGGATTCAACTGAAGCTCTGAAGCAGTTCTCACGCCAATGGGTTTAATGGCTGCATGCACGCTATTGAACACCACAGGTGTGAAAAACATCCTGATATATTTTTGCCATGGAGCCAATAACTAACTGTCCACCAAGCAATAGTAGAGCAATATGGTTTAATTACACCGACTATGATCTACCAAGTTAAGTGGCAGATATTGCCCATTTAATGCAGTGTGTTTCTTAGCTGTCGACCATGTCATGCTAGAGTGATTTAAACTCTCCCGTGAATTCCGGGAGTCTCCCGGATTTCGGGTGTGTCTCCCTGTCTCACGCAATAAAGGCAAATCTCTCGGATTTTCTCTGAAAATCTCCAACAGCACAGTCTTCGAGACAACAGCCCACCGTCTTCAAGGCAGAGCGACACCGCGGGAGATGATCGGACCAGTGAAGTTTCGGCGAAAAATGTCCAACAGCACCGCCCCTTTACATGTTGGACGGAAGTCTTATACCAGGATGCCCTCGAGCGTGGACTGTCAGATTGATTGCGTCACTGTCAAGAACCGCCAGGTGAAACAGTCTTGCTAATAAATATCCGGGTTCTGAGATATATCAGAAGGGAAGTAGTTATACACAATTAAAGAATTATCCAAATTTATTTACCCATCTTTCAAACAACAAAACACAATACAACGATTCTTCAAGGAAGACTCGTCGGCCTCCCTAACCTCTTTAAAGTTTTACGTACATACATCTCTATCATAATATTTCATAGGTACACAAGGATTGACCAGTTCTTCAATCCTATACTATTTCCCCAAAATTCTATAACATAGATGCCATATAGGCACAGAAGTTCAACACTCTACGGCTGTCTGCATGACACTCGTAATGTAGAGATGCGAGAACATAATGTTTATAATGAACGATACCACATTTCGTCATCACCGTCAACTTGAGGATAATTTGTCCCTCAGCAGTCGAGCGAAGTAGTTCTCACTTGGTTCGTTGGGAATTCCCTCTTCGGGTGTGAATTCTCTATTGTCGCGTAAGCCGTCTACTCTCGCACTGTTCTTACACGAGGTGTTACTCGGCGTCTATCGCCCTCGAGTGTACTTTGTCAGACTTCACCCCGCCCCGACACTACAATAAATAATAACTATAATAATAAAAAAATATTCTTATTCCTTGGTGTGTAAGCCTCACCCTTCATAGCATATGTTTTTTCATCGACACCACATAAAATCATAGTACCTACACGCAAACATATGTAGCTAATGTTTGCCATGGATATATACATACCCGGACCCAATATCCCATTAATAATAGCAACCCCACCACCTTACATATTATAAGTCCGAACAAAATATACATCAATAACCATTATCTGTGACACCGTAATACAACCTATGTTCGCTTCTTGTTACTATCTAAAATTCACATAACAGAGCGATGATTCGCCATCCCGCATAAATCTCGAGATACCAGTATCATTGCGCTGACCATATTTATTTATTATTGACCACACCCTTTGGCACAATTATAACAATGTAAAAATCAGATGTTTAAGCCAATACCTCTAATCTAACATTCACACATAATATATATATATTCCACATACCTCCGGTATTTCTTCTACTCTATATATGCATGGAGAAATTCAACGTCAAAGCCACCACTGGGTAAAAACTTCATATTTGCCAACCGCATCGTAATGATTTCTCTCCACAGAAGAGACCAGATTACATTTCTTTGCTCTGTCGGGTTCTGGACTCGTCTGTTCTATTCTACCTTCAAACCTCAGTACCTCCACCCTATACCTAGCATCAGTCATGTGATCCCTGCTGATGCTGACGCCATTGTAACAATTTCAACACCATCCAATAGGTGATACTCTAAATCAACAAGTATAAAATCTTCATTATAACGACATCCCTATACGCCGTAATATTATTCCATTTAAACTTACTTTCGTATCACCATATCTATTCACATGGAACGGCCAATCATGTTATAAATATTACACGTTGTATTCGACAATCCTTCCTGTCTACCCTAACTATAATTATATTTGCCCGGTTCTTTAAAATCTGACCTTAGGCCACCACTCCAGTTCCTTCACAGTATTGCATAACCACTGGATAGCCATCAATGGCCTACAGGGTAACCCTAACACGAGTCAGCCAACCATAGCTTTACATTGTAACCCTAAATGCAGTCTTTCACAGACGCTATCAGCTTATGTTAAGTTCTTAAAATCACAATCTTGACAGCCACCATACTCCATACACTCGCTGTCTGAGTCACAGCTATATAGAATAACACATCGAGCTGTTATTGTGTAAACAAAGATATCTGTTTCAACGATCCTTATTCAGGTTGAAACATATACCTGAGATAGTTCGGACTGTCGCGATACTATACCTGCCAACTCTCCCGGATTTTGGGTGTATCTCCCTGTCTCACGGAATGCAAGCAAATCTCCCAGATTTTCTATAAAAATCTCCAACACCTCAGTCTTCGAGACTACAGCCCACCGTCTTCGAGAATCCCTTCGAGACAGAGCGACACCGCGGGAAACGTGCTGAAACGCAGAATTTCCGGCGAACAATTTCGCCAGCCCCCTTCGTCTTCGAGACAACGATCGAACCAGTAAAGTTCCAGCAAAAAATGTCCAACGGAACTCTCCCTCCCCCCGTCTTCCGATATCAAGATCCAAGACAGAGCGACACGGGAAGCGAACAGAACCGCGGATGAAGCTCACAGTACAGAGTACAGTCGAGGTTGACATGACCATGGAATGCTATTTATTACTCACAATGTTGTCATCGACGTGGAGATAACATTTTGAAGAGAGTCGAGTATTTGTTTTTTTTGCTGATGTGGGGTTTTCCACGTACAGTTACCCCCCCCCCGAAGCTCACCAAAATTTGCAGTTGCACCCCCTCTTCAGGCTTCCAAAACATAACTACGCCCCACTAATCCTTCAAGTGGAACTCTTGCCTCAATGGAGTGAGGGGGCGTTCGCACCATATGAACCGCCAGCTCTAGCGGACATGAAGTCCATTACATTCTAGTAATCATAACATGTATGCGTGCGTGCGCGCGTGTAGGGTGACGGTGGGTTTCCTCCACCTGCGTGTGGTCGGTTCCCCCACCTTTACTCTCAGTTTTGTGTATTTGTTATGACATGTATAACTAGGTAACGACATTGTATATTATTGTAGTTGTGTAATCTAGTTATACATAAAGAGTTGGCTTTTGAATCCGAGTCAGACAGCAGAACATGGCGCTTCTGGTTTCAGCGCGACTGAATCTCAAAGTACAGTCGAGATCGACATGACCGTGGCATGTTATTTACTACCCGCAATGTAGTCATCGCCGTGGAGATAACATTCTGAAGAAGGTCAAATATTGTAAAAAGCTGTCGACCATGTCATGCCTGAATGATGTTCTACCAGAGGGTGTGATGACTCGTTTTTAAACGTTGCTTACTGTATAATTACTAACTAGTGTTTTCCCTGTCCTGTTAAGTTATATGTATCCTTGGATATCTACCGTAATTCGTTTTTTTTTAAACGAATGCACGTCTGTTGTGAAATAATATCTAAATATTACAAGTAGTGCAGTCACTTATGGGTCTCATTCTAGTCTTATTTATGTATACGAATCTAGGCGCGAAACTCATTGAGAATATGTTAACGTGACATTCTGCTGACGGCTGTGCCTATAAATTAAGGGATTGGCGTTTTAGTTATAGTTGAAGCTAGTCCAGTAGTTAATAGACATATACTAGCCACAAAAAGAAACTGTGCATAGGAAGAAAGGCACCGAAATGTAATGCAATGAATTGATTTTGCTGAATGTCGATTAACATGAAACATGGACATGTAGACTATACCATAACATGACTTACATTGGGAAGTTACATAATGCAAGGTCAGGCAACGCCATTGGGTAAAAATAAAGAAAATGCTCCTGTATGGTCCTACGTAACATGCTTGGTTACATGAGGCAGACGTTTGGAGAGCTGCTGGTACACCCAACTGGAAAAACACATGAAGCACAAGCCTGACATTCCACAAAGGTTCCATACCCACCTGATTTCATCAACGAGGCGTCGATGCACTGCAGTGATCAACGCAGATGGAGGACACACCCGTTATTAATCTTGTGACGTTCGAGTTTGCTGCTGAAACATTGACCCTAAAGACTAGGCATAAACGGTAAAGCCATCGTGTTATTGTCACGTGAAAATAATGGCATACATGTTACATGTTACATTTATATAACACTTTTGTGTGGACAGTTTATACCACTTGTTTAACAATGTAATTAAATTTGTATCATGCACAGTTTCATTTTGTGGTTAGTATACTTCTATACGGGTAGAGTTTGCGTCACTCACCCCATTAGTTAGCGGATGTTGGGAAATACAGTCTCAGAACTGAAAGCGATTCTAGGATACCAATTAAAGGGAAACCTGATTACGTTAGGTACTGTCCAAAAAAGTCTATATCCGCTTCCTGCACCTGTTTAGCGATTATATAATCGACAAGAGTGTCGACGAGTTCATTGTAAGCAATTCAAGTTCGCAGCACAACATTGTCTGAGACACAGTATTTGCTCCCTCTGCATTTCAACGGTAGTTCGTCATCAAACAGTGATGCAACGTTTCTAGGTGAGTTTACATTTCTTCTGATAGTTGAATGTTCTTGACACTTCTGGGCGCACGGTGTATTTATTGCAACTGCAACGTCTTCGAGGAGCCCACTATCTCTTGACAAGAATTAAATTCTATAAAATACTAGCAAACAAAACTTTTGTAGTTTAATAAATACCTTTCAATAACAATTAAAATGTGTTCTTTGTCACTAAGATTTAACGATTTAATTTAAATTTGATTGAAAAAAATATTCAAACAGTGGAACAGCTGATAATATATCATTACTTTTAGTAGACATGCTAAGTGACTTTACACTTCAAGTCATGATGCAGAGGTCTCCTTTGGTATGGAAGTTCCTTAGGGCCATAGGAAAAAAGTATCCAAAGACACAAGTTGTATCATAAAATCCATGATGGCCGCCACATCTAGCCGACTCATAGACCATGAACCGTACGTCATAGGAACTATTATGATGCATGTTTTCCAGGTAAATCCTGAACTAATTTCTGGCATCGATTTTGCATTTGGAATACATTTGAAGGTAAAATCTGAGAAAATGCACCAAGCTGGCATTTTGAGAAAGTGTATGAAAGCAGAATTTAGAGGCATGGAAGCAAGAACTTCTGATTGAATGCTAAATTTAGGAGTTCTGTAATAATAATATGTATTGGTTTCCAGATACATAAGTTCAGGTTTGGTAAGGTACTGAAAAGTAGGTCCATGTATTTTATTTACAAGTGTGGTAGGTTCAGCCGCATGGATAACTAGTCCTACCATTAGTCTATCTCTGTATATTTCCTGAGATACCAAACTTCATGTAATAAGATTATTCTTTATGGTATCTAAATAGTATTCCCTTCATTCAGGACTAACCTGGTTCCTCGTCGATGTGTACATCTCTCATGTTACCAGTGTGAGAGCATGAACCTTTACATGTGCAGAGAAAATGCAGGTCTGTCCCTGTACGCAGCACTTACAAGGAGCCTTACAGTCTTTCTTACATTGGTAAATGACCAGCTCCGGCAAGTCCCGCGAAATGGTGGGAGTTGTTGTGTAGACTGGAGTTGGCACAGAGTATGGAGACTCTTGCTGCCATCCCCATTCCGTTGGAGAGACTGGATCTGAAGCTTTGATGAGCGTATTACCTCTCTGATAAGCTACTCTGAGGAGGTGCTGATGCAGAGCATCGCTGCTTGAAAGCAAGTCTCTTCCTTTGTGGAAGAAGAGGGAGAGTCTAGCAGCATCCACGGTTATGATGTCCTCATCAGACACACCATATAGCTGCATGACGAATCTCTCAAGCATGGATGTGTCAGTCTTAATGATCTGCAGGTCGGGGTTAGGGCAGGAGAGCAGCTTTAGAAGTAAGCTGCGTTCAGGGAGGGACTGCCACACTGACCAAGCCGTCTTTTTGCTTTGCCAAAGAACACTGAGATCGTGTCGCATCCCGTTAATGCATGAAATGCCGGGAATGCCATTGCATTGGATGGTCCAAGTCCATGTGCGATGACATGCACTGGAATATACCTGAAGTTTCGCCGCATTCCAAAGGCAATCTAGAGTTCATAAATCCTCTGTCCGAGGGCCACAAAAGTAGAGACGCCTCGCATTACAACATCACTGGTGTACACCTAATGATGACCGGTGTCGGTAGCTGCAGCAGCCATATGCAGAAACATCCTGGTGTCGGCTTCCTCATGTGTGGATGTGGCCAGTGCACCAACATCAGCGCCTGCCAGGGAACTCACCTAGTCGCTGAGAATAATAATAATAATAATAATAACTTTATTTAGACACTAAAATCCAAAGTAGAACTCTGTTCAGTAGTGTTGGCAATAGTCGTTAGAAATCATAAGAAATAAATATAATAATAATACTAATACAAGTAAAACATGTAAATACAAAACTTAACTAGAGAAACTGAATCAAAGATGACATTGATGTAAATTATATTATATATCATCAATAGTAAAAATAAGTATATATATATATATATACATAAATATATAAAACAACTATATAGTAAATTGCGAGATAAATATATTATAAATACATATTAGTTAATTAATAAATAATAAATAGCTAGAATAATACATTATTAGTTTCAATTAAAATTACAAATAATAAAATAAATATAGGGTAAAAAAGGTAAGTTCTTATATAGCGCAGTATCCTCACTGAGAACATATTACCTCAGGACTGCTCGAAGCGCTTTACACCCTGACATACCTGTTCAATCGAACACCATCTCGACTTCTCTGGGAAGCTTGCAGCCACGGTGCAATTAAAGCGCGAAGACTATTCGTGC
>CM034542.1:5315387-5331480 GCA_020002185.1 Paraescarpia echinospica
CTTACTCAAGAAAAATAAAGTTTTCTTCTTAAATAAAGTAACAAAGTAAAAATAGTTCATTACATATTGGCTCTGGTGTGATTATATGTATGTATGTATGTATATGTATGTCTGTACGTAGGTATATAGACGCGGTCGTATTGCCAATAAAGCTTCTTTTTTTGTGTATGCTGCATTTCTGTTGCAAAGCTGTGCTGTTTTTCCGTAAATAAGTATTTGCGGTTATAATTATGTGGTATGTGAGACGTGAAATCCCAGCACAGGTGATAAATAGCAGAATGGGTTAAACTTACTGCTCTATGTAATCATACGCAAATAGTGCGAAAAACGTTCGCCATATGGTATACGTGTACACACAAAAATTGTCATACTGTCGGCTTCTTTTAACACCGCAAAAATACAGTTCATCATAAACCAAACATTGTAACAGTGTACTGTAACACACACACACACGCAAGCACATACACACACACATCACACATACACACACACACACACACACACACACACACACACACACACACACACACACACACACACACACACACACACACACACACACACGCTTATGCCACAGTATTGACTGATCATGAACTATCACGTTTGGTGTAAAATATCGTATCACAGGTATACAGTCGTCTCAGCGTGCATTATTATAAAATGCACTTAGTAAATATTGTTCGTAGAAAACACATCACAATTTGTAGCTGTGCTACTTTTTGGTTATATTTATTAGGTTTGTGTATCTTAAGGAACGTGAAGTCCCGATAGACACCAAAATGTTCTACATGTATACACATGCACTCACACACAACAGGAGTCATACTTTCATTTCAGAAAATGACATACGTACACGCTCACACAGTACTCACAATACAAATCATACACAAAACTACATACACATACTTATGGTTGATTTCACACAGTATGACTCATCATGATTTATCATATAATTTTTGATGGCTAATTTTGTGGCTCTGGTGTTACACTATGAAGTCATCAGTCGTCTCATCATGTATTGTTATAAAATGCATTTAGCAAAAATGTTCGCGGAAAGTATATAACAATATGTATTGCATATATATAATTTGAGACCCACTGCGTCTTCTTTTGCAAAGTAATTACGTTTTTTGTGGATATATAGTTAAGGTTATTTTATGTACTGTGTACTAAGTTACGTGTATAGTTATACATTTAACTTACATGTGTCACTAAAATACGTTTGTGTTACCGGCTCTAGTAACACCTATTATGTTCATTTTTGTTATTCTCTATTTTCTGTTTGGAACGACTTTTCAACTGCTTGTTACCTTAATACTACCGGACTGCTTTTCCAGTATAACAACTACTCCCTTTGAGGTACACGATACAAATCAAACCACCATCTATGGCAAAAAATACAGATGATAATTTATCGGAAGACAGAATACTATAAAATTTTGGTGGATCAGTTGCTAATAACCTACAACACATTCTCGGTAATTTAAATGACAATAACGAAAACATAGCTATGCTGACACATTCGCCATACATAGACACTTTGAAACTAAATGAAGCTCTCGCTTCTACAAAAGATAGTTTTACTATCTTCAGTTTAAATACTCAAAGCATTAATTCAAAGTTTAATTACCTTTCTCCAATCGTATTGGACTTATGCAACAAAGGCATATGTTTTAGCGCAATATGCTTGCAGGAAACATGGCTCTCGGAGGATTCACACTTGTCTCAATATCATCTTCCAAATTATAATATTATCCATCAAGGCAAAAAATGTACAGGTCATGGAGGCTTAATTATATATTTACATGAACGTTACCAATATAACATAAGGAATTTATACGAGGCATCTGATATTTGGGAATGGCTGTTTATTGGCATTTATGGAGCGAATCTTAAAAAACACATTGCAATAGGTAATATTTACAGACCACCAAAACTAAATAACACAGACGTAGTAATATCCACTTTTATTGGAGAATCGACACCTATCTTGTCAAAATTAGGTACGGAACGCTCCGAAAAAATAATAGTTGGACATTTCAACCTTGATTTGCTGAAAGTAAGTGATAGACAACAAATTGAGGATTATTTTGATCTATTTTGAACGAATGGTTTTTATCCGAAGATCACTCTACCGACCCGTTTTTCTGTAAATAACTGTACAGTTGTTGATCAGATATATTGTAAGATTTCAAATCTCACTAGAGTTTGTACAGCAGGTATACTTATGAATAATATATCAGATCATCTACCATATTTCATAAGTTTTGACAAATTTCAAAACAAAGTACTCCCAAATATGTGAAAATTAGGACAAATAATGAAAAGTCTACCTTAAATTACTGTGAAGCCTTAAGTCAGTTATGCATTACGGGGAAACTAAATCAAGATCCCTCTGCTGACCCAAATAATAATTATGAAATACTTGAAGACATACTTACTCAGCTATACGAAACTCACTTTCCAATTAAAACAGTCCGTTACAACAAGTATAAACATAAAAATTCCAGCTGGATAACAGCTGGAATTATTAAGTCTATTAACTATAAAGATAAACTTTATTGGACACTAAAACAGACTCCACAAAATGACACTTTTTATAATGCCATGTCGGTCAATCTTCGGGTATATAATATATTCTAAATAAAACCATCAGAAATGCCAAAAAGATCTACTAAGGAAACCTATTTGACCAATTCAAATCAAATACTAGGAAAACGTGGGACACTATTAAACAGCTTATAAATAAAAACTGTACACAATTTAAATTTCCAAATCATTTCCATATAAATGTATTACGGGTTACCGACACAAAGCTGATTGCAAACGAGTTCAATGAGTTCTTTGTAAATACTGGTACTAAACTGGCACATACAATTTCCTATACAAACCCACAAAAACAATGTCTTAGTTATTTACAAAACAAATCTCTCACAAAGTTTAATTTCAAACCAATAACTGAAGATATTCTAATAAAAATCATCAAGGAATTTGACTCAAAGAGAAGTGCAGGCCATGATTCGATTTCAACAATTTTACTAAAAAGAATCAACTTAGTAATTGCGAAGCCTTTGCCCCTTATTATTGACTAATCTCGTAGCACAGGTATATTTCCACAAAGACAAAAAATTGCTAAAGTTATTTCTTTGCATAAAAAAGATGATAGCACCTTGCTTAACAATTGCAGACCCATTTCATTACTCCCCTCAATTTCCAAAGTCTTTGAACAAATTGTATACGATCAAATATTTGACTATCTAACTATAAACGAATTATTATACAAACGTCAATACGGATTTAGGAAATTACATTCAACGGAAATGGCTTCGCTCGAACTAACTGACACTATTCTTAAAAACTTAGATAACAGAAAAACTCTAATTGCAATAATTTGGACCTGTCAAAAGCTTTTGATACTATAGACTACAATATTTTATTTTAAAAACTTGAACATTACGGCATAAATGGTATTCCCCTCACTTGGTTAATGAGCTACCTTTCCAAGACGCCATTTTGTCTAATTCGATTACATTATATCTGATACTTTATTTGTTTCAACTGGCGTCCCGTCCCAATATTAGGACCCCTACTATTTACTCTCTATATAAATGACATCCATCTTGCCACCAACAAATTCAAGGCCATACTTTACGCTAATGATGCCACCCTCGTCGGACCACTATGTTCTTTCAATTTCAACTCTCACACACGAAATTATAAAGTTGTCAGTGTTAATATTAACGATGAAGTAAAACATATTAGTGAATGGTTACAAGTAAACAAGCTTACTCTAAATACAGATAAAACTAAATATATGCTATTTCATTTTCCACAGCGTAATATCTCCGAAATAAAATTATCGTTAAAAATAAAATTAATGGTCAACCAATAGAGTGTGTACACACATTTAACTTTCTAGGCACTACAATTCAAGAAACGTTAGACTGGACTCCACACATTTACAAAATATCTAATAAAATATCACGAACTACATTAAAGACTACGTATAATTAATAAATTTTACCACATTTCAACTACAACATTTTATAGTGGGGTTTTAATACAAATATACTTTCTGAATTGCAGAAAAGGGCAATCCGAATAATTTCCCGAAGTAAATATAACTCACACACCGAACCTATTATAGAATCCCGAAATCTACTAAAACGGGAAGACATCTTTACTTGTCAATGTTTAACTTTCTTTCATAAATGTGTACATAGACGCGTTCCTATATTTTTCCAATCGCTATTTTTTTTTACAAAATGCTACTTATCATGATTATCCTACAAGACAAAATCATCAAATTATTATCCCATTCAGTCATACTTCGAGAGCCAGAAAATGTATTAGATACCACCCACCAGCTTTACTTAGAAAAATGCCACCCTGCATTATAGACAAAATGTACACTCATAGTTTCTGCAGCTTCTCTAAATACACTAGAAAGTACTTATTGAAATTTTACAAAGACACTTGCACGGACAAAAACTGCTACATATGCAGTTAGCCTACCAATATATCATATACTCTTTTTTATCTATTAAATCGTCTTGTAGCTTTAACTTAATTTATGGTTGTACACCACAATGGAAGTAGGAGAAATGTTTTAGTTAAAATTACCAGTGGGCGGTTCTCATGTTCAGCGGCACATTTGAAAGCCTTAGTGAGAGTCTCCCGACAGTTTTTTTAAATGAAAATGTTCTTAAATGTTTTGTACTTATTTGTATTATACCTGTCGAATAAAGATGTTCCTTTCTTTCTACACACACACACACACACACACACACACACACACACACACACACACACATATATATATATATTATATCGCCTCTATCTTCTCGCCCGCTCTTTCAAAGTATAATTATATACGTCGACGTGTGTTTCAGACATGCCTGGAAAGTGGTTAATGTGCGTGTGGCATGCGGCCGGAGCGAGTGACAAGTCCGGGCGAGCGACACCCTCCTCCATCCGCGTCATCACCGAATCCTTCTCCCAGTTCGCCGCCTTCGACTTCAGCAGCGAACATTACACGTCCTTGTTCCGGGGCGACGCCGTCAACTTCAACGCCTACAAACACTACGTGATGGACGAACTGAAAACCAAATCGACGGAGACAGCGCGACAGATCGAGGAGACTTGCTGGAAAGTCTACGAGACAGCGACAGGCAAAAGGAACTTGAGGTTAAGACGGGACGACACGAGCAAACTTTGGCACGTCTTCAACCGATTGGCAACTGTCGGCTCGCACCCTGTCTCCATGACGAAGACACACGCCAACTGGCTTTGCGACAACCTCGCTGTCAACATGGAAGCTATCCTCAGTGAAGTGATGTCAAACAGCTGGGTGAGCTTCGATGATTTTCTCACTTACCTCAACAAGACGATCTTCGTTAGAGTCACCACAGAATGCATTCATGAGGCCGTCGTAGTCGTTTACAGGTAGGACTCCTTGTTTTCTTCCATTGACTATTCGCGTCACAGTGACTAAATCAGGAGGTATTTAAAAGCACAAACTGTCAAAATATTAGACACGAAGTAAGTTCTTAAATATCATTATTGTTGTCCTATCTCAAGTATACAAGCCTAAAATATGTTTATAATGTTGATGTAATTAGTTACGCGAAATAATGCTTGTGTTTCTCATTTCGCAAATAGCATTAATTCCATAACTGTCATAACTAACAACAATAAACCTGTTTGTATACATTTGACTGGACTGTCCTGCTGCACAAACAATAAACCTGTTTTGTCCATGTATACTTGATCAAAGAATTCTTAGATATTAAAATGTTCCCCCCGATCGATACAGGATGATTTTAGACACGTTCTGCCCACAGGTGGTTGGTTGAGGAGGTCATTCGAGTCGGATGGCTGCACAAGCGCACGAGGAAACACGCCAACTGGACGAACTGGACCAGACGCTGGTTCGTCCTGTCGGCCAACAGCCTCGACTACTACAACGCCGAGTCAGATGGTCGCCTGATGGGTACGGTCGCCGTCTCGCGGTCGTCAGTCGTCGAGGCGTTGGAAGACTGCTGGAGCTTGACGGGAAGGCGTCGGTATCGACTGAAGGTATCCAACCGACCTCACCTGGAGATCGAGATGAGCGCCGGCAGCGAGTCGGACAAGGCCGAGTGGCTGACGGCGCTACGAGAGAGTGTGGAGAGCGCGCAGTCGGGCGGCACACCCGTCGGTCTTCTGCTTAAGCAGCTCGAGCGAGACGGCGCGGAGCCGGCGGCTGAGCGAGACAGCTCGGAGTCGGCAGTCGCACGAGAGCGGCTACTGACCATGCAGCAAGGCATAAGACGCATGACGATGAGAAACCTCACCGACGAGGCTCGGCCAGAAGAACCAGCACAAGACAGCGATGGAGAATGTCCTTACGACAACGTGACCTTTAGTGTCGAGAAGGACAAACTCAAGACGATGTTCATCTAGATAGACAAAGACGGCAACGGACTGATCGACAGAGATGAGTTTGCCACGTTCATCGGCGAGTTGGGGGTGAATATACCGAGGGCGGAACTCGATCTCGTGTACGAGACTGTCGGTCCCGACACCCCGAAGGGCGTCAGCTTCGACAAGTTCATGCAGTATTTTGTTTCGTTCGTCATGCGGGAAGGCTCCAGCGCGCAACATGAGGCGCGACTGCGAGCGGCCTTCCTCCAAGCAGACAGGAACGGGTCGGGCTCCGTCAACTTCAAGGAGTTCGCCACGTACTTGATGTCAAAGCGACGTGATTTGACGGTCAGTGCCCTTCTAGCCGAGTTCGAAGAGATGGGCACGTCAGAAACAGGCACCGTCGAATATAAACAATTCAGGCACTTTATGAAGCGACAGGCGAGTCTGCTGAGCAACCCGGACGACGGAGGCGAAGCAAGTAAGAAGTATGAGTTGCCCGAGACGTGTCTACGAAGCTATTATTCAAAGGTCGATGCCGGCGACTTAAAGACGCTCATGCAGAAGCGGTGGAAGGTGTTCGCGAGCTTCAAGCGATACGGCAATGAGAACCTGGTGATGAAGGGCAAACATGACATCGTAGAGGACCTAATGCCCGGCCAATATAGCCTTCTTGACCTAGCCTGCTTCAACGACCTGCCGCCTATCACGCCGAAGCACGCCGTCATCAAAGATGTCCGCTGGACCTCCAGCGGCGTGCACGGTGTATCCGGCCGACTTGTCTTCCTCAACTGTGTCGACACGACCATCCCGGTCGAGATCGCCACCAACGAACACCTCGCCTACTACGACTGCACGCTGGCGACCGGCAACCAGATGCAGGTATCACTGTTCTACCGACACGGCCTGCAAGACTTCACCTACGAGAACAACTACTTGCAAGACTACGTGATCCACGAACAAGGCGGGGCCGGTCTGGAGCGGCACGAATTCGCTCATCTCGACTGTCCGTTAGAAGACGATGCCAGTGTATTCGTTATCGGGAAGCTGCTGACCGTCGACGGAGGTAACGAACTTCATCTAACGGCCTTCAAAGTGCCGACTCTGCACACCATCTACGTCGCCCCTGACGTCATACACAGCAACGACTACCTGAAGGGCACCTGGAGAACCATGCTCTCGGACGAGGCCAACATCGATCACGTGCAGCTCGTGCACAGGCGCACGAACGGCAGAGTGGAAGAGTACGAACACTTTCAGTTCTCCTTCTGCTGACAATATCCGGTGTCGTCTATGTAATGTTTCCATTGCGGAAAACTGCCAAATCTGAACTGCGCATTTTATTAGTAAAGTCTGACTTCGCTAGTGTGTGACATAATCTTTCACAACCGATAGCCAATGCTGTCAAACATTGAACTACTCTTTATTATTATTGTTGTTGTTATTATCATCGTTATCATTATCATCATCATTAAATGTAATTAATATCAATGTAAAATTATGTGTGTATGTGCACGGTATGGAATATTAGGCTTGTCTACAATGGGATAATAACTCAAACAAATTAATTTAAGCATGTGCAAATTAGCTACAGGTGTGTATCAAGACGGTTCCCACACAAAAACGTGCGGATCACGCAACAACCGGATTGTCGAAGAGCCGATAAACGAGACATGACTGTAATAATATTGTTAATCTAGTATGTTGCATTGCTTGAATTTAATCTATTATATTGTATTAATATTGTCTACACTGTTTGGATTTGCATTCACACGCTTCACATACCTTGTATAAATACTGAGACAGTTAATACAAATATTGTTTATACATGAACAAATCCGGGACTCATTTACGTGTGTTTACAAAATCGATAATAACTCAAACGTGTGCGTGCGTGTGTGGTGTGTGTGTGTATGTATAGTGTATTCCTGTTTGATCATCAATGCCAATGCCTAATGTAAAGTCTTAATTAGTTTAATATTTACCACACTAAGTTATATTGATTACATGTATTATTTAGACATAGTAAACATATGTATAATTTTGTTGACTTAATTTTTTATTTTATTTATTGTTATTATTATATACATAATCTATCTCCTACATGTGTATCAATATTATATGCCATTTAAGGCGTCCAGTTGCTTCAACACGTTTAGTTTTTACTGGCGTTCATTGTTATTACATACACTTTGTCGTTGTAGTATTTATGCCAAATAAAAAACAATTTCAATTCAATTTGAATTCAATGAAACATTTTAATTTATATTTATTTTGTGCATGACATGTTTCAATGTAACTTTAATTTTGAATTGTTTTTTAAACCATAACATTAAGTGATACAAATTAGTCTTATTTATTTGTTTTAATTTAAGGTTCGCCTGAGGATAATTTATCATCTTTGCCCAAATTCGGAGTAAACTGGGAAGAACATTTGTATCCCATTAATTACACTGGTACCGGCTGTCGTAACTTGACTATTAATGTATAACTAGAGAGTAGGAAGTATTATAAACATTTTATTATGAACGAAGAACCACGCCTGCGACGGAAACCAACTACACACACACAAAGCGCGCAACAGCGCGCCGTATACACAGAATAGATTATACCCGATGTAACGACTACAGAATGTCCGATTATAACACTCCTTCCTCTTAAACTTTTAAGTCACTAACTAATGTAATAACATGGAACAGTGTCAGAATACTGAATCAATCTAAAGGTCCAGTATTTTCCGTTGTTTGACACACCGGTTTGATCGGCGTAGCACAGGAGACGATGATTCATCAGGAACCACAGTCACATCACTTGGTGCTCGAACAGTTTCATCTGCCTCAGACGGAAGTGACTCTGCTTGAACACACGGCTCCGTTGAAGATGAAGGAAGGGTAACACACACCGACTCTGGAATCTCCGGAACCATAGGTACAGTCACCTCACCTTCAGCCGTCAGCCGTAGATGGTCTACGTGCACATAGCGACGCTGTGCACGTACTTGCACTAAGTAGGTGAGCGGACCCAGTCGTCTGATGATTTTGCCCGCGACCCATTTCGGAGGACCGCTGCCACGATGATTGCGAACGTATACTGGATCACCGCTGACCAGCTCTCGAAGCTTCACTCTACTCCGATCGTGTTGCTCTTTTTGTTGCGTCTGTTTCTCCTCCATGTGTCTCTCTAGGTGCGGTTTGAGAAGACTGAAGCGATTCCCCAGTCGACGCTTGAGGAAGAGTTCCGCAGGAGACACACCGGTCACGGTATGCGGAGTGCACCGATAACGCAGGAGGAAATTAGCGAGCCAACTCTCCTTCGTCAGTTGAGTTCCAATAGAGTACTTCCGAAGACTCTGCTTCACAGTCTGCACACAGCGTTCAGCAGCACCGTTCGACGCTGGATGGTATGGAGCCACCCTCGTATGCTTGATGCCGTTCTTGTCCATGAACGTCTTGAACTCGTGTGCGATAAATTGAGGCCCGTTATCTGACACGACCTCCTCCGGTAGACCATGAGATGCGAACATTCCTCTGAGTACCTCAATGGTCTTAGCGGATGTAGTGGACCTCATCGCCACAGCTTCCAACCATTTCGAATGGCTGTCAACCACAATCAGATAGTTCACACCGTCCTTCTCAGCAAAGTCAATGTGAATTCTCTGCCATATTCGAGTGGGCCAAGGCCATGGATGCAGTGGTGCTACGGCTGGCTGATTCTTCACTGACTGACACACTGCACAAGCCTGCACCATCGTCTCGATATCATTGTCCATACCTGGCCACCATATGTAGCTGCGCGCGAAAGCTTTGGTCTGGCTGACTCCACTATGCTCCGAGTGGAGGTCATCCAGCATCGCTTGGTGATAGGCTGACGGAACCAGAACGCGTGATCCCCACAGCAGACAACCCTGTTCAGTTGACAGCTCGTCTCGCTTCGCGAAGAACACTTGTAGTTCCTTGTCTGTGTGGTTGGGCCAACCTGTGAGTACATACTCGAGTACTCGTGATAACAAAGGATCGCTGCGGGTTTCCACGGCGATGTCCCTAGCCTTGACCGGGAGATCGTCAACCACTGATACTTCGAATATTGCCGGCTCCTCTGTCGTTGTAGTCGGTAGAGGTAGTCTCGACAATGCGTCAGCGTTGGCGTGATCCTCGGACTTACGGTACTCGATACCGTAGTGGTACGCTTGCAGGATGAGTGCCCAACGCTGCATTCGTAACGCTGCCAACGTTGGCACAGCCGTTTTGGGACCGAAGATTGTGACCAACGGCTTATGATCCGTGATCAATGTGAAAGAGCGTCCATATATATACTTATGGAACTTCTTGACTCCAAAGATGATCGATAACGCCTCCTTCTCGATCTGTGCGTAGTTGCACTCACTCGACGAAAGGGTCCGTGACGCGAACGCTATCGGCTTCTCATCTCCGTTTTCCATGACATGTGACAGCACGGCCCCGACGCCTGTCGGAGACGCATCCGTAGCCAGTCGCAGTGGCTTACGACAGTCGTAGTGCACCAGCACCTGCTGTGACGTCAGCAGACCTGTGCACTTCTGCATTGCGTCATCACACTCGGGAGTCCATCGCCACTCACGATCCTTCATGAGCAGTAGGTGTAGTGGACGTAACACGGTAGACATGCGAGGTATATTATAAACTTAGCGTAGTAGTTGATCAAACCCAAGTACGAACGCAACTCCTTCACGTCCTTCGGCTTCTGAGAATTGGTGATTGCGTCCAATTTCTCAGATGTGGGATGGATGCCTTCCGCATCTATCAGATGACCCAAGTAGTCAACTGATTTCTTGCCAGATTCACTCGGACGCCACACTTCTCCAGACGAGTGAGTACTTCGTCTAGAAGTTTCAGATGCTCCTGCTCCGACTAAGCCGTGATGAGGATGTCGTCTAGGAAGCATATCACATGATCCATGCCCTGCAGGATCTGATCCATCACCGACTGGAAGATACTCGATGCGCTGCTCACACCGTACGGCATACGCAGGTAGCGATACGTGCCCTTGTGGGTATTCACTGTGACGTAGTGTTGCGACTCGGCGTCCAACTCGAGTTGTTGGTACGCATGGGATAGGTCCAGCTTGCTGAACACCTTGCCACCGGCTAGTGACGCGAAGAGATCCTCCACGTTTGGAAGTGGGTAGTGCTCACGTTCCACATTCGGATTGATCGTAACTTTGAAGTCACCACAGATCCTCACCGTCTTGTTCGCCTTCGGCACTACCACAATCGGAGCCGACCAATCGCTGTGGTCCACCTTCTGGATGATGCGCTCCTTCTCCAACCGGTCCAGTTCGTGTTCAACTTTATCTCGCAGTGCGTAGGGCACCGGCCTAGCCTTATGAAAGCGAGGATGCACGTCTTCCTTCATGTAGATGTGCGCTGTGTAGCCCTTTATTGTGCCCGTTCCTTCTTGGAATACCTCTGAATGCCCTTTCAGCACTTCCTCCACCGAATGCCTTGCAATTGCGGTGACTGCCATGATACTCGACCAGTCTAACTTCATTTTTGCCAGCCAGTCTCTTCCTAGTAGAGGTGTTTTGTCGCCCTTGACGACCATTGCGGATAACTCAGCTCGTTGGTCTCCATGCCTCACATCCAAAGTGACCACTCCGATGTGCTCGAAGACCTCTTGAGTATAGGTGCGTAGAGTGAGGTTGGTGGGTTGTAGAGCGAGATGTGCAAAATGTCTCAAGTACAGTGTCTCTGGAATGAGCGACTTAGCTGCACCTGTGTCCACCTGCATTCTCACGGCGTTGCCTCCAATATCCACTTCAGCGAAGATTGGCTGCGCCCCGGCCCCTCCAACGTTACACGTGTAGATTCCAATGTCCGACTCATCAGCGACCACACCGACGTAGCGAACATTCTGGGACTGACTCTTGGTCATCTGACTCTGAGACGTGTTTCTGCGGTTATTTCCTCTGCATTTGCGTGCCAAATGTCCCACTTTGTTACAGACGTAACACACTGCCGTCCTGAAGTGACATCTTTCAGGATTATGGTCCTCGCCACAGCGATAACACTCATTCCGTCTCGACTTCTCAGGCTTGCGTGCAGCACGACCACTTCCTTGACGCGGCGAGTAAGTGACTTTATTTACGGATTCACCAGTGGCCCGTAGACAGACCTCACTTCTGGTCGCCAGCTCCATTGCAATCGCTACTTCTTTTGCTGATTAGAAGGTGAGCTCTTTGGTGGTTAGCAATCGCCTCTGAATGTTCTCATCCCGAAGACCACACACCAGACGGTCTCTCAGGGCGTGCGGTAGGAACTCTCCAAATTCGCACGTACCACTCAGCTGCTTCAAGGTGATCACGTAGTCTGCCACCGACTCTCCCTCCTTCTGTCCTCTCTTGTAAAATCGGAATCTCTCAGCAATAACCAGAGGGTTTGGCGAATAATGCCCCTTTAAGGCATCACATAGTTCAACGTAGGACTTATCCTTCGGATTCTCCGGCGTCAGGATATCTTTGAGTAGTTTATATGACGTAGGCCCGATCACAGAAAGAAGCACGTTTGCTTTCTTCGTCGAATCGATTCCGTTCAATTCAGACCACTGATCCAGCCTCTCTACGTAACTCTCAAAGTCCTCTTTAGCCTCATTGAACTCTCCTAGCTGACCGATGTTGCCTGCCATTATCCTCGTCGCCAGCTGTCGTAACTTGACTACTAATGTATAACTAGAGAGTAGTAAATATTATAAACCTTTTGTTATGAACGAAGAACCATGCCTGCGGCGAAAACCAACTACACACACAAAGCGCGCAACAGCGCGCCGTATACACAGAATAAATTACACCCGATGTAACGACTACAGAATGTCCGATTATAACACCGGCAATGGGGTTTGGGGGCTGAGCCTCTCAATATTTAGGTGGGTCCTGGAGATGGTGTTAAATCCACAATATTTAGAGCCTCTGTGTGTTTTGGTGAGCATCAGGGGAGAAGCCATTTGTTTTTGAAAGGCCTGAAGATGAATTTTAGCGAGTCGCAAGGTTAGGGTGCCATTTGAAGATTTTGGAGAGCCTCAATTTGGGTTTTGGTGAACTTCAAGGAGGATGCAATTTGAGGTTATGACGAGCAACAAGGATACATTAAGAGCTTTTTAGGAAGCCCAAACAGTATTCTATAAACGACGCAACAACCTAATTACCGAATTTGGAACAAGCTAAACAAATCATATTTCATTGTTATGTAGTTCAATTCTTCTGGGAACTACAACACGCGGGGCATTTCCGCAGAAAATATCTTATACTTCTACTAATTATAAAATACACTTCACACACACAAATGACATGAGAACACTAGCGCTTGCCTAGGAACAGGAGGGAAAGAACAGGTGGCATAGAACAACTGGGTTCAAAGAATGCATCATGTCGAAAAACTACAAGGAAGAAGGGGGTAATAGAGAAGAGATTGGAATGAAAGTCGTTGGGAAGAGAGTAGTTGACAAAGAGAGCATAGAATACGTAAAAGGGAGGTAGAAACCCCCGAGAGACGGGAGGGGGGCAAGAAAAACGTCACACAACAGAGCGACCCGCTCATCCTTGAGGTCTTGAGTCCACGTTAGATCGGCAACATGATTAAAAGCGCGTGCATGCGCTTTCATCTCGACTCTGTTCCCGATCCGATCTTGACTCCCTTCCCGATCCCGGTCGCGTCACGTGATAGAAATGGTATAGGGAGTCGAGATAGGGCGCTTATAAACACCCTAATGTTCTTATCAACTCAAAGAAAAATGTTGCTGAAGGACCAACAGATGTACAGCTTACGACCGCTCCGCCGACAGGTTTTTTTCATACGCCAAAATGACGAACGTAAGTGGTTTTATGGGCTAATTGGACAGAATGCGGGATAACATAATTTGGATTGTAATAACAATCTTATCATATCACGGCATTTTACAATATATAGTCAGTGGTGTTGTGACCTGGGGGCATGGGGATGCACTCGCACCCGGGCGTCGTGTCATTGAGCGCCGAATCTACGGTCAACTTACCCACCAAGTCATACTAGAAATCCACGATTCTGTTTTTCAGTTAGGACAATCACAGTTTGAATTGGTTTCGACGGAACCAAACTCCACTCAGAGTTAGGTGGCTGCAGAATGCTAATTAAAACACCCTTATTATATCAAAGGGCCATGCACAAGGTACGTCATATTAAATGAAGATTGTTTGAGACACCCCACCCCATGTATCGCCTCGTATCTCTGGCCTGTACATTCCACCCAATAATATGTTCGTTTTTACAAAGACCCCCGTCTATCATGCATCCATCAATTATGTACTCTTTGCTTATCCAAGTATTGATTCATAATTCAAACGTACAAAAAAGGTATGTACAACTAATGATAAACAATGATACAAACTGTCCATCTTTAGGCAGTGATGGGGTATAATGATTGATAAGAAGGTGGGCGGAAGGTGTGCGGGTAGATGCACCGGTCTGCTGGTCGGGGTTCTATTCCACGCAGGCCTGCTGCGGTTTCGAAATTTGGGCAACCTTGTTCAGTTGATGTTGTCCGTGTCTTCGGACGAGAGACCACGTGACGTGTTCATTCTAACTTGAGAAGTAAAACAATGTATACAGGTAAGTAATGTAATTGGCCAACTATTACCAGTGGTGATTTAATTACTTTAATAGTATACTTGAATAGAAGTAAAAGTAATTCACCTCAGAACTACTTGAGTAAAGTACATTCTAAAAAATTACATGAGTAAAAAGTACTTTCCAAAAGTACTTGAAGTAGAAGTAGAAGTACGAGTAGATGTAGAACGGACGTTAAATGGCACCACAGCTCATTATGCTACTCGGGTAAATGGAAACCCCCCTTACGGGCGATTCAGTAGCTGCTGCCGAAACCCTTGTTCTGGTCATGGTGTAAGGTTGTAAGCGCTAAGAATGCCTTTCTAAGCGAAGTAGGCGTACGAGCGCAATATAAGACAGAACGCCATAAGTAGTATGTAGGCGATTTTGGATGAGCATCCTGAGGAGTTTAAGCGATATTAGGGAGGTTTCGAAAGCCTCCCCCCTGAGCAAAGTGAGCCTCCCCCCTGTGCAAAGTGAGTAGTCACGTGATCTGCGCCTCCTAGCGGAAAGAAGTGTACCTAAGCGTCCGTAGTGCCATCTAGCGCTAAGCGTCCGTAGTGCTATCTAGCGACTCGGACTTTAAAACATACTCGGACTATAAAAGATGTGATGTATGTATGTATGTATGAAGAATTAGTACTAAGGGAATAACTAGTAAAAACCACAGTTTGAAAGTTGATTAGGTTGTTAATGATAACGAGGAGTGTAGAGAGGTATTAGTTGTGTATGAATGTACGTGTATGAGAGGAGAGAGAGGATGTGCGTGTGTGAAAGAACTAACGAAACACAAGAGTATATACGAGTATACATGTATTTTATTAACGAATGATACAGAATTAAATTAACGATCGATCATCTCGGCATCCCAGTCTTCGATCTCGGCATCCCAGTCTTCGATCTCCATCAGGGAAGGAACAGGGTCTGCGTCAAAGGGAGGCACGGTCTGTAGGAGTTCGCGTAGCACGTGACAGAATAAGTAGGAGTGGTTATCACGGAGCTCGTACTCTCTGAAAACATATATGAAATGTTTGATATATATATATATATATTATATATATATATATATATATATAT
>CM034542.1:5332480-5364113 GCA_020002185.1 Paraescarpia echinospica
GTTCTGACGCTTGCTCAGCCCCTTCGTACTGTACTTGTCGCCGACGTCGCCGCCGAAACAGTAATACGTCTTGCTGCAGAGCGCGACGATTCCGCGGCCGGACCATTCCTCTTTGAAGAGTCCCGGCGTTCGCTTGTCGTACCGGCGCCGACGCGCGCAACACTCGGCGGGCGCGTCCCACGCTCGGCCGGCGAGCCGGCACCGCAAGTACGCCTCCGCGTGCGCGTCGCAGTGTTCCGACGGGAACCACTCGCCGCGGTGACGAAAGTAGTGTTCGCGCTTGGCCGCCGCCACGAGCTCGTCGAGTTGGCGCCCCGCGAGGCTCAAATACGCCGAGTCCGTGTCCATCGCGCAGTACTGGAACAGGGGACGCGGAATGTAGGTGGCGATAAAGTGGTAATAAAACTCCAGCATGCGCAGTTTGGCGTACTGTAGTACGAAGTAGCCGATCTGGTTGGGCAGCGCGTACCGGACGGTTCGCTTGTTCAGCGCCACCTCGTAGAGGCCGTCGGGGACGACGACGTCGAGCTGACGGAAGCGACGATTATTTGATCAGCGTCGAGGCGCCGGCGGCCGTGCAGAACTTGATGTTGCGGTGCAGGTCGACGCGCGTGATCGTCTTCCCGTATGAACTGTTGCCGAGCAGTTTAAACGTGTCGGCGATGATGGCCTTGTCGGGGTCGTCGTCGCCCGCGCGTCGCGCGGCGGAGACCGTGTCGCCGAAGCGGCGAAAGCACGCGACCGGCTCGTACTCGACGATCTGGTAGACGCGCTCGACGACGAGGCCGTGCCGCAGATACCACCGCAGTAGCGGCGTCGCGAGTAGAATCTTGACGCCGAAGAAGCTCCCCACGAGCGTGCGCTGAGGCCGGACGAGGAGGTCGTGCGTTTCGGCGTAGCGACGCATGAACGGGCTGAGATCGTCGCGCACGATGTAGGCGTTCTTGAAGATCGGCTGCATCTCGGCGAAGGTGTCGCGCAGCGCCGTCGGCACGGCGATGTCGCACTCGACGAGGCCGAACAGCGTGCCGTCGAGCACGGCCTTCAGGATCGTCGACCGCGTCACGGCGCCGTCGCCGGTCCAGCTCCGCGGTGGCGGCGGCGGCGGCGGTCGCGTCGCGCGCCACTGGCACTCCCACATCTCGACGACGGCGACGAAGCGGCGAAGGTAGGCCGTGACGGCGGCCGTCTCGGCGTACAGTTGGCTCATCGGCTTACCGTTCACCGCGTTCGTCTCCCTCCCCGTGCACGGACAGCCGTGGAAGAAGCACCCTTGGAACTGGTACGCCGTCCGCGTCGCGCCACACCAGCCGTCGACCCGGTACTTGCCGACGCGCTTCTCGCGCCCGTTGAGCTGGTGACGTATGTGGGCCCCCGTCCGTCCCGCCTCCCACGTCAGCCACTCGACGGCCAGGCGGCCGTAGCGGTGTACGCGCTCCGGTCGAAAGGCGTTGTCAGCGCGCCGGCGCGTGAACCACCCCGTCGGCATCTCCTGCGTGATCGCCCATAGATAGAGGCCGTTCGCGTCGAAGCCCACAATAGAGCGACAGGGGCGCGCCGACTCGCCGTACTCCTCGCGCCGAAGGGCGGTCACGCCGGCCTCGTGATAGCGCGCGAAAATGATCGAGGGGCCACCAACGATCTGCGACTGTAGGAGCCGGTGCAGGTCCTTGTTCGACTCGTTGAAGAGCGTGAAGTGGAGCGACGACGGTAGATCGTTGAAGAGATACAGCAGCGTCAGGCCCGGCACGCTGATGGCGTCCTTGAACATGTCGATGCGGCGCTGCCGATAGAAGGCGAACTGCTTGTCAAGGGCCTCCAGGAACGGCACCACGTCCCTATTGTTATACCACACGAGGTAGTCCCGCAGCGTCGTCATCCACTCGTCGCGCCATACCCGTGCGCAACCCTCGTAGTCGGCGGCCGAGATGCCTTCGCACTTCAGGCGGCTGTAGAAGGCCTCGCGCGGTGGCAGCCGGGTCTCGGCCAGTTTACGTGGGTCGTCGAGGTACTCGTAGGGGAAGTGCCCCTTCGTCGCCTCGCAGCCGTAGGCCTTCAGAAACCGGTCGTAGCTGACGCCGGGGCCAGGTAGTTGGTGATGTCCAGGAACTTGAGCGTCGCCGTCGTCAGGCACATGAAATTGTTCTGACGCTTGATCGTGAACGCCGACGAGATGTCCTGCGCGGCGTCGGTCATGAACAGGGGCGTCAGATATTTCTTAACGACGTTCAAGTCGTACTTTCCCGAATTGAAGCCGAGGACGGGGAGGCGGCGCAGGTGCTGCCACAGACGGTCGCCGAGCGCCGTGTACGGGCTCTTATCGAGCTCCGCCACCGTTGCGTGCGCCCGCCATTCGGCGTCGAGCGTGTCGATCGCCTCGAAGGTCGCGTCGAACGACGGCCGCAGTGCCGCGCACGCCGCCTCGCTCATGCCCTCCAGGGCGGCGATCAGGCGCTTCGCGAGGTCGCCCGAATCGCCGGACGTCACGAAGCAGCGCGCCGACTCGTGTCCGGGGACGTTCGAGGCGTCGCTCACGCTGAGTAGCTCGTGTCGCGCTATCCACCGGCGTTTGGCGCTGTCCGCCGGCAGATCGTGATCGTCGAAGTAGCACTCAAAATCGTATGTCGCCCTGTACGGATAGTAGCGCAGGCGTTCGTCCACGTAGACGCCCTCGTCCTCCAGCTGCTGAAACACGGACGGCGTCGGATGGTAGACGCCGCCGGGAAAGACGTGGCGAACGCCGCCCTCGCACGTCGCCTCGTGACTCCGCAGCCGACTGGCGGTGCGCCACAGCGAATCGCCGCACTTGCCGCATCGATACGAACGACAGAACATCGACACGTCGGCTATGAAGGAATAGTGCGCTCCGAATAGATTGACGCTCATGGTGGCCGGGTAGCGATGGAGGGAGCGGCGGACCACTTCGGCGGTGGCGCCCTCCTCCGCCGCCGACAGCCGATACACGGTCACATTCGTTTCGAAGGTCGCCTCCACCCGGTCGAGTTCGTTCAGCGGGACGCCGGCGAACGCGCAGTAGGGTTGATCGTCGTAGTCGGCGTAGAGCCTTAAGGCGGCGGCCGTCAAATCGTCAGCGCGAAAGTCGGCGCCCCGATGCAGCGCCAGACAGCGGAAGAGGCACAAGTTGTCGGCATACGGATGACCGCGGCGATCGTTCACTAGGCTGACGAGGCCCGCGTTGTGGCGCAGATAGGCGGGGAGGGGCTGCTGACGGGCGCATCCGATAGGATGGTGGATGATGGCGTTGAGAAAATACGTAACGTTCGTTACCAACTCGGCGATCCACCCCGAGTCGGGGCGCTGCGCAATCACGTACTGCAGAACGTCGGGCTGACGGGTGGCTTCGAGGAAGCGTTCGAATGACGCGGCGTCGGAAACGAGGACGGGTGACTCGAGATAGCGGCCGCAACAGTTACACGAAGAATGGTAGTAACGTAGTCGGCCCGTCTCCCTGTGGCGCAGAATAAACCCGTACGATAAGTTTATTTTAAAGGCACGAGTCTGCGCCTCGAACATCAGTCGTAGTCGGGCGTCGTGCGCGCTCGTAGTCCCGTCACCGGTCAAATGGAAATTATACCTAGATTGAACGGGTCCGCACTCCACAGACGTACGGATGCTCGCCCAGTAGTCGCGCACGACGCTCTGTAGGTCGTCGTCGGCGTCCCCCTCGACCGGTCGATTTGGGGGCCCCTCAGCGGAGTCTCCGCACAGTCGCAGATGCCGCAACATATTGGTGCGCTGCGCGAACGCTTGATTGCATTTCGGGCATACGTGTTCATCGGTGACGCATGTTTTTAGATGCTGCGTCAAATTAAAAAGACGGACGAACGATCGATCGCATTTCGGACACACGTGCATCGTCGGTCTAGGCGGCGCTCTATTAACTACGACGGAGGGGCGTGTAGACGCCCTTTATAAGGCCACCCTAAACCCCGCTAGGAGGGGCTTTTCTAAGCGGTGTTCTCTGTTCCGTCAGGTGGCGACACAGACAGGTGGCAGCGCCGCGGGATGCGTTTGGCAGGGGCGCCCAGCGGACAAAGTTTTTGTTTACGTTTTGCGTCAGGTGGCGACACCGACGTCGAGGGATACTGTCAGTGGCGGCCTAGTTTTTGTTTACGTTTTGACGCCCGAATACGACGGCAAAGTTTTGTAGTAGAAATTGTGGCTGTCAGCGGCAACGTTTTTGTAGTAGAAATTTCGCCTAAGTTTACGTTTTGTAGTAGCAATTTTGCCCGTCAGGGGCACCCGAATACGACGGTTTGTACTAGAAATTTCGGCCGTCAGCGCCTGCCCCCCACGGCAAAGTGTTTTTTTATAGAAATTTCGGCCGTCAGTGGCACCCGGAGTGTTTTGTGGGCGGCAGCCGCCATTGGACAGGCATTGAATGACGTGCGTTTTTTTTGGCTGGTAACAACAGAAGGCGGGAATTGATTTTCATACGTTTTATTAAGCAGTCTCGTACTACATCACGACAGTAAGGCTTTATGCCACAGCAGCGTAAATAATAAGGCTCTAACAACGGCCCATAGCAAAATGTTCATCGCTACTAAGGGGGCGCTTATGCCACAGCGGAGTAAATAATAACGCTTTAGGAGCTATAGGTTGCTGGTAATACTGCACAGCGACCATTCCTGCTAATGTTCATCAGCGGCGTATATGCGAAGGCGGGAATTGATTTTCATACGTTTTATTAAACAGTCTCGTACTACATCACGACAGTAAGGCTTTATGCCACAGCAGCGTAAATAATAAGGCTCTAACAACGGCCCATAGCAAAATGTTCATCGCTACTAAGGGGGGCGCTTATGCCACAGCGGAGTAAATAATAACGCTTTAGGCGTTATAGGCCGCTGGTATACTGCACAGCGACCATTCAATTTCCTGCTAATGTTCATCAGTGGCGTATATGCCATAGCAAAATGTTCAGACTGTAAAGAGGCTTTATGCCACAGCAGAGTAAATAATAAGGCTCTAACAACGGCCAATGGGCGGCGGAACGCTTATGCCATCATTCAATTTTCCTGCTAATGTTCATCAGCGGCTTTATGCCATAGCGAAATGCACTGTTCATAGCGTTCAGACGTCGAGGCATACCCTTTTCATTAGGTAATACTGTACGGCGACCTCCAACAGAGCACGGTCGAACGGCGCCGTCCAATCCGTCCCCATGAGCCAGTCGGCTACCTGGCGCAGGAGCGCGCCCTCCGAAGCGCGATCGCCGCGCACGCAACGATCCTCCAGCACCGAGAGTATACGAATAGCAGGAAGCAACAACGTCTGCTGTAGAAAGCTGTCGAGTGACGCTGAAAAAAAGCACACATTCAGGGCCGCCGCGTTTTCGTACAGAATGTTATACCGCCGGCTCGGCTTCCTCCCCCTGTAGCCGCGCATGTGCACGAAGGGGCACCCCTCCTCCGGGGGGCACTCACCACATTCTTGTCGCGCTGTGTCCATCACGCGCTCACCGACTAGCTCAGCAAACGTGGACATCATGCATCGCTGACGACCGGCGTATGAATGCAGAACGCTCCACTCCGAGTCGGTCTGAAGTGTGCCCACGACCACCGGGCGATTGTTACGGGCCCACGGTATGAAGTCTTCCGACGAGACGGACAGCACGGCCAGCGGCAGTGGTGACGATAGCACGGTCGCGGAGGCGTCCGCTGTCGCCGCCGGGCCTATTGGCACAGCGGCTGCCTCGTCTGGACCCACTACCACCACCACCGGGGTTAATGCAACGTACGTGGGCGTCCCGGCGTCGCTCACCAGGTCGTGCGGTGGCATGGGCTGCGCGCCGTCCACTGTCGGCCAGCAGTACGATAGCACTTCTTCGGCTCTCCCCAGCGGTGGAGGGTCGTCGGCAAGGCGTGGCGTTGCTTCCTTCTTAGCGCACTTCTCGGCAGGGGGTGCGCACTCGTCAGCAGCGTCGATAAGGCCGCGCAACGCAGCAGCAATTACAGCGTCCTACAGAAGAATAACCAAAGCAGCAATTAGGTCTACAGAACACTAGCCAAACGTTAGTCATTCAAACGTTCTCGCTCCCCTTCTTCGTCACGACCCGCACCTCACGGACCGTATACGCATCCATTATGCCACCCCACACGACCTTGTGTATGGTCAACTCCAAGACGGTGCCAACCAGGCTCGCCACAAAGCTACTGCGCAACTGGTCGGGCAACAGGGCCGACACATGGTCGGCATTGTAATCGCCTATCGCCGAAATAGCTTCGTCGAACAGGGTGATCCAAATGCTGGCCTCCGTGTCGGTGTCCTTTTCGTCTTCCACCAAAACGCGCACCGAAAAATACGTCTTCGTCGTTGTCTGTATGCCGTGTACAGCGCACGCCTGACCACCACTTACTAGACCTCTCACTTTGCGCTTGCAAATGCCACAGCCCGTGTACGTGCATTTGCTTTTCCAAGCCACCCCAACGATTGTTAGCGGGGTAACAATCTTATACGTGCCATCGCACGACAGCACGAACTCCTTCAACGACACTTCGTCGGGCGCACTCACCACGGCCTCGAAAGTAGGCGCCTCGTTGGCCGTCGGAAGCGCCTTCGCACTGGCCTCCGACGCCGGCTTCGCTTTGCCACCCGACGCCACCGTTGGCACCTCCCTCAGCTTGCTGCCTCTCTTTGGTGGCGCCTCTCCGTGCGCGACAGGCGGGGACATGATCAACAACGCTCTGCAACAACAACAAAACGGCAACGATGGCAACACGACAGCGACAATATTTAGACGTTCTCCGCCCGGTTCCTATATAAGCGCGTTGCACGCGGCCCGCACACAGCCCCCGTGCCCAAACGCACGCGAGCCACAAAGCGGCCGACTCTTACAAGGTTACTAAACCTGAAAAAAATCTCTCGGTCAGTCTAGTGCACTAACAGAATGCCACTTTTATTTCCTAATATAAAGTCACCATAAGATTCTCTAGACCCCACTGACTATTATAGGTCGCTTAGTTTGCTCACATTTCACATTTAACGGTCGTTTTAAAGACTTACAAACAGTTACATAAGCGCTTTATATAAACAGTGACGTCAGCACCTTATGTAAGGCTATGGCGTACGTGACTAGGGGGCCGCGTGCAAAACAGCGGCTCAACAACTGCGCAATTCATTTCTCACTATGGAGCCAACCGAACAAGTTGGTAATTATGCGGCCAATTCTCATCAGGGGCAAAACAGGTACGTTTTGCTAACTCACTGACTTTCATTGCTAACTCACCTAACACTGACTTTCATCGCTCACTTTCTTTTATAACGTTCACTATTTTTTCAGCGATCCGCCTCTCCAAAACGCCGGACTCGGTACGCCCCAAGTCGACGTGAATACGCCTCCCCAAGTCGACGTGATTGCGCCTCCCCAAGCCGGCTCTATGCGTCTACCCCCACCACAAAGCCGCCCCGGCACAAGGTACGTTTAACGATAATTTACCTTTATTTTGCAGACTTTCGATAAAAAGCTATAGCGTCCCACTATTTACAAACGCCCCGCTATCGACTTATTGTTTTTTTACAGGGCCTAACCTAACCAGAGACGCACCGTTACTTTAATACTTTTTTTCATACTTGCAGACGAAACATTGCCGGCTTCGATACCCTACATATAGGACGCGGACAAACCCTTGCGAGACCCTCGCATCGAAACGGCTTTATTCATAGATCGCATAGAATAAATTTAACCCCAGCCGATCTGCTTATGATAGATAGAGGATCGCGCGCCGATCGACCTGGGACATTGTACCTTGGGCGTCGCCGACCGCATCACAGCCCTTAACACTGTTTCCGTCTCCACAGATGAACCCCCGTGCGCCAGTATCACTAATTAAACTTTTCCTCATTCCCCTGCAGAAACCTCTACGTGATAGATCGGAGCCTTGTGCATCGACGCTATGATATCGGCCGGGGCACTACACTGCACCATGTTGGTCCTTCCCCCCGCCCGATCACGTTCACCTCAGCCCGATGCCGTCACCAGCCCCTATTGGCCGTTGAGCCGCAACGACGGCCACCACCCGAACAAGACAGTGACGATTCACTCGAAGAGTTCGAGGAGAACTTCGACGATGACTTCTACCCCGGCTACACTGATTTAGAAGTTATTGCGCCCGGCAACCCCTTCCCAGACACTTTCGCACAGCCATTCTCATTTGCGGATATTTTTCCAGCCCCTGATATTCTACCCCCCTCATTTGCCCCACCCATCCCAGCACATCTTTCCGTGCATTTATCCTTTCCGCCACAACCCCCGGGCCGACACGGCTTTGGTCCCCCACCATGATAAATGATTGTACCAATACAATTTATTTCTCACCGTTTATTGTGTCCGTGTTTCCTTTCACATCCGCCAGCATTCCAAATCACACACGAATAATTCCGCCTATCCACCTATTCGTCGTTGCAACAACGCCCAACACACAAGCTTAATACACGCGCACAGGCCAATCTGACAGCGCCGGGCCCCCAGCTGCTATAACGATATTGCACGCATATCAGTGCCCACCAAATGTGTTTCCAACTTACACACGATAAAGCCAGCGAACACCACAAGCTAAATACGCGCACACACAGACCACCAACTGCAATAACACACGAATAATTCCACCTATATTAATACGCGCACAGGCCAATCTGACAGCTCCAATATTGCACCGCAATTGCACGCGTATCCATCAGCGGTGCCACAGCTAGCACTGACCGGCAATATCCACATCAGTGAGCACCACGAAAAATCCGGCCTTCCGTGCCGCAGCCAGCACTGACACATCGGTGCCAGAAGCTTATTACAAGCGTGCGCTTCGAAAAACATTTATCCGTCAAACCAATGCACATAAAATCCTGCAGCCTGACATTCGACACCACCATTTGCCAGTGAGACGTGAAAACCAGGCCACCAGGCGTAATCTAAACCGCGCGGCCCCACCTCCACCACCGCACCGTTCTAGAAGCTTCTAGAAGGTTCTAGAACCTTCCCGCGCGTCATTATTTTAAACTCGCTGATCTCCAGGGGTGTCACTTCACTCTAAAATCTTTCCCACCTCCCGTGCACGTAATTAATACTAATAGGTCACTATTTACTATTTTTAGTCATTGCTAACGTTCTCCTCCGATAATTGCGCTACTCATTTGTTACTAATTAGTACTTAATTAATTAATTATTTAATTACCCTATTTAGTACCTGATTAGCCACTAGAGGTCGTCATTCCCCCTAATTATTCCATCTTTATTCAGTAGATGGCGACACCCTCTTTCTCATGACCCCCATCAATCACTTTTTGACGTTGCTAAATCATACTGATAAAAAACGTAGGAATTCTACTTATAAAAAACGAAAAAGCCTTTGATCTTAGGTCACTTCCGGGGATGGCGAACCTCTTACCACTACTGACAGCTCGCCGTTCAACGTCTGTGTAATGCATCGTTACAATGCGACGCCAAATCCAACTTCCACGTACACAACCATTATGCCCAAATGAATAAACTTTCACAATACCTTACAGGTGCTCTTCTGGCTTCTAGGCTGTGATGCCTCTTACGCCAGCTCTGATGTTTGTCGTCAAACTATATGGTGCGTATGCGTCTGACGAGTTGTTCCAAAGTAGGGTTTGTAGCAACAGCCAATATCGGCCACCATACTTCATGTTTGTCTTTATCCCAAAGCATGATGGGATACGACATGTGATGTCAATGTCAAGTTTGTGTTGAATAACGATGGTTCAGCGTCTGTCAAAAAAGACTCACTTACGAATTCTATATGGTGGCAGCGGGTTTTAAAACACCCACAGTCGACGCTAATACAACAAGGTAAACATGAGCATACCTGGGGAGAATCCTACGGTTCAGCCAGCGCAGAATATTGCGCCCACTGGCATCCAGCTTGACATTCCACTGCCGGGAAAGTTCGATGGCGCAAGTAGCCCTCAACAGGCTGAACTTTGGCCTAAGTGGCTAAAGCGGTTCGAACGCTATAGCTTAGCATCAGGGCTGAAAAATAAGCCAAATGCAGATCAAGTCAGCATCCTACTCTACAGTATGGGGACTGTGCAGACGATATACTGTCTAAGCTGACGGTAAACGAAGAAACCGATGCGTATGACGATGTGAAGATGGCGCTGAACGAATACTTCAAGGTAAGACGAAACGTCATTTGTGAGCGTGCGAGGTTCAATAAAAGAACTCAGTCACCAAGTGAATCGATTGACACCTTTATACAAGACTTGTACAAGCTGTCAGAATTCTGCGACTACGGCAATCTGCGAGAGGATCTAATCAGGTATCGAATCGTCGTAGGCGAGTTCAGTGATGCTTTATCTGATACGCTACAAGGGAAGTCCGATCTGTCGCTGAAAAACGCGATAGAAATTAGCAGACAAGCAGAGGCAAGAAAACAAAATAGAGAATTTGTTAGAGAGAACACAGTTGCTAGCAAAACTGTTGATTTTGTCAAACCGTCTCACCCAATAAACTATCTCAAAGCCGGTACAAAGCACAAACCTAAGAACTACAACAACGCAAAAACAAATTCTGCTACAACAGGCACACACAACACATGCAAATGGTGTGGCAGCAGTCGACACGGTCGACAACAATGCCCTGCAAGAGAAGCTATTTGTCGCAATTGCCAAAAGAAAGGACACTTTCACTCTGTCTGTCGAGGTGTGAAACAACCGTCAAACCGGGTCAACGAAGTGCAACAGCTCGAGTGTGTCGACTTGCCGTACCTCGGTTATGTTGGGGCACGAGACGACACAGAACACTGGTCAGCTGAGGTGGAGGTCAATGGTCACGCCACAAAGTTCAAACTAAACACGGGTGCAGCTGTCTCTGTGGTCAGCGATCAAGAGGCGTGGCTTAATACAAAAAAGCTGCTACCGACAAAGCAAGCACTACGTGGTCCGGGCGGCACACTTCTAACAGTAATGGGAGTGATCAAGGCAAAACTGCGCTATCGTAACAAATCACTCGATGAATTGGTGTACGTCATTAGACACCAAGAATATTCTCTACTCAGTCGGCGAGCGTGTATCGGTCTTGACTTGGTCGCACGTGTCGACAACGTCCAAGAAACAACGAGTCAGAAACCAAACTACCGCGCCGGGTACAGCCTCTCTTCAAAGGCATCGGTAAACTGAGAACCGAACATCACATCACGCTGTGCGCAGACGCCACACCAGTCTGTTTGTACACCGCAAGGAAAATCGCCCATCCTCTACTTCCACAAATAAAATCTGAGATTGAGTCGATGGTGCGACAGGAGATCATATCGGCGGTGACCGTGCCGACAAGATGGTGCTCCGGCATGGTTCCTGTCCAGAAAGCAAACGGCTCCGTGCGGATCTGCGTAGATCTGACGCAACTGAACAAGTCAGTACAGCGAGAGATACACCCGATGTCATCAGTGGACGAAAGCCTTGCAAAGTTGGGCAGCAGCAAAGTCTTCTCGAAGCTTGACGCCAACAGCGGCTTTTGGCAGCTTCCGCTTGACGACGAGTCGCGGCTGCTGACGACTTTCATCACACCACATGGTCGCTACTGCTTCAACCGGCTACCATTCGGGATCAGCTCCGCTCCGGACATTTTCCAACGAACAATGTCGATCATTCTAGAAGGACTCGAGGGGGTCATCTGTCACATGGACGACATTCTCATTCACGCCACAGACCAAACAGAGCATAACAAACGTGTGAGAGCCGTTCTTGGTCGCCTTCAGGAAGCTGGACTCACACTGAACGCAAACAAGTGCGAGTTCTCCAGGAGCTCTATAACGTTCCTTGGTCAAATTGTCGATGGCTCCGGCATTCAGGCCGGCTCGCTGAAAACGACAGCAGTCACACATTTTCCGACTCCAACGACGGTCAAAGAACTGCAACGTTTCATGGGCATGGTGAATCAGATGGGAAAGTTCATCCCAGGGCTGGCTGAGTACAATGAGCCGCTACGCCAACTACTGCGCAGCGACAATATCTGGTTGTGGGGTGACGCACAGGAGAAGTCATTCCAGCGAGTGAAAGACGCCCTGGTCGCGCCCGAGACACTCGCCCACAACGACCCAAAACACCCCACAATCATTGCAGCAGACGCCTCGTCGACAGGCATTGGGGCGGTCCTGCTACAAGTGCAAGATGACACCAAGCGTCGTCCAGTTTGCTATGCGTCGCGATCGCTGAGTGACACTGAGAACCGCTACGCGGTAATCGAGAAGGAGGCCTTGGCAGCGACTTGGGCATGTGAAAAGTTCAGCGAGTACGTGCTTGGGTTACGGCTCACACTCGAGACAGATCATCGTCCGTTAGTGCCATTGTTGAACACCACCGAACTATGCAAAATGCCGCCAAGGATACAAAAGTTTCGCCTACGGCTGATGCGATTCGCACCGTACGTCCGGTACGTGCCGGGAAAGCACCAAACAACAGCCGATGCCCTCTCGGATACGCCGGTAGAAGCGCACGCATCAGAGGACAAACTGTTTGTCGCAGAAGTCGAAGCGTTCGCACAACAGACGGTGAACATTCTCCCGGCAACGAACAAACGCCTACGGGAAATAGTCGACGAGCAGAAAGTAGACGAGGAATGCAGTAAAATCCGAGAATACTGTCTTCATGGATGGCCTGCATATATGCCAAACCAGCCGCTACTACGTCAATACTGGGAGAGCAGGAGCCATCTGGCGATCGTTGATGACATTCTCCTATATGACGAACGCATCGTCATTCCTCGAGCATTGAGACTGGACGTCCTTGACTGTCTCCACCAAGGGCATCAGGGCATAACGAAATGTCGGGCCAGAGCGCGTGCATCTGTGTGGTGGCCGGGTCTGTCGACGATGATCGAGGCAATGGTCTCAAAGTGCGTAACGTGTGCGAAAGATCGACCGGTGCCAACTGAACCATTGATGGCTTCGTCATTCCCATCTCGTTCTTGGGAGAGGCTTGCGATGGACTTGTTCGAACTCCGTGGGAAAGTGAGTCTCATCGTGATCGACTACTACTCGCGGTGGATCGAGAGCAAATGTCTCGACGACATGTCGTCGGAGAGCGTAGTGCACGTGCTGAAGGAGATCTTCGCAACACATGGTATTCCCGACATCATCATTTCGGACAATGGCCCTCAATTCAGTGCAGCGACCTTTCGTCAGTTCGCAATGCATTATGGGTTTGTGCATGTGACGAGGTCTCCGCGATACCCTCAATCGAATGAAGAGGCAGAACGGGCAGAGCGCACGATGAAGGGGGTTCTGAAGAGGAACGAAGACGTACACGTCGCTCTCATGGCGTACAGATCGACGCCGCTTCAGAATGGCCTGTCTCCGGCAGAAATGCTCATGGGCCGACGACTTCGCACTCTGCTACCCGTCCTTCCTAGCACACTGAAACAGAGGGGTCCTGGCGACGAATGCCTGCAAAAGAAGGAGAGCGTGCGTCGTTCCGACCAGCAGCATACCTTCAACTTGCGACACAAAGCGCGTGACTTGTCAACGCTACAGCCAGGCGATCCAGTTTGGATCCGAGACCAACACCGCCAAGGTCTAGTTGTGAGTCGAACACCTGAGCCGCGATCGTACTTGGTGAAGACCGACGTCGGCACTGTGCGTCGCAACCGTAGAGCGCTGGTGCAGACTACAGGGTCTCGCGCTGGTGACGACTCCGACGGTCAGCGGACACTGCCTGCACACATCGCTACAACTGCTGTCCTCGCGACACCCGCTGCTGAGATGCAGCTGTCAGCTACACCAGCGAAGAGTGCTTCACGTCCTTCTAGTGAGACATCTTCACTCTCTGAACCAGCGGCACCTGAAAGGGTGACTCGGTCGGGGAGAAAGGTGAAACCACCGAAGCGTTTAGACTTGTAAAGTGCATTACTTCTACTAGTCAGAATCATGAACACTAATAGCTGTTCAGACATTTAATTAAAGTTCACTAATAATGTTAACTACTAATCAGACAACGGTTATGTCATACACACGTAATTCATTCTGACTTTCAGTGTTATTGTTTCTACGTATATGATGTTCAATATACTCGGTGGGAGGTGTAGCAACAGCGAATATCGGCCACCATACTTCATGTTTGTCTTTATCCCAAAGCATGATGGGATACGACATGTGATGTCAATGTCAAGTTTGTGTTGAATAAAGATGGTTCAGCGTCTGTCAAAAAAGACTCACTTACGAATTCTATAGGGGTGGGGCTGTGTAATCGAGCTTAATTGTTTTTTTTTACCATAATTTGCCTAATTTTCCCTCAAAGGACTGGACTGATGGAGCCTCTACCACAAACTGTGAGAGGCTGTTCCATACGTCCGTGCATCGGTGTATAAATGATATTTTTTTAAGTTTAACCGACATCGTCCATTGAATATGTTTAGGTGATGCCCTCTCGTGCATGATTCATTATCCCTCAAAGTTATAAAGTTCGATGTCACAGCTGTATCATATTTCTCTGTTAAAATCTCATACATTTCAATCATGTCTCCTCTGAGGCGACGATATGACAGAGTTGGTAATTTTAGTCTTTGCAGACGTTCATTATTTGCAAGATCTTTAAAACCGGGAATTAATTTGGTTGCTCTACGCTGAACATTTTCAAGAGCTGTAATGTGTTTCATTAAGAACGGAGCTCATACTTGATTTGCATATTCAATATGCGGACGGACGAGAGATTTAAAAACAGTAGAAAAACGCTGTTCATCCATGTAATCAAAAGTGCGACGAATTATCCCCATCATTGAATTGGATGTATTCATTTTTTCCGACATATGTGCCTCGACGTTACGTGATCAGTCAAAAGTTACGCCAATATCCTTCACCTTATCCATATTTGCCAGCGTTATATGATTAGGTCCCAGTGTGTAGCTGTCAGTTCTTATGGTTGATGATCCTATTCTCATATGGCAGCATTTGTCTGAGTAGAACTTTAAGAGAGATTCGTATGTCCAAAGTTATGCATGGGTAAGATCTTGTTGAAGCCTTGTGCAATCTTCTTCGGTATAAATTTGATGGTAGAGCTTCACATCATCCGCAAACAGGAATACTTCAGAGCTCTTTATAACATCAGGTAAGTCATTAATAAGTATAACGTAAAGTAGGGGGCCAATCACCGATCCTTGTGGTATGCCGCTGATGACATCAAGCCAATCTGAAAACGAATTATTGACCCTTACACGTTGTCTTCTATGGGCAACCCAGCTTAGCATATTTCCTTGAATTCCATTGCTCTGGAGTTTCTCTTATAAGTCGTAGATTTTGAACTTTGTCAAATGCTTTAATAAAATCACAGTACACTACACCAATACACCCACCGTTATCTAATGTTTAATATCTGTAGTGTTTAGTGGTGGTATCTCTGACTATTCCCTCCATTATTTTCCCTACTATACTCGTTAGACTGACAGGCCGGTAGTCCTGCGCTTGATTTTTGTTTCCTGTCTTGTGAATTGCAGACATGTTTGCTGTTTTTCAGTTTGTGGGTAGTATGCCTGTTTTCAGCGACGTGTTAAAAATTATGGATAATGGAGTGCTGATACTCTCTCCCAATTCGTTTAGGACACCAGGATGGAGGCCGTCAGGTCCTGGTGATTTGAATGTTTTTAGTTTCTTTAGCTTCAATGCCACTATTGATGGAATGATAGTGCAAGATTAAAATTTGTTATGACATCTTGTTGGCTCCACCAGAATGTCTCTTTCTGGCTCTCTCGTAAATACGGAAGAGAAATGATTTGCCAATACCTGTGCTTTTTCCAAATCTGTCAGATCATCCTTTTCTTTGCGTTTTTATTATGTTGAGTATTCCCATTCTTGTGTTCATTTTTGCCAGAACTTCTTGGGATTCTGTTTTATTTGATTTATGATATCTTTTTCATACAGTTCTGTGCCTTTCTTGTCAGTCTCCTGACCTGATTTCAGAGTTGACAAAATTCCTGATAAGTTTGGGCATCTTTAGAGAGAAGATATTTTTCCACAACCTGTTTTTTCTTTTGATTTTGGTTCGGATTTTCACGTCCAGTGGAACTGGATATTTTCGAGCTCTTTCCATTATCATCTTCTTTGGTATGCATTTTTCTTCTGCATATCTAAGTTTAGAAGTAAATATATCCCATTGGGTTTGCACATCCTCCTGGTGATTGGAAAATTCACCCTCCCAATCAATGTTTAGCATGTCTTTCATTTTAGTGTAATCCCCCTTGTCGTATTTATAGACAGTTTTGCTGATTGGTTCATAGACTGGCATGCAGTTGAGAACCACCTTGATAATAGAATGGTCACTTCTTCCTAGTGCTGAGGCTGTTTCAATTGTTGAAATCTCTGTCTCTTCATTAGTGAGGACAAGGTCAAGGAGTGCTTGTTCAGTTGTACCTCTACCTCTACCTCTAGTGGGCTCTGTGATATGTTGCACAAAGTAACAGTCTCGAAGTTTCTCAATAAATAAAAATTCTTTATTCTCAGAACTTGCTGTTGTTGTAGTAAAATCTCCAAGTAGTAGAACACGTGCAAATGTTTTCTCACTTATTTGATCAAGTAGTTTGTTAAGGTTGTCATTGTTCTCGCTGGTATTGTTTGGACTTCTTTAAAAGGAGCCTATGAGAAAAGTGTCTTTCCCTTTCGGTTTTAAAATGCAAAACTCTGCTTCACTGAACTCAACATCAAACTGGTGAACTTGAAATGGCAACGAATTGTGAAGAAACAAGATCATTCCTCTGCCTGTGTCCTCACTAATATTCATAGTTTCCATAGAATATCCTTCCAAGTTGTATTCTTGTGTGGTAAGTTGTCTTTTATAATTTTTGGTTTAACTTCTGACACTGCTATAACCTATGGTGGAGTTGAATGTTTTGTTATTGTACATTTTAGTTCAGTTCAGTTTTTCCTTTGTTAGCACATCAGCATTTGAATACCATACAGTTATTTCTCTGGCACTGGCATTGAAGTGCTTCTCTGTGATAGGTATAATGACGTTCAGCGATGCACAAACACTCGATCCAGCCTGATCGGCTAACTCACCAACTGGTGTTTATTGGGCGTAGTGATACATGCGATAATGTAGTTCGCTATAGCAATTATGGTATGTGCTATATCACAACATCTCCCTCTGCAGAAATAAAAGTGAACGATATACATAGAACTAGAACAATAACTATGAATATTGTAATTGTATAGTCAATTAATAACTAGTCAAAATTACTCATTGTTGAATCTGGCCGGCTTCCTGATCACGCGCCCTGATCGTCGGATCGCTGGTTCGGAGGGCGGTGTGTCAACGGTCGTTGTGACGGGCGCCGCGACCGGTTGGTCGGAGGTGTCGTCGTCGTCCAGCGGGTCACGGAATGTCACGGATCTTGGAGTTGGCGTCAACACCAGCTCTCTCAGATGGGACCTTGTTCTGCGCAGACGCGTGCCATTTGGCGTCTGTACGATGTATGAACGCGGTTCTGTGCTCTGCGCGATGATCTCTCCAGGGCACCATTGGTGTGTTTCCTTGTTCAGGATTCGCACGCGTTGCCCAGCATGCAGCGGAGCGAGCTCTGGACCCGCGTGTCGGTCGTGGTCCCGTATCATTCGATCTCTGCGTCGCTCGAGTTGCTCGTTGTTCGATTGCTGGCTCTGCATCAGCGTCGGGTGGTGACTCGGTAGGGTAGTGCGCACAGGTCTGTTGAACAAGATTTCACTCGGGCTAGATAGATGACTATCCAGCGGCGTGCATCGATGGTGTTGTAAGGCAATTAGCACGTCGCTGCCCGTCTTCGCACATTTCTGTATGATCGCTTTCACCGCCCTGACCTGTCTCTCAATGAGTCCGTTGGATTGAGGATATCTGGGTAATGTTGTAGTGTGTTTGACGTTCCACTTCTTACACATGTCGTGGAATGGTTGCCCTACATACTGTGGGCCATTGTCAGTCACTATTTCCAGTGGTGGTGAGAACATGCTGAACCATTCTGCTGACATGTTCGCGATGGCAGAACTGGTTGTTGACTGCATCTTCTGGACGAGGTAGAACTTTGAATGAAAGTCGCTAATCAGCAGGTAGTTGTTTCCTTTGACCTGGAACATGTCGCTTGCCACTTTAGTCCACGGTGTTGATGGTACGTCGTGGGCGAGGAGAGGTTGTTGTCGGTGTTCTGGCTGATTCTCCTGGCAGGCTGCGCAGGTTTTCACCATTGTCTCAATGTCTTTGTGAATGTTTGGCCAGTAAACTGATTCACGCATCAGTCGTTTGGCCTTCTCGATTCCGAGATGTGCTTCGTGGAGCTGGCCTAGGATGCCTTTCCTCATCGCCTCAGGAATGATGACCTGTCTCCCTTTGAAGATGACGCCATCAGAGATGCCAATTTCGTCGCGATAGGACCAGTATTGGCGAAGGTCCTGTGGCAGATCTCTGATCGTGTCGGGCCACCCGCTGTAGACCACTTGCTGGAGGGCTCGCAGTGTGCGGTCTGAGGTGGACAACTATCGAAGCTGAGCACGTTTGTCGATGCTAAAGTTGATTAGATCGATGCTGTCGATGACGTTTTCCTCTTCTTCATCTTGCACGACAGCATCCACAGCCACGTCCAGTGGGATCTCAGCGTTGTTCTTCGGGTTGGGGAGCCTCGACAGAACGTCGGCAATGATCATCTTGTTGCCTGGTCGATACACAAGTTGGAAGTCGTACCCCTGTAGCTTGATCAGGAGTCGCTGGAGACGTGGAGGTGCACTCTTCAGCGGCTTGTTGTGTATCGTTATCAAAGGCTTGTGGTCTGTTATGACAACAAACTGCTTTCTGAACAGGTAGGTGTGGAATTTCTGGATGCCATTTACGATCGCTAGTGTCTCACGTTCGATGTTCGAATAGGCTGACTGGGCTGGGGTGAGTGTCTTCGATGCGAACGCCACGGGTTTGTTGTTCTGCACCAGACAGGCACCCAACCCTTTCTGCGATGCGTCGACTTCCAGCGTCGTTTCCTTCTGTGGATGGTAGTACGCTAGACATGATTCGTTGCTGATACATCTCTTCAGATCGTCATAGGTGTGTTGGTGGTCCTCGTGCCACGCGAATGGTACGTCTTTCTTGAGGAGTTCTCTCAAGGGTGCCACCTTGTCCGCAAAGTGAGGTATGTACGCTGCAAGGTAGTTCATCAGGCCGATGCATCGCTGCAGGTCCTCCTTGTCCTGAGGGGTCGGCATCATGCGTAAGTCCTCAATCTTGCTCGGGTCCGGTCTAATTCCGTCTTGGCCGTAGACTGACCCGAAGAAGACGATCTCGTGGGTCTTCACGACACATTTCTTCGAGTTGAAGACGAGACCTTCTTCACTAGCGACCTGCATCAGTCTCAGCAGGTTCTTGTCGTGCTCCACGTCGTCTCGACCATACACGACTACGTCGTCTGCGATGCCGACGCAACCTGGCGTCCTGGCTAGTATGCGGTCCATGGCCTGCTGGAATAGGTCTTGGGATACGCACAGGCCAAACGGAAGCCTCTTGTAACAATACCTGCCGAAAGGTGGCGGAAGGTCGTCAGTTCCTGACTGGCCTCGTCGAGGTGGATGGACCAATACCCAGCCTTGGCATCCATCGTGGAGAAGACGCGTGCCTCTGCAAACTCAGGATTGAGCTCTTCTAGAGTCGGTATTTTGTGTGGGCACCGCTTGAGGCTGTCGTTGAGACGCTTGGGGTCTAGGCAGACTCTCAACGAACCATCCCGCTTCACAGTCGTGGTGATTGATGAGCACCAGTCCGTGTGGTACTCGATCTTGCGGATGATACCATCACTCTCCATATTGTCCAATTCTCGTTGGAGTTTCTCTTTGAGGTGAATGCTGCACTTGCGTGGTGCATCGATTGATGGTTGCACATCTGGTTTCAGTACTAGGCTAGCCTTCCCATCGAAGCTACCTATGCGGTCGAACTGCTCTGGAAAACGCCTCTTCAGATCATCCACGGACTTCACGGTCACCGCATGTTGGGTTGTTTTGTCTCTCGACTTGAGTGCATTGATGGTGACGATTTTCAGCTGTTCACATGCTCGCAAGCCTAAGATTGCTGGCCCGTCGACATCGACGACGTAGAATTTGTATTTTCTCCACTGGCATTCTTTGTACTGGCAGAGTATTTTAATTGCACCGCAGCATTTTATCTCGCCACCATTGTAGGCTGTCAGCGTAGTGTTCGGTACGGGCTCAACTTTGGTTGTCCACTGGTCACCGTACATTTGTCGTGCTATGCGTATGGGCAGTGTGTTGCCCGAAGCGCCAGTATCAACCTTCAGTTTGAGTTCGTGGACGCCCTTCATGTCAGCGCACACAATATTAAGTTGAGCGTACACTTCGTCACGTGGAGTGTCTGTGCAGCGACCCGGGTTTTCTGTCGTCATCGTGCTGAACGACTTCGTGTAGACTTCGCCTTCACTTTCACTTTCGTAGTCCGGGTTCTCGTTTTCTGTTTGGTAGCCGGAAAGTTCATGGATTGGTTTATGTGGTCTGCGGCGACTGTCACGTCGGCTTCGGCTCTTTGGCTGGCTATCACGTCGTTTGCGATACCTTTGTTGTTCATCTTTCTGTTTCTTCCTACAGCACTTGGCCCAGTGCCCGATGCCATCGCAGTGCTTGCATCTGTCTTTGTATGCAGGGCACTGCCTCGGTGCGTGTGACAATGCACAGTTTCTGCACGCGTTTCGGTGCTTTACCTCACTGATTGACGTGTGATGTGTGGATAATGTTTGTAGGGACGCTTTTCCGGCGGCTATGGCCTCGTACTTGCGTGCCTCTTGCAGTACACTCCTCATGTCGTACCCTTTGTTTTGGTCTAGCAAATGCTTCTGCAACAGTTCATGAGGTGTACTCGCTATGATGAGCTCAATGACTCGCTCCACTAGCTCACATTCATCAAAGTCGCACAAACTGCCTTTATGACGCGCTCTGTTGACAAACTCGTCTGTACTTTCTCGCTCTGTTTGACGAAATGTCATCAGTTCCATTCTGTGGATGCAAAAGTTCGCCCGTATGTCTAGTTGGTCTTCAAACAGCTGATAGAGTTTTGCGGGATCTTGCTTGTCTGTGTCTGATAGCATTGACGCATTTAAACGCTTGAGTCCTTCATTACTAACAGCAATCTGAATTTTGATTGCCTGTTTAGCTGGGTCAATGACATTCTCGTCTGTGGGTATCAATGTCATTCGCTGTTTAAAGAGTTTGAATGTATCTGCGATGTTATCGCCTTCCCAGTTCATAGTTGGGTATTTTGCCATTGTTAGCTGGTTATGTGTTGCACAGTGTGTAAGGTATAGCTACTGTAGCCTGGCGACCGCTTTATGGTTCCGGCTTTACGTAGGCTTACATAAAACTAACACTGTCACAGTTCACAAAGACGCTAACGGTGTGCATGTACGATGCTGTCGCCTCCTGGTGATCAGTTGACTTCTCCGACGTTGGTGGCGCCTTCTGGTCTGTCACGTCGGCTTCGGCTCTTTGGCTGGCTATCACGTCGTTTGCGATACCTTTGTTGTTCATCTTTCTGTTTCTTCCTACAGCACTTGGCCCAGTGCCCGATGCCATCGCAGTGCTTGCATCTGTCTTTGTATGCAGGGCACTGCCTCGGTGCGTGTGACAATGCACAGTTTCTGCACGCGTTTCGGTGCTTTACCTCACTGATTGACGTGTGATGTGTGGATAATGTTTGTAGGGACGCTTTTCCGGCGGCTATGGCCTCGTACTTGCGTGCCTCTTGCAGTACACTCCTCATGTCGTACCCTTTGTTTTGGTCTAGCAAATGCTTCTGCAACAGTTCATGAGGTGTACTCGCTATGATGAGCTCAATGACTCGCTCCACTAGCTCACATTCATCAAAGTCGCACAAACTGCCTTTATGACGCGCTCTGTTGACAAACTCGTCTGTACTTTCTCGCTCTGTTTGACGAAATGTCATCAGTTCCATTCTGTGGATGCGAAAGCTACTGTAGCCTGGCGACCGCTTTATGGTTCCGGCTTTACGTAGGCTTACATAAAACTAACACTGTCACAGTTCACAAAGACGCTAACGGTGTGCATGTACGATGCTGTCGCCTCCTGGTGATCAGTTGACTTCTCCGACGTTGGTGGCGCCTTCTGGTGATCAGCTTTGACAACTTCTTCGACGTTGTCTGCATCTGCGTGACGCCATTTTGTTTGACTTTCGTTTCAACTAACCGTTTCGTTTGCGGCTTGTTAAGCTGGTAGCGCATTCAGTAACAATAGTTATAGTTCGTACACTGTTACCGCTGTTTGTAGTCGATATTCGCTCGTTTTTACCGCTGCCACCATGAAGTGCGTCTATATGATAGGTATAATGACGTTCAGCGATGCACAAACACTCGATCCAGCCTGATCGGCTAACTCACCAACTGGTGTTTATTGGGCGTAGTGATACATGCGATAATGTAGTTCGCTATAGCAATTATGGTATGTGCTATATCACAACAGGCATTGGCACTTGCTGTGCAAGAGTTTGGTTGGTAATTTCGCCCCTCTTTTTTACATTGATGATCTACCTTTCTCCTGGGCGCCCTCTTACCAGGTAAACAAAATGTGTTGTCTGTTCCTGCTGTATTTTTTTGCCTCCTTCTCCAGTAGTCGCTCCTTCTCTCTGTCGTCCTTGCTCATGTCGTGCTTTATAACCATTCCACTGAATGGTTGTCCTTTGTTTTTCAGTTTGTATAAGTTTTTCATGACTAAAGCTTTTTTGTCCTCTTCTGCATGGGAAGGTTACAAGTAACGGACGAATTCTTGTTCCCTCTGTTTCCATTTCCTTTCTTTATTTATTCCCTAATCTCCTTACTTGTAGGCCTTCAGTTGATATTTATCATCTGTAGTGTATCCTGACATTTCCTTCATTAGCTTCCTGTCATGAATAGTGTTGACTTCTTTCAAAGTGCTGGTCCTCTCGGCTCTGGCAAATTGTATACCCCAATGTTCTTTATTCTGGTCATTCGGTCATTTATTTGAGTGCACCCAATGGCGACCACGTCATCTTTGTTTATGACTGGTTCTGCGTATGTTGCATTAGTAATTCATGTGATGCCTGAGATTGCAGTTTGGATACTTTTGAGACTGTCTCCTCAGTCAAGTTCATTGACTCTGGTTTGAAATGCTTTTTTTATATTTTCCATAGCAGTCAATTTCTTTTCAAACTTGTCTTGACGCTAGTGCACGATAAGGATGTGCAACATGTCATTTACTCAACATAATAGTGTACGTTTTATTGAAAGTGGTCATTAATCACGACACAAATCTAATACGACCAATAAAGAAGACTCGCGTATGGTCGCGTGAAGTTTTTAATCGAAAACGAGACGCGACACACGCCTTTTTGAAAATATTCTACCAAAGCAATTAGATACCAAGCACAATCACTTGGCGATACGCCATTTAAAATTAGATGGTGGAGTCATCTACTGGACAGAATCTACAGCGCAACAAATATGACCACCGAGCCAGGACGGAATCCTTTTGGTGGCTCATGTTGTGCCGTGTTTGGGTGTAACAACAGTTCACTAAAAACACACAAAAAACATTTCTTTACATTTCCAAAATACCCAACAAGATAAGGCAAATAGGTATAATTTTTGTAACGGTACCGGTCCATTTGTTCGGGCCGCCAACTAAATTGACACTGGTGTCGTGTAATCATAAGATTACTGAGTTCCCAAGACCCATCTACATACTGATTTGAATAAGCTGTTTAAATAAAACCCGGAACCACTATTTGTTTAAAAATGCCAGTATTCGAAATCAGTAACATTTATTTGATCGACTGAATGCAAACAAACGGTTAGAAACGTTGTTTTATACAATGAAATGTCGGTGACACTAATTAACGCACCACGGCCCGGGCACGGTCCCGGACGCCACCGGATTTTGTATATATGTTCAAAAATCTTCACTGTGCGGTTGGAATACTAGATGGAACACACTGCATGTGTAAATATCATCAGACAGTTGGATAACTTTCCTGTGGCGATTACAACGATATAGTTACATACAATTTAGTCCACAAAATAATACATTTGTATGTTTGTTTACATCGATGTGGTGCATTCTGCTGCCACCTATCCATCCTATCGTATTGTTTAATAAACCATTTCTGAGAGGTCTGTGAGACTATTTGTTTATCAATAGTAAAAAAGTAGTCGTTGTCTGACATGTATCATGTTCTGTTGAAGTAATAGCATATTTAATATATATATATATATATATATATTAAAATGCTATTATATTTACAACGTGCTTTATATATATATATATAAAGCACGTTGTAAATGTAATACAAACCATAAATGCCTTGATTAGTTGTAGCATCATTCGTTTCATTGTGTTATACCTCTCAAGTATCACAATTATGATGAATTTATGTGTGACATAATGCATTATAGAATTCCATACTGCTCTCTTGAGTAACAGAGGCAGGGATGTGAAAATTATTTCACAAGATTTGCATGTAGAATCAAAACATTTATCATTATATGATACACGATGGCCTTTTTATTTCAGATATTGTTCGCAATTACGTGCAGTGACACTAATCTTACGCTGATCTGTGTCTGACAGTTAACTGTGAAGGTACCAAACCGCAGAGTCGTCTTAGTATGACACCCATCACATGCCTGCATACGTACACATTTAATGTGGTTCATTATATATCTGATGTCTACATTGAACAGTGTCCACTCAACATGACATGAACATTAATTATAGACATCATGTTGAAGAACACAACGTTATTTTACAAGATACTGAAATATGAACCTTGCTGCACAGATGTTGCAGCCTACTGGCATTAAATTATGAGACAATCAACTTCAAGTATTACAACATCGACTGACAGTGTCAACAACACTGTCACCGTCAACACAACAGCCATCTAATTTGATTCATTGGCAGTGTCTCGGCGCCTGACACTTTTTCGGCGGAGTTGATATTTCCATGGATCGTTTTTGCTAGTAAACTCCAATAATTTGACACCGGCACATCACTTCTCCTCCCTGATTCATTGGGATAGTGAAACATGCGTCTGAGTGGTGACTGTTGCCTCAAATACGTAACGTATTAACCTTTGATTTTTTATATGTTTATATGAGCGTCACAACGCGGTTAACTCATCGACGCCAGACGGCGCCACGCACGTAATAAGCAATGAATTCATCAGAATATGCAACATTTTGCCGAGTTGTAATATTTATGGAAAACATAAAAAAATAATGATGCAGTGGAAATTGTGTTAAATTTATGTAGTGTTTTATAATATAGGTTATATATCGAGTGGTTAGAGTACCGGACTCTCGACTGGAGGGACCGGGGTTCAAATCCCGGCGCCGGGTGAGCTGTGCCAGTGGTTCGGTACTGGTTCGGCTGCCGTGTCGAGACTTGGGCAATTTCGTTCACTCTACGTCTCCCCCTTCCAATCCGCACCGGCCAGCGTGGAAGGATAGGCCAACAACACCAGCATGCAAAGTACAATGAAGCCAAGGCCCCCAGTCCCCAGCAGCATCGAAAGAGTATATGACCAAGGAGGCGGTTTGGGTTAAGTAGGGCTACTTGCAGGGGGTGCTAAGAATCTCAGAGAAGGTAAGTAGATTGAAGATCAGGCAAAGAACAAGCTAGCAGCCGCACAAACAAAGATGGAAAGAAGTATGTTAAACAGCACATATCGGGAGAGAAAAGCAAACATCTGGGTAAGGCAGAAGACAAAGACGTGATAGAACAAATCGGAAGACAGAAGTGAACCTGGGCAGGGCAGGAAGACCGGCGAGACGGTGGAGAGACGAACTAGACGAGTATTGGAAGGGCACCATCTAGCAGAGGATAGCGCAAGACAGGCAAATTTGGAAACGACATGCTGAGGCCTTCGCCCAACCACTGGATACTACGACTGCAAAATGATGATCATGATATATATATATATATTTATAGATATATATCATCATTATCATTTTGTAGCCGTAGTATCCCGTGATTGAGCGAAGGCCTCAGCATATATCAAATATATATATGCGCTATGGGATTACTGCATGGTTTGGCAATATGTCTGTTCAGTTAAAATCACAACTTTCTCGATTGATGAGAACTGCCATGAAAACCACAGGTTCCACATCTCCCATGATCTCCCTTCATGAGATTTTTGAACAGACACTAAGAAGACAGTCAGTCAATATTATTTATGATACTAAACATGTTCTGTATAATGAATTTCAGCTCCTGCCATCTGACAGACGTTATATAACTCCTCGGTGCACGTTTAACAGATACCAACACTCATTCGTGCCACTGTCTATTAAACAACTTAATTCATGATGCCTGCTGCCACAGTGTCACTTGTCGTTTTAGAATAAGTAATGTATATGCATGTATTATTTATTATTTATCTGCTGTTTTTATCGAATGGTTTTATGGTTTTATGTACATATTGAAGTCATGTCTGTTCTCACCCGAAACAAATTTCTCAACTCTATAGTTGAGACAATAAAGCATTATCTTATCTTATCTTATATATACACTTGTATATATATATATATCCTACTACATTTAATACAATTCATCAGAAATTATGCAGTGGAAATTGTGTTAAATGTAGTGTCATGGCAACATCTTAGTTATTATTTTTAATATAAAGAAAAATAATTTTATTTTATTTGATCCAGACATTTGATTATACATACAATACATCCAAGTCAAAAATAAAATTAAAATAATACAAATATATAACCTTATAATAAATAATAGTATAATGCATAAATTACAAAAAAAGTAGGGTCAGGAGACTCCTCTAAGACTAATAGTCGCTATCGAGGAGGAACCTCTTATAATAAAAAAATTAACTGGATTAATACATCACCTGAATCAAATTAATACATCACATGAGTCAAAAAAAGGAAAAGAAAAAAACATGATATGAATATGAGCATGTATGTAATGTGAGCAAGCTTACATGATTATTGTGTTTGTCGTTAAGGCACTGTTTTGTACTGTATAAAGTTGACAGGTGATTGTCGGTTTTTAATTTTGCATATGTATACATGTAGCAATTTTGTCTTGTGCATGTTACGTGATAATTTAGTAACAAAAATAAATGTTAACATACTTGGCAAATCCTTGTGAACTCTGTGTACTAAGCTTTTCTTTGACTGTTATTTAGTCATAGTGGCAAATTATGCTTAAGACATTTCTTTGCAAATTCATGTTTAATTTTATAAGTGTATATTTTATTCTTGACTCTTGTATCGTGATTATGTACCTCATAGTTAAACATTATCCTCCAATTTTGTAAATAAACTGGTAAGTCATTGTGTAAATATTTATAGTAACATTTTAATTGTTGTAATTTAAGGATGTCATCTACTTTTAACAAGTTGAGTTTTTGTGTGAAGTGGTTTGTATAGGAAATATACTTATTTAAGGTAATAATTCTCAGGGTTTTTGAAGTTTTATGAACTGGTCACATGAAGGGATTACATTACATACGCGCAAGTTCAATACAAGGTCTAACCAAATGACTACCTGCTTGACCAAATCACCTCGCGCACAAAATTACTGCGCGTAGCAGTTTATAGTTTAATGATGTCACTGCATCATGATGTCACATGATGGAATTATATTCAAGCGCGAAAGCTCAAAACAAGGTCTAACCAAATCACTACCTGTTTAAAAAACTCACCTCGCGTACATAATTACTGCGCGTACCAATATGTCACTGACCATGACGTCACATGATGGAATTATATTCAAGTGCGCAAGTTCAAAACGATGGATAACCAAATCACTACCTGTATAACCTTCTCACCTCGCGTACAAAATTACTGCGCGTAGCAGTTTATAGTTTAATGATGTCACTGCATCATGATGTCACATGATGGAATTATATTCAAGCGCGAAAGCTCAAAACAAGGTCTAACCAAATCACTACCTGTTTAACCAACTCACCTCGCGTACATAATTACTGCGCGTACCATGACGTCACTGACCATGACGTCACATGATGGAATTATATTACATATGCGCAAGTTCAAAACAAGGTCTAACCAAATCACTACCTGTTTAACCAACTCACCTCGCGTACATAATTACTGCGCGTACCATGACGTCACTGACAATGACGTCACATGATGGAATTATATTCAAGTGCGCAAGTTCAAAACGATGGATAACCAAATCACTACCTGTATAACCTACTCACCTCGCGTACAAAATTACTGCGCGTAGCAGTTTATAGTTTCATGTCACTGCATCATGACGTCACATGATGGAATTATATTACATATGCGCAAGTTCAAAACGATGGATAACCAAATAACTACCTGTATAACCTACTCACCTCGCGTACAAAATTACTGCGCGTATCATGACGTCACTGCATCATGACGTCACATGATTGAATTATATTACATATACGCAAGTTCAAAACAAGGTCTAACCAAATCACTACCTGTTTAACCAACTCACCTCGCGTACAAAATTACTGCGCGTAGCAGTTTATAGTTTAATGACTTCATACAGGGTGTGTACGCTCACGCTTGCAACAAACAAACATGTCCAGACACGTCTCGAGTACGGGATTTATAAGAGACACGAATTTGGGTACTACCATACGGAAATGATACCAAACGTATAATTCCAAGATGGCCGCTCTGTTCGAAAAAACGAGGCTACAGTTTCTGATATAACATAGTCCTATATGTAGTCTACATTTCGTATACATTACTTCATATAAAACGGTCTCCGTTGAATTTATAACCCTTTTGTTACACATTACGCCTTATTATAACACCACATTTTCGACATGTCATAGTCAACCAAATAAGGGTTCGATCCCTTGGCGGAGCCTCGGCCTCCGGGTCAAGCAATCTCGTGTGTGACATATTCAAATGATATTCGGTATATGTTATTTTATTCAAAAAGTGGCCGGGGGTGAAAATTCCGTATGCTTTAACATGGAGAAAATTCGAAAAGTGGTCGCATACCTTTGCAATAAAATTCCCTATGCTTTAACATGGGATAAAAATCCCCTATGCTTTAACATGGGAAATACTTTTCCAAGTTCATTTGCATAACTAACCACGCCCACAATGCCCAGCTCGCTCGTGATTGGTCAATCGCAGGCGGCGCAGAGGCAGTCGGGATACCATCATTTGCATAATTGGCGGGAAAGTGTAAATGCGCGGTCTGTGGAAATGATATCAACATCCGGGTATTTCCGTATCTTTTAACATGGGCAGCCGGAACTAATTTTTCCACTTCCACCGCGCAGCGCACGCGTACGCGCTACACCACCTCCTTTACTACTGATGATGATAATGATAACGATGATAATAACAACAACAATAATAATAAAGAGTAGTTCAATGTTTGACAGCATTGGCTATCGGTTGTGAAAGATTATGTCACACACTAGCGAAGTCAGACTTTACTAATAAAATGCGCAGTTCAGATTTGGCAGTTTTCCGCAATGGAAACATTACATAGATGACACCGGATATTGTCAGCAGAAGGAGAACTGAAAGTGTTCGTACTCTTCCACTCTGCCGTTCGTGCGCCTGTGCACGAGCTGCACGTGATCGATGTTGGCCTCGTCCGAGAGCATGGTTCTCCAGGTGCCCTTCAGGTAGTCGTTGCTGTGAATGACGTCAGGGGCGACGTAGATGGTGTGCAGAGTCGGCACTTTGAAGGCCGTTAGATGAAGTTCGTTACCTCCGTCGACGGTCAGCAGCTTCCCGATAACGAACACACCGGCATCGTCTTCTAACGGACAGTCGAGATGAGCGAATTCGTGCCGCTCCAGACCAGCCCCGCCTTGTTCGTGGGTCACGTAGTCTTGCAAGTAGTTGTTCTCGTAGGTGAAGTCTTGCAGGCCGTGTCGGTAGAACAGTGATACCTGCATCTGGTTGCCGGTCGCCAGCGTGCAGTCGTAGTAGGCGAGGTGTTCGTTGGTGGCGATCTCGACCGGGATGGTCGTGTCGACACAGTTGAGGAAGACGAGTCGGCCGGATACACCGGGCACGCCGCTGGAGGTCCAGCGGACATCTTTGATGACGGCGTGCTTCGGCGTGATAGGCGGCAGGTCGTTGAAGCAGGCTAGGTCAAGAAGGCTATATTGGCCGGGCATTAGGTCCTCTACGATGTCATGTTTGCCCTTCATCACCAGGTTCTCATTGCCGTATCGCTTGAAGCTCGCGAACACCTTCCACCGCTTCTGCAGGAGCGTCTTTAAGTCGCCGGCATCGACTTTTGAATAATAGCTTCGTAGCCACGTCTCGGGCAACTCATACTTCTTACTTGCTTCGTCCCCGTCGTCCGGGTTGCTCAGCAGACTCGTCTGTCGCTCCATAAAGTGCCTGAATTGTTTATATTCGACGGTGCCTGTTTCTGACGTGCCCATCTCTTCGAACACGGTTAGAAGGGCACTGACCGTCAAATCACGTCGCTTTGACATCAAGTACGTGGCGAACTCCTTGAAGCTGACGGTGCCCGACCCGTTCCTGTCTGCTTGGAGGAAGGCTGCTCGCAGTCGCGCCTCGTGCTGCGCGCTGGAGCCTTCCCCCATGACGAACGAAACAAAGTACTGCATAAACTTGTCGAAGCTGACGCCCTTCGGGTTGTCGGGACCGACAGTCTCGTACACGAGATCGAGTTCCGCCCTCGGCATGTTCACCCCCAACTCGCCGATGAACGCGGCAAACTCATCTCTGTCGATCAGTCCGTTGCCGTCTTTGTCTATCTTGAAGAACATCGTCTTGAGTTTGTCCTTCTCGACACTAAAGGTCACGTTGTCGTAAGGATATTCTCCAGCGCTGTCTTGTGCTGGTTCTTCTGGCCGAGCCTCGTCGGTGAGGTTTCTCATCGTCATGCGTCTTACGTCTCGCTGCATGGTCTGTAGCCGCTCTCGTGCGACTGCCGACTCAGAGCTGTCTCGCTCGACCGCCGGCTCCGCGCCGTCTCGCTCGAGCTGCTTAAGCAGAAGACCGACGGGTGTGCCGCCCGACTGCGCGCTCTCCACACACTCCCGTAGCGCCGTCAGCCACTCGGCCTTGTCCGACTCGCTGCCGGCGCTCATCTCGATCTCCAGGTGAGGTCGGTTGGATACCTTCAGTCGATACCGACGCCTTCCCGTCAAGCTCCAGCAGTCTTCCAACGCCTCGACGACTGACGACCGCGAGACGGCGACCGTACCCATCAGGCGACCGTCTGACTCGGCGTTGTAGTAGTCGAGGCTGTTGGCCGACAGGACGAACCAGCGTCTGGTCCAGTTCGTCCAGTTGGCGTGTTTCCTCGTGCGCTTGTGCAGCCATCCGACTCGAATGACCTCCTCAACCAACCACCTGTGGACAGAACGTGTCTAAAATCATCCTGTATCGATCGGGGGAACATTTTAATATCTAAGAATTCTTTGATCAAGTATACATGGACAAAACAGGTTTATTGTTTGTGCAGCAGGACAGTCCAGTCAAATGTATACAAACAGGTTTATTGTTGTTAGTTATGACAGTTATAGAATTAATGATATTTGCGGAATGAGAAACACAAGCAACAACTTATTTCGCGTAACTAATTACATCAACATTATAAACGTATTTTAGGCTTGTATACTTTGAGATAGGACAACAATAATTATA
>CM034542.1:5365113-5427492 GCA_020002185.1 Paraescarpia echinospica
CTTCACCGCCTGCTTCAGATTGCCGCCGGCGACGACGTCCTGCGCCACGCGCACGCCCGTCTTGAGCGCTCGCTTACCCAGCGCCATGGCCCCTCTCTTGATAAGCGGCATGGCACTTCGAAACAGGCTGCCAAAGAGATTACCCAGTCCGTGGCCTCGCTGCGCTCGGGCGCCTACGAACACCGGCAGGCCACCGCCGACCTGCCGCGTGTAGTAATCCTCGTACACGTTTCGCGTCATCGTCAGAACAGTTTCGACTTGCGGCGTCGGACGTGAAGCGTCGTCACGACTTTTCCGTTCTCAAATGGTATCGACTGACCGAGGTCGTCTCTTATATCTATCTCAATCGAATTGAATTGGCGCCGCAGGAGCGGCGCGTATTGGACGCGGTCGAAGACGTTCGATACGATGGTGCCGTTCGAACCGTGGACGGGAACGGCTCGAATGAGGGGGGCAAATACGTCGCCGACGATGCGCGTCTCCACGATGTCCGTGTACACGAACAGGGTGTCGACGCCGCCGCTCAGGTCCACCGGGTGGTCCGCCACGCACTCGAACAGGTACCCCGGGGGCAGGTCGCTGCCGTCCGCCGGCGTCCCGTAACTCGCGATATAGTCCGACTCGAAGCCTAGTATCCGTTTCAGGCGCCCGTCCCGCGGCATGTTAATTTCGACGCCCGGCGATAGAAGCAACGTCATCCGATTAGTGATGGCGCTGTACACTAGTCGCACCTTGACCGTGTCGGTGCACAGTTTCGTCAACGCCTCGTTGATTTTGCGCACCAGCTTTTTGGCGTTGTTGTAAAAGCCGTGCGGAATGTTGGCCTGTCGGGCAATTTTTCCCCCGTCCTCGGTGGTGAAAAAGCCCACCTCCCCCCTCTCGCACGCCACGAAGAAGTAGGTATCCACCGGCCTCACATTGTACCAGCTATGCGTATACTGTAGCGACACCAGCCCGCATTCCCACTCGCCCAACAGGTCGACGCGCTGCGGCAAATTCGTCGTGCAGTGCGTCAACGTGTTTTTGGGGTGCGCCTTCATAGACGCGTTGCTCGGCAACGTGACGTAAAAGTCAGACGTCGACGCCATCGCGCCTCCTCATAGACGGACTCGGCAGTAGGTAGCCGAGGCAACTACTCAGCAGCGCCGTCCACAGATTGGAGTCGCCCGTGCCGCGCGTTAGATTGTATATACTGACGACGATCACCGTGTACAGGACGACGATCTGGCACAGGAAGACGATCTCGGCCTTAGGACATTCGTTGCCGCAGAGACGCCAAGGAACGCTCGTGACGGAGGAGGCGTCGACGGCATCGGGCGCAGGCACAGAGACGCATGAGGCGTCGGCGGGTGTAGCGACAAATGCGCCTGAGTCGTCGGCGATGGGCGGCTTCTGCATTGGCTGCTACTGCTGCTGCTGCTGTCGTCTCGTCCGTACACATCGCGCTACTGCCGTCCGAGGCTACGGCGTCGTTCCTTTATCTGCGCAGGCACACCATAGAGCGAGTTCGTCGACGGGCGTGGGGGCGACGGTGGTGATGGCGCGCCTCCTCCCTTCGCCTCGGCAGTCTACTAATACAGCACGGTCCCCTTACAAAAAAAAACGAAAAGCCGTTGCACAGCCCCGCCTCGTGCAGACGCCAGCACCCCGCGTGGCGCATCCAACGCGTCGTCATCATCAGCCCTTATAATCCACGAGCTCCTTGGCGTCGATCCAGCTATTGAACGAGGCCGGATAGCCGAACCATTTGACGAGCACCTCTTCGCCCTTACCGCGTCGCCGACGACGTCTCTGTAGAACGACTTCCACCCGATATAGTTTGTCCTTCGCAACGATCACTTTTTGTAGCTCCAGCCCATAGAAGGTGCCGTCCAGTGTCGCGCCGGCGTCGTCCATCAGTCGGTAAACAGGAGGGTCGGTCGGGTGCAAATCTACGACGGTGAAGAGCTCCTCGCTCCAGTTAGGCATGTACCCCTTCTTGAAGACGCCCTTCGCCTTGCTGATGCGTACGCGATCCCCCGCTCGCAGTTTCGGCTTGCTTTTGTTTTTTTGACACCCTCCGCCACCGTACAGACGCTGCCACACGCTCTCCTGATTCGACGCGTCGACGCTCGCCGGCGTCCTACCGATGCTTCGATGATAGGCGTTGTTGTACGACCGCACGAAGTCCTGCAACGGCTCCACGAACCTCAGCGTCTGATGCTTCGTGAAGTACCGCCACATGCGCGTCTTCAGCGTACGATTGAATCGCTCCACGACGCTCGCCTTCGTCTCCTCGTTGTGCGTCACGAAATGGTGGACGCCGCGCGCCTTCAAAAGCGTCTGAAGGGGCCTGTTCAGAAACTCCGTCCCCTTGTCGGTCTGCAGGACGTGCGGTGGCGCCGACGATGCCAGCAGCCCCTCGAAGGCCGCGACGAGCGCCGGACCGGATTTGCGCTTCAACGGAACGCACGACGCCCGCTTCGAGAAGACGTCGATGACCGTCAGTAGGAACGCTATGCCGTCGTTGTGCTTTTTCAGTTTAGCCACGTCGACGAGATCGGCTTGCCACTGCTGATTTTGACCGCCCACGATAACGCGACGACGCTTAAATCGGCGCCTAACCGGCTTGTGAAGCGTATAGGCGTCCTGCGCCGCCAGCCACCGCCCGACGGCCGGCTTGGACACCGCGGACGACCGGCGCAACGCATCGACGCCACCATAACTGCCTGCCCGTTTCGGGTCGAAGTAGGCGCGCTTCAGTAGGCCGTCGCGTTGTTGGCACTCTCGTTGCGCACCACGAGTCCGCCGGCCGATTCGTTGCGCACCACGAGTCCGCCGGGACACCATGGGGGGTGCGGCGGCGACGACGACGATACGGCGAACAAGAGGACGGCGACGATGACCGCCGCAATTACGACTGCTACGACGACAACGAGTACTGATCTTCGGTCGGGCGGCATCCTCTACGGGACACACTAAAAGCTGGACCACGGCGTACGCTCAACGGACCGCGTGCGCACCTTTCGCTTCTGCTCGCGCTCGACGGACCGAGTGCGTCCCTTTCGCTTCTGCTCGCGCTGTATATACGCCCGACGCTGGGGGTTGCCGACGAATTCCATAGGGACGTTCAGCCGCCTTATATGGTCGCCGAACGCTTCCCAGCCAACCGGCGCGGGGGCCCTCTTACGCGTTCGCATGAGATCGTTCACGAGATCTACCATATTACTTCCGGCAATAGGCGTACCGGCGTACACGAGCTCCGCTCGATCGTTCCAGCGAATCAGCGGGTCGGCCCTCAGTCGGGCCAACAGGAGGCGGGCCTTTTCTTTCAGCACTTTCGGTACGCTCTTCACGGCCTCGCTCTCCATCTCCCCCGGCAATTGATCGGACGTAGGTGGCGGCGGTGGCGGCGGCGGCGGCGGCGGCGGCGGCGGCGGCGGCTGATCGGACGACGACTCGTTCTTCACTACGGACACGCGCATCGGCTGCTGCGCGCGAGACGCCTCCATGGCGTTGTAACGACTCAGCAGTTGATTGTACGCCACCACCTTTTCGCCTTCGGATAAATCGGCACGCTCGAGAACGGCTTTCATATCGCCGTCCAGGCTACTCATCACACGCGACGTGGTCGTGGTCGGTTGCGATAGTAACGGCAGTAGACGCTCCACCAACCGGGGGTCTACCAGCGCCATCTTCTTCGCGTGCTGCATCAACCGAAAGCCTGCCTGAGGAGGGGCAGAAAGGTGCTCGCCAACGGCGCCAGCAGCGCCGTCAGAAACGCGCCCGAACCCGTCTGCAGGACGGCCCTCTTCCGATTGATGGGCACTTTTTTCGACGCTAACTTGCGCAAATTGTTCCTGAACTTTGTCAGCACTTTTCGATTGTTAGGCGTCAATTTCACGTTCCCTCGCAGGATGTTATACGCGCAGTCGGCCAGACTGAAGATGAGGTCGGCGTCCGCGTGAGTGATTACCGCCTTTCTCAGATTCGTATTCCCCTTGTAGCGGCGCAACAGCTGCAGGGCAAGGATGTGCCTCTTCACGCGCTCTGTCATCCTGTCGAATGACGGCGGCCGCGACACGTCCCACCTTTTTTATAGTCTCGTCGGCACATAGACGTACTGAACGGGGTCGTCGGGAAAAATTTCCGTACGCAGGCGCATGGTTTCCGGCGTTTCCTGTTTCAGATCCACCAGGAGGTAACCGTAGGCGGCCGACGTGGCATCCTTGTACGCCTCCACCATGTAGTTGACACGGCCCGGATACATCTGCTTCGCCAGGTGGCCTACTTGCCCCGCGTCCCGGGGACTCTTGAAGAGGACCATATACTGCGCGTTTAAACTGATTGTGCGATTTTCTTTCCCTTTCGGAAAGAGATTCTGCAAAAGCTGTACGACGGACGCGTTGCAGTGGTGACTTTTTTTAGTAAACAAAGTCGTGATGCTACTATCGGTCTCCGACATAAGGTCATCGAGCACTAGAAGCGTCCTCGTTTTGGCGTCCAGAAGCGACGGATCCGGCAAACCGTCTACAAATTCCACGCCGGCCATAGAGTCGTAAGCGGTCTGCCACTGGCCGTAACACCACAGAATTTTCTCCGGTGGCGGCGAAATCATACACGAAGCAAACTTTAACAGACGTACAACGAAAGTAGTCTTCCCACACCCCGTAGGGCCGGACACTATACATGTAAAAGGGTGCTTCCACTTTCCGTCCATAGCGACATCTGGTGCGCTGACACCGTCACAATCGCCTATACGCACCACCATCGACGCTTTTCAGTCACTAGGGGGTTTTAGCTATTGCTAGTGCTACCCTCTAGTGAATGCGCTACTCATAGCCACCCTAATTAGTACCTGATTAGTCACTAGAGGTTGATCCTAATTAGTACCTGATTAGCCACTAGAGGTCGTCATTCACCCTATTTATTCCATCTTTATTCAGTAGATGGCGACACCCTCTTTCTCATGACCCCCATCAATCACTTTTTGACGTTGCTAAATCATACTGATAAAAAACGTAGGAATTCTACTTATAAAAAACGAAAAAGCCTTTGATCTTAGGTCACTTCCGGGGATGGCGAACCTCTTACCACTACTGCTGTCATTGCGGATGTCGACGAATGTTGCGCACTCTTCTATTATAATACTTATTAGGCCTATATAACAAAATTAGTATATACATTGCGTAAACGACTCGAGCGCTCGTGGTTTAAATCAACGTCTAGTAGCGATGTTGAAACTTGAAAGCTCGTTAGAAGGCGCCGGTGGTGTTGAGTGCGGTCACTCTGTACTACTGTAGGTTGGTGTGATGTACATGTGTGTTCACAGTGTGGCGCCACTATTTAAAAAAAAGGGGGCGAAGATATTAAATTCAATAACTTTATTCCGGAATATTACATCCATATAAAAGACTAGACTATAATGACTGGAAACTATAAGTATATAGTATATTTTTTAGTGATGACACAGTGGATATATCACTATGCATTGCCCGACTTAGCTACATAGCCATAGGCATAGGTATAGCTACACGTCATAAAATTATACACATTTTCCTGATCAGTATTTTGCAGGAGGGTAAACCCTGTGACACAAACATATAACTAGCACTACAATTCCTCGGTTCATTGCACAATAATCTGAACACATTATTGTATGCACACTATTTTGCCGATAGTCAGTCAGATTCACACTGAATACCACATCTCCATTTCTTTCAAAGAAATATAATCTGTACTATCAAATTAAAATGTACGGTCTAACAATTTACAAATTGTTAATAAACGAGAACGTATACTTGTGACATAATTTCGATATAAGTATAGAATATGCAATTGTACAATTTGCAATTCACCAAATGTTTATAAAATCAACGTTTCCTTGTCTGGCTACGTTTGCTTGCCATTACTCACACTTCTAATTAAAGCTCAAATTACTTAAATTACTAAACTGTCAGTGTCTTTGGCTTTCCGAGTTTCAACGAAACTAAAATAAACTTCAGCTTCTTCTTGCGAACATGTCTTACTACGCGAACTACAGCTGAAACACATATAAAGTTATACGGACTGTAGGGTGGACTATCTACAGTCTTGAGCTAAACAACAACGAGTCAATCACGGATTATTCTGCCCTGTTGGGAGTCAGAGTTGCTGGTTGAGTGACTGTCAGATTAGTTGTCGATCGAGTGCGCTCGCTGCTGATTTCTGGCCCAACTCTTGAGTAGGCTTACTTCTGTTCGGCGCCGACCGTTGACAGTCGAAGGTGTCTTTTGTTACGTCGGTACATTTTTCCCATTGTGCTCGACCACATAATGATCTTGGCGATTGGTGTCGGGTTATATATAACTGTAGCGTGTAGCCATTTCTTTGAGCCCGGAAATGGAGCCATCTTCCCTGGATCTCCTGACAGAATTAAAGGGAGATCCTCATTGACTTTCTTATCATGGTAATGACGCTCTCTCTCCTACTCCCGGTCCAAGTTGCGTCTCACTTTGGTCGCATCATAGGCAGTTGGCTTTAAAAGCTCTCTCGCCATCGACTCATGCATATCTTGGTTGGAGGCAGTTTTCCAGCGTCAAAGTGCGGTAGTCTAGCAAGGTGAAGTGTTTGTCTTTACACATTCGCCAAAGACGTTTCACAATTTGTACTGCTCTTTCTCTGTCTCACCGATCGACTATGGAAAGGCAGGCGATGACGTGCAATGTTCGATCTGGTAGTCTGCAGAAAAGCGCAAATTCGCGAGACGAGAACTGAGTCGCATTGTCAGATGTCAATTTTTCTGCAATATCAAGTCGATTCATTTGTGATTTGAGGGCGTCAATGGTAGCTGCGCCGCTCTGCTCAAATTTTCGAATTTATCGACTTCGATGTACTTGGAATAGTAATCCACAGTGACCAATTAAATATTTGCTTCGTTCCCATTCGAAAATGTCCGCGACTACCTCGATCCAAGGCAGATCGGGTGTATTCGTAGGCCTTAGCGTTTCGGCGTGCTGTTTATTCTGGTACGTATTACACGTTGCGCGCGCGCGCGCGCGTGTTTGTGTGTGTGTGTGTGTGTGTGTGTGTGACGGGGCCAATTTGTACAACCAACAAGTCGGCTCCAAATTTGTTTGCATCAAGTTCTTTATTTGTGGTCTTACTTCCGGATACAAAAAGAAAGAAACCCCAACACTGCTCTGGAGGTTCATTAATGAATCTCACATCATTCATTCGAGGCCTGGCTCCCTCCAAAAATAAATATATCCTCCTTGTTGTGTGAAACCTGAGCCAGCCTAGCCCACACCTGCTGTACCAATGCTTGGTGAAAACACACACGTGACCAGTGTCTCTGGAGATAGTTGATCTCATACCGTTCAAGCAACCGGTTAATCATAGTAATTAATTACATAAATATCATTATAATCAACACCTTGGCAATTAAATCATTAAAATGTAGTTTCACAAAATAAAGAATGTTACAATATTCATAATCTACTTAGCGTATGGTGCTGCCATATTGTGGCTGGTAGCGACATTAGAATGGAAATTAAGATGTATACCATCTCTTGATTAGCATGTCAACACATATTACAACATAACTATGAACATGTGTGGGTGTCCAAACTGCTACCTTACAATTATATATATATATATATATATATATGAATACATTGAAAAAAAAATATTAGCAATGTATTGATGGGTACATTGTAGTTTAAGGGATACTATGACATCCTTTGTATACCTATTTACTTGTTACAAACTTGCCAACTTCCCCACGTAACTACCTGCCTGCATATTATTATTATCGCCGGATTCGGCACTAAGACACGTACGCAAGCACGCACTCTCTCACACACAGTAGTCCCCCACACACACGCACGCACACGCACACAAACGCGCGCCACACATACACACACGCACGCACACACACACACACACACACACACACAAACAAACACACGTGTACACAGCGTCAATAGTACAAGTTTGTCGCCCACACCAGCTGTACTGAAATAACCATTGCCATTGTGTTTGCCGCTGTCAACGACCATAGTGTCAATGTAGGAACACAAAGGAGACCTTTGTGTATTCAGTGTATAAACCTCACAGTTAAAGAGTGTGGATCAGTAGACGCGATATGAACTCAGAACATACTGGGCAACGTGTCTACATAACGGTATTACATCAAACATGTCGAAGGCAAGCTTGGCCCAAGATTGGGGTCATGTCTGGTAACTAATATACATGTAGGCAGAAGAATGTTTAGATTTGTCCAGTGACGTGCCTGTAGGACCTCGGGAGGTAATTGTTTCCCGTACATGTGCATCAATTGCCCATTGGATTTGAGTATACTTTCCACCATTCTACTGTCAGTGGTTGAATGGCAAGTTGTTTACTTCAACGTTTCAGCAGCATGTGACCTGTCTCACTCGTCACAACAAAACAATCGACCTGTGTTATAACTCAGTGAAAGACGCATACACCTCGCAGTGTCTCCCTCCCCTGGGGCGAGTAGATCATAACAGTGTTCATCTAGTGCCCTAATACCGTCAACAACTTAAACTTGTTCCACCTGACAAATGACAAGTCAAGGTGTGGACTACAGACGCAGTAGAACAGCTGAAAGGTTGTTATACTTCGAGGGCACGCATGACATAACTGACCGTGCCGATATTGTCACTGACTATGTTAAGTTTTGTCAAACTGAATACTCTAACACCAAACCATGGATCACCCAGAGTGTAAAGAAGGCAGTGATCAACAAACAGAAAGCCTTCGAATCCCGAGATGCCGCTGCCATCAGAGAGGCCAAGACAGTGCTTAGGGCAGAAATTGACCGTGCCAAATCAGCTTTTCGAGACAAAGTTGAACATCAATATCAGACCACGAATACTCTTGACGCCTTCAGAAATCTCAAAACTGTGTCAGAGCCAACCAAAATATAATATCTTATACAATGCCTGATGCTATAGAGCTAAACAAATTTTATACTCGCTTCGACAGCAAGGACTTTACACATCCAAGTGCATGCACAGAGCTTCTGGCAACCATCCCTCCCCAGGAGAGATCATCATCTCCGAACATAACGTGACTCGCCAGTTCAAGAGGACCAATACAAGGAAAGCATCTGGGCCTGATAACATATCGAGCCATCTTCTCCGTTCATGTGCTGATGAGCTGGCGCATGTGTTCTCACAACTGTGCCAGGAGTCTGTAAATACCAGCATCATTCCCGATCTCTGGAAAACCGGCACCGTCATTCCTGTGCCTAAAATATCCTCCCCTCAGTAACTCAACCACTACAGACCAGTTGCTCTCACTTCTCTCCCAATGAAAGCCCTGGAGAGGCTAGTCCTGACCAACCTCTCTCCACACATTCAGGAAAAACTGGATCCTATGCAACTCGCCTACAATCGTGGGCGTGGCACCGATGATGCTGTGACAACCCTGCTATACAAAGTCACCAAACATCTAGAGAAGGCTGGCAACTATATATGTATCCTCTTCATAGATTTTTGTTCGGCCTTTAATACTATACAGCGTCACAAGTTGATTAAAAAGCTTCTCTCCCTGAAAATACCCCCGAACTTCATTCACTGGATACATAACTTTCTCAGCAACTGACTCCAGCACGTGAAGGCAGGCAGCAACATCTCCCCCAGCATTATCACAAATACCGGGGCGCTCCAAGGATGTGTTAGGAGCTCCATTCTATATTCACTGTACACCAACGGCTTAAGGAGCGAATGCGACTCTATGTCTTGATTACATACCCAGACGACGCAGCAGTAGTGGCATGCCTGAATGGATCAGATTTGTTCCACGCGTATGAGAACTCTGTGTCCGTGATCTCAATGTGGTGCAAGAACAACTTCCTAGAACTAAATGTGCGCAAGACAAAGGAACTCTGTGTTTACTTCCCCACCAGTGGCCAGTTTGGTGGACCGCTCCTAATTGATGGTGAGGCAGTGGAGATAACGGACACCTTCAAGTATCTTGGTGTGACACTTGATAATAAACTGACGTTTGGCCCTCATGCAAAAAAGGTGCCAGCAGAGACTGTACCTGTTAAGGAAACTAATATCGTTTCATGTCGAACCAATACTTCTGCTCATTTTATTCAGGAGCATCATAGAGTCAGTGTTGATGCATTGTAGTATCTGTTTCTTCCCTGCTTTGTCTGTCTCAAACAAAAACATGCTTCTTCGCATCTGCAAAATTGCTTCCAAGATCATAGGCATTCCCACACAGCCTGTCTCTCAGCTGTCTGAGCGCACGATGATCAGAAAAGCACGTGCAGTTGCCAATGACATTGCCCACCCACTGTACACAGAGGTTGACCTTCTTCCGTCTCAAAGACGATACCGATATCTAAGATGCACAAAAAAAGGTAGCAGAACAGCTTCGTTCTCCAGGCCATAATTCACCTAAACAAACTTTGAGTTAACAAATCGCCACATGCAAGCCGACCGTCAAAATATATATGCACTAACTACTTTCACGTTTGTTACTATTATAAACTTATTTCTTGTATGTACTACGTTTACCTATGTTTACTAAAACAAACATGCATTCTCTTAATGCTCAGCAACCAGAAGAAAATGATCCGATGTATCTATTATTATTGGCCAATAAATTCGTATTATATTATAATATGTGTCGGGGGAGGCGGGGCCGCAAATTGTGTTTTGCACCGGGCGCCGACAACCCTCACTACGCCACTGGTGTAGGGATGCGTTCAAGATAGCGAAATCGTATTTTGCCCGAAATCTAATATGAACACAGTGTTTACATAACCACGGACAGATTCTTCGCTTACCAGTTCGTTTCAATAACCCTTCATTTACTCTAATTATTGTTGTACTTAATACCATTACAATTGCCTCGCGCGAGCCGATTACAAGTTAGCACATGCGAAGCCTACACGCAGACTGCGATTGGTCGTGAATAATGGAAGAACATACACATATTGGTTTGACACAGCTATACAATTAACGCTTGTTACACGAAACAGCAGCGTGCTGCTACAGTCGCTATAGTCTAGCTATACGCGCCAGTCGTCTGGCCAGGCTTGACCATTGCAGGACGAGCAACCACCTTCTACCACGAGGCGTGACGGCCGTGTGTCGGACTAGATTCCATATAATATAATAACCAGACGTTGAACCGATGTTAAAACTCGGCGACGCCATCTGACCAGACTCAGCATGGCAAGCGACTTACAGTTCGCAGCCTATAAAATCGAACACCTTATCAAGGATGTGTTGGAGGCATACCTGCGTCGTAGCAAGTATCACCCGGATCGCTGTAGCAAGCTCTGTCAAGACCTCTGCTCCACCATTAAGGCTAAGACCAAGGAGCTGGCGACGTCACGGTAAGTGCATCGAATTATGTTGTTACTATGCCATGCATCCTGTTACAAAATGATAGCCAACCCTCCGTTTGTCCACTTGGAATTTGAAGTGTTCCGTACACAATTGTTCAGGTGTTATCATAATGTATAAGTAGTGAGTAGGGTTTCGCCATCCACGGAAGTGACCTTAGATCAAAGGCTTTTTCATTTTTTATAAGTAGAATTCCTACGTTTTTTAGCAGTATGATTATAGTAAACGTCAAAGTGATTGATGGGGGTCATGAGAAAGAGGGTGTCGCCCTCTACTAACTGAGGAGGCGTTAAAAGGGTGAATGTCGGCCTCTAGTGACTAATTAAGTACTAATTAGTAACAAATGAATAGCGCCTTCACTAGAGGGAAGCACTAGCAATAACTAAAAGGTTATGTAATGGTTATGAGTAGCGCATTCACTAGAGGGTAGCACTAGCAATAGCTAATGGTTATGTAATGGTTATGTCGTGTGCTGACATCTAGTGACTAATCTTTCCCTAATGACTGAAAAGCGACGATGGTGGTGCATATAGGCGACCGTGACGTTGTCGGCGCACCAGATGTTGCTATGGACGGAAAGTGGAAGCACCCTTTTACGTGTATAGTGTCCGGCCCTACGGGGTGCGGGAAGACTACTTTCGTTGTACGCCTGTTAAAGTTTGCTTCGTGTATGATTTCGCCGCCACCGGAGAAAATTATGTGGTGTTACGGCCAGTGGCAGACCGCTTACGACTCTATGGCCGGCGTAGAATTTGTAGACGGTTTGCCGGATCCGTCGCTGCTGGACACCAAAACGAGGACGCTTCTAGTGCTCGATGACCTGATGTCGGAGACTGATAGTAGCGTCACGACTTTGTTTACTAAAAAAAGTCACCACTGCAACGCGTCCGTCGTACAGCTTTTGCAGAATCTCTTTCCGAAAGGGAAAGAAAATCGCACAATCAGTTTAAACGCGCAGTATATGGTCCTCTTCAAGAGTCCCCGGGACGCTGGACAAGTAGGCCACCTGGCGAAGCAGATGTACCCGGGTAGGGTCAACTACATGGTGGAGGCGTACAAAGATGCCACGTCGGCCGCCTACGGTTACCTCCTGATGGATCTCAAACAGGAAACGCCGGAAACCATGCGCCTGCGTACGGAAATTTTCCCCGACGACCCCGTTCAGTACGTCTATGTGCCGACGAGACTATAAAAAAGTCGGGAGGCGCCGCGGCCGCCGTCATTCGGCAGGATGACAGAGCGCGTGAAGAGGCACATCCTTGCCCTGCAGCTGTTGCGCCGCTACAAGGGGAATACGAATCTGGGAAAGGCGGTAATCACTCACGCGGACGCCGACCTCATCTGCAGTCTGGCCGACTGCGCGTATAACATTCTGCGAGGGAACGTGAAATTGACGCCTAAAAACCGAAAAGTGCTGTTAAAGTACAGGAACAATTTGCGCAAGTTAGCGTCGAAAAAAGTAGCCATCAAACGGAAGAGGGCCGTCCTGCAGACGGGTTCGGGCGCGTTTCTGACGGCGCTGCTGGCGCCGTTGGCGAGCACCTTTCTGCCCCTCCTCAGGCAGGCTTTCGGTTGATGCAGCACGCGAAGAAGATGGCGCTGGTAGACCCCCGGTTGGTGGAGCGACTACTTCCGTTACTATCGCAACCGACTACGACCACGTCGCGTGTGATGAGTAGCCTGGACGGCGATATGAAAGCCGTTCTCGAGCGTGCAGATTTATCCGAAGGCGAAAAGGTGGTGGCGTACAATCAACTGCTGAGTCGTTACAACGCCATGGAGGCGTCTCGCGCGCAGCAGCCGATGCGCGTGTCCGTAGTGAAGAACGAGTCGTCGTCCGATCAGCCGCCGGCGCCGCCGCCGCCGCCGTCACCTACGTCTGATCAATTACCGGGGGAGATGGAGAGCGAGGTCGTGAAGAGCGTACCGAAAGTGCTGAAAGAAAAGGCCCGCCTCCTGTTGACGCGACTGAAGGCCGACCCGCTGATTCGCTGGAACGATCGAGCGGAGCTCGTGTACGACGGTACGCCTATCGCCGGAAGCAATATGGTAGATCTCGTGAACGATCTCATGCGAACGCGTAAGAGGACCCCCGCGCCGGTTGGCTGGGAAGCGTTCGGCGACCATATAAGGCGCCTGAACGTCCCTATGGAATTCGTCGGCAACCCCCAGCGTCGGGCGTATATACAGCGCGAGCAGAAGCGAAAGGGGCGCACTCGGTCCGTCGAGCGCGAGCAGAAGCGAAAGGGGCGCAATCGGTCCGTCGAGCGTATGCCGTGGTCCAGCTTTTAGCCCGCCCCCCGTAGAGGATGCCCGCCGCCCGAAGATCAGTGCTCGTCGTCGTCGTAGCCGTCGTAATTGCGGCGGTCATCGTAGCCGCCCTCTTGTTCGCCGTATCGTCGTCGGCGCCGCGCGCTCCATGGCGGTGATGCCCCGGCGGACTCGTGGTGCGCAACGAGAGCGCCAACAACGCGACGGCCTACTGAAGCGCGCCTACTTCGACCCGAAACGGGCAGGCAGTTATGGCGGCGTCGACGCGTTGCGCCGGTCGGCCGCGTTGCCCAAGCCGGTCGTCGGGCGGTGGCTGGCGGCACAGGACGCCTATACGCTTCACAAGCCGGTTAGGCGCCGATTTAAGCGACGTCGCGTTATCGTGGGCGGTCGAAACCAGCAGTGGCAAGCCGATCTCGTCGACGTGGCTAAACTGAAAAACCACAACGACGGCATAGCGTTCTTATTGACGGTCATCGACGTCTTCTCGAAGCGGGCGTGGTGCGTTCCGTTGAAGCGCAAATCCGGTCCGGCGCTCGTCGCGGCCTTCGAGGGGCTGCTGTCGTCGTCGCCGCCGCACGTCCTGCAGACCGACAAGGGGACGGAGTTTCTGAACAGGCCCCTTCAGGCGCTTTTGAGGGCGCGCGGCGTCCACCATTTCGTGACGCACAACGAGGAGACGAAGGCGAGCGTCGTGGAGCGATTCAATCGTACGCTGAAGACGCGCATGTGGCGGTACTTTACGAAGCATCAGACGCTGAGGTTCGTGGAGCCGTTGCAGGACTTCGTGCGGTCGTACAACAACGCCTACCATCGAAGCATCGGTAGGACGCCGGCGAGCGTCGACGCGTCGAATCAGGAGAGCGTGTGGCAGCGTCTGTATGGCGGCGGAGGAGGGTGTCAAAAAAGCAAGCCGAAACTGCGAGCGGGGGATCGCGTACGCATCAGCAAGGCGAAGGGCGTCTTCAAGAAGGGGTACATGCCTAACTGGAGCGAAGAGCTTTTCACCGTCGTAGATTCGCACCCGACCGACCCTCCTGTTTACCGACTGATGGACGACGCCGGCACGATACTGGACGGCACCTTCTACGGGCTGGAGCTACAAAAAGTGATCGTTGAGAAGGACAAACTATATCGGGTGGAAGCCGTTCTACAGAGACGTCGTCGACGACGCGGTAAGGGCGAAGAGGTGCTCGTCAAATGGTTCGGCTATCCGGCCTCGTTCAATAGCTGGATCGACGCCAAGGAGCTCGTGGACTATAAGGGCTGATGGCGACGCGCTGTTGGACGGAATACGCAGAGCGCTGGAGTCTTTCTTCCGACGTCCGGCGCCGCTACCGTTGTCGCTGCGACCGATGCTATCGACGTCGCCCGCAACGTCGGCGAACTCGCTCTATGATTTATCTGCGTGACCTATAAGGGATGACGACGACGCGTTGGATGCGCCACGCGGGGTGCTGGCGACTGCACGAGGCGGGGCTGTGCAACGGCTTTTCGTTTTTTTTTGTAAGGGGACCGTGCTGTATTAGTAGACTGCCGAGGAGAAGAGAGCCGCGCCACCAACACCGCCGTCGCCCCCACGCCCGTCGACGAACTCGCTCTATGGTGTGCCTGCGCGGGTAAAGGAACGGCGCCGTAGCGTCGGACGGCAGTAGCGCGATGTGTGCGGACGAGACGACAGCAGCAGCAGCAGTAGCAGCCAATGCAGAAGCCGCCCACCGCCGTCGACTCAGGCGCATTTGTCGCTACACCCGTCGACGCCTCATGCGTCTCTGTGGGTGCGCCCGATGCCGTCGACGCCTCCTCCGTCACGAGCGTTCCTTGGCGTCTCTGCGGCAACGAATGCCCTAAGGCCGAGATCGTCTTCCTGTGCCAGATCGTCGTCCTGTACACGGTGATCGTCGTCAGTATATACAATCTAACGCGCGGCACGGCCGACTCCAACCTGTGGACGGCGCTGCTGAGTAGTTGCCTCGGCTACCTACTGCCGAGTCCGTCTATGAGGAGGCGCGATGGCGTCGTCGTCTGACTTTTACGTCACGTTGCCGAGCAACGCGTCTATGAAGGCGCACCCCGAAAACACGTTGACGCACTACACGACGAATCTGCCGCAGCGCGTCGACCTGTCGGGGGAGTGGGAATGCGGCCTGGTGTCGCTACAGTACACGCATAGCTGGTACAATGTGAGGCCGGTGGACGCCTACTTCTTCGTGGCGTGCGAGAGGGGGGAGGTGGGCTTTTTCACCACCTAGGACGGGGGAAAAATTGCCCGTCAGGCCAACATTCCGCACGGCTTTTACAGCAACGCCAAAAACCTGATGCGCAAAATCAACGAGGAGTTGGCGAAACTGAGCACCGACACGGTCAAGGTGCGAATAGTGTACAGCGCCATCACTAATCGGATGACGTTGCTTCTATCGCCGGGCGTCGAAATTAACATGCCGCGGGACGGGCGCCTGAGCCGGATACTAGGCTTCGAGTCGGACTATATCGCGAGTTACGGGACGCCCGCTGACGGCGGCGACCTGCCCCCGGGGTACATGTTCGAGTGCGAGGCGCCCCACCCGGTGGACCTGAGCGGCGGCGTCGACACCCTGTTCGTGTACGCGGACATCGTGGAGACGCGCATCGTCAGCGACGTATTCGCCCCCCTCATCCGAGCCGTCCACGGTTTTAACGGCAGCATCGTATCGAACATCTTCGACCGCGTCCAATACGCGCCGCTCCTGCGGCGCCAATTCGATTCGATCGAGATAGATATAAGAGACGACCTCGGTCAGTCGATACCATTCGAGAACGGAAAAGTCGTGACGACGCTTCACGTCCGACGCCGCAAGTCGAAACTGTTCTGACGATGACGCGAAACGTGTACGAGGACTACTACACGCGGCAGGTCGGCGGTGGCCTGCCGGTGTTCGTAGGCGCCCGAGCGCAGCGGGGTCACGGACTGGGTAATCTCTTCGGCAGCCTGTTTCGAAGCGCCATGCCGCTTATCAAGAGAGGGGCCATGGCGCTGGGCAAGCGCGCGCTCAAGACGGGCGTGCGCGTGGCGCAGGACGTCGTCGCCGGCGGCAATCTGAAACAGGCGGTAAAGAGGCGCGCGAGGGAGGCGGGCGCCGACCTTCTCGACGGCCTGCTGAATAGGCCCCCGCCGCCGAAAAAGCGACGACGACGCATAAAGCCGCCCGGCAAGCCGGCCAGCAAGAAGAGACGCCGTCGAACGAGGCCGAGCGACGACGTATTTCCCGCGTAGTAGTAGTAGTGCATCGGTGGTAGTCGTAAAGAGCTTTACCTCGGCGGGGGTACATAAGGCCGGCCGGCAAGGCGGCGCCGGACAGTAAGCGGAGGCGCCGTCGAACGAAGCAGACGTAGTAGGATGGCGTTCGTGCATCGACAGTCGTGCGAGGGCGTAAAGTCCGAACTGGACCTGTTCAGCGTGCCGACGACGCAGACGAGCATTGAGAGCGGCCAGTGGATCGATCACCAGCCGCTGACGGCCCTCGACGCTGGCGGCCCTATCGAGTTTCTCATTCCGGGATCCGGAGACGACTATCTGGACCTGTCGTCCGTTAGACTGTACGTGCGCGCCAAGGTGGTGAAGGGGGACGGTACCGCGCTCGCGAACGACAGCGTCGTGGCGCCCGTCAACAATTTCCTGCATTCGATGTTCAGTCAGGTCGACGTGACGCTGAACGGCACGCTCGTGACGCCGTCGTCGAATACGTACCCGTTTCGGGCCTACCTCGAGACCCTGCTCAGTTACGGGCCCGACGCCAAAAAGTCGCAGCTCGAGGCCGACCTGTGGTGCAAGGACACCGCCGGGCGCATGGAGGCGACCAACAACAACAACGGCGGGTTCGCGCATCGGCACGATTTCGTACACGAAAGCCGCGAGTTCGACATGATAGGGCGCCTGCACGTCGACGTGCTGATGCAGAACCGGTGCCTGGTGAACGGCGTCGACCTGAAGATGCGACTGGTGCGCAGCAAGGACGCCTTCGCGCTCATGGGCGACGTCGCCGATCCGGGGTTCAAGATCGTTCTGCTGGAGGCCTACCTGCAGGCGCGCAAGGTCAAGTTGAACCCAGCCGTCCAGCTCGGCCACATCAAGGCGCTGACGCACGGGACGGCCAAGTATCCGATGCGCCGCGTCGACTGCAAGGTGTTCTCGATACCGCAGGGTACGATGTCGCACACGCACGAGAACGTCTATCTGGGGACGCTCCCGAGACGCGTGTTCATGTGCCTGATCGACAACGACGCCTACAACGGGGCCTACGATAAAAACCCGTTCAACGCGAAGCACAACGACATAAACTTCTTCGCCCTCTACGTCGACGGACGCCAGGTGCCGAGCAAGCCGCTGCAGCCGGACTTCGCGCATCGGCGCTACATCCGAAGCTATATGAACCTGTTCGCCGCGACGGGGAAGGCGTACGAGGACGAGGGGTTCGATGTGACGCGCGGCGAGTTCGGCAGCGGCTACACCATATTCGGCTTCGACCTGTCGCCCGACTGCTGCGACGGCGAACATTTCAACGTCGTGCGTACGGGGAACCTGCGCGCCGAGATCCACTTCGCGCTCGCGCTCGCCCGGACGGTGAACGTCGTCGTGTACGGGGAGTTCGAGACGGTGCTCGAAATCGACAAGAACCGGAACGTCGTGTACGACTTCTGAGATGGACACGTTTCAGCTGATGCGTCGCCTGGCGATCGACGCGTACACTAAAAACATCGTCGTAGGCGTCGTGCCCAAAGACGAGCTGCCGGGGCGGCGGCTCACCGCCTACCCGACGGCGTTCGTGTGCAACACCGACGACGGCGACGAACCGGGAGAGCACTGGGTGGCCGTCTACGTGGGCGCCGACCGGCGAGGCGAGTACTTCGATTCGTACGGCCGTCCGCCGCTGCACGCCGACTTCCGCGACTTCCTGAACCGCAACTGCGACTCGTGGACGCACAACGACAAGCGACTGCAGAGCGGCGTATCTAACGTGTGCGGACAATATTGCGTCACCTACCTGCTCTTACGGTGCCGCGGAATGCCGCTAAGCGGCTTCCAGTGCCTGTTCGGCCCCGATAGGGTGGCCAACGACTGTCTCGTATTCGACTGGCTAAAGCCTCATTGAACGCTGCCTATTATCGCTTGTTGTTATTATTAGACGACCGAGAATCCGAACCGACTTTGTCGGACCCGCCGGTCACGGGCTCCTCGCCGCGCTAGGCAGGCAAGACCGAAGTAGTGAGGTTGTATTATCGCTTGCTATTACCGAATAAAACGATGAAAACTGTACCGAATGTTCGCATTTTTATTCGCACGCATACATACATACATACATACATAGTCCGTAGGTAGGGGTCCCTACCCCTAGGTAGGTCCCTACCCCTAGGGAGGGAGGGAGGTCCCTCGTTATACGAGTATCGGCGCCGTGGTGACGCCGTCGTCGAGCACGCGCCGTTTGGCGTAGAAGTAGCACGGACGACTCCTTCACTTGGAAGCCGCGGTTCCGGCCGCCGCCGCTCCTTTGGTGGCGCAGCACGTCGAGGAAGGCGTCCTTGTCGACGTCGTTCTGACGCTTGCTCAGCCCCTTCGTACTGTACTTGTCGCCGCCGTCGTCGCCGCCGAAACAGTAGTACGTCTTGCTGCAGAGCGCGACGATTCCGCGGCCGGACCATTCCTCTTTGAAGAGCCCCGGCGTTCGCTTGTCGTACCGGCGCCGACGCGCGCAACACTCGGCGGGCGCGTCCCACGCTCGGCCGGCGAGCCGGCACCGCAAGTACGCCTCCGCGTGCGCGTCGCAGTGTTCCGACGGGAACCACTCGCCGCGGTGTCGAAAGTAGTGTTCGCGCTTGGCCGCCGCCACGAGCTCGTCGAGTCGGCGCCCCGCGAGGCTCAAATACGCCGAGTCCGTGTCCATCGCGCAGTACTGGAACAGGGGGCGCGGAATGTAGGCGGCGATGAAGTCGTAATAAAACTCCAGCATGCGCAGTTTGGCGTACTGATAGACGAAGTAGCCGATCTGGATGGGCAGCGCGTACCGGACGGTTCGCTTGTTCAGCGCCACCTCGTAGAGGCCGTCGGGGACGACGACGTCGAGCTGACGGAAGCGACGATTATTGATCAGCGTCGAGGCGCCGGCGGCCGTGCAGAACTTGATGTTGCGGTGCAGGTCGACGCGCGTGATCGTTTTCCCGTATGAACTGTTGCCGAGCAGTTTAAACGTGTCGGCGATGATGGCCTTGTCGGGGTCGTCGTCGCCCGCGCGTCGCGCGGCGGAGACCGTGTCGCCGAAGCGGCGAAAGCACGCGACCGGCTCGTACTCGACGATCTGGTAGACGCGCTCGACGACGAGTCCGTGCCGCAGATACCACCGCAGTAGCGGCGTCGCGAGTAGAATCTTGACGCCGAAGAAGCTCCCCACGAGCGTGCGCTGAGGCCGGACGAGGAGGTCGTGCGTTTCGGCGTAGCGACGCATGAACGGGCTGAGATCGTCGCGCTCGATGTAGGCGTTCTTGAAGATCGGCTGCATCTCGGCGAAGGTGTCGCGCAGCGCCGCGGAACGGCGATGTCGCACTCGACGAGGCCGAACAGCGTGCCGTCGAGCACGGCCTTCAGGATCGTCGACCGCGTCACGGCGCCGTCGCCGGTCCAGCTCCGCGGTGGCGGCGGCGGCGGCGGTCGCGTCGCGCGCCACTGGCACTCCCACATCTCGACGACGGCGACGAAGCGGCGAAGGTAGGCCGTGACGGCGGCCGTCTCGGCGTACAGTTGGCTCATCGGCTTACCGTTCACCGCGTTCGTCTCCCTCCCCGTGCACGGACAGCCGTGGAAGAAGCACCCTTGGAACTGGTACGCCGTCCGCGTCGCGCCACACCAGCCGTCGACCCGGTACTTGCCGACGCGCTTCTCGCGCCCGTTGAGCTGGTGACGTATGTGGGCCCCCGTCCGTCCCGCCTCCCACGTCAGCCACTCGACGGCCAGGCGGCCGTAGCGGTGTACGCGCTCCGGCCGAAAGGCGTTGTCCGCGCGCCGGCGCGTGTACCACCCCGTCGGCATTTCCTGCGTGATCGCCCATAGATAGAGGCCGTTTGCGTCGAAGCCCACAATAGAGCGACAGGGGCGCGCCGACTCGCCGTACTCCTCGCGCCGAAGGGCGGTCACGCCGGCCTCGTGATAGCGCGCGAAAATGATCGAGGGGCCGCCGACGATCTGCGACAGTAGGAGCCGGTGCAGGTCCTTGTTCGACTCGTTGAAGAGCGTGAAGTGGAGCGACGACGGTAGATCGTTGAAGAGATACAGCAGTGTCAGGCCCGGCACGCTGATGGCGTCCTTGAACATGTCGATGCGGCGCTGCCGATAGAAGGCGAACTGCTTGTCAACGGCCTCCAGGAACGGCACCACGTCCCTATTGTTATACCACACGAGGTAGTCCCGCAGCGTCGTCATCCCCTCGTCGCGCCATACCCGCGCGCAACCCTCGTATTCGGCGGCCGAGATGCCTTCGCGCTTCAGGCGGCTGTAGAAGGCCTCGCGCGGTGGCAGCCGGGTCTCGGCCAGTTTACGCGGGTCGTCGAGGTACTCGTAGGGGAAGTGCCCCTTCGTCGCCTCGCAGCCGTAGGCCTTCAGAAACCGGTCGTAGCTGACGCCGGGGGCCAGGTAGTTGGTGATGTCCAGGAACTTGAGCGTCGCCGTCGCCAGGCACATGAAGTTGTTCTGACGCTTGATCGTGAACGCCGACGAGATGCTCTGCGCCGCGTCGGTCATGAACAGGGGCGTCAGATATTTCTTAACGACGTTCAAGTCGTACTTCCCCGAATTGAAGCCGAGGACGGGGAGGCGGCGCAGGTGCTGCCACAGACGGCCGCCGAGCACCGTGTACGGGCTCTTATCGAGCGCCGCCGCCGCCACCGTTGCGTGCGCCCGCCATTCGGCGTCGAGCGCGTCGATCGCCTCGAAGGTCGCGTCGAACGACGGCCGCAGAGCCGCGCACGCCTCCTCGCTCATGGCCTCCAGGGCGTCGATCAGGCGCTTCGCGAGGTCGCCCGAATCGCCGCACGTCACGAAGCAGCGCGCCGACTCGTGTCCGGGGACGTTCGAGGCGACGCTCACGCTGAGTAGCTCGTGTCGCGCTATCCACCGGCATTTGGCGCTGTCCGCCGGCAGATCGTGATCGTCGAAGTAGCACTCAAAATCGTACGTCGCCCTGTACGGATAGTAGCGCAGGCGTTCGTCTACGTAGACGCCCTCGTCCTCCAGCTGCTGAAACACGGACGGCGTCGGATGGTAGACGCCGCCGGGAAAGACGTGGTGAACGCCGCCCTCGCACGTCGCCTCGTGGCGCCGCAGCCGACAGGCGGTGCTCCACAGCGCATCGCCGCACTTGCCGCATCGATACGAACGGCAGAACAGCGACACGTCGGCTATGAAGGAATAGTGCGTTTCGAACAGATTGACGCTCATGGTGGTCGGGCGGCGATGGAGGGAGCGGCGGACCACTTCGGCGGTGGCGTCCTCCGCCGACAGCCGATACACGGTCACATTCGTTTCGAAGGCCGCCTCCACCCGGTCGAGTTCGTTCAGCGGGACGCCGGCGAACGCGCAGTACGGTTGGTCGCCGTAGTCGGCGTAGAGCCTTAAGGCGGCGGCCGTCAAATCGTCAGCGCGAAAGTCGGCGCCCCGATGCAGCGCCAGACAGCGGAAGAGGCACAAGTTGTCGGCATACGGACGCCCACAGCGATCGTTCACTAGGCTGACGAGCCCCGCGTTGTGGCGCAGATAGGCGGGGAGGGACCGCTGACGGGCGCACCCGATAGGATGGTGGATGATGGCGTTGAGGAAATACGTAACGTTCGTTACCAACTCGGCGATCCACCCCGAGTCGGGGCGCTGCGCAATCACGTACTGCAGAACGTCGGGTTGTCGGGTGGCCTCGAGGAAGCGTTCGAATGACGCGGCGTCGGAAACGAGGACGGGCGACTCGAGATAGCGGCCGCAACAGTTACACGAAGAATGGTAGTAACGTAGTCGGCCCGTCTCCCTGTGCCGCAGAATAAACCCGTACGATAAGTTTATTTTAAAGGCCCGAGTCTGCTCCTCGAACATCAGTCGTAGTTGGGCGTCGTGCGCGCTCGTATCCCCGTGGCCGGACAAATGGAAATTATACCTAGATTGAACGGGTCCGCGCGCCACAGACGTACGAATGCTCGCCCAGTAGTCACGCACGACGCTCTGTAGGTCGTTTTCGTTTGGGGGCACCTCAGCGGCGTCTCCGCACATTCGCAGATGCCGCAACATATTGGGGTGCTGCGCGAACGATTGATTGCATTTCGGGCATACTACGTGTTCATCGCTGCCGCATGTTTTTAGATGCCGCGACAAATGAAAAAGACGGACGAACGATCGATCGCATTTCGGACACACGTGCATCGTCGGTCTAGGCGGCCCTCTATTAACTACGACGGGGCGCGTCGACGCCCTTTATAAGGCCGCCCTAAACCCCCGCTAGGGAGCTTTTCTAAACGGCGGCGGAGTTCTCTGCCCTGTTATCCGTCAGGGGGCGACACCGACAGGTGGCATCGCCGAGGGATACGTTTGGCAGTGGCGCCCAGCGGCCAAAGTTTTTGTTCACGTTTTGCGTCAGGTGGCGACACCGACAGGTGGGCAGCGTCGTTTGGCAGGCCGCCTCTGTCAGTGGCACCCGGCGGCCAAGTTTTTGTTTACGTTTTGTAGTAGAAATTTCGCCTGTCGCCCGAATACGACGGCAAAGTGTTTGTAGTAGATATTTCGGCTGTCAGCTGCTGCCCCGCGGCAAATTTGTAGTAGACATTTTTGTAGTTTTCGCCTAAGTTTTTATTTACGTTTTGTAGTAGCAATTTCGCCCGTCAGGGGCGCCCGAATACGACGGCAAAGTTTTTTGTAGTAGAAATTTCGGCTGTCAGCTGCTGCCCCGCGGCAAAGTTTTTGTAGTAGAAATTTCGGCTGTCAGCTGCTGTTCGCCCGGCTGCAGCGGCAAAGTTTTTTTTTGTTTACGCTTTGTAGTAGAAATTTCGGCTGTCAGTGGCTCCCGGAGTGTTTTGTGTGCGGCAGCCGCCGTTGGACCGGCATTGAATGTTAGCGACGTGCGTTTTTTTTTGTATGGCAACAACAGAAGGCGGGAATTGATTTTCATACGTTTTATTAAGCAGTCTCGTACTACATCACCACCACAGTAAGGCTTTATGCCACAGCAGAGTAAATAATAATAAGGCTCTAACAACGGCCTATAGCAAAATGTTCATCGCTACTAAATGGGGCGCTTATGCCACAGCGGCGTAAATAATAATAATAACGCTTTAGGGGCGCCACAGCGGACTATAGGCCGCTGGTAATACTGCACAGCGACCATTCAATTTCCTGCTAATGTTCATCAGCGGCGTACCTACTAATAAGGCTTTATGCCATAGCGAAATGCAATGTTCTAAATGTTCATAGCGTTCAGACCCTTTTCAACAGGTAATACTGTAAACAGTAGAGGCTTTATGCCACAGCAGAGTAAATAATAATAATAATAATAGCAAAATGTTCATCGCTACTAAGTGTTCGGCGGGGCGCTTATGCCACAGCGGACTATAGGCCGCTGGTAATACTGCACAGCGACCATTCAATTTCCTGCTAATGTTCATCAGCGGCGTACCTACTAATAAGGCTTTATGCCATAGCGAAATGCAATGTTCTAAATGTTCAAAGCGTTCAGACGTCGAGGCATGCCCTTTTCATCAGGTAATACTGCACGGCGACCTCCAACAGAGCACGGTCGAACGGCACCGTCCAATCCGTCCCCATGAGCCAGTCGGCTACCTGGCGCATGAGCGCGCCCTCCGAGGCGCGATCGCCACGCACGCAACGATCCTCCAGTACCGAGAGTATACGAATAGAAGGAAGCAACAACGTCTGCTGTAGAAAGCTGTCGAGCGACGCTGAAAAAAAGCACACATTCAGGGCCGCCACGTTTTCATACAGTATGTTGTACCGCCGGCTCGGCTTCCGCCCCCTGTAGCCGCACATGTGCACGAAGGGGCACCCCTCCTCAGGGGGGCACTCACCACATTCTTGGCGCGCTGTGTCCATCACGCGCTCGCCGATTAGCTCAGCAAACGTGGACATCATGCATCGCTGACGACCGGCGTACGAATGCAGAACGCTCCACTCCGAGTCGGCCTGAAGTGTGCCCACGACCACAGGGCGGTTGTTACGGGCCCACGGAATGAAGTCTTCCGACGAAACCGACAGCACGGCCAGAGGCAGTGGTGACGATAGCACGGTCGCGGCGGCGTCCGCTGTCGCCGCCGGGGCTATTGGCACAGCTGCTGCTGCCTCGTCTGGGCCCACTACCACCACCACCGGGGTTAATGCAACGTACGTGGGCGTCCCGGCGTCGCTCACCAGGTCGTGCGGTGGCATGGGCTGCGTGCCGTCCGCCGCAGGCCAGCAGTACGATAGCGCTTCTTCTTCTCTCCCCAGCGGCGGAGGGTCGTCGGCAAGGCGTGGCGTCGTTTCCTTCTTAGCGCACTTCTCGGCAGGGGGTGCGCACTCGTCAGCAGCGTCGATAAGGCCGCGCAACGCAGCAGCAATTACAGCATCCTACAGAAGAATAACCAAAGCAGCAATTAGGTCTACAGAACACTAGCCAAACGTTAGTCATTCAAACGGTCTCGCTCCCCTTCTTCGTCACGACCCGCGCCTCACGGACCGTATACGTGTCCAGTATGCCACCCCACACGACCTTGTGCACGGTCAACTCCAAGACGGTGCCAACCAGGCTCGCCACAAAGCTACTGCGCAACTGGTCGGGCAACAGGGCTGACACATGGTCGGCATTGTAATCGCCTATCGCCGAAATAGCTTCGTCGAACAGGGTGACCCAAATGCTGGCCTCCGTGTCGGCGTCCTTTTCGTCTTCCACCAAAACGCGCACCGAAAAATACGTCTTCGCCGTTGCCTGTATGCCGTGTACAGCGCACACCCGGCCACCACTTTCTAGGCCTCTCACTTTGCGCTTGCAAATGCCACAGCCCATGTACGTGCATTTGCTTTTCCAAGCCACGCCAACGATTGTTAAGGGGGTAACAATCTTATACGTCCCATCGCACGCCAGCACGAACTCTTTCAACGACACTTCGGACGACGCACTCACCACGGCCTCGAAAATAGGCGCCCCGTCGGCCGTCGGAAGCGCCTTCGCGCTGGCCTCCGACGCCGGCTTCGCTTTGCCACCAGACGCCCCCGTTGGCGCCTCCCTCAGCTTGCCGCCTCTCTTTGGCGGCGCCTCTCCGTGCGCGACAGGCGGGGACATAATCAACAACGCTCTGCAACACACAAAACGGCAACGGTAGCAACACGACAGCGACAATATTTAGACGTTCTCCACCCGGTTCCTATATAAGAGCTTTGCACGCGGCCCGCACGCGGCCCCCGTGCGCAAGCGCACGCGAGCCGCAAAGCAGCCGATTCTTACAAGGTTACTAAAACTGAAAAAAATCTCTCGGTCGGTCTAGTGCACTAACAGAACGCCACTTTTATTTCCTAATATAAAGTTACCATAAGATTCTCTAGCCCCCACTGACTATCATAGACCGCTTAGTTTGCTCACATTTCACATTTAACGGTCGTTTTAAAGACTTACAAACAGTTACATAAGCGCTTTATATAAACAGTGACGTCAGCTCCTTATGTAAGGCTATGGCGTACGTGTCTAGGTGCCGCGCGCAAAACAGCGGCTCAACAACTGCGCAATTCATTTCTCACTATGGAGCCAACCGAACAAGTTGGTAATTATGCGGCCAATTCTCATCAGGCGCAAAACAGGTACGTTTTGCTAACTCACCTAACACTGACTTTCCTCACTCACTTTCTTTTATAACGTTCACTACTTATTTCTTTTATAACGTTCACTATTTTTACAGCGATCCGCCTCCCCAAAACGCCGGAATCGGTACGCCCCAAGTCGACGTGAATACGCCTCCCCAAGTCGACGTGATTGAGCCTCCCCAAGCCGCCGGAGATTGTGCTAATCCACCGCCTGCCTCTATGCGTCTACCCCCACCACAAAGCCGCCCCGGCGCAAGGTACGTTTAACGATAATAGCGCTTTTTTAATTTACCTTTATTTGCAGACGCCTACTTTCGATAAAGCCTATAGCTGCTTTTCCGTTCACCCCGCTATTTACAAAACGCCCCGCTACCGACTTAATGTTTTTTTACAGGCCCTAACCTAAAAAGAGACGCGCCGTTACTTTAATACTTTTTTTTCATACTTGCAGACGAAACATCGCCGGCTTCGATACCCTGCATATAGGGCGCGGGCAAACCCTTGCGAGGCCCTCGCACCGAAACGGCTTCATTCATAGATCTAGAATAAATTTAACCCCAGGCGATCTGATTATGATAAATAGGGGGCCGCGCGCCGATCGACCTGGGGGCACATTGTACCTTGGACGTCGCCGACAACATCACACCCCTTAACACTGTTTCCTTCTCCACAGATGAACCCCGCGCGCCAGTAGTCACCACCCCGACGCTAATTGACCTTTTCCTCCTTCCCCCAGCCGACACATCTACGTGATCGACCCTAGTCTGGCACATGGACGCTACAATATCGGGCGGGGGATGACAGTGCACTACATAGGACCTGCGCCCCACGCAATCACATTCACCTCGCCACGACGCCGCCACCACCAGCCCCTCTTAGCCGTTGAGCCGCGCCGACGAGAAAAAGAACAAGAAGAAGAAGAAGAAGAATACGAAGAGCCGGCAGAAAATTTCGATGACGACTACAGTGGGTTCACCGATTTAGAATTTCTAGATGCCGACAACCCCCTACCAGAGGCGGCGGCGGTAGAGACTTTCACACAGCCATTCTCCTTTGCCGATATATTTCCACTCCCCCAAATTCTCCCCCCCTCATTTGCCCCACCCGTCCCAGCGCATCTTTCCGTTCATTTAGGCTTTCCGCCACAACCCTCCGACCGGAACGGCTTTGGCCCACCCCCATGACCCCTTTCCGTCTTCATCTGTAACCAATAAAATATATTTCTCACCGTTTATTGTTTCTGTGTTTCCTTTCGCCTTCCAACGCACACACGAATATAGTTCCACCTACACATTTAGCCCACTCCACCGGCCTTCCAAAATCACACACGAATAATTCCGCCTATATTGCAACACCAAAGCCACAAGCTTAATAATACACGCGCACAGGCCAATATGACAGCGCCGACCTCCAGCCGCATCAGATGCCACCAACTGTGTTTCCACCAGTATTCCAACTCACACACGAAACAATCCAGCGAACGCCAAATCCACAAGCTTAATACGCGCGCACACAGGCCAATCTGACAGCTCCGACCGCCAACTGCAATAACACACGATTAATTCCACCTATATTGCACCACCAAACACCAGCGGCCGCCAAAGCCACAGGCTTAATACACGCGCACAGGCCCATATGACAGCGCCAGCCTCCAGCCGCCATAACGATATTGCACGCACATCAGAGGTCCCCAACTGTGTTTCCACCAGTAATCCAGCGAACGCCAAAGCCACACACAGGCCAATCTGACAGCTCCGACCGCCCACTGCTATAACGATATTGCACCGCAATTGCACGCGTATCCATCAGCTGTGCCGCAGCCAGCGCTGACAGGCAATATCCACATCGGCGCCACAACCTTATTACAAGCGCGTCTATTCGGCCACGAAAAACATTTATCCGGCCTCCCGTCAAACAATGCACATAAAAATCCTACAGCCTGACATTCGACACCAACATTTGCCAGTGAGTCGTGAAAACCAGGCCACGCAATTGCCCTCCTGATCTCCAGCGCGCCAGGCGTAATCTAAACCGCTCGGCCCCACCTCCACCACCGCACCGGTCTAGAAGCTTCTAGAAGGTTCTAGAACCTTCTAGAACCTTCCCGCGCGTCACGATATACCCCGCTGATCCCCAGGGACGTCACTTCACTCTAAAACTTTCCCATCTCCCCGTGCACCTAATTAATACTAATAGGTCGCTATTTACTATTTTTAGTCATTGGCTAGTGCTACCCTCTAGTGAATGCGCTACTCATTTGTTACTAATTAGTACTTAATTAATTAATTAATTAATTAGTACCTGATTAGTCACTAGAGGTCGATAATCACCCTATCTATTTCCTCATTATTCAGTAGATGGCGACACCCTCTTTCTCATGACCCCCATCAATCACTTTGACGTTTACTATAATCATACTGCTAAAAAACGTAGGAATTCTACTTATAAAAAATGAAAAAGCCTTTGATCTAAGGTCACTTCCGTGGATGGCGAAACCCTACTCACTACTTGTATAGCATGTAGATTAATGCTCACTTACAATGTTCATTCATGCAGACAAATCTTACTGACTTAACAGGTCGAGCTCGTTTATTGTGTCTCGCTAAATTTCCATTATGTCATTGTTATTGTGTTAGATCCTGATACGATTGATATGCTGTAACACTTTATGTTATGTCGCCGCAGATGGAAGCTGGTGGTACAAGTCTTGGTGGGAGAAGACACGGATCAGCGAGTACAAATGGCAAGTCGCTGCTTGTGGAACCAGGCGACCGATAACTTCGCATCAGCGACATTCAGAAACAAGTCGCTATTCGCCATTGGCATTGTTTACGGGGTTCACATCGAATGATCCTCTACCGAGGGTGTTGTCATACTAGGAGGTAACCGCACCGACCGAGACATGTGTACTGAACGTTCGATCAGGTGGAAGATAATCGCCGTGCACGCAAATAACCTGCCGTAGCACGTTTGCTATTGAGGCGATACGGTAGATTGGAGCGATCACAGGTACGTATTAACCAGTGCCAAACAACAGTTGGCGGAGAAAGAGATCGATACTGTTAACGCTCTAGCTGTTGTGCATAGCCGTTGCCAGCCAAGCAGTGCGGTATTATCGCAGCCGATAATGTTTCTGGTTGCCTTGGCGACTAAGCCAATAGTGCGGCTGGATTAGTTACAAATCTGCAAGCACGTCGGAGTATGTAATTACAAACGAATGACCTTGTCAGGCCACGCGCGACGGACTATGGTCGGCGGTGCATGACGGAACACGACAAGTGTTGCGTGACGAATCGTGCTAGGCGGCGCATGACGGATCACAAAACACGGATGCAAAACGCACTTCATATGAAATTAACTACCAGTTTTAGGTTTAGCCGTGTATGAAATGGCGAACAGCTCTCGTCACTGCACGGCTGAGTAGTTTCATCAATTATTTGCAGTCGTATTGCAGTACTTCTAATTCCGAGCTTCTGCTGCATTGCGATATAGCCGCTCGGATGCAATTGAGATGTATTTGATGTAATGTTTACCGCAGCTATCTCGCAAAATGACGTTGCCGTCAAACCAGTCTTTGTTGCATAGAATATTACTAGAATTTGTAATTTGCCATATTACAAGCATACTTTTTTCTATAATAAAATGCCTTGCCAATAATAACAAGCCGGCTGTACATACATAGGCTACCTATATGTTATATACGATACTGCGATATTCAAATACATTAAAATGTATGTATTAACTTCACCAATGTTTTCTACCTGAAATCAAACCACACGTGCATGGTTACGTCATTGTGTATGCTGCATTATACTTAAAGAACAAAGCGTGGAAACTAATTAAAAAGTGCATTTAAATCCACAAAATTTAGGGAGGGATGGAGGTAGGGACGGACGGACGGACGGAGTGACGGAGGGACGGAGGGACGGGGGGGATAGAGGGAGGGAGGGAGGGGGGGAGGGGAGGGAGAGTGCCGATTTATTTTCAACAATTCTATGGGGTTCTTCATACCTTAGGACTTCAGTAGACCATACATTGTAATATGGCCATGGCCATGGGGCGATGACGCGATGCGATGGACGATGCGATGAGCGATGCAATGGGCAATGCGATGGACGATGCTATGCGCGATGCAATGGACTATGCGCGATGCGATACGCGATGCCATGCGCGATGCGATGGTATAAATTATAAAGATGCCGTAATGAGCATGCGTACGCCGAAAACGAGACTTAGGCAGCCATTTGTATTTTATTAAACGCATTCCTTTTTGTGTTCAGAGCTTGTGATGATGGCTGATGACGTATACGGTTACACATATGTTTGTTTTGCACAAGGAAGTTGTTATTCGTACTTCTAAATGTTATGACGAAAGTCTGGGGCAAAAATATCTTTTAACATGACATATATGTACCTCTTCTACCGCTCAAATTGTATTTGTTAAATTGTTTCCGTCTGGATATCATTGGTAGAAAATATTAAACATATTTTGTATACATCGGATGAGACGACAACTTGAAGCTGTTTTTTTAACCTTTAGGTTATTGGAAATGCCGTTCTTCTGTGTCCAAATTTATAATTTTTTAATATTATAAATAGCTACAATATTTGAAGTCGGTTTAATACGAACATGTACATTTGTTTAAATGATCGAAAGAACTTAATTTAGTCATTTGCGTTTTTTCTTGTCTACCGTGTATTGTTTCTTTTTCGTTAATTGAATCGAATTGCTGAGGCACCGTTAACCAAAACGTAGATACGCAGCGGTATACGATACCGCCCAATATAGCTTGGGGCCCGTGTTGTGTGTAGGAAACTGCTTTGAGGTGGTCACATGTGGATACGATTATTGTTTTGAAATAGGTGCCACTAGTGAAGCCAGACATATTCATTAGAACAGCATACGGTGAATCTGTACCAAACATTATGTGTGTGTGCGTGCGTGCGTGCGTGCGTGCGTGTGTGATTATAAACCTATACTTATAGCATGGATGTGTGCCAATTTTATTGTTGTAAATACAGTTGTAGCATCATTTCCAGGTCAAATAAAGCTAACTGCTGCACACTTGACGCGTAATTTATCACGAGTGTGTATTTCTCAAAAGGTGCATGTTCATTTCAGTTCGCAGTTTAGTAAGACAATGTTTCGTGGCAGGATACACTGGTGTTGAACTCTGTGCGATATCCAGCCATACTGGAATATCCATTAGGTGTGTTATTTATAAATATAATATGGTAATAATATAATAATCTGAGTAAAAAGCATAATATGTCCATACATGACACCTCGCGCGCCAGGGGGCGCTGCTGATTACATCAGCCTCAATAAGCAGATCGTCTTGCGAAATTTGGAATATAAGCTAAGCCAATAACATCGCTTGCCGGCAAATTCCGGTGATCTTCATTTCAGCCATTTTTTAGTTTGCTAATGTTATTATTATACACAATACCACTCAGCACCTCGTGAGAATGTAGTGATTCCATGAAGTCACTGGCTTCGTCTTAGAATTGAGGTGCGGGTGGGGCGGGTGTCAGCACTGTTCTCACGGGTTGTACAGTTGCGGCGAAGCTAATTTCTAGTTTGAATCAGTTGACCTCCATACATTGCGTAGGATATCTGCCAGGGGTAGTGTGCGTTGTCATCGACCTGGCTTACGAGGATGATAGAGGATACTCTTTCAAATTGTATTTGTCGCTTAGGCCCCTACTACTCAATTGTTTAGATAACTGTTGTATTCTATTCGCTCTTTGTAAAGAATGACGGTATGTTGTTAAATAACTGCGTCCTGAATGCTGAAAATGTATTGATTAGCTAACCGTGCATATTGAACGCATCTATGTTTACAAACTCAATAAATGTATACGTACACACACGCACACCAAGTTTGGGCGGTTGGAAGGGAGGGAGGGAGGGAGGAAGGAAGGGAGTGGGAGGGAGGGAGGAAGGGAGAGAGGGAGAGAGGGAGAGAGAGAGAGGGGGAGGAAGGGAGAGATGGAGAGCGAAGAAGACAAGGAGAGAGGGAGAGAGGGGGGAGGGAGGAAGGGAGAGGTGGAGAGAGGGAGAGAGGGAGAGAGGGAGAGAGGGAGAGAGGGAGAGATGAAGAGAGGGAGAGAGGGAGAGAGGGAGAAAGGGAGAGAAGGAGAGAGGGAGAGAGGGAGAGAGAGTTATAGTAAAAGAAATGATGTCAAAGAAAATAGCACAATGTGTCAGGGTATATTCCGGAATAACAAGTTGAATCATCACTATGAAAATATGAAATATATGTCTACCAATAGATGTACACAGTTGAATAGTCTTGTTGAATGTGCTAACCTGCTTATGCAAGCATCAATACCTTAACACATAGTTAAAGCAAAACCATATGATAATGATTCTTTGTTTTTGGTGTACAACAATATAATTATATATATATATATATATTATATAATTGACGTATAATATAATGTTACATACTTATGTAACAATTTAATTACTAAGTTATGTAAACCGATACTCATTCAATAGTTTATTGTTGAGGCGTATACACCTGGTTTTTATGGGAACTTTCATAGACCACACTGTTATCTTGCAACACAGTACGGCTGTAACACAGCTAAATTTATTGAGACTTTCGAGCAATATCTTTTTCTATATGATTCAGTACAAACAATTATGTCAAAAAATTGTCAATTACATCTGGAAGTGCTGATGGACTAAAGTAGTTAAGTAGCACATGCGGTTAATTGTATATCTTGTCTGGCAAGTGGATTGATTTACATGACATGTCAAAGTCTGTGCGCCTGTGGAGACGATATTTCTTGGGCCAGGAGCTATAATTAGAACAGTACCTCCCAACATTATAGCAGGCAGTGGACTAGAATGATGCTACTTTTTGACATCATATGGTCGTAGTACCGCCTGCGGTTAATTGTGTCTTTGATGTGACTGATGTTATTTTGGCGAGCCTCAGTGGGGGTGCAAATTGTGGTTTTGGAGAGCCTCAAGGTGGATGTTTTGGCGAGCCTCAAGAGGGAGAGTGCAAATCGAGGTTTAGGAGAGCCTCAACCCACGAAATATCCATCATGTTCCGACGCCAGTGTTTTGGGTTTGGCTTTGTTGTCTGGGCTTGAATAAATTCGTGACCTTAAGCAACACTGGATACTTTTATGTTCAACGCATGTGTCCGTGGTTGATGACTCTATGAGTGTACGCATACGGTTACACTTCTGTTTATTTTGCATGCAGAATTGTGTGTTCGTACTTCTAAGTATTGTGATAGAAGCCTAATGCGATTGAGTTTAGACTAAGATAAACAGGGGCATGCGGGCAATCACTTTATAGAATGTAATCTATGTTCTCGCACCAAAACCGGAGACCAAAAAAGAATTAATTGATAGCATTTTTGAATGGTTTCATCTGAATATCCTTGATCGAAAATATAAACGATAATTTATGTACCTCCACACATAAAAAACACGGATGTTGATGGCATAGTTCAATTGAACATTAACCGTGGGCTTTAAAGTGTACATTTCTTGAATATTTATTCATTAATGACATTATATATTTCCATAGTTGAACATATCATGTTAATTATGCCTTACATAAATATAAAAAAAACTGGAAAAATAAATATAATCAGTTAGACCCTACTAAAATTTAGTGTCTTTAATATCTAAATGTTAAACTAAAATAGTTATCTCTAATTATTATACCAAACCTACATACAAAATGCACAAACGAGGTAGCGAATCGTTGTTTCTAGAGTGTAGTTTTCATGTTTTGCTAAGGGATCATCTCAGAACATCGATGTCCGGTATCAAACGAAGTTATTTTCGATTGGGGGAGGGGGTATGAGGCCGTTTCACCTGGCGTCGAACATCGATGTTTACGCATCTGACCGACCCTGCTAATTATACTAGTATCATCATATTAATGTTCACAACATTTCGTCTGAGGGAGAGGGTGGGGGGGGGGGCTGAGGCAAGATGAAAGTAATTGCGCCTGATATCAGACATCGACGTTCTGAGATGATCCCTAAGTGAATCGAATTGTAGACGCACAGTGTACCTCGGTTAGCCGACTATCGCCTGGCTGCGTGACTTCGCCAGAACGATACTGTGACGGGCCAATGCTGCCACCTCACGGCGGCTGGATAATCAAGTCTACTAGTAGACCTGCTACAAGTTAACTACTGCCTGTCAATTTCGGATGTTTATTACGTGGCCAATAGCGCTGGTAGCCTGATTTGAGCGGGCCTATTTATTGACACTGTTATTCGTACTTGTACTTAGGCGCAACGATGCTTTTATGTGCTACAACGGAACCCAGATTAAGTCATTAAACATCAATGCATTTATATCTAAGATCGTCTCATTCAATATACCGGTATGTCAGTTTTTCCTAGACATTGGGGACCGGGGAGTAAATCAAGAAGAATAAATTATTAAAAGTTTACATCTTAATTTATATAAGGCATAAATAATATGTTTTGCATCCTGAACAGACATTATGTAATTAATTAATAAGTACTAACAAATAGGCTTCAGAACTGTTGGTTACTGTTCAACTGAGAAATGCCATAACCTTCCCTGGTTCATCATGTCCGGAGGCACACAAAATGGTGTTTATATTTGATATTTGTGATCAGGGATATCCAGATGGAAACAATTTAACAAATAAAATTGGGAACCGTTGAATAGGTACATAATTATTTCATGTTATAAAGTAACCTATTTCGGCCCCTAGTTGATAAATAGTTTAGTTGCCTGCCTGGCACCCATTTTTGTTTGGCTAAATACAATCCTAGTAGACTTCCGTGACAATATTTATAAGTACAAACACATAATATTTTGAGTACAATAACTAGATGTGTAACCGTATACGTACAGTCAGCGTCATCAGCCATCGTCACATGCTCTGAACACAAAAAGGAATGCGTTTAATAAATACAAATGGCTACCTAAGTCTCGTTTTCGACGTACGCATGCTCATTACGGCACCTTTATAATTTATACCATCGCTTCGCGCATCACATCGCGCATCGTCCATCGCACCGCGCATCGTCCATCACATCGCCCATCGCATCGCTCATCGCATCGCCCATCGCATCGCCAAGATTGTGTGAGGAAAGAGCTGGACGCAATATCCCCGGTTTATGTTAACGCAAAGCCTTACCTTTAACCAATCGCTGGGTGTCTGGATCCCAGACATATTCCACTGCAGTTCTCATGGCATGTGTCCTTTACACATATATGCAAATAGGTTTAATGGCTGCATGAACACCAAACGTGTGAAAAACATCGTGATATATTTTTGCCATGGACCAAATAACTAACTGTCTACTAAAAAATAGTAGAGCAATATGGTTTAATTACACCGATTATGATCTACCAAGTTACGTGGCAGTGACATTGCATTCGTCTTTCATTCCTGCAGGGTACTGTATTATAAAATGACAAATATGTTCTATCCCTAGACAGTTTTATTAGTAGATAACACTACATATGATAGTTACATTTTGTTGTATATTATTTATGCATACTGTATATTATACTATAAACAGTTTTTATGATAAGATATACTAGTAACAGTATAACAGTAATGCCTTCAAAGGTAATAGTAATAAATTGCATTGCCTTCAGCATGTAATTGTAATATGAAGGTTAGTACTATACTGTATTGCAATGTAATTGACCCCAGGCCTGTTCCGCCGACTGGTGGAACAATAAGACAGTTTCAACTATAAGTCCATGTGACAACACTTTATTTATAACCAGTAAGTTTAACTTATTTTATACATAGACGCAATGCTGTTTCAGCTATAACTTTAAAGCGTTGCGATATTGCCCATTTAACGCAGTGTGTTTCTTAGCCGTCGACCATGTTATGCCAGAGTGATTTCAACTCTCCCGTGAAATCCGAAAATTTCCAACAGCTCAGTCTTTGAGACAACAGCCCATTGTCTTCGAGATCCTTTCGAGACAGAGCGACACCGCGGGAGACGTGCTGAAACGCAGAATTTCCGGCGAAAAATTTCAACAGCCCCCCTCATTTTCGAGACAACGATCGAACCAGTGAAGTTTCGGCAAAAAAATTCCAAGAGCACCACTCTTTTACGGAAGTCTTATACCAGGAAGCCCTCGAGCGTGGACTGTCAGACTGCGTGCGTCACCATACACTCGCTGTCTGGGTCACCGCATATAGAATTACACCTCGAGTTATTCACGTGTAAGGAAAGATACCTGTTTCAACGATCCTTATCAGATATCAGAGCAAACCAGAGAGAGGTGCGGTAAAGCTCTCTACAAACTTACACTGGCTCGAGTAGCTCGGACGGTCACGATAATATACCTGCCAATTCTCCCGTGAAATCCGGGAATCTCCCGGAGTTTTGGTGTATCTCCCTGTCTCACGGAATACAAGCAAATCACCCGGATTTTCTCTGAAAGTTTAAAACAGCTCAGTCTTCGAGACAACAGCCCATCGTCTTCGAGATCCCTTCGAGACAGAGCGACACCGCGGGAGACGTGCTGAAACGCAGAATTTCCGGCGAACAATTTCGATAGTCCCCCTCGTCTTCGAGACAACGATCGAACCAGTGAAGTTCCGGCGAAAAATGTCCAACGTCTTCCTATATCAAGATCCAAGATATTGCGACACGGGAAGCGAGCTGAACCGCGGATGAATCTCAGAGTACAGTCGAGGTCGACATGATCGTGGCATGTTTTTTTACTAACCGCAGTGTAGTCATCGATGTGGAGATAACATTCTGAAGAAGGTCGAGTATTGAAATAGGCTGTCGACCATGTCATGCCAGAGTGATTTTCCACCAGAGGGTGTGTTGACTCGTTTTTAAACGTTGCTTACTGTAGAATTACTAACTACTGTTTTCCCTGTCCTGTTAAATTATATGTATCCTTGGATATCTACCTTAACTCGTTTTTAAAAACGAAAGCACGTATGTTGTGAAATAATAGCTAAATATTACAAGAAGTGCAGTCACTTATGGGTGTCGTGCTATTCTTATTTACGTATACGAATCTAGGCGCGAAACTCAGTGAGAACATATTACCGTGACATTCTGTTGACGGCTGAGCCTATAAATTAAGGGATTGGCGTTTAAGTTATGCTGACGCTAGTCCAATAGTTAATAGACATACTTCTATACGGGTAGAGTCTGCGTCACTCACCCCATTAGTTTGCGGATGTTGGGAAACACAGTTCCGGATCTGAAAGCGATTCTAGGACAGTACGCGCACAACTGAAGATTGACATCAAACTGATGGACCGATTAAGAGGAAACCCGATAACGTTAGGTACCGTCCAAAAAGGCCATATCCGCTTACTGCACCTGTTTAGCGGTTACATAATCGACAAGAGTGTTGACGAGTTCATTGTAAAAAATTCAAGTTCGCAGTAAAACATTGTCTGAGACACAGTATTCGCTCCCTCTCCATTTCAACGGGAGTTCGTCATCAACAGTAATACAACGTTTCTAGTTGAGTTGACATTTTTTCTGATAGTTGAATTGTATCGTGTTTTCGAATGTTGTTGACACTTATGGGCGCACGGTGTATTTATTGCAACTGCAACGTCTTCGAGGAGCCCACTATCACTTGACAAGAAATACATTATATTAAATACCACGACAAACGCGGTGTGAGAGAGCTAACACCGCTAGAAATAGGACAGCGTGTCGCCGTCCAAGATTAAGTAACTGGCAGATGGGCACCGGCACGTGTCTCAAAAAAATGCCCGGAACCCAGATCGTATTGCATCGAGACGCCGAATGGCCACACTCTGAGACGCAACAGACGCCAGCTACTCGAGTTGGAGCCTGCGGGTAGAAGAGTGCGGTTTGACGAGGGGGACACAGCACCAAGCGACGCCCGCCGAGACGTAGCCAGCGAACAGCTTGTGTTATCAGCCCCGCGACCTGATGTGACCCGGCACCAAGAGCGTCTACAAAGTGACATTAGAGCAGAACCAGATGGCCCATATCACACACGAAGTGGTCGTGCTGTGAAGAAGCCGATGAGACTGATTGAAAGTTAAACAGTCATGTCAGGAACACTATATAAATAGCATGTGGACTGTATATATCAGATGCCGAATTGGGACTGACAGGATATGTAATGTTTAGAAAAGATAGAAAAGGAAGAAAGGGAGGTGGAGTTATTTTATATATTAAAGAATCTATCCAGGCTTATGAAATAAAATTAGAAAGAGAAGCAGTTTGCGAAGAAGCTGTTTGGTGTAACATAGTTACAGGAAACTCAACGTTAACAGTTGGGTTAGTTTATCGAAGTCCAAACATAAGCATAGAAGAGAATGAAAAAATACAAAACGCTATAAGGGAAGTAAGCAAACGGGACTGTATTATTATGGGGGATTTTAACCACGGGCATATACAATGGAAATCTCTTCAGAGTATGGGGAGTGAGGACCACAAGTTTTTAGTTTTAGTTCAATATACTTTCCTTTCTCAACATGTGCTAGAACCAACCAGGTGTGAGAATGTGTTAGACATAGTTTTGTCCTCACAGAATGAATTAGTTGACAATGTCAAGATATGTGAGCCACTGGGGAGTAGCGATCACAACCAGATACATTTACCATAAAAGTAAAATCAGAAAGGAATAGTAAAAAGCAGTATAGGAGAAATTTCCACAAAGGAAGGTATACGGACATGAGGAAATATTTAGCAAAGATAGACTGGAATAACACACTGAAAAATTAGACAGCAACAGAATGCTGGAATATATTAAAGAGTGAAGTTAAGTGCATAGTCGATAAATTTGTACCCTTCAAAAAACAAGGGAAACGGTCCAAAAAGAAACACTTATCGAAAGAAGCCATTAGAAAAATTAAGTATAAACAAATGATGTGGAAGTCATATAGATGTACTGGAAATGATGAAGACTACAACAGTTATAAAGAAGCACTTAACCAAGCTACAGCTGAAATTAGAAATTCAAAGAGAAGATATGAACAACAATTAGCTAGTAATATAAAACATGACAGCAAGAGTTTGTATGCGTATGTTCGAAGCAAACAGAAAGTTCAAGATAAGGTCGGTCCTCTAGAAGATAGTGCTGGAAATATAATATCAGAGGGATTCTTAATGGCAGAAGACCTGAATGAGTACTTTAGTTCAGTGTTTACCAGAGAAGATATTAGTTCACTGCCAGTACCAGAGGCTAAGTTCAAGGGGGCAGATTCAGATTACTTAGGACAATTAATTGTAACCCCGGAAATGGTAGCTAAGAAAATAAGGGCTATGAAGGATAATAAATCACCTGGAGTGGATGGGATTCCGCCCAAACTACTATTGGAAATTGTAGAACAAATTAGCGTACCGCTTGCAACAGTTTTCAATTTGTCATTAGAAGAGGGAGTGGTTCCTTTAGAATGGAAAGAAGCAAACATTATACCGTTATTTAAAAAAGGTTCGAGAAACAAGTCAGAAAACTATAGACCAGTGAGTTTAACATCAGTGATTTGCAAATTAATAGAAAGACTAATTAAAGATCACATGGTGGATTTTCTTGTTAAACAAAACTTGATAAACCCATCTCAACATGGTTTTTTTAAAGCGAGGTCATGCTTAACAAATATGTTATGTTTTTGGAAGACATGTGGAGATAACATTCAGAAGAAGGTCGGGTATTTAAAAAGGCCCCGTAAAACCAGACCCTTGGCGTGTTTTTGGATGAGGTGGGGTTTTCTACGTCCAGTTACCCCCCCCCCCCGAAGCTCACCAAAACTTGCAGTTGCTCCCCTTGCAGGCTTCCAAAACATAACTGCGCCCACTAATCCCTCAAGTGGAACTCTTGCCTCAATGGATGGAGGGGTGCGTTCGCCCATATGAACCGTCTCTAGCCTACGGACATGAAGACCTTAAATTATAGTAATCATAACATGTATGCGTGCGTGCGAGCGTGTAGGATGTGTTAGGAGGCGTATTATACATATCCTATAGGAAGGACGGAATGGGCACAAACCGTTATCAGCGCAAAGAAAATGTTTAAAGCGTAAACAGTTTCGAACCTAAGTAAAACCGTGTTTTGGCAAAGAAGCATACACATGGTACGTTAGATTAAAAAATATAGACAAAGGTCAGCAGTTAGCACGTTATCCTATGCCTGTTGAATCCGAGTCAGACAGCAGAACATGGCGCTTCTGGTTTCAGCGCGACACGGGAAGCGAGCTGAACCGCGGATGAATCTCAGAATACAGTCGAGGTCGACATGACCGTGGCATGTTTTTTACTACCCGCAGTGTAGTCATCGACGTGGAGATAACATTCTGAAGAAGGACGAGTATTGAAAAAGGCTGTCGACCATGTCATGCCAGAGTGATTTTCCACCAGAGGGTGTGTTGACTCGATGTTAAACGTTGCTTACTGTAGAATTACTAACTAGTATTTTCCCTGTCCTGTTAAGTTATATGTATCCTTGGATATCTACCTTAACTCTTTTTTAAAAACGAAAGCACAATATTACAAGTAGTGCAGTCACTTATGGGTGTCATTCTAGTCTTATTTACGTACACGAATCTAGGCGCAAAACTCATTGAGAACATATTACCGTGGCACTCTGCTGACGGCTGTGCCTGTATATTAAGGGATTGGCGGTTAAGGTATTGCTGGCGCTAGTCCAGTAGTTAATAGTCATACTTCTATACGGGTAGAGTCTGCGTTACTCACCCCATTTCATACCGGATGTGTAAAAAATACAGTCCCGGATCTGAAAGCGATTCTAGGACAGTACGCGCACAACTGACGTCAAACTCATGCGCCGAATAAGGGGAAACCCGATAACATCAGTCCAAAAAGGCCCATATCTATCAGGCACCACTCGTGTCAGAGAACCGCGATGCTCATTGGTCAGTACGTCGTAGCGAGAACGTCGTACTGACCCCATTACAACCAGCTCCCTCGCTCCCAATTGGTCCGCGCAACTTAAAACTGGGTTACGTGTGACCCAGTTTGAGACAGAAATGGGTCACGCGTAACTACGCCTGACCCATTTGTGGGGTCCAAAACTAGGTTGTTCCTGGGAATGTCCCCGGAAGGTTCGTAGTGATCTTGGGAACCTGTTGCGCCTCTAGTGGAATATTGCCGAACCAGTGGTCATCTAGCGGAGTATTAAGGACATTAAATAATATTACGCGCGAAATTAATATGGATATCGGACAGAGATTGAACCGACTTTTAACACGAGTAAACACCACTTTAACAACAATCCAAGACGCACAAGCTGACCACCAACAACAACAACACGACGATGCAGACGATTTTGATATAGTTTCACAATAAGTACTTTATTATAATTTAGTACATGTGTAATCGTAGACCTAGCGGACACTTTTGGAATCAATCAAAAAGTAAATAATGTAATTTACATTTCACAGCATGTGAGGGCTATGAACAGTATGCTTTCTACTAGAGTTTTTTACTTTTCATTAATGATAAATTAATATGTTATCCTGAAATTATGTCATTCTTAATTTATACATACCTGCACATTGCATGCATATTATTATTTAGATACAAGGTACATCCAGTAAATTGACAACAGTTTCTAAATGACAATTCAATTCTCATATAACACTATGTTTCCAGGTTACAACACTTCTCTCAACAGCGCACCTATTCGCAACAGACGAAACATTACACTCGAAATTTCATTCTTACCAAAACCATCAACTCGACTCAACCGAGGCGATCAACATTTGTTTAGAGGTAAGACACTTGTAATTAGTAGTACATTTACGTTAACCATAGGCATATGCAACTTTTGATTTATCACATTGAAGACCCTTTACAGAAATCCCCATAACCAATACAAATTTTAAAATAAAAGAGACATCTCTAAAACATCAGCCATTTTATTTCTTACATTCCACACAAACCGTAAATAAAACATGTTTGTCTCCAAACTTTAAAAAAGCGAGCTTCTTAAAACACTTTTGTAAATAATGTTGTCTAGTACTGTATTTCATACAACAATAACATTTTGTAGGAAGCAACCAGTTCTTCAAGGCGAAAAGGTTGTCCCTAGCGCCCGAGACAGCACTTCCAAATGTACGTGATCGCATCGCAGCACTTTTCCCATGCCTCCAAGACGTACAATATACTTTTGCGAAAATGCTTTAAAACGGACATTTCACCATCATTACATCGGAGCCACGGACGGCGCGCAATATAAAAAACTGGACGATACCAACAGGCGACCACAGAAGGGGGAAACGATCCAAGATTTGGATAATTCCAAGAGTGAGTGTAAACACAACATCTATACAAATATAATTTGATGATTAAATAAGTAACAAAAACCTCATTTACATGAGTTCACAGTAACACACATACTTGTCGGCCAATACCGCACACAAACAATGACAATGCAAATTGCATTATTACAATTACAATAATATTGCAATCATAGTTATTGCCACCTGAGTTGCAAGCAAGCACAGTGTAAGATACATTTACCGTGTCATACATTCTTTGCATGTAATTTCAAGTGTCGGTATGTTACCGTAGGTGACGAATATGTCATGGTCACATTTGTTCTGCACCGACCATTGCTATTGCCTTTCCTGCTCTGACCTACCTTCCAACACTGACAACCCTTTAAACACTGACCATTGCTATCATCCTTCCTGTACCAACCACCCTGTCTGCACCGACCACCCTTCCTGCATGCACTAGAAACCAGCCACCATCCTTCCTGTACCGACAACCCTTCCTGCATGCACTAGAAACCAGCCACCATCCTTCCTGCACCGACCATCCTTCCTGCATGCACTAGAAACCAGCCACCACCCTTCCTGCAGTGACCACCCTTGCATTTTTTTTCAAAATAATAGTTGCAGTGATATTGCAACGTAACTTATTACCACCTGGAATGATGTGGCTGTAAGCAGTCATAGAGTACGTCAGTTTAAAAAGTAATACATGCAACTTGTTTTAAATAGTACCAGTATGAGTGATGCAGGCGTACGTAGGTGACAAATATGTGACGTACACACTTGTTCTGCAGACGGAAATTGCTTCAGCTCCAGAGCAGCAAGTAACCGTACCCCTTTCTGCACCGACCATCACAACTGTCCTTTCTGCACCGATCACCACAATTGCCCTTTCTGCACCGACCAGCACACCTGCCCTTTCTGCACCGACCAGCACAACTGCCCTTTCTGCACCGTCCACCACAACTGCACTTTTTGCACCGACCAGAACACCTGCCCTTTCTGCACCGACCACCACAACTGCCCTTCCTGTACCAGCCACCCTTCCTGCACCGATCACCAATACTACCTTTCCTGCACCGCCCATCCTTCCAACAATAACTCCTACCACCCTTCCTGCACTGAACACTGATACCACCCTTCCAACAATGACCACTGCTACTACCCTTCCTGCACCGCTCATCCTTCCAACATTGACCACTGTTACCACCCTTCCTGCACTGAACACTGATACCACCCTTCCAACAATGACCACTGCTACTACCCTTCCTGCACCGCCCATCCTTCCAACATTTACCACTGCTACCACCCTTCCTGCACCGACCACCGCTACTGCCCTTTCTGCACTGAACACTGCTTCTGCCCTTCATGCATTGACTACCCATCCTGCACTGACCGCCACTACTTCCTCTCCAGCTCCGACGAGTACTACCACTCCTCCTGCACTGACCACTCATACAATGCTTCCTGCACCGGCCTCTACGGGTGCCATTCCTGCAGGTGTGAACCACTGGGACATCACCGATGACTTGCCTGTGATACGCCCACCCCACAGGATTACTGATGAAACACCCAGTCCCTTACAAGAACTGGTCACTGTTTTAGGTTTGTTATTCTATCATAGTGCCTTTTGTAAAGGCGACACACAGCAGGTATATATGATTAAAAAACATTATTGTGCTATTTGTTTATGGAATGACCATCACAAGTTGCAGCAACTTGGTTGATCCACGAGTACAAGTTATTTAAAAAATGCCTTTTGCCATTTCACTTGGAATTATATATTATTATATAAAAACATATGAAGGCAGGTTCCACCCCAGATGGCAGATTTGTGTTGATGTCTTGACACGTATTTACAGAGTGATGTGTTCCAGGTAATTTAACATTTTAATAAGTATAAACAGGTATGAATATATTTAAATCATCATGGGTCATTGCTTTACTTAACATTAAGTTATATAGACATATATATATATAAATAATTTTTTTTAAAGTATTTTTGTAAACTAATTGTAGCATGTCTATCTTCCATATAAATGTTGCAAAAATGTTGTATATTGTAAAAATGTATTAATTTGTATCTGGTAGATGACCTGCGTTCAAGCCTATCAGGAGAGACACGCATACATGTGCGGAGGAATGCAGTTATAGAGGATGTCACTCACTTTTATGGCAGTGACAACATGCCAGATATTCTTGCTCACAACATCAGTGTGACCTTCGAAGGTGTGTAAATATAACGTGTACCCGCTAGCAAGATGTCTGTTAAATTGTAAATTATTTGGACATTACTCTCTGGTAAAAACAACCTATTTGGTGTATGTAATACATTTATTAAGTGAATTGCAAATGAATACTTGCAGTGAGCTGTCTGTAAGTACTTTGAAGGGAGTTGAATTGGCATTGATCAGAGTGAATTGAAACCATGTCTGCCTGGTTGTATTATATTCCCTGGTACCCTTGCGGTTTAGGTCGTCTATGGAGAATTCATATATCGAATGTGGAGACTTAGGCAATCAGCACCTTTTTCATTGCAGGAACTATGTGGCTGCTGTAGGTGGAAGAGGGAGAATGAATCACTCTAAATCCCACACACTACAGCAATATGCACATCACAGACCTGTTGTAAAAACATTCCATTTGTGAAATAGGATGCTACACACAGAAAAACCCACTGTAATGTTTTTATAATGCTGTGACTATTTTGCTTGTAACCAGGTGAAATGGGGCAGGATGTCGGTGGATTGACGAGGGACCTCCTGGCAACCTACTGGCAACACACATTGGAACAATGGTTCCACGGAGAGCGCGTCAAAGTGCCATGTGTGCCTGCCAGTCGAATATGCGAGGCCGAAACGGCATTTGTGGCAGCAGGCAGGGTCCTTGCACATGGCCTGATACTGACACAGGCTATACCGTGTGCAATAAGTTCGGCATTCCTGTTGTCTGCATGTCACCCTTACCTATCAGGCGCCACTCGTGTCAGAGAACCGCGATGCTCATTGGTCAGTACGTCGTAGCGAGAACGTCGAACTGACCCCATTACAACCAGCTCCCGCGCTCCCAATTGGTCCGCGCAACTTAAAACTGGGTTACTCGTGACCCAATTTGAGACAAAAATGGGTCACGCGTAACTAAAGCCCCCCTTTCTACCCTATTTCTGCCATGGGCACGGCAGAAATACCTTTCTGTCCAACAGAAATACCTTTCTGCCCGGCATAAAACCAACCCTGCAATTTAGTTACATGTATATGATTTTGAAACTTAGATTTATTTACTTAAATTCCAGAACAGCTCTTGAAATATACACTTAAAACTTGTAGACATTTCCTATCTTATCTAAGTTTTGGTGAATTGAAGATCATTTTTATAATCTGTGTCAGTGGATATGTATATACACTGTACATTCATTTTTAGGGAAAGTGTCCTTGCAGGACCTTGTCCAATGCCTTTATTTTAACATTTTGCCCAGCATAAGCAACAGCCAAGATCACTACGAACCTTCCCGGAACCTTCCCAGGGACAACTTAGTTTTGGACCCCCAAAATGAGTCAGGCGTAGTTAGGCGTGACCCATTTTTGTCTCAAAATGGGTCACGCGTAACCCAATTTTAAGTTGCGCGGACCAATTGGGAGCGCGGGAGCTGGTTGTAATGGGGTCAGTACGACGTTCTCGCTACGACGTACTGACCAATGAGCATCGCGGTTCTCTGACACGAGTGGCGCCTGATACATATCCGCTTCCTGCACCTGTTTAGCGGTTATATAATCGACAAGAGTGTCGACGAGTTCATTGTAAGCAATTCAAGTTCGCAGTACAACATTGTCTGAGTCACAGTATTCGCTCTCTCTCTCTCTCTCCATTTCAACGGGAGTTCGTCATCAACAGTAATACAACGTTTCTAGGTGAGTTGACATTTCTTCTGATAGTTGAATTGTATCGTGTTTTCGAATGTTGTTGACACTTATGGTGTCAACAACATTCACGGTGTATTTATTGCAACTGCAACGTCTTCGAGGAGCCCACTATCTCTTGACAAGAATTACATTCTATTAAATACGAGCAAACAAAACTTTTGTAATTTAACAAATGCCTTTCAATAACAATTAAAATGTGTTCCTTGTCACTAAGGTTTAACGGTTTAAATTGGCGAAATTTCTTGAAACATACAAACAGTGGAACAGGTGTTAATACTGAACATATATAAATAATATAGATAATATATTTTACTGCTTTGACAACAATGGTTTTGTGTGTGCGCGCGCGCGTGCGTGCGTGCGTGATAATTTACATGCAAACTGAGAATATTATACTTTGATTTGCCCCCCCCCAAGGTATTCTTATTTGACTCCCTGTACAGCATGGTCTAAATGTCACAATTGAAATTGATTATTTCTGTGACGACATAGCCACAGGTGTAGATTAAACCTATGCTATTAACTCACCCGTATATAGATGACGTGTCACCAATTTCATATTCGTTTGATATTGCCATATATTTATTACTGTAAGCGACTTTATTGTATATGTACCGTAGAGTATGTATGTATGTATGTATGTATGTATGTATGTATGTATGTATGTATGTATGTATGTATGTATGTATGTATGTGTGTATGAGGGCGCTGTTGTGGCGACCTGGAGTGTTTGTATTTAGCCTCTGTGTTGTTTATCGTTTTTCGTCAGTTTTAACTGAAGGACGTTAAATAGGTTGGTCGAGAAGATGTTGTGCGGCAGAACAACCAAAGTTTTGGCAGCTTTATGGACCATTTTACTCGTTGTGTGTGTGAGTGGTGAACCGATTTGGCAAGATGGCAGATTCAAGACTTATTCACGTGATGCGCTGTTGGCCTTGCGACCCAGTGTCACTGACAATCTTTCTGGTCCACTCCTGGATTTAAATGACTTTACAGTGCTCTCGGACACTAACAATAGAAACAACCCGCGACACAAGCGGGGCAAGAGAGGCGAGGTTCGCCAGGGATTGAAGAAAAAGAAGGTACACACCCTCCCCCTGCCCTCTATCATGTTAGCTAATGTCCGATCATTACGTTCGAAAATTGACGAACTTCAGGCCAATGTTGCACTACAGTGGGCCTATAAAGAAGCTTGTTTGATATGTATGACTGAAACCTGGTTAGATCAAACATTACCGGACAGTGAACTTTACGTTGATGGCTTTGGTACACCAGTGAGATTGGACCGGGACAAAAAGCTGAGTGGCAAATCACAGGGTGGAGGGATCTGTGTGTATATTAACCAGCACTGGTGCAAGTCTGTCATCGTGAGGGAAGAACTGTGTACCCAGGACGTGGAGCTATTGTCAGTGTCGCTGAGTTCCGACCTATTTACCCAGAGAGTTGAGACAGCTATTTTTAACTCTGGTCTATGTGCCACCGTCAGCTAATGTTGCACGCGCAGCTGATGCAATCACTAGCTGTGTGCATCGGCGTGAGACAATGTCACCAGACTCGCCTAACATAATACTCGGAGATTTCAATAGCTGCCGACTAGACAAAACATTGCTTGTTTACCAGCAGTACATGACGTGTCAGACACGCGGTAGTAACACCCTGGATCTTTGTTATGGCAACATTAAGGACGCGTACAAGTCCGTGAAGAAGATGGCACTCGGTACAGCTGATCACAATGTGGTACATCTGATCCCGGCGTATAGAACTAAACTACAGAGACAGAAAGCAGTGCAGAAAACTGTAAAAAACGTGGGACTTGAACTCGGTCGACGTCCTCAGGGGGTGTTTTGACTGTACTTTGTGGGATGTTCTTATTGAATCCAGTTCTTCGCTTGAAGAAGCAGTTGATGTCGTCACAGACTATATCAAGTTTTGTGAAGATATGATTGTCCCCACAAAGACTGTGAAAATCTTCTCAAATAACAAACCGTGGATGAGTAAAGAACTGAAAAACATAGTCAACGAGAAGAAGAGGGCTTTCATGTCTAACAACCGCACTGAAACAAAAAGGATCCAGTGTACTCTAAAAAAGCAGATCAGGCACGCTAAACTAGAATACAAGGACAAAATTGAACGCCTGTTCCAATACGGCAATATGCGCAGGGTATGGCAGGGACTAAAAACTCTGTCTGGTGTTGAGTCCGGCAAACGTGTCATTCAAACCTCAGAGTCAGCGGAAGAGAGTCTCAAGTTCGCTGAGGACTTGAATTCCTTCTTTGGGCGTTTTGACCGGCATGACTTCTCACGTGAGCGTCAGGAGGCGGTGGATGATATTGAGTCTCAGCTCACTGAGGATGATACCCCAGAAACAACTCCTGATAACGTAGGTAAGATCTTCAAGCACGTTAATCCTCACAAGGCAGCTGGGCCTGACAACGTCAGTGGTCGGGTCCTCAAGGAGTGCCATGCTCAGCTGGGTGCAGTGTTCAGCATCCTTTTCAACTGGTCTCTGAGGCAGCATCGCATCCCCCCCGGCCTGGAAATCGTCAGTTATATGTCCTGTCCCCAAGAAACCTGTGCCATCTGTTCTCAACGACTACCTCAATCGTCATGAAGTGCTTTGAGCGACTCGTACTTCGTCCTCTCCTGCAGCATGTTGGGGATCAACTGAATCCCCTCCAATTTGCGTATAAACACAATCGAGGTGTGGATGATGCAGTTCTCACTCTATGTCATAGTGTGTATACTCACCTGGAAAAGCCCAAGTCGTTTGCCAGGATAGTCTTTATTGATTTTTCGTCGGCTTTCAACACCATCCAGCCACACATCATGATGAGTAAACTTGTCAATATGCATGTGAACCCACACATCATCTTGTGGGTAAACCAGTTTCTTACTGAGCGTAAGCAAGTAGTGCGCTATAATGGTGCTGTTTCGAGCTCACTCTTCACTTTCACCGGTGCCCCCAGGGCTCGGTGATCTCCCCTGTTCTGTTCACACTTTACACAGACGACTGTCGTAGCAGCCAGGAGAGCGTCAATTTCATCAAATACAGCGATGACACAGCTATCGTCGACCTATCCGGCTCTGATCAAGTGTGTGCGTGCGCTGTAGCTGATTTCACAGTGTGGTGTGACAATCATTTCCTAGACCTGAACGTTCGTAAAACTGAAGAACTCATAATAGATTTTAGGAAAAATCCTACTTCTCCCAAGAGACTATTCATTAACCGAGAGTGTGTAAAGAGAGTAGATGAATACAAGTATCTCGGCACTATAATTGATGCAAAGCTCACATTTGGTGAAAACACAGCGGTAATTAACAGAAAATTCCAGCAAAAGCTGTATTTCTTACGCAAGCTCAGGTCACTCAGTGTCAGCACACATGTTCTACAAACCTTCTACAGATGCTACATAGAAAGCTCTATTACATTTGGGTTTCTTGTGTGGTACGGCGGCCTGGGTATCGTGCATCGCAACACACTGGCACGAACAATCAGGGTGGCAAGGTGGTGGGAAAAAAGCAGACCACTCTAGAAGATCTATACAGGCAACGGGCAGAGAGAAAGGGAAGGAACGTCTCCTCAGACCCCGAACATCCCCTGTTTCCGTGCTATAAACTACTTCCTTCTGGCCGCCGCTTTCAACTCCCTCACTGCAAATTGAACCGCACGCGAAACTCTTTTGTTCCCTCGTCAATAAGACTAATGAATAAGTAACTGACCTTCGTTCCCCTCCATCTCTGGCAGTCTTCCCTGCCAGTTTGACACTGAGTGAGCCTGAGATGATTTGACTTTTTAAAAACTGTTGTAACATATTTAACGTATTTATTTATTTAACCGATATAACTTTTATTACTTTTATTCTTTTTATTTTTACATTGTTTATATTGCATGTACATTTGTTTTATATGTCTTAATATGCTGCTCTACACTCCAAATTAATTTCCCTCCCAAGGGACAATAAAGTATTATGAGTGTGAGTGAGTGAGTGAGTGAGTGAGTATGTATGTATGCATGCATGCATGCATGCATGCATGCATGCATGTATGTGTATATCAGAGCTGGTAGAAGTACATTTACTTTGTACTTTGGTAAAAGTACATGTAACTAGGAAAAAAGCTACTCAAGTAAAAGTACTTTCAAAAACTTATACTTGAAGTAGAAGTACAAAGTAAACAACTGTACTTAAAGTAAACACAAAGTACGTTTATCCAGTGACTATATAAAATAGTTGACACCACCACACACACAACATCATCCAGTGTATTAATCAAACACGTTATTTAACTGTACTGTTACATATAAAAATAATACATCCGAGCTGGCGAATATTTTAGTTAGTTGAGAATTCGTTCTTGCCCAAAAATCTAACTTTACAAATTATAGATGAACCAATCATTTTCAAAAAGAAATTCCAAATTGATAACACAGAAAATAATGGATAGTTCATTATAATAAGAAAAGTACACATTAATTGTACTTCATTACATGTAAAAGTACTTCTAAAATTTTACTTTCTCAAGAAAAGTAAACTTTTCTACTGAAATAAAATAACGAAGTAAAAGTACTTCGTTACGTATTGGCTCTGGTGTGTATGTATATGTATGTATGTACGTAGGTATATACGTACGTATGTATGTACGTACGTATACATGCATGAATGTATACATGTATGTATAAGTTTTCCATCGAAACCTTTTTAGCTCCAGATGGTATGTGGACTAGGAAACTTTAGGTTTATCAAGAATGCAACCATTGTCCAGTTACTTATAACCCACTCTCATCAGATGTCTATCAGTTCTATTCTAAACATATTCACTCTGCAAGAATTAACACAGTCGTCAGATAATTTGTTCCATCCAGTCATGTATTGTCGTCTGTGAAAATTAGTGCTTTCTCACACCTAACCTGCACTATTCTTTAAAGGGAGCCAGTCGGTTCCTCTACCAGAATTAGCGGGCGTAATATTTTGTAACAGGACTTCTGCTGTTATGAACGTGGGAAAATGGGACATTGTTGAACATCAAAGGGTGTTGCAGTTAACTCAGCCAGACGCAGTCGTATTGTCAATAAAGCTTGTTTTGAAACTGAATTTTTTAAATATTTGAACATACTCCAGGGTCGTACCTTTCAAACTGCGAAAGCTTACTAAATACCATTTGGCGGGCATTAAACATTCAACACAGTTACTATATTCTTAAAAAACATTATATTAATTAATAAATGAAAAAACTAAGGGCAGACTGTCTCCTTTTACATGACGCTGCAGTGTGATCTCAGGTGCAATTGTTTCTTTATTTTTGAAAATTATACCCTTATCAATATCTTCATAACCATGCAATATTTCACCTGTCTGGTCTCCTCATATATATATATATATATGTATATATACATATATATATACAAACACGTGCACACACACACACACACACACACACATACACACACACACACACACACACACACACACACACATATATTATATATCGCCTCTATCTCCTCGCCCGCTCTTTCAAAGTATAATTATATACGTCGACGTGTTTCAGACATGCCTGGAGAGTGGTTAATGTGCGTGTGGCATGCGGCCGGAGCGAGTGACAAGTCCGGGCGAGCGACACCCTCCTCCATCCGCGTCATCACCGAGTCCTTCTCCCAGTTCGCCAACTTCAACGCCTACAAACACTACGTGATGGACGAACTGAAAACCAAATCGACGGAGACAGCGCGACAGATCGAGGAGACTTGCTGGAAAGTCTACGAGACTGCGACAGGCAAAATGTACACGAGGTTAAGACGGGACGACACGAGCAAACTTTGGCACGTCTTCAACCGATTGGCAACTGTCGGCTCGCACCCTGTTTCCATGACGAAGACACCCGCCAACTGGTTCTGCGACAACCTCGCTGTCAACATGGAAGCTATCCTCAGTGAAGTGATGTCAAAAAGCTGGGTGAGCTTCGATGATTTTCTCACTTACCTCAACAAGACGATCTTCGTTAGAGTCACCACAGAATGCATTCATGACGCCGTCGTCGTCGTTTACAGGTAAGACTCCTTGTTTTCTTCCATTGACTATTCGCGTCACAGTACGTGACTAAATCAGGAGGTATTTAAAAACGCAAACTGTCAAAATATTAGACACGAAGTAAATTTTTAAATATAATTATTGTTGTCCTATCTCAAAGTATACAAGCCTAAAATACGTTTATAATGTTGATGTAATTAGTTACGCGAAATAAGTTGTTGCTTGTGTTTCTCATTCCGCAAATATCATTAATTCTATAACTGTCATAACTAACAACAATAAACCTGTTTGTATACATTTGACTGGACTGTCCTGCTGCACAAACAATAAACCTGTTTTGTCCATGTATACTTGATCAAAGAATTCTTAGATATTAAAATGTTCCCCCGATCGATACAGGATGATTTTAGACACGTTCTGTCCACAGGTGGTTGGTTGAGGAGGTCATTCGAGTCGGATGGCTGCACAAGCGCACGAGGAAACACGCCAACTGGACGAACTGGACCAGACGCTGGTTCGTCCTGTCGGCCAACAGCCTCGACTACTACAACGCCGAGTCAGACGGTCGCCTGATGGGTACGGTCGCCGTCTCGCGGTCGTCAGTCGTCGAGGCGTTGGAAGACTGCTGGAGCTTGACGGGAAGGCGTCGGTATCGACTGAAGGTATCCAACCGACCTCACCTGGAGATCGAGATGAGCGCCGGCAGCGAGTCGGACAAGGCCGAGTGGCTGACGGCGCTACGGGAGTGTGTGGAGAGCGCGCAGTCGGGCGGCACACCCGTCGGTCTTCTGCTTAAGCAGCTCGAGCGAGACGGCGCGGAGCCGGCGGTCGAGCGAGACAGCTCTGAGTCGGCAGTCGCACGAGAGCGGCTACAGACCATGCAGCGAGACGTAAGACGCATGACGATGAGAAACCTCACCGACGAGGCTCGGCCAGAAGAACCAGCACAAGACAGCGCTGGAGAATATCCTTACGACAACGTGACCTTTAGTGTCGAGAAGGACAAACTCAAGACGATGTTCTTCAAGATAGACAAAGACGGCAACGGACTGATCGACAGAGATGAGTTTGCCGCGTTCATCGGCGAGTTGGGGGTGAACATGCCGAGGGCGGAACTCGATCTCGTGTACGAGACTGTCGGTCCCGACAACCCGAAGGGCGTCAGCTTCGACAAGTTTATGCAGTACTTTGTTTCGTTCGTCATGGGGGAAGGCTCCAGCGCGCAGCACGAGGCGCGACTGCGAGCAGCCTTCCTCCAAGCAGACAGGAACGGGTCGGGCACCGTCAGCTTCAAGGAGTTCGCCACGTACTTGATGTCAAAGCGACGTGATTTGACGGTCAGTGCCCTTCTAACCGTGTTCGAAGAGATGGGCACGTCAGAAACAGGCACCGTCGAATATAAACAATTCAGGCACTTTATGGAGCGACAGACGAGTCTGCTGAGCAACCCGGACGACGGGGACGAAGCAAGTAAGAAGTATGAGTTGCCCGAGACGTGGCTACGAAGCTATTATTCAAAAGTCGATGCCGGCGACTTAAAGACGCTCCTGCAGAAGCGGTGGAAGGTGTTCGCGAGCTTCAAGCGATACGGCAATGAGAACCTGGTGATGAAGGGCAAACATGACATCGTAGAGGACCTAATGCCCGGCCAATATAGCCTTCTTGACCTAGCCTGCTTCAACGACCTGCCGCCTATCACGCCGAAGCACGCCGTCATCAAAGATGTCCGCTGGACCTCCAGCGGCGTGCCCGGTGTATCCGGCCGACTCGTCTTCCTCAACTGTGTCGACACGACCATCCCGGTCGAGATCGCCACCAACGAACACCTCGCCTACTACGACTGCACGCTGGCGACCGGCAACAAGATGCAGGTATCACTGTTCTACCGACACGGCCTGCAAGACTTCATCTACGAGAACAACTACTTGCAAGACTACGTGACCCACGAACAAGGCGGGGCTGGTCTGGAGCGGCACGAATTCGCTCATCTCGACTGTCCGTTAGAAGACGATGCCGGTGTGTTCGTTATCGGGAAGCTGCTGACCGTCGACGGAGGTAACGAACTTCATCTAACGGCCTTCAAAGTGCCGACTCTGCACACCATCTACGTCGCCCCTGACGTCATTCACAGCAACGACTACCTGAAGGGCACCTGGAGAACCATGCTCTCGGACGAGGCCAACATCGATCACGTGCAGCTCGTGCACAGGCGCACGAACGGCAGAGTGGAAGAGTACGAACACTTTCAGTTCTCCTTCTGCTGACAATATCCGGTGTCATCTATGTAATGTTTCCATTGCGGAAAACTGCCAAATCTGAACTGCGCATTTTATTAGTAAAGTCTGACTTCGCTAGTGTGTGACATAATCTTTCACAACCGATAGCCAATGCTGTCAAACATTGAACTACTCTTTATTATTATTGTTGTTGTTATTATCATCGTTATCATTATCATCATCAGTAGTAAAGGAGGTGGTGTAGCGCGTACGCGTGCGCTGCGCGGTGGAAGTGGAAAAATTAGTTCCGGCTGCCCATGTTAAAAGATACGGAAATACCCGGATGTTGATATCATTTCCACAGACCGCGCATTTACACTTTCCCGTCAATTATGCAAATGATGGTATCCCGACTGCCTCTGCGCCGCCTGCGATTGACCAATCACGAGCGAGCTGGGCATTGTGGGCGTGGTTAGTTATGCAAATGAACTTGGAAAAGTATTTCCCATGTTAAAGCATAGGGGATTTTTATCCCATGTTAAAGCATAGGGAATTTTATTGCAAAGGTATGCGACCACTTTTCGAATTTTCTCCATGTTAAAGCATACGGAATTTTCACCCCCGGCCACTTTTTGAATAAAATAACATATACCGAATATCATTTGAATATGTCACACACGAGATTGCTTGACCCGGAGGCCGAGGCTCCGCCAAGGGATCGAACCCTTATTTGGTTGACTATGACATGTCGAAAATGTGGTGTTATAATAAGGCGTAATGTGTAACAAAAGGGTTATAAATTCAACGGAGACTGTTTTATATGAAGTAATGTATACGAAATGTAGACTACATATAGGACTATGTTATATCAGAAACTGTAGCCTCGTTTTTTCGAACAGAGCGGCCATCTTGGAATTATACGTTTGGTATCATTTCCGTATGGTAGTACCCAAATTCGTGTCTCTTATAAATCCCGTACTCGAGACGTGTCTGGACATGTTTGTTTGTTGCAAGCGTGAGCGTACACACCCTGTATGACGTCATTAAACTATAAACTGCTACGCGCAGTAATTTTGTACGCGAGGTGAGTTGGTTAAACAGGTAGTGATTTGGTTAGACCTTGTTTTGAACTTGCGTATATGTAATATAATTCAATCATGTGACGTCATGATGCAGTGACGTCATGATACGCGCAGTAATTTTGTACGCGAGGTGAGTAGGTTATACAGGTAGTTATTTGGTTATCCATCGTTTTGAACTTGCGCATATGTAATATAATTCCATCATGTGACGTCATGATGCAGTGACATGAAACTATAAACTGCTACGCGCAGTAATTTTGTAAGTGAGGTGAGTAGGTTATACAGGTAGTGATTTGGTTATCCATCGTTTTGAACTTGCGCACTTGAATATAATTCCATCATGTGACGTCATTGTCAGTGACGTCATGGTACGCGCAGTAATTATGTACGCGAGGTGAGTTGGTTAAACAGGTAGTGATTTGGTTAGACCTTGTTTTGAACTTGCGCATATGTAATATAATTCCATCATGTGACGTCATGGTCAGTGACGTCATGGTACGCGCAGTAATTATGTACGCGAGGTGAGTTGGTTAAACAGGGAGAGATGTGGTTAGACCTTGTTTTGAGCTTTCGCGCTTGAATATAATTCCATCATGTGACGTCATGATGCAGTGACATCATTAAACTATAAACTGCTACGCGCAGTAATTTTGTACGCAAGGTGAGTAGGTTATACAGGTAGTGATTTGGTTATCCATCGTTTTGAACTTGCGCACTTGAATATAATTCCATCATGTGACGTCATGGTCAGCGACGTCATGGCAGTAATTATGTACGCGAGGTGAGTTGGTTAAACAGGTAGTGATTTGGTTAGACCTTGTTTTGAACTTGCGCATATGTAATATAATTCCATCATGTGACGTCATGGTCAGTGGCGTCATGGTACGCGCAGTAATTATGTACGCGAGGTGAGTTGGTTAAACAGGTAGTGATTTGGTTAGACCTTGTTTTGAGCTTTCGCGCTTGAATATAATTCCATCATGTGACATCATGATGCAGTGACATCATTAAACTATAAACTGCTACGCGCAGTAATTTTGTACGCGAGGTGAGAAGGTTATACAGGTAGTGATTTGGTTATCCATCGTTTTGAACTTGCGCACTTGAATATAATTCCATCATGTGACGTCATGGTCAGTGACATCATGGTACGCGCAGTAATTATGTACGCGAGGTGAGTTTTTTAAACAGGTAGTGATTTGGTTAGACCTTGTTTTGAGCTTTCGCGCTTGAATATAATTCCATCATGTGACATCATGATGCAGTGACATCATTAAACTATAAACTGCTACGCGCAGTAATTTTGTGCGCGAGGTGATTTGGTCAAGCAGGTAGTCATTTGGTTAGACCTTGTATTGAACTTGCGCGTATGTAATGTAATCCCTTCATGTGACCAGTTCATAAAACTTCAAAAACCCTGAGAATTATTACCTTAAATAAGTATATTTCCTATACAAACCACTTCACACAAAAACTCAACTTGTTAAAAGTAGATGACATCCTTAAATTACAACAATTAAAATGTTACTATAAATATTTACACAATGACTTACCAGTTTATTTACAAAATTGGAGGATAATGTTTAACTATGAGGTACATAATCACGATACAAGAGTCAAGAATAAAATATACACTTATAAAATTAAACATGAATTTGCAAAGAAATGTCTTAAGCATAATTTGCCACTATGACTAAATAACAGTCAAAGAAAAGCTTAGTACACAGAGTTCACAAGGATTTGCCAAGTATGTTAACAATTATTTTTGTTACTAAATTATCACGTAACATGCACAAGACAAAATTGCTACATGTATACATATGCAAAATTAAAAACCGACAATCACCTGTCAACTTTATACAGTACAAAACAGTGCCTTAACGACAAACACAATAATCATGTAAGCTTGCTCACATTACATACATGCTCATATTCATATCATGTTTTTTTCTTTTCCTTTTTTTGACTCATGTGATGTATTAATTTGATTCAGGTGATGTATTAATCCAGTTAATTTTTTTATTATAAGAGGTTCCTCCTCGATAGCGACTATTAGTCTTAGAGGAGTCTCCTGACCCTACTTTTTTTGTAATTTATGCATTATACTATTATTTATTATAAGGTTATATATTTGTATTATTTTAATTTTATTTTTGACTTGGATGTATTGTATGTATAATCAAATGTCTGGATCAAATAAAATAAAATTATTTTTCTTTATATTAAAAATAATAACTAAGATGTTGCCATGACACTACATTTAACACAATTTCCACTGCATAATTTCTGATGAATTGTATTAAATGTAGTAGGATATATATATATATACAAGTGTATATATAAGATAAGATAAGATAATGCTTTATTGTCTCAACTATAGAGTTGAGAAATTTGTTTCGGGTGAGAACAGACATGACTTCAATATGTACATAAAACCATAAAACCATTCGATAAAAACAGCAGATAAATAATAAATAATACATGCATATACATTACTTATTCTAAAACGACAAGTGACACTGTGGCAGCAGGCATCATGAATTAAGTTGTTTAATAGACAGTGGCACGAATGAGTGTTGGTATCTGTTAAACGTGCACCGAGGAGTTATATAACGTCTGTCAGATGGCAGGAGCTGAAATTCATTATACAGAACATGTTTAGTATCATAAATAATATTGACTGACTGTCTTCTTAGTGTCTGTTCAAAAATCTCATGAAGGGAGATCATGGGAGATGTGGAACCTGTGGTTTTCATGGCAGTTCTCATCAATCGAGAAAGTTGTGATTTTAACTGAACAGACATATTGCCAAACCATGCAGTAATCCCATAGCGCATATATATATTTGATATATGCTGAGGCCTTCGCTCAATCACGGGATACTACGGCTGCAAAATGATAATGATGATATATATATATAAATATATATATATATATCATGATCATCATTTTGCAGTCGTAGTATCCAGTGGTTGGGCGAAGGCCTCAGCATGTCGTTTCCAAATTTGCCTGTCTTGCGCTATCCTCTGCTAGATGGTGCCCTTCCAATACTCGTCTAGTTCGTCTCTCCACCGTCTCGCCGGTCTTCCTGCCCTGCCCAGGTTCACTTCTGTCTTCCGATTTGTTCTATCACGTCTTTGTCTTCTGCCTTACCCAGATGTTTGCTTTTCTCTCCCGATATGTGCTGTTTAACATACTTCTTTCCATCTTTGTTTGTGCGGCTGCTAGCTTGTTCTTTGCCTGATCTTCAATCTACTTACCTTCTCTGAGATTCTTAGCACCCCCTGCAAGTAGCCCTACTTAACCCAAACCGCCTCCTTGGTCATATACTCTTTCGATGCTGCTGGGGACTGGGGGCCTTGGCTTCATTGTACTTTGCATGCTGGTGTTGTTGGCCTATCCTTCCACGCTGGCCGGTGCGGATTGGAAGGGGGAGACGTAGAGTGAACGAAATTGCCCAAGTCTCGACACGGCAGCCGAACCAGTACCGAACCACTGGCACAGCTCACCCGGCGCCGGGATTTGAACCCCGGTCCCTCCAGTCGAGAGTCCGGTACTCTAACCACTCGATATATAACCTATATTATAAAACACTACATAAATTTAACACAATTTCCACTGCATCATTATTTTTTTATGTTTTCCATAAATATTACAACTCGGCAAAATGTTGCATATTCTGATGAATTCATTGCTTATTACGTGCGTGGCGCCGTCTGGCGTCGATGAGTTAACCGCGTTGTGACGCTCATATAAACATATAAAAAATCGGTTAATACGTTACGTATTTGAGGCAACAGTCACCACTCAGACGCATGTTTCACTATCCCAATGAATCAGGGAGGAGAAGTGATGTGCCGGTGTCAAATTAATGGAGTTTACTAGCAAAAACGATCCATGGAAATATCAACTCCGCCGAAAAAGTGTCAGGCGCCGAGACACTGCCAATGAATCAAATTAGATGGCTGTTGTGTTGACGGTGACAGTGTTGTTGACACTGTCAGTCGATGTTGTAATACTTGAAGTTGATTGTCTCATAATTTAATGCCAGTAGGATACAACATCTGTGCAGCAAGGTTCATATTTTAGTATCTTGTAAAATAACGTTGTGTTCTTCAACATGATGTCTATAATTAATGTTCATGTCATGTTGAGTGGACACTGTTCAATGTAGACATCAGATATATAATCAGCCACATTAAATGTGTACGTATGCAGGCATGTGATGGGTGTCATACTAAGACGACTCTGCGGTTTGGTACCTTCACAGTTAACTGTCAGACACAGATCAGCGTAAGATTAGTGTCACTGCACGTAATTGCGAACAATATCTGAAATAAAAAGGCCATCGTGTATCATATAATGATAAATGTTTTGATTCTACATGCAAATCTTGTGAAATAATTTTCACATCCCTGCCTCTGTTACTCAAGAGTGCAGTATGGAATTCTATAATGCATTATGTCACACATAAATTCATCATAATTGTGATACTTGAGAGGTATAACACAATGAAACGAATGATGCTACAACTAATCAAGGCATTTATGGTTTGTATTACATTTACAACGTGCTTTATATATATATATAAAGCACGTTGTAAATATAATAGCATTTTAATATATATATATATATATATATATTAAATATGCTATTACTTCAACAGAACATGATACATGTCAGACAACGACTACTTTTTTACTATTGATAAACAAATAGTCTCACAGACCTCTCAGAAATGGTTTATTAAACAATACGATAGGATGGATAGGTGGCAGCAGAATGCACCACATCGATGTAAACAAACATACAAATGTATTATTTTGTGGACTAAATTGTATGTAACTATATCGTTGTAATCGCCACAGGAAAGTTATCCAACTGTCTGATGATATTTACACATGCAGTGTGTTCCATCTAGTATTCCAACCGCACAGTGAAGATTTTTGAACATATATACAAAATCCGGTGGCGTCCGGGACCGTGCCCGGGCCGTGGTGCGTTAATTAGTGTCACCGACATTTCATTGTATAAAACAACGTTTCTAACCGTTTGTTTGCATTCAGTCGATCAAATAAATGTTACTGATTTCGAATACTGGCATTTTTAAACAAATAGTGGTTCCGGGTTTTATTTAAACAGCTTATTCAAATCAGTATGTAGATGGGTCTTGGGAACTCAGTAATCTTATGATTACACGACACCAGTGTAAATTTAGTTGGCGGCCCGAACAAATGGACCGGTACCGTTACAAAAATTATACCTATTTGCCTTATCTTGTTGGGTATTTTGGAAATGTAAAGAAATGTTTTTTGTGTGTTTTTAGTGAACTGTTGTTACACCCAAACACGGCACAACATGAGCCACCAAAAGGATTCCGTCCTGGCTCGGTGGTCATATTTGTTGCGCTGTAGATTCTGTCCAGTAGATGACTCCACCATCTAATTTTAAATGGCGTATCGCCAAGTGATTGTGCTTGGTATCTAATTGCTTTGGTAGAATATTTTCAAAAAGGCGTGTGTCGCGTCTCGTTTTCGATTAAAAACTTCACGCGACCATACGCGAGTCTTCTTTATTGGTCGTATTAGATTTGTGTCGTGATTAATGACCACTTTCAATAAAACGTACACTATTATGTTGAGTAAATGACATGTTGCACATCCTTATCGTGCACTAGCGTCAAGACAAGTTTGAAAAGAAATTGACTGCTATGGAAAATATAAAAAAAGCATTTCAAACCAGAGTCAATGAACTTGACTGAGGAGACAGTCTCAAAAGTATCCAAACTGCAATCTCAGGCATCACATGAATTACTAATGCAACATACGCAGAACCAGTCATAAACAAAGATGACGTGGTCGCCATTGGGTGCACTCAAATAAATGACCGAATGACCAGAATAAAGAACATTGGGGTATACAATTTGCCAGAGCCGAGAGGACCAGCACTTTGAAAGAAGTCAACACTATTCATGACAGGAAGCTAATGAAGGAAATGTCAGGATACACTACAGATGATAAATATCAACTGAAGGCCTACAAGTAAGGAGATTAGGGAATAAATAAAGAAAGGAAATGGAAACAGAGGGAACAAGAATTCGTCCGTTACTTGTAACCTTCCCATGCAGAAGAGGAGAAAAAAGCTTTAGTCATGAAAAACTTATACAAACTGAAAAACAAAGGACAACCATTCAGTGGAATGGTTATAAAGCACGACATGAGCAAGGACGACAGAGAGAAGGAGCGACTACTGGAGAAGGAGGCAAAAAAATACAGCAGGAACAGACAACACATTTTGTTTACCTGGTAAGAGGGCGCCCAGGAGAAAGGTAGATCATCAATGTAAAAAAGAGGGGCGAAATTACCAACCAAACTCTTGCACAGCAAGTGCCAATGCCTGTTGTGATATAGCACATACCATAATTGCTATAGCGAA
>CM034542.1:5428492-5586522 GCA_020002185.1 Paraescarpia echinospica
GTGCCCTAGAACCGTCACTGAAACGCATGTTCCGCGAACAGACGCACGCGTTTAAGATTAATCTTAGTTACGGGTTTGTGTTAAGAAATAAGACCACGAACAGGTACAGGTATTATCATTCGTCCTGTAATTGTTGCGGTCGTTACCTTGACGAACCGTGTCTGATCACAAACACTGCAGACTTTGATGCGTTTCTGGAACGTATCCGAGAAACAGACGTGCTGCAGTGGGTCATCAATCAGCGTCCGGACAGTCAATGGGTATGTGAGGTGGTCACGAATGTTACCTTCTTCGTCAATCACATCGTACATCATCCGATAGGATGTGTGGACATCACACTGCCGAGGTACATCAAACGAATCAAAGCCGTCATCGGATTGGAAAGAGACTCCGTCCACAACACAAAGTACACCGACAATCTGTGTCTCTTCCGATGTCTGGCTCTGCATCGTGGATGCGACCGATCCCACCTGGAACCCGCTGTGCGGGTACTCTACGCAAAGTACGACCGTGACGGGGTGGCAATGAAAAACTTTGACGGAGTGACGATGGACGATCTCTATCGTGTCGAGACCACCTTTGAGACCAACGTGTGCGTCTACACACTCGTCGAACCGGAAGAGGGGGGAAAGCCGACTGCTGAACTCGTACGCCGTTCCTTGTGTCACTATCCTGAAACGATGTACATCAATCTTCACGAGACACACTTTTCCTACATACAAGACGTGAACATGTACTGTCATTCGTATCGATGTAGGAAGTGTGGCGATGCACTATGGAGCCGCGTATTCGAACTAGAACGACACGAGCGTGGGTGTACGGGAGGGTTGCGAAAGATCTATTCCGGTGGCGTCTACCATCCGTCGCCGACAGTCTTCCAGCGATTGGACGACGAAAACATTCACGTTGCCGAATGGTTGCGCTACTATCCGTATCGAGCCACCTTCGACTTCGAGTCCTGGTTCGATACATCGCACCTTCCGTCGGACAGTGCCAAGGTCCATTGGGTGGCTCGTCACGTACCGTTGAGTGTGTCCCTGGCGAGTAACGTACCCGGATTCGAAGAGGTGCAATGTCTCATCACGGATGGTGACAGCAACAAGTTGGTATCCGACATGATGACCATCCTTCAGAACATGAGCGAAGCAGCCTACGAAGTCATCGTAGACAGGTACGAGGGCATCCTACACGAGCTCACAGAGGCTATCAGAACGTGGAACGAACAGGAAGCGTCCGCCGTGGAGGAGGCGGGGGACAACGAGTCACAGCGACAACCGACCAATCCCTACAAAACTCTCATGGGACAATTGTACGGTTGGCTTCATCAGTTACCCGTCATCGGTTTCAACTCGGGCAGATACGATCTGAACGTCGTCAAACAGTTCCTGGTACCCTACTTCCTGTCCGAAAAGAAAGCAACAGAGGACGGAGAGGAGGAGGAGGAGAAGGAGGAGGAGGAGGAGACGTTTCACGTGATCAAACGTGGCAACACGTTTATGTGTCTATCGACGGACAACCTCAAATTCCTCGATATGACTCATTACATTGCCCCGGGATTCTCGTACGACAAGTACCTGAAAGCGTACGGTTGTACAGTCACGAAAGGTCACTTCCCGTACGAATACATGGACAGCTTGGAGAGACTCGACGACACCGTTCTACCTCCCAAAGAGGCCTTCTTCAGTTGTCTGAAGAACGAAGGTATATCCGACGACGACTACACACGATGTCGGAAGGTGTGGCGAGACAACGACATGGAGACTTTGCGAGACTTTCTCGTCTGGTATAACAACAGAGACGTCGTACCGTTCTTGGAAGCCATCGCCAAACAGTTCGACTTCTACCAACACCGAGGTCTCGACATGTTCAAACAAGGGATCAGTATACCTGGTTTGACCTTGTCCTACCTGTTCACCTACGTACCGGAGAGGACGTTCTTTACGCTCTTCAACGAGACGAACAAGGACGTCCACCAGCTCATCAGAGAGAACATCGTCGGAGGGCCGTCACTCATCTTCACCAGACATCACGAGAAGGGGGTCACGAAGATACGTCGTAACGACTACGGTGATGCGGCTCGAACGTGTCAATCCATTGTGGGCTACGATGCGAATGCATTGTATCTGTGGTCGATATCACAAGAGATGCCGACTGGATGGTACACGCGGCGACGGGAAGAGAAGGAGTTCCGACCCGAAATGGCACAGCCCACAGGTCAGATGGCTGTCGAATGGCTTACGTGGGAGTCCGAAAGCACGGGACTCGCCATACGTCATCAGACCAACGGTCGAGAGAAGCGCATCGGTAAACTGTTGGTGGACGGTTGGTGCAGTGAAACGAAGACGGCCTATCAGTTTCACGGATGCTACTACCACGGGTGTCCGTGCACCGGACGCGAGTTCAACGAGGTCAGTGGGAAACCCATGACGCAACTGCTCGCCGAAACACGAAAGAACACAGCCTATCTTCGACACTTTGTGAGGGTCGTCGAATTGTGGGAATGCGAGTGGAAGGTCACGAGACGCGATCCATGCGTACAAAAGTTTCTGGACGTTCACCAACGTCGTCGACACGTGCGATGGAAAATGACGTCACAACAGATCCTGACAGGTGTGTGCAACGGTAGCGTGTTCGGTATGATTCAGTGCGACATACGTGTACCGGAGAACCTGCGCTCACACTTTGCCGAGATGCAGCCCATCTTCAAGAACATTCACCTGACCCGTGATGACCTCGGACCGTTCATGCGTCGCTACGCCGAAGAACACAACATCATGACAACTCCGCGACGCATGCTCGTCGGGAGTTATCGAGGGGATAAGATCTTGCTCGCTACACCACTCTTGCGCTGGTACCTCGCGCACGGTCTCGAGGTGACGCACGTCTACCAGGTCATCGAGTACACACCGGTCGCCTGCTTCCGACGATTCGGCGAGGCGGTGTCCACCGCACGTCGCGAAGGAGACGCCCATCCCGATAAGGCCATGATCGCGGATACCAACAAACTTATGGGCAATTCATCCTACGGGAAATTTATCACCAACGTCGATAAGCACCGCGAGGTCACCTACTGCACGGAGAAGAGTGCATCGACCGCGATCAACAATCGTCGCTTCCGTCAACTCGACGTCGTCGCTGCCGATGCATACGAGATCGAAATGCACAAACGTACCGTCAAATACGCACTACCCACACACGTGGGATTCTTCGTGTTGCAGTGGGTCAAACTGCGTATGTTGGAGTTCTACTACGACTTCATGATCAGGTACGTGGATCGTCCACTGTTCGAGTACTGCGAAACCGATACGGACAGTGCCTATTTGGCTCTGTCCGGTGAGTCCGTTGACGACCTCGTGACCCCGGCACTACGCGACCACTACTATCGTCATCGCTCCGAATGGCTACCGTCCGAATGTTGCGACAATCATCAGAACGACTACGTGCGCTGTCGCCTGGCCGGTCGTCCGTGGAACGGCACCGAGACGTGTTGCAAGGAGCGCAAGGCGTACGACAAGAGAACACCGGGACTCTTCAAGGTCGAATAGTCCGGTGACTGTTTCCTGGGTCTGTGTAGCAAGACCTACTATTGTTCGGGTACGATCGATAAATACAGCACCAAAGGTCTGAACAAACGACTCAACACCATTGACAAGCAGTCGTTCCTGGACGTGTTGACCAATCGTTGCAGTGGAAGTGGGAAGAACCGCGGGTTCCGGGTCAATCACTCGTCCTTGCTGACGTACATCCAGGAACGTGCGGCGTTGACCTACTTCTATGCCAAGCGCGTGGTCAACGAAGACGGAATCACCACGGGGCCGGTGGACGTGTAATGCCGAACCACTGCTGACACGATGAGGAAATGCGCCCCTACGTCAGTTGGGGTTATAGGCGCCTCTAGCTGTCATGCGGTTAGTAGGCGGAGACACACGAAAAAAAAAAAAAGATAACACTATTTAGTCAGATGCCACACAATCGATAGTCATAACGTAGCATGTCACGGACGGGAACGCTTGTAGCTGTAACACTAGTGGGAATACTCGGTCTGTATCTGTACGTCTTGTACGTCTTGTTCCGCGATCCCTTCCTTCGTTGGTGTGGTGGAGGTGTCGTCGTCGCAACTAACAGTACAGTGGTCAACGCGACATTGTCGAACACCACCACCGGTGACTACTAGATGGACACGCGATGGAAACACCCCTTCACCTGTATCGTTGCGGGACCGACGGGATGTGGTAAGACTACGTTCGTGATGCGTCTGCTACGTCACGCCGCAACGATGATCGATCCACCTCCAGAGAAGATCACGTGGTGTTACGGTGTATGGCAGAGTGCCTATGTTGACAACGACCTGGTGCGATTCGAGGAAGGCTTGCCGAGCGGTGCGTTCGACGCATCGACGCGTAACCTCGTGGTCATCGATGATCTGATGGCAGAAACAGACGAACGGGTCACGACCTTGTTCACAAAAAAGAGTCATCACCAGAACACGTCCGTACTGTATCTCGTGCAGAACCTGTTTCCGAAGAACAAGGAGAGTCGTACGATCAGTCTGAACGCACACTACATGGTGATCTTCAAGAATCCTCGCGATGCGTCACAGATCGGACACTTGGCACGACAGATGTATCCGGGTCGCCTGAAGTTTGTACAGGAAGCGTTCCGAGACGCCACGTCACTTCCGTACGGTTATCTCCTCGTCGATCTGAAACAGGGCACGCTCGACGATATGCGTCTGCGCACGGGTGTCCTTCCGGACGACAGTGTCCAGTACGTGTACCAACCCAAGGTATAAGACGTCCGCGTAGCACCTCGTTCCTTCAGTCGCAGTATGCTCGTGAAGACAACAGCATGTCCGAACTCGTGAAGAAACACATCCTCTGTATACAGACGCTAAACAGATACAAGAGCACGAAATTGAGACGAGCCATCATCAGAAACGCCGACGCCGATCTGTTGTGTGCACTAGCCGAGTGTGCCTACAACATATTGAAGAAGAACTTGCCCTTGACCGACGCACAGAGACGTGCTCTGAACGTGTACAAAACAAACCTACGTGCTTTGGCACAGAGAGACGCACCTGCAGCGAGGAGACGTCGCATCTTGCTACGGGGTAACAACCAGGGCGGAAGAGGACAGACCGGTGGTTTCCTGTCGGCACTGCTGGCACCTTTGGCAGGTGCGGTCTTGCTACCCTTGCTAAAACAGGTGCTACTCAAGTAGACAACGATGGAACACGTACGGAAGATGGCCTTGGTAGATCCACGACTGTTGGACAGTCTACGCGCACCAGCACCGACGGATACCCTAGGACGCAAAGTACAGGTACTCGACGACGAGATGAAAGTCATACTCGACAGACAAGATCTCACCGACGGTGACAAGGTCGTCATGTATAATCAAGTGTTGCAACGCTACAACGCATTGTCCGATCGACGCACGCGCGAACCGATACGCGTGACAACGGTCAACAAGGACACGTCCCCGGTGGTCACGGCAGCGGCGGTGGTGGCGGGAACTAATACGGATCAGACCCTACCGGAGGTGGGGGTGGAAGCGGAAGTCATCGACAGTGTTCCCAAACGCCTCCAGACCAAAGCCAGACGACTGATGGAACGTCTGAAACGAGACGTCGCGTGGAATGCGCGCGGAGAGCTCATGAACAAAGGCGTAGCGGTACCCGGAAGTAACGTGGTGGACCTCGTGAACGATTTGTTGCGTCATCGCAAGACCATCGGTTCTCCAACGGGGTGGGAGGTGTTTGCGCATCAACTCGGTGACATGAATCTACCCATGGAGTTGGTGGGTAACGAGGCCAGGAGACTGGCTATTCGACAGGATCAAAGGAAGCGTACCATAGAAGCGGCGGCCACACGATCGCTCAGTAGAGCGCTTCGAACGCTGCAGTGGACACCCCTCTCGCGGAGACGATCTCGAATGAGCCCGTCCACTCTACCTACCCCACCGGCGTCGACTAGTAAGACATGGGAACGTCTCGAATAAAAGAGACGCGTCATCTCGATTCACCGACATAATGTGTGATCTACGGGACAGTCTAACACGTCTGTTTACCGGTGTTGCTTACAGCGGACTCCCCATCGTGTGTGGGATTACCATCGATTATATCATACGTACGTCATCATGGGGCGCCGTCGTAAACAGCTGGAGGACGTCTACTTCAACCCCATCAAGGTGGGTAGCTACGGAGGAATCGCGTCTTTGCGACGAACCGCCATACCACGCGTACCGAGAAAAATCGTCGAACAATGGCTATCGGAACAGAACGCCTATACACTACATAAACCGGTCAGAGTTCGTTTCACGCGTCGGCGCACGATCGTCGGAGGACGGAATCAACAGTGGCAGGCCGATCTCGTTGACGTGTCCAGTCTGAAAAAAGAAAACGACGGTACAACGTTCCTGCTCACGGTGATCGACGTCTTCTCGAAAGTCGCCCGATGCGTTCCACTGAAGAACAAGTCGGCGACGTCTGTATCGAAGGCACTGAACGGTCTCTTCACCGACATTCAACCACTGTCGTTGCAGACCGATAGAGGTCTGGAATTCTATAACCGTAGCGTTCGGGGTGTATTGGACAGATACGGTATCCACCACTTCTCCACCTTCAACGCAGAGATCAAGGCGAGCATCGTGGAACGCTTCAATCGTACACTAATGTCACGTATGTGGCGATACCTGACACACAAAGAAGCCTGGCGGTACATCGATATCCTTCCGGATCTGGTGCGCACGTACAACGACACACCTCACCGCAGTATCGGGATGTCTCCGTCACAGGTGGATGCGACTAATCAGGAAGAGGTGTGGCAGCGTCTGTACGGTGGCCATCACGGTAAGGGTGTACCCAAGTACCACGTGGGGGATCGCATACGTATCAGCAAGGCTAAGAGACGGTTCGATAAAGGTTACACGATAAATTGGACAGAGGAACTATTCACGATACGCGAAGTCCATCCGTCCGAACCACCCGTCTATCGTCTAACGGACGATCTCGGCGAGATACTGGACGGTACCTTCTACGAACCGGAGATGCAGAAGGTGACGGTTCCGGTCGATAAACTGTACCGTGTGGAATCGATAGTACAGCGTCGCAAGGTAGGCAAGCGAAGGGAGGTGTTGGTGAAATGGGTCGGATATCCTTCGAAGTTCAACAGCTGGATCGATGCCAAGGGTCTCGTCGGACTATAAAGACTAATTGTGCGTCTGTTACGATGTCAGTCGTCCACGTATGACAGACGAGACAACATCACGCATCACCGTTAGTAACGAAGAAGAAGAAGAAGAAGAAGACGACGTCGACACTCTACCGCCACCCCCACTACAGAAAGAGAGGACTCCGTGGCACATATTCGGTACAGCGTGTCCCAAAGAGGAGATCGTCTTTCTGTGTCAGATCGTCGTCTTGTACACGGTCATCTTGGTCAGCATCTACAACCTGACGTTTGGTCACCACGATCCGACTCTGTGGACGGCCCTGTTGAGCAGTTCGTTGGGTTACCTGCTACCCAGTCCGACGTTGAAACAACAACAACATGGAACCGAGTGATTTCTATCTCACGTTGCCCAGCAATGCTTCCATGCACACGCACCCCACCAACACGCTGACCCACTACATCACGACGCTACCGAAACGTATCCTACTACGGGGACAATGGGAATGCGGTCTGGTGGAGGTACAGTATCCACACAGTTGGTACAACATCGTAGACGATGACGCGGGGTTCGCTGTGACACTACCGATAGACGAAGAGCACCCACGGTCCCTGCACACGAAGACTGTCCGAATCGGAACCGGATACTATAAAGATCCGTGGTCACTGATCCTCTCCATTAACGCCTCTCTACGTCGTGTGGTGGGAGAGGGACGAGTGAAACTGAGCTACAACATCATTACGCATAAGGTATCGGTGCACATGGCACCGAATACCGTCTTCCGTGCTGCTATACTGACTGCCGTTCTCCGCTTTCGTACCACTACGCTGGACTATCTCCCGAAGGATCCCGATGCACCCGATTTCAAGGTATTGATCACGGAAGCCAACACCGTGATCACCATGGAACGAGGACTCGACTCACTCTACATCTACACGGATGTCGTGGAACCACGAGTTGTTGGTGACAGTCTCGTGCCGCTGCTGCGCATCATCCCGGTGAGCGGTCGCCATGGCAACATCGTATCGAAGACCTTCGATAAGATTCACTACGTACCCGTGCTCTACAAAGAATTTGGCACGATCGAGATAGATATAAGAGACGACACCGGAAATCGCGTGCCATTCGAGGTTGGTAAGGTGACGGTGACACTTCATTTCCAACGGCAACGGACGGCACTGTTCTAGAGAGAGAGAGAGAGAGAGAGAGATGAATTACACCGACTACTACGATCGTCAAGCGGGAGGTGCGATTCCTTATTTCGTGGGTGCCCGACACCAACGGGGACACGGTCTGGGAAGTCTATTCGGAAGTCTACTGCGTAGCGTCATGCCACTCGTCAAGAGAGGAGCCGTGGCGTTGGGAAAGAGAGCTCTGTCGACCGGCGCACACATAGCCGACGACGTCCTGTCGGGACAGAACATCAGAACGGCCGCCAAACGTCGCGTCACCACTGCCGGTAGAGATATGATGAGTGATCTCTTGACCCCTGGCGTGCGACCCCGTAAGCGTATAAGACGCACACACCCTGCGAAACGAGTCAGTACACCAGCGAGACGTCGGAGGAAACAGCAGAAACCGAAGGTACGTCGTGAACCCGATATATTCGACGATGGCGTTCGTTCATAAACTATCGTGTGAGGGACTCAAGAGCGAACTCGATCTCTTCACCGTACCTCTGACTCAGACCGCCATCATCGACAGTCACACGGTCCATCACCAGCCGGTGTCCTCTCTCGACTCAGGTGGACCGATCGAATTCGTCGTACCCGGTTCGGGAGACGATTACTTGGATCTCGCCGACACGAAACTACACGTTCGGGCGAAGGTGACGCGTGCCGACGGAAGTGACCTCGACCCCGCCGACCCCGTCGCTCCCGTGAATAACTGGCTCCATCCGCTGTTCGGTCAGGTCGATTTCTACCTGAACGGAACGCTCGTGACTCCCTCGACCAACACGTGTCCATACCGGGCCTACATAGAGACGCTGCTCAGTTACGGTGACGATGCCAAGGAGACGCAACTGACGAGTCAGATGTGGTACAAGGACACGGCCGGTCGTATGGATGCCGTCGTCATTGATGGTGCCGATCCGACAGCCAACGCGGGGTTCGTTGCCAGACGTCACATGATCGCCCAGAGTCGTGTGGTCGACATGATAGGTCGTGTCCACGTCGACCTCTTGCTTCAGGATAAACTCCTCATCAACGGTGTCGAGTTCAAGATGCGTTTCGTACGCAGCAAGGATGCGTTCGCTCTCATTGCTGGTGGAGCCAACCCCGCCTACAAGATACAGATCGTCAACGCTACACTGTTCGTCAAGAAAGTCACCCTGAACCCGAGTGTGCAGATGGCACACATCAAAGCCCTCGAAAAGGCCACCGCCAAGTATCCGCTGCGACCTGTCGAATGCAAGGTCTACTCTATTCCCACAGGTACCCATTCGTACACGCGCGAGAACCTTTTTCTTGGTACTATTCCGAAACGTCTTGTGATATGCTGCATCGATAACGACGCCTACAACGGATGCTACTCCAAAAATCCCTTTCACGCTAAAAACAACCACATCAACTTCTTCGCCGTGTACGTCGACGGACGACAGATACCCGCCAAACCTTTCCAGCCCGACTTCGACAACAACCTCTTTGTCAGATGCTACCATAACCTGTTCACCTCGACGGGTAAGGCGTGGCAGGACGAAGGGAACGGCTTGACTCGCTACGACTTCCGACACGGCTACACCTTCTTCGGCGTGGACCTCACCCCTGATGCGTGCGACGACTGCTGCTTCCATCTGGTACAAAAGGGCAACTTGCGCGTCGAGATTCATTTCCGCGACGCGCTGACAACCACTGTGAACGTCATCGCCTACGCCGAGTTCGAGAAGGTGCTGGAGATCGACAGGAATCGTAACGTCATCTACGACAACTGATGGAAACCATGCAGCTCGTCCGTCTACTCACCCGCGATACGCACGCCCGTGTCGTCATGCGCGGGATCGTACCCAAAGACGTACTCCTCGAACTCCAGATAGACGCTTACCCCGTCGCCTTCGTGTGCAACACGCACGACACGGGTAAACCCGGAGAACATTGGATAGCTATCTACGTAGATGCCAACGGTTGCGGTGAATACTTCTGCTCTTACGGCTTGCCGCCACGACACGTCGAGTTTCGACGTTTCTTGAATAAACATTGTGTAACGTGGACTCATAATTCTAAGAGACTGCAGAGTCCCGTGTCTAACGTTTGTGGACGATACTGTGTTGCTTATCTCATGTTTCGATGTCGTGGACTTGTCATGAAGGATTTCGTAAAAGGTTTCGGCACTGATCTGGTAGCAAACGATTGCCGCGTATTCGATTGGCTTAAACAACTGCAATAACCGTGTTTCATTAACGAACAGATATCATCATCATCGTCATTAACGATTCGAGCCTATGGCGCGGTGGTCACACACCCGTAAGCTCACGACCTCTGACGCGGTGTTCACTCACCCGTAAGTCGTACCATCATCGTCATCCCACGAGCCACTGGCGTGGTCGTATTGACCCCTAAGCTCACGACCTCTGTCGTGGTGTTCACTCACCCACGAGTACTTCGCTTAATAAAACACGGTTTCATATTATATGCTTGTATCATTCGTCAATAAAATACGTGTGCACTCGTATACTCTTGTGTTTCGTTAGTTCTTTCATACACGCACATTCATACACACCCCTCACATACACGTGCATTCATACACAACTAATACCTCTCTACACTCCTCGTTATCATTAACAACCTAATCAACTTTCAAACTGTGAGTTTTAATAGTTATTCCCTTAGTACTAATTCTTCATACATACATACATACATCACATGTTTTAAAGTCCGAGTCGCTAGATGGCACTACGGGTGCTTAGGTACACTTCTTTCCGCTAGGTGGCGCAGGTCACGTGACTACTCACGCAGGTCACGTGACTACTCATGCTCAGGGGGGAGGCTTTCGAAACCTCCCTAATATCGCTTAAACTCCTCAGGATGCTCATCCAAAATCGCCTACATACTACTGCCATAACTATTGTTTGGGACATGGCCACCCTATCCTCGTCTCAGTTGGATATTAATTCTGCATTATCAGACAGTTTTTGGTGGGATGCATTTTAGAACATAAACTTCCAGCAAATTATTGAAAAAATTGCAGTAATCAAAGCGACAAATACGCCTTTGCTAATAAGTTTAATATCCTTGGATGAGCGTAGAGTAAGGTGGGGCAAAGCGCCCATGTTGGGGCATAGCGCCCATGCCACTATTTTGGCGAATATTGCATTTGATGGCTCCACATAGCGATCAAATGATTAATTACTGAGTCCTGACGACACATCAACGTGCTAGTGCTCTACGGAATCGAACACGATGTAAGTACAACCGATTTACTGTTTCTTTATTATTTGTTATAAGATCGCTTCCATATTAATCAATAAATTGCCCCTAAATGGTTACATATATATAACCTTCATTTTCATGCCTTCAGTTACGGTGAGCGATAAAAGAAAATGTCATGACTCAAACGTTCTCAACATAGACGCCAGTGGGGCATAGCGCCACCTGTGAATTGGGGCAAAGCGCCCATGACTGCGCGCTATGCCCCATCTGCAATTATTGATATAAAAGTAGCATTGTGAATATATATATATATATATATATATATATATATATATACAGTTTGTGTTTAGCGCGCGCACACACAAACACACACACACAATTATTTATAATATTGTGTGTGTGTCTGTGTGTGTGTGTGTCCGTGTAAATTTTAATGATATAATTTTATCAAACGTTCTTGTGATTATTATAAGGATAACAGTTACAGCATGTTCGTTTCAGATTGAGAGACAGCAAGGTTCAACCGAACAAAAGAAAGTCTACATAGGGGTCGTATGGGTCTGAACGACTGGCGTTAGCTGTAGCGGCTGTCCACGAAGGACAGAGTATACGAGGTGCAGGGGCAGATTATGGAATACCAAGGCGCACACTAAAGCCCCATTGCTCTGATGTTGTACAGCTCCCTGGCGTTGTTAATTGCTATGGGCAGCAAGCGTTGCGTATTCTCAAGTGCCTTTGAAGCACAATTGGTAGATTATGCAAAGGAGATAGCCAAGAGAATGTACGGATTGACAACTATTGATGTCAGGCGTTTGGCTTACGCTGTTGCCGCAAAATTGGGCATACAGCACAATTTTGATGACGAGCGTGGGCTAGCAGGAAAGGACTGGCTGTCAAATTTCATGAAGCGCCACCCAGAGTTGTCGATTTGTGCGCCAATGTCCACTAGCCTGGCCCGTGTCAAAGTTTTCAACCGCGATGCAGTTATGGCGTTTTTTGTTTTGTACAAAGATGTCCTGCAAGGAGGGGATCACAGAACTACTGCCATTTGGAATTGCGACGAAACTGGCTTCAAGATGGTAGCGATGGCGGGGAAGGTCGTATGCGAAACTGGAACAAGGCAGGTGCGAAAGGTTTCGAGCGGTGAGCGTGGAAAGAACATTACCGCTCTGTCGGTTCTTACATTCCTCCGCTGTTTGTGTTCCTTCGCAAGAGAATGGTGGAGGCCCTCATGGACGGTGCCCCTACTAGTTCGATTGGTGCAGTGAATGATCGCGGTTCAGGCTATATCGACTCAGATCTGTTCATGAAGTGGCTCAAACACTTCGTCACGATTGCCGGCTGCACCAAAGACCACCCACACGTACTTCTGTTGGATGGACACGGAAGCCACAAAACGCTTGAGGCAATCGACTTCGAGCGGGAACATGGGGTCATATTGCTGACATTTCCACCACACTGCACACACCGGCTCCAAACACTCGACCGGATTATTTTTAAGTCACTGAAGTCTGCGTTTAGCCGTTCATGTGACAACTGGCTTACATCCAACAAGGGACGTGCCTTCACCCAATATGATGTGATGCCATTGTTTGAGCAAGCATACAGTTCCACTGCTACAGTGCCGTCTGCCGTCAATGGATTTGCAACGTGCGGCTTATGGCCATTCAACGACAGCAAGTTCGATGCAGAATTCAATGTACTTGAATTGCCGTTCATTCAGCCTGTCGATACTCCTCAAGTCACAGCCCTGGACGAGGTCGTCACTGAGGTTGCCGGCACCCGAGTCACCACCTCTCCAGCTACTGTCCCGGCAATCTCAGCACCACTCCACCCCATAGCAACCAGCTCTCGAAGCTCCAGTCTGCATGTCGCTGCCACCCATGTCGTCACCGGACACGTTGTCCCCACTGAAGCAACCAGCGCTCCAGATGTCGCCACTGGTGTATCTGCACCGGCAGTTTCTGCCGAACATCCTGCAAGTCCTGCAGGATCTGAAGGTGACATTCGCGCTATTATTATGAGCTGCTCGCCACCACCGCCGAACAAGAAGCGTAAACATGTAGCGAGAAGAACCACCAGTGTCGTGCTGAATTCTGCTGAAATCAGCGAGATCAAGCTGCCCAAGTCAGCACAAGAGCCTACTGCTGGTCCGTCTGGGGTGTCAAACCAAGAAAGGAACATCGACGAAGACATAGAATGCGTCGTTTGCTGCGAGCCTTACGCCAACAGCAAGTCCAGAGAGGTGTGGCTTCAGTGTCTGAGCTGCAGGAAATGGGCACACGCCGCATGCACTGCAGGCGACCCATACTACATTTGCCACATCTGTGAATCAGACTCAGACTAATTTGGATGAACACATTCAACAGCACGTCGTCATAGCACATGTCGCTACACTGAACCACCAGCGAACATTCAGTTTCCTTGGTGCAATATCGTTCTTTGTTCGTGTTTCATTTCGTTTGTAGGCTGCTTTATGTATGTGCATTAAATAAAGTTCCAAATCGGGTGCATGCACATAATTAATCACACTACAAAAACATATTATTCGAATCAGGTCAGATTTGCACGACATATACTCAATATAGTTACCGACATATTGTAGATATTTGTAGGTATATTGTTTTAAATAGAGCCAACCGTTAAGACGATATTTGTTACCCTGGGCGCTATGCCCCACCCTACTCTAATTGCTTGTGTTTGTAAATACTTATATCGAGCATTTTTCATCCACGTTATGAGCTATGTCTTATCAAATTTGGAGTTTAAAAGAACTCAAAGATGAACTGAAGAAACGAAGTGCCAAGCATTCTGACAGAAAACGCGGATTGATTGTCAGGTAGGTTGGTATTGTGTGTGAGCGATAATTCATGATGTTTCGTAAACTGCCAATGTCAATAATAATAATATTTATTCGTACTTAGACTTAGTTCCTCCTGTTCCTTTCCCGATGGGGCGACAAGCTTTCTCCATCTATTACGGTCTTTCGCAATTTATTTGGCCTCATTCCAGGTAATTTCTATTTCTGCCAGATATTCTTTAAATGTCTTGTCTTAGTTGGCCTTCCTCTCCTTCTGTCTCCACCTTCAGGCACCCACTCCATTGCTACATGTGCTGTTCTCTCTCTTGGTAGGCGTAGGATATGTCCCGCTAGTCTCCGTCGTCGAGACTTAACTATGTCATGCAGGCTATCCAGACCTGCCCTCCTCATCACTTCTTCATTGGTGATGTGCTGTCTCCATGATATGCCCAATATGAACCGGATACATCGCCGGTGGAATATTCGCACTACAACTTGTACAATTGAGTTAAAGCAACATATACATCCATCTAATATGTACATAAACCGGTCAGTGCAGTCAGTCTCGTCTATGAAGCGTGAGCGTCAGTCAGTCTGTCATGCATGGGGGGAGGCTGTTTTAAGTGAATATTATTAAATGTAATAGTGTGGATCTCCCATCCCACAGTGATTTGTTTTGTATTTCGTTGACATTATGTAAATTGTAAAATTTGTATCTTAGTATTTGTTTCCATATTTGTATTTCGGTACGGAAAGAAGTTGGAGGAAAAGGGCACGTCTCTATACAAAGAAAGATGAGTTATCTTCACATTGAACTAAAAGGAATGTAGGATTAAAGGTAAATGCGAGTAATCATATGAGCTTAGTAGTTTGTACGTCCCTGTCAAATATGATACTGCCTCGATGAAAACTTGTTTTCTCTGTCAATGGATAAGCAACAATAAATCAATGAAAGGGTAAAAATGCACATGCAATTCATAAATATGTAGCTGAATGTACACTTTGACTTGACCTGCAGGTCCTCCAGACGTTCCATCACCTTTTAAAAGAACTCCTATCAAGTCCAGCAGATTACATGCAATCCATGGGAAGGACAATGCGGACCTTATATATGATCCTCGACCAGAGCAACTGCAGAACAACGCCTCTACTTCAAAAAGGTTCCGCAGTGTATGCCTGAACTATATGAGTCAACTAAGTGTAATGCATCTCTCATTGCATATACAGTAAAATTAGTTCACCCTATTTGCAATGAGATGTTTAAGGTTCATCATACCCTACCCTCGGTCATTTTACAGTGTGATAACTGGAATGTATTGCATGTATTTCAACTGGAGGACTTGACGAAACAAATCTTATATTCCTTTTACAGACCCATTGACAAATAGTTACTTATCAAAACATGGGCATTAGTGCAGTCTCTGGCTTTATGTATAAAGCAAATAATATAATGAACCACATTGTAATACATCCATATATCTCTACATATACATATTTCAGGAAAGTCAACCAATGCCAGTTATGCAGCTGTTTCCTCCTGCCAATCCACAGCCTTTGCCAACGACCACGACTACTTGAAGTTAACTCCACGCAGGGGGATTCACAGAGAAACCTGAAACTGGAGGCATAGATAAGGACAGCACAAAAAATTCAGCAAAGAACAGTTTGGTAAACTGTTCTGAATGCACAGCCGTCAGCAGAATGTCATGGTAATAAATTCTCAATGAATTTCGCGCCTAGATTCGTATACGTAAATAAGAATAGAATGACACCCATAAGTGACTGCACTACTTGTAATGTTTAGATAGTATTTCATAACAGACGTGCTTTCGTTTTTAAAAACGAGTGAAGGTAGATATCCAAGGATACATATAACTTAACAGGACAGGGAAAACAGTAGTTAGAAGTTCTACAGTAAGCAACGTTTAAAAACGAGTCAACACACCCTCTGGTGGAAAATCACTCTGGCATGACATGGTCGACCGCGTATTTCAATACTCGACCTTCTTCAGAATGTTATCTCCACATCGATGACTACACTGCGGGTAGTAAAAAAACATGCCACTCTAGTAGTGATGTAGTCGTCTCCAACACCGGTCATGACCCCAGATCAAAGGCTTTTGCGTTTTTTATAAGTAGGACTCCCTACGTTTTTTAGCAGTAATGTTTTAGTAAACGTCAAAAAAAAAAACCTGATTGATGGGTTTCCTTAGAAAGAGGGTGTCGCCCTCTAGTAACTAATCAGGTACTAAATAGGTAAATAAATAGGGTAATTAATTAAGTACTAATTAGTAACAAATGAGTAGCGCATTCACTAGAGGGCAGCACTAGCAATAAGCTAAACATAGTAATTAGTGACTAATTAGGGTAATTAAGTACTAATTAGTAATAAATGAATTATTGGAGGAGAACGTTAGCAATAACTAAAAATAGTAATTATCGACTAATTAGTATTAATTAGGTATACGGGGGAGGTGGGAAAGGTTCTAGAGTGCAGTGGCGTCCCTGGGGATCAGCGAGGTTAATATCACGACTCACGGGAAGGTTCTAGAAGGTTCTAGAAGCTTCTAGAAGCTTCTAGGCTGTAACGCGGTGCAGTTGCGTGCCTGGGGATCAGCGAGGTTAATCGGCCGGATTAGATTACGCCTGGCGCGCTGGAGATCAGGAGGGTAATCGAGTGGCCTGGTTTTCACGACTCACTGGTGAATGGGGGTATCGTATGTCAGTCTGCGCTGTTGGAGTTTATGTGCGTTGTTTGTCGGAAGGCCGGATAAATGTTTATTTCGGCTGTCATCTGGCCGTGCGCGTTCGGTAACAGCTGATGTTTGGTAACAGCTGATACGCGTGCATCGGCGTTGCAATATCGTTATAGCAGCTGGGGGCCGGAGCTGTCAGAATAAGTTGGGCTGTGCGCAGCGACGCATAGGCGCTTGTATTAAGGCTGTGGCGTTGGAGACCGCTGTGGATTAGTGTTGGCTGTCAGTGCTGGCTGCGTTACAGCTGATGTTTGGTAACAGATGGTACGCGTGCATCGGCGTTGCAATATCGTTATAGCAGCTGGAGGCCGGCGCTGTCAGAATAAGTTGGGCTGTGCGCTTGTATTAAGCTTGTGGCGTTGGAGACCGCTGGTGTTTGGTGTTGCAACGACGAATGAGTGTAGTTGGAATATAGGCAGCCTTTGGAATGGTGTTATTCGTGTATGAGTTGGAATGCTGGTGGCGCGCTTTAAACGAAACGAAACACAGAAACAGCAATAAACGGTGAGAAATACATTTTATTGGTATACAGATGAACGGTGAATTTATTATGAAGATGGAGGCGGCGGAAAGGGGTCATGATCGGGTGGTGGTGGGCCAAAGCCGTGGCGACAGGTGGCTGTGCAGGGTAACTTGGAAAGGGGTCATGATCGGGTGGTGGTGGGCGAAATCCGTGGCGGCCGGGTGGCTGTGCAGGGTAACTTAAATGAACGGAAAGATGGGCTGGAATAGGTGGTGAAAATGAGGGGAGGAGAACTTGAGGACGTGGAAATATGGAAGCAAATGAGAAGGGGTGCGTGAAAGTTTCGTCTTCTTCTTCTGGTTGGGGGTTGTCTGCAGGTGTGGCTAGAAATAATAAAGGTTCATCGTCGGTGCTACTGTAACCGTCGCTGTCGAAGTTTTCTGTGTCGTGTTGTTGTTGTTGTTGTTGTTGTTGTTGTGGCTCGACGGCTAAGAGTGGGCGGCGGTGTGGTGACGATGCGAAGCTGATTGGGCGAGGGGTAGGTTCAACGAAGTGTACCACAACGCCCCGGCCGATGGCCTATCTTCGATGAGTTAGTTCAGGGGCGATCACGAAGAGGTGTCTTCTGTGGTGAAAAGGAAAAGTTCAATTATCGTCGGAGTGGCGATTACTGGCGCGCGGGGTTCGTCCTGCCGGGTGTCCATTCCGGTGAGTGTGGTTGGCAAGGGGAAGGAGCCGATTGACTAGTTCGGGTGCCACGATCAATAGGCGATATCTGTGGGAGAAGGAAAAGTGTTAAGGGTCGGTAGTGTGACGTCGTCGGCGACGTCCAAGGAACAATGTGGCCCCAGGCCTATCGGCGCGCGGGGTTCTGTCAATCATAATCATATCGCCTGGGCTCAAATTTATTCTTGATCTATTAATGAAGCCATTTCGGTGTGAGGGGCGCGCAAGGGTTTGCCCGCGCCCTATATGCAGTGTATCGAATCCGGCGATGTTTCGTCTGCAAGTATGAAAAAAGTATTAAAGTCTCTTTTAGGTGGGGCCTGTAAAAAAAGCAGTATTCATTAAGTCTGTAACGGGGGCGTTTATAAATAGTGGGGCGCACGTTAAGCCGGAAAAGCAGCTATAGGGTTTATCAACAGTCCGTAATAGGCGTCTGCAAATAAAGGTAAATTTAAAAAAGCGGTCTGTAAAGGGGGAGCGTTATTTAGTTAGTATCGTTAAGCGTACCTTTCTCCGGGGCGTTGGGGTGGGGGTAGACGGATAGGTGGCGGAACAGCACTATTCCCGGCGGCTTGGGGAGGAGTCGGCGTATTCCCGGCGACTTGGGGAGTCGTCGGTGCAGCGCCAATCCCGGCGTTTTGGGGAGGCAGCTCGCTGTAAAAAATAGTTAGTTAGTTAGTTAGTGAACGTTATAAAAGAAAGCAGTGATGTGACGAAAGCCAGTGTTAGTTGAGTTAGCAAAAAGTACCTGTTTTGTGGTTGTTGGGGGTTGGCCGCATAATTGTGAACTTGGTCGGTCGGCTCCATCGTGAGAAATGAATTGCGCAGTTGTTGCGCCGCTGTTTTGCGCGCGGTAACGTGTAGCGGCCTAGACACGTACGCCGTAGCCTTACATAAGGGGCTGACGTCACTGCTTATATAACGCGCTTATGTAACTGTTTGTAAGTGTTTAAAACGACCGTTAAAGATGAAATGGTCGCAAACTAAGCGGTCTATGATAGTCAGTGGGGACTAGAGAATCTTATGGTAAGCTTATATTAGGAAATAAAAGAGGCGTTCTGTTAGTGCACTAGGCTGACCGATATTTTTTTTCAGTTTTAGTAACCTTGTAAGAGTCGGCTACTTTGTGGCGTGCGTGCGCTCGCTCACGGGGGCCGCGTGCGGGCCGCGTGTAAAGCGCTTATATAGGGGGCTGGGCGGAGAACGTCTATGTATCGTCGCTGTGGTGTTGTTACCGTTGCAGTAACTTTGTGTGTTGCAGAGCGTTGTTGATCATGTCACCGCCGCCCGCTCACGGAGAGGCGCCACCAAAGAAGAGCAGCAAGCTGAGGGAGCCTCCAACGGTGGCGTCTGGTGGCAAAACGCAACCTGCTTCGGAGGCCAGCGCGAAGGAGCTTCCGACTGCCGACGTGGCGCCTACTAAGCCGGCGCCCTCTTTTGAGGCCGTGGTGAGTGCGGACGCGCTGACGTCCGAGGTATCGTTGAAAGAGTTCGTGCTAGCCTGCGATGGCACGTATAAGATTGTTACGCCCGTAACAATCGTTGGCGTGGCTTGGAAAAGTAAATGCACGTACATCGGCTGTGGCGTTTGCAAGCGCAAAGTGCGAGGCCTTGAAAGCGGTGGTCGGGTGTGCGCTGTACACGGTGCGCGTCTTGGTGGAAGACGAAAAGGACGCCGACACTGAGGCCAGCATTTGGATCACCCTGTTCGACGAAGCGATTTCGTCGATCGGCGATTACGATGCCGATCATGTGTCAGGCCTGTTGCCAGACCAGTTGCGCAGTAGCTTTGTGGCGAGCCTGGTTGGCACAGTCTTGGAGCTGACCGTGCACAAGGTCGTGTGGGGTGGCATACTGGACACGTATACTGTCCGTGATGTGCGGGTCGTGTCGAAGAAGGCGAGCAAACCCGGCGTATACGCTTGAATGACTAACGTTTGGCTAGTGTTCTGTAGGACGTTGTAATTGCTGCTTTGGTTATTGTTCTGTAGAACGCTGTAATTGCTGCTGCGTTGCGTGGAATTCTCGATGCTGCTGACGAGTGCGCACCCCCTGCCGAGAAGCGCGCTAAGAAGGAAACGACGCCTCGGTCATGCTTCGCTGGCGCCAACACTCCACCGCCGCCCTCGCTGACGAGAGAAGAAGAAGAAGCGATGCCGTACTGGCCGTGCGCTCCTGAGGCGGAAGACACGCAGCCCATGCCACCGCACGTGCCGGTGAGCGACGCCGCGACGCCCACGTACGTTGCATTAACCCCGGTGGTGGTGGTGGCGACAGCAGAAGCAGCAGCCGTGCCATTAACCCCGGTGGTGGTGGCGACAGCAGAAGCAGCAACCGTGCCAGCGTCTCCACTGCCTCTGGACGTGTTGTCGGTTTCGTCGGAGGACTTCATTCCGTGGGCCCGCAACAAACATCAACAACGCCCTGTGATCGTGGGCACGCTTCAGGCCGACTCGGAATGGAGCGTTCTGCACTCGTACGCCGGCCGGCAGCGCTGTATGATGGCCACGTTTGCCAAGTTAATTGGCGAACGAGTGATGGACACCGCGCGCCAAGAATGTGGTGAGTGCCCTCCCGAGGAGGGGTTCCCCTTCGTTCACATGTGCGGCTACAGGGGAAGGAAGCCGAGCCGACGGTACAACATTCTGTACGAAAACGTGGCGGCACTGAATGTGTGCTTTTTTTCAATATCACTCGATAGCTTTCTGCAGCAGACGTTGTTGCTGCCCGCTATTCGAATACTCTCGGTACTGGAGGAGCGTTGCGTGCGCGGCGATCGCGCTTCGGAGGGCTCCCTCATGCGCCAGGTAGCCGACTGGCTCATGGGGACGGATTGGACGGCGCCGTTCGATCGTTCGCTGTTGGAGGTCGTCGTGCAGTATTACCTGTTGAAAAGGGCATGCCTCGACGTCTGATGGGGCGACGTTTTCTCCGCCGAACGCTTAATATGTATTTTGCCGATGAACATTTAGTAATTGAACATTATATTTTGCATTTCGCTATGGCATAAAGCCTTATTATTATTAGTAGGTACGCCGATGAACATTAGCAGGGCGAATTGAATATGACATAAAGCCGATGAACTTAATCGGGCGGCCTATAGTCCGCTGTTGTGGCCTTAAAGCCTTATTATTATTTACTCCGCTGTGGCATAAGGCCCTCCGAACACTTAATATGTATTTTTTACCGATGAACATTATATTTTCATTTCGCTATGGCCAATAGGCCGCTATTGGAGGCGTAAAGCCTTATTATTTACTCTGCTGTGGCATAAATCCTCTTTACTGTTTACCGTGGCATAAAGCCTTACTGTGGTGATGTAGTAGTACGAGGCTGCTTAATAAAACGTATGAAAACAATTCAATTCCCGCCTCCTGTTGTTGACATTCGACGCCATCCAAAAAACAAAACACGTTGCTGACATTCAATGCCGCTACCGAACGCCTGTCCAACTACTGCACAAAAACACTCCGCGTATCCGGGCGCAGCTGACAGCCGAAATTTCTACTACAAAACGTAAACAAAAAAACGGTGCCGTCGCCTCGATCCCTCGGCAGGCACAGCGTTGCCACCTGTCGGCCACCACAAAAACGTTGCTCCCCTGTCGGCCACGAACACAAAAACTTTGTCGCCACCTCGGCGGTCCACGGACGACGGGCCAGCAGTGCCGCCACCTGACGGTCAGAGCTGCGAGAAAACCGCCGCCGCCGTTCAGAAAAAGCTCCCCCTAGCGGTCGTTAGGCGCGACGGCGGCCTTATAAGTGGTGTCGGCGCGCTTCGTCGTAGTTAATAGCGTTCCGAGTGCGCGCCTAGACCGACGATGCACGTGTGTCCGAAATGCGAACGATCGTTCGTCCGTCTTTTTCATTTGTCGAAGCATCTAAAAACATGCGGCAGCGATGAATACGTATGCCCGAAATGTGACCGATCGTTCGAGCAGCGCGGTAGTATGTTGCGGCATCTGCGAACTTGCGGCGTCGCCGATGAGGTGTGTCCAAAATGCAATCGATCGTTCGATGGGCACGCCGATAAGGTGCACCATTTATGTCGCGATGACGACGTCGTCGACGACGACCTACAGAGCGTCGTGCGCGACTACTGGGCGAGTATCCGTACGTCTGTGGCGCGCGGATCCGTTCAATCTAGGTATAATTTCCATTTGTCCGGCCACGGGGATACGGCCGCGCACGAAGCCCAACTACGACTGATGTTCGAGGCGCAGACTCGGGCCTTTAAAATAAACTTATCGTACGGGTTTATCCTGCGGCACAGGGAGACGGGTCGACTACGTTACTACCATTCTTCGTGTAACTGTTGCGGACGCTATTCGCCAGTCCTCGTTTCCGACGCCGCGTCGTTCGAACGCTTCCTCGACGCCACCCGGCAGCCCGACGTTCTGCAGTACGTGATCGCGCAGCGACCCGACTCGAGGTGGATCGCCGAGTTGGTAACGAACGTTACGTACTTCCTCAAAGCCATCATCCACCATCCTATCGGGTGCGCACGCCAGCAGCGCCTCCCCGCCTATCTGCGCCGCAACGAGGGGCTCGTCAGCCTAGTGAACGACCGCCGCAGCCGTCCGTACGCCGACAACCTGTGCCTCTTCCGTTGTCTGGCGCTGCATCGGGGCGCCGACTTTCGCGCTGACGATTTGACGGCCGCCGCCTTAAGGCTCTACGCCGACTACGGCGGCCAACCCTACTACGCGTTCGCCGGTGTCCCGCTGAACGAACTCGGCCGGGTGGAGGCGGTCTTCGAAACGAATGTGGCCGTGTATCGGCTGACGGCGGAGGGCTCCACCGCCGAAGTGAACCGCCGCTCCCTCCATCGCTACCCGACCACCATCAGCGTCAATCTGTTCGAGACGCACTATTCCTTCATAGCCGACGTGTCGCTGTTCTGTCGTTCGTATCGATGCGGCACGTGCGGCGAATCGCTGTGGCGCACCGCCCATCTGCTGCGGCGTCACGAGGCGACGTGCGAGGGCGGCGTTCGCCACGTATTTCCCGGCGGCGTCTACCATCCGACGCCGTCCGTGTTTCAGCAGCTGGAGGACGAGGGCGTCTACGTGGACGAACGCCTGCACTACTATCCGTACAGGGCGACGTACGATTTTGAGTGCTACTTCGACGATCACGATCTGCCGGCGGACAGCGCCAAATGCCGGTGGATCGCGCGACACGAGCTACTCAGCGTGAGCGTCGCCTCGAACGTCCCCGGGCACGAGACGGCGCGCTGCTTCGTTACGTCCGGCGATTCGGGCGAGCTCGCGAAACGCCTGATCGACGCCCTGGAGGCCATGAGCGAGGCGACGTGCGCGGATCTGCGGCCGTCGTTCGACGCGACCTTCGAGGCGATCGACGCGCTCGACGCCGAATGGCGGGCGCACGCGATGGTGGCGGAGGCGGCGCGCGATAACAGCCCGTACACGGTGCTCGGCGACCGTCTGTGGCAGCACCTGCGCCGCCTCCCCGTCCTCGGCTTCAATTCGGGGAAGTACGACTTAACGTCGTTAAGAAATATCTGACCCCCCTGTCCATGACCGACGAGGCGCATCTCGTCGGCGTTCACGATCAAGCGTCAGAACAACTTCATGTGCCTGACGACGGCGACGCTAAAGTTCCTGGACATCACCAACTACCAGGCCCCCGGCGTCAGCTACGCCCGGTTTCTGAAGGCCTACGGCTGCGAGGCGACGAAGGGGCACTTCCCCTACGAGTACCTCGACGACCTGCGAAAACTGGACGAGACCCGGCTACCGCCGCGCGAGGCCTTCTACAGCCGCCTGAAGCGCGAAGGCATCTCCGCCGCCGAGTACGAGGGTTGCGCGCGGGTATGGCGCGACGAGAGGATGACGACGCTGCGGGACTACCTCGTGTGGTATAACAATAGGGACGTGGTGCCGTTCCTGGAGGCCATCGACAAGCAGTTCGCCTTCTATCGTCAGCGCCTGATCGATATGTTCAAGGACGCCATCAGCGTGCCGGGTCAGACGTTGCTGTACCTGTTCAACGATCTGCCGTCGTCGCTCCACTTTACGCTCTTCAACGAATCGAACAAGGACCTGCACCGGCTCCTACAGTCGCAGATCGTCGGCGGCCCCTCGATCATTTTCGCGCGCTATCACGAGGCCGGCGTGACCGCCCTTCGGCGCGAGGAGTACGGTGAGTCGGCGCGACCCTGCCGCTCTATTGTCGGCTTCGACGCAAACGGCCTCTACCTATGGGCGATCACACAGGAGATGCCGACGGGGTGGTACATGCGCCGGCGCGCGGACAACGCCTTTCGACTGGAGCGCGTACACCGCTACGGCCGCCTGGCCGTCGAGTGGCTGACGTGGGAGGCGGCGCGGACGGGGGCTCACATACGTCACCAGCTCAATGGGCGCGAGAAGCGCGTCGGCAAGTACCGGGTCGACGGCTGGTGTGGCGCGACGCGGACGGCGTACCAGTTCCAAGGTTACTTCTTCCACGGCTGTCCGTGCACGGGGAGGGAGACGAACGCGGTGAACGGTAAGCCGATGAGCCAACTGTACGCCGAGACGGCCGCCGTCACGGTCTACCTTCGCCGCTTCGTCGCCGTCGTCGAGATGTGGGAGTGCCAGTGGCGCGCGACGAGACCGCCGCCGCCGCCGCCGCCGCCGCCGCGGAGCTGGACCGGCGCCGGCGGTGCCGTGACGCGGTCGACGATCCTGAAGGCCGTGCTCGTCGGCACGCTGTTCGGCCTCGTCGAGTGCGACATCGCCGTTCCGGAGACGCTGCGCGACGCCTTCGCCGAGATGCAGCCGATCTTCAAGAACGCCTACATCGCGCGCGACGATCTCAGCCAGTTCATGCGTCGCTACGCCGAAACGCACGACCTCCTCTTCCGGCCTCAGCGCACGCTCGTGGGGAGCTTCTTCGGCGCCAAGATTCTGCTTGCGACGCCGCTAATGCGGTGGTATCTGCGGCACGGACTCGTCGTCGAGCGCGTCTACCAGATCGTCGAGTACGAGCCGGTCGCGTGCTTTCGCCGCTTCGGCGACACGGTCTCCGCCGCGCGACGCGCGGGCGACGCCGACCCCGACAAGGCCATTATCGCCGACACGTTTAAACTGCTCGGCAACAATTCCTACGGGAAAACGATCACGCGCGTCGACCTGCACCGCGACATCAAGTTCTGCACGGCCGCCGGCGCCTCGACGCTGATCAATAATCGTCGCTTCCGTCAGCTCGACGTCGTCGTCCCCGACGGCCTCTACGAGGTGGCGCTGAACAAGCGAACCGTCCGGTACGCGCTGCCCGTCCAGATCGGCTACTTCGTCTATCAGTACGCCAAACTGCGCATGCTGGAGTTTTATTACGATTTCATCGCCGCCTACATTCCACGCCCCCTATTCCAGTACTGCGCGATGGACACGGACTCGGCGTATTTGAGCCTCGCGGGGCGCCGACTCGACGAGCTCGTGGCGACGGCCAAGCGCGAACACTACTTTCGACACCGCGGCGAGTGGTTCCCGTCGGAACACTGCGACGCGCACGCGGAGGCGTACTTGCGGTGCCGGCTCGCCGGCCGAGCGTGGGACGCGCCCGACGAGTGTTGCGCGCGTCGGCGCCAGTACGACAAGCGAACGCCGGGCCTCTTCAAAGAGGAATGGTCCGGCCGCGGGATCGTCGCGCTCTGCAGTAAGACGTCCTACTGTTTTGGCCGGAAACGCGGCTTCCAAGTGAAGGAGTCGTCCGTGCTGACGTACATTCAGGAGCGCGCGGCGTTGAGCTACTTCTACGCCAAACGTCGCGTGCTCGACGACGGCGTCACCACGGCGCCGATACTCGTATAACGAGGAACCTCCCTCCCTACCCCTAGGGGTAGGGACCTACCTAGGGGCCCCTAGGGGTAGGGACCTACCCCTAGGGGTAGGGCCCTATGTATGTATGTGTGCGAATAAAAATGTGAACACTCGGTACAGTTTTCATCGTTGTTTTATTTAACTACTACTTCGGTAATAGCAAGCGATAACGGGCACCGGAAGCCGCTTAGCGGTTTCGCAATAAGAGCAGATAGGCGACGCGCTACAATACAACCTCACTACTTCGGTCTTGCCTGCCTAGCGCGGCGAGGAGCCCGCGACCGGCGGGTCCAACAAAGCCGGTTCGGATTCTCGGTCGTCTAATAATAACAAGCGATAATAGGCAGCGTTCAATGAGGCTTTAGCCAGTCGAATACGAGACAGTCGTTTGCCACCCTATCGGGGCCGAACAGGTACTGGAAGCCGCTTAGCGGCATTCCGCGGCATCGTAAGAGCAGGTAGGTGACGTAATATTGTCCGAACACGTTAGATACGCCGCTCTGCAGTCGCTTCTCGTTGTACGTCCACGAATCGCAGTTGCGGTTCAGGAAGTCGCGGAAGTCGGCGTGCAGCGGCGGACGCCCGTACGAATCGAAGTACTCGCCTCGCCGGTCGGCGTCTACGTAGACGGCCACCCAGTGCTCTCCCGGTTCATCGCCGTCGTCGGTGTTGCACACGAACGCCGTCGGGTAGGCGGTGAGCCGCCGCCCCGGCAGCTTATCTTTGGGCACGACACCCACGACGATGTTTTTAGTGTACGCGTCGATCGCCAGGCGACGTATCAGCTGAAACGTGTCCATCTCAGAAGTCGTACACGACGTTCCGGTTCTTGTCGACTTCGAGCACCGTCTCGAACTCCCCGTACACGACGACGTTCACCGTCCGGGCGAGCGCGAGCGCGAAGTGGATCTCGGCGCGCAGGTTCCACGTACGCACGACGTTGAAGTGTTCGCCGTCGCAGCAGTCGGGCGACAGTTCGAAGCCGAAAATGGTGTAGCCGCTGCCGAACTCGCCGCGCGTCACGTCGAAACCCTCGTCCTCGTACGCCTTCCCCGTCGCGGCGAACAGGTTCATATAGCTTCGGAAGTAGAGCCGATGCGCGAAGTCCGGCTGCAGCGGCTTGCTCGGCACCTGGCGTCCATCGACGAAGAGGGCGAAGAAGTTTATGTCGTTGTGCTTCGCGTTGAACGGGTTTTTATCGTAGGCCCCGTTGTAGGCGTCGTTGTCGATCAGGAACATGAACACGCGTCTCGGGAGCGTGCCCAGATAGACGTTCTCGTGCGTGTGCGACATCGTACCCTGCGGTATCGAGAACACCTTGCAGTCGACGCGGCGCATCGGATACTTGGCCGTCCCGTGCGTCAGCGCCTTGATGTGGCCGAGCTGGACGGCCGGGTTCAACTTGACCTTGCGCGCCTGCAGGTAGGCCTCCAGCAGAACGATCTTGAACCCCGGATCGACGACATCGCCCATGAGCGCGAAGGCGTCCTTGCTTCGCACCAGTCGCATCTTCAGGTCGACGCCGTTCGACAGGCACCGGTTTTGCATGAGCACGTCGACGTGCAGGCGTCCTATCATGTCGAACTCGCGGCTATCGTGTATGAAATCGTGCCGATGCGCGTACCCGCCGTTGTTGTTGTTGGTCGCCTCCATGCGCCCGGCGGTGTCCTTGCACCACAGGTCGGCCTCGAGCTGCGACTTTTTGACGTCGGGTCCGTAACTGAGCAGGGTCTCGATGTAGGCCTGAAACGGGTAAGTATTCGACGACGGCGTCACGAGCGTACCGTTCAGCGTCACGTCGACCTGACTGAACATCGAATGCAGTAAATTGTTGACGGGCGCCACGACGCTGTCGTTCGCGAGAGCGGTACCGTCCCCATTCACCACCTTGGCGCGCACGTAAAATCTAACGGACGACAGGTCCAGATAGTCGTCTCCGGAGCCCGGAATGAGAAATTCGATAGGGCCGCCAGCGTCGAGGGCCGTCAGCGGCTGGTGATCGATCCACTGACCGCTCTCGATGCTCGTCTGCGTCGTCGGAACGCTGAACAGGTCCAGTTCGGACTTTACGCCCTCGCACGACTACCGATGCACGAACGCCATCCTGCGGCGGCGCTGGAAAATACGTCTGCTACGTTCGACGGCGCCTCCACTTATTGTCCGTCGCCGTCTTGCTGGTCGGCTTTATGTATCGTCGCTTTTTCGTAGGCTGCCGCGGGAGGGCATTCAGCAGCCCCCGACGACAAGGGCGCCAAGGTAAAGCTCTTTACGACTACCGATGCACGAACGCCATCCTACTACGCGGGAAATACGTCGTCGCTCGGCCTCTTTCGACGGCGCCTCTTCTTACTGGCCGTCGCCGGCTTGCCGGGCGGCTTTATGCGTCGTCGTCGCTTTTTCTGCGGCGGGGGCCTATTCAACAGCCCGTCGAGAAGGTCGGCGCCCGCCTCCTTCGCGCGCCTCTTTACCGCCTGTTTCAGATTGCCGCCGGCGACAACGTCCTGCGCCACGCGCACGCCCGTCTTGAGCGCACGCTTACCCAGTGCCACGGCCCCTCTCTTGGTGAGCGGCATGGCGCTTCGAAACAGGCTGCCGAAGAGATTAACCAGTCCGTGCCCCCGCTGCGATCGGGCGCCTACGAACACCGGCAGGCCGCCTCCGACCTGCCGCGTGTAGTAGTCCTCGTACACGTTTCGCGTCATCGTCAGAACAGTTTCGACTTGCAGCGTCTGACGTGAAGCGTCGTCACGACTTTTCCGTGCTCGAATGGTATCGACTGACCGAGGTCGTCTCTTATATCTATCTCGATCGAATCGAATTGGACGCGGTCGAAGATGTTCGATATGGTGCTGCTGTTCGAACCGTAGACGGGGACTGATCGGATGAGGGGGGCAAATACGTCGCCGACGATGCGCGACTCCACGATGTCCGTGTACACGAACAGGGTGTCGACGCCGCCGTTCAGGTCCACCGGGTGGCTCGCCTCGAACTCGAACAGGTACCCCGGGGGCAGGGAGCCGCAGTCCGCGGGCGACCCTTAACTCGCGATATAGTTCGACTCGAAGGCTAGTATCTGTTTCAGGCGACGCATGAGTCGTCGGCGGGTGTACCGACAAATGCGCATGAGTCGACGGCGGTGGCCGGCGGTTGCATTGGCTGCTGCTGCTGCTGTCGTCTCGTCCGTACACATCGCTCTACTGCCGTCCGACGCTACGGCGTCGTTCCTTTATCGCGCAGGCACACCATAGAGCGAGTTCGTCGACGGGCGTGGGGGCGACGGTGGTGGCGCGGCCCTCTTCTCCTCTGCAGTCTACTAATACAGCACGGTCCCCTTATAAAAAACGAAAAGCCGTTGCATATTCCCGCCTCGTGCAGTCGCCAGCACCCCGCGTGGCGCATCCAACGCGTCGTCGTCGTCTTCCCTTATAGGTCACGCAGATAAATCATAGAGCGAGTTCGCCGACGTTGCGGTCGACGTCGATAGCATCGGTCGCAGCGACAACGGTAGCGGCGGCGGATGTAGGAAGAAAGTCTCCAGCGCTCTGCGTATTCCGTCCAACAACGCGTCGCCATCAGCCCTTATAGTCCACGAGTTCATTGGCGTTGATCCAGCTATTGAACGAGGCCGGATAGCCGAACCATTTGACGAGCACCTCTTCGCCCTTACCGCGTCGTCGACGACGTCTCTGTAGAACGGCTTCCACCCGATATAGTTTGTCCTTCGTAACGATCACTTTTTGTAGCTCCGGCTCGTAGAAGGTGCCGTCCAGTATCGTGCCGGCGTCGTCCATCAGTCGGTAAACAGGAGGATCGGTCGGGTGCAAATCTACGACGGTGAAGAGCTCTTCGCTCCAGTTAGCCAAGTACCCCTTCTTGAAGAGGCCCTTCGTCTTGCTGATGCGTACGCGATAGCCCGGTCGCAGTTTCGGTTTGCTTTTGTTTTTTTGACACCCTCCGCCGCCGTACAGACGTTGCCAAACGCTCTCCTGATTCGACGCGTCGACGCTCGCCGGCGTCCTCCCGATGTTTCGATGGTAGGCGTTGTTGTACGACCGCACGAAGTCCTGCAACGGCTCCACGAACCTCAGCGTCTGATGCTTCGTGAAGTACCTCCACATGCGCGTCTTCAGCGTACGATTGAATCGCTCCACGACGCTCGCCTTGGTCTCCTCGTTGTGCGTCACGAAATGGTGGACGCCGCGCATCTTCAAAAGCGTCTGAAGGGGCCTGTTGAGAAAGTCCGTCCCCTTGTCGGTCTGCAGGACGTGCGGCGGCGACGACAGCAGCCCCTCGAAGGCCGCGACGAGCGCCGGACCGGATTTGCGCTTCAACGGAACGCACCACGCCCGCAGTTTAGCCACGTCGACGAGATCGGCTTGCCACTGCTGGTTTCGACCGCCCACGATATCGCGACGTCACTTAAATCGGCGCCTAACCGGCTTGTGAAACGTATAGGCGTCCTGCTCCGCCAGCCAACGCCCGACGATCGGCTTGGGCACCGCGGACGCCCGGTGCAACGCGTCGACGCCGCCATAACTACCTGTTTCGGGTCGAAGTAGGCGCGCTTCAGTCGGCCGTCGCGTAGTTGGCGCTTTCGTTGCGCACCACGAGTCCGCCGGGGCAGCACAGCCATGGATCGTGCGGCGCCGACGACGACGATACGGCGAACAAGAGGGCGGCGACGATGACCGCCGCAATTACGACGGCGACGACGACGACGAGTACTGATCTTCGGGCGGGGGGCATCCTCTACGGGGGCGCTAAAAGCTGGACCACGGCATACGCTCGACGGAACGAGTGCGCCCCTTTCGCTTCTGCGCGCGCTGTATATACGCCCGACGCTGGGGGTTGCCGACGAACTCCATAGGAACGTTCAGCCGCCTTATATGATCGCCGAACACTTCCCAGCCAACCGGCGCGGGGGACCTCTTTCTCGTTCGCATGAGATCGTTCACGAGATCTACCATATTGCTTCCGGCGATAGACGTACCGTCGTACACGAGCTTCGCTCGATCGTTCCAGCGAATCAGTGGGTCGGCTTTCAGTCGCGTCAACAGGAGGCGGGCATTTTCTTTCAGCACTTTCGGTAAGCTCTTCACGACCTCGCTCTCCATCTCCCCCGGTAAATGATCGGACGTAGGCGACGGCGGCGGCGGCTGATCGGACGACGACGACTCATTCTTCACCACGGACACGCGCATCGGCTGCTGCGCGCGAGACGCCTCCATGGCGTTGTAACGACTCAGCAGTTGATTGTACGCCGCCACCTTTTCGCCTTCGGATAAATCTGCACGCTCGAGAACGGCTTTCATATCGCTGACCAGGCTACTCATCACACGCGACGTTGTCGTGGTCGGTTGCGATAGTAACGGAAGTAGACGCTCCACCAACCGGGGGTCTACCAGCGCCATCTTCTTCGCGTGCTGCATCAACCGAAAGCCTGCCTGAGGAGGGGCAGAAAGGTGCTCGCCAACGGCGCCAGCAGTGCCGTCAGAAACGCGCCCGAACCCGTCTGCAGGACGGCCCTCTTCCGTTTGATGTGTACTTTTTTCGACGCTAACTTGCGCAAATTGTTCCTGTACTTTATCAGCGCTTTTCGGTTGTTAGGCATCAATTTCACGTTCCCTCGCAGAATGTTATACGCGCAGTCGGCCAGACTGCAGATGAGGTCGGCGTCCGCGTGGGCGATTACCGCATTTCTCAGATTCGTATTCCGCCGGTAGCGACGCAACAGCTGCAGGGCAAGGATGTGCCTCTTCACGCGATCTGTCATCCTGTCCAATGACGGCGGCCGCGGCGCGCCCCGCCTTTTTTATAGTCTCGTCGGCACATAGACGTACTGAATGGGGTCGTCGGGAAAAATTTCCGTACGCAGGCGCATGGTTTCCGGCGTTTCCTGTTTCAGATCCACCAGGAGGTAACCGTAGGCGGCCGACGTGGCATCTTTGTACGCCTCCACCATGTAGTTGATACTACCCGGGTACATCTGTTTCGCCAGGTGACCTACTTGTTCAGCGTCCCGGGGACTCTTGAAGAGGACCATATACTGCGCGTTTAAGCTGATTGTGCGATTTTCTTTCCCTTTCGGAAAGAGATTCTGCAAAAGCTGTACGACGGACGCGTTGCAGTGGTGACCTTTTTTAGTAAACAAAGTTGTGACGGTACTATTGGTCTCCGACATAAGGTCATCGAGCAGTAGAAGCGTCCTCGTTTTGGTGTCCAGAAGCGACGGATCCGGCAAACCGTCTACAAATTCTACGCCGTAAGCGTAGAGTCGTAAGCGGTCTGCCACTGGCCGTAACACCACATAATTTTCTCCGGTGGCGGCGAAATCATACACGAAGCAAACTTTAACAGGCGTACAACGAAAGTAGTCTTCCCGCACCCCGTAGGGCCGGATACTATACACGTAAAAGGGTGCTTCCACTTTCCGTCCATGGCGACAACTGGTGCGCCGACAACGTTACGATCGCCTATATGCACCGCCATCAACAATTCGCCGAGCTTAATCTGACCGTATACGCGTCGACGACATACTACGGCGGCGCCTCACGCGTAACCACTATATAGCCGCGCACCTTTTTCAGTCACTAGGGGGACATGCTTTCTTTTTCAGTCACTAGATGTCAGCACACCTTCTTACAATTATATAATTTGAAGCGCACGTGACTCCATATTACACCACCGCATAACCATTACATAACCATTACTATTTTTAGCTTATTGTTAGTGCTACCCTCTAGTGAATGCGCTACTCATTTGATACTAATTAGTACTTAATTATTTACCCTATTAATTTACCTAATTAGGGCCTGATTAGTCACTAGAGGGCGACACCCTTTTTGTAAGGAAACCCATCAATCACTTTTTTTTATTTTTGACGTTTACTAAAACATAACTTCTAAAAAACGTAGGGAGTCCTACTTATAAAAAACGCAAAAGCCTTTGATCTGGGGTCATGACCGGTTTTGGAGACGACTACATCACTACTCACTCTCATGTCGACCTCGACTGTACTCTGAGATTCATCCGCGGTTCAGCTCGCTTCCCGTGTCGCGCAGAAACCAGAAGCTCCATGTTCTGCTGTCTGACTCATATTCAACAGGCGTAGGATAACGTGATAACTGCTGTCATTTGTTTAAATTTTTGAATTGAACGTACCATGTGTATGCTTCTTTGCCAAAACACTGTTTTACTTAGGTCCTAAACGGTCTACGCTTTAATCATTTTCTTTGCGCTGATGACGGTTTGTGCCCATTCCGTCCTTCCTATAGGATATGTATAATACGCGTCCTAACACATCCTACACGCTCGCACGCACGCATACATGTTATGATTACTATAATTTAAGGTCTTCATGTCCGTAGGCTAGAGAAGCACCCCTCCCTCCATTGACGCAAGAGTTCCATTTGAGGGATTAGTTGGACATAGTTATGATTTGGAAGCCTGAAGGGGGGTGCAACTGCAAGTTTTGATGAACTTCGGGGGGGGGAACTGGACGTAGAAAACCCCACCTCAACCAAAAACACGCCAAGGGTCTGGTTTTACGAGGCCTTTTTAAATACCCGACCTTCTTCTGAATGTTATCTCCACATCGATATATATTAATAACTCACCGCGGATGAATCACAAAGAACAGTCGAGGTCGACATAACCGTGGTATGTTTTTTACTACCCGCAATGACAACATTGCAGGTAGTAAATAACATGCCACGGTCATGTCGACCTCGACTTTTCTCTGTGATTCATCCGCGGTTCAGCTCGCTTCCCGAGTCGCAATATCTTGGATCTTGATATCAGAAGACGAGGGGGGTCTGTTGAACATTTTTCTCCGGAACTTCACTGGTTCGATCGTTGTCTCGAAGACGAGGGGGCTATTGAAATTGTTCGCCGGAAATTCTGCGTTTCAGCACGTCTCTCACGGTGTCGCTCTGTCTCGAAGGAATCTCGAAGACGATGGGCTGTTGTCTCGAAGACTAAGCTGTTGTAGATTTTTAGAGAAAATCCGGGAGATTTGCTTGCATTCAGTGAGGCAGGGAGATACACCCAAAATCCGGGATACTCCCGGATTTTACGGGAGAGTTGGCAGGTATATTATCGTGACCGTCCGAGCTACTCGAGCCGGTGTGAGTTGTTAGAGAGCTCTACCGCACCTCTCTCTGGTTCGCGCTACGTCGTAGTGAACTTCAGGTTCGCTAAGTAGCCTTTTGAATAAGGATCGTTGAAACAGATATATTTGTTTACACATGAATGACTCGAGGTGTTATTCTATATGCTGTGACTCAGTCAGCGAGTGTATGGAGCATGATGACGCAAGCAATCTGACATTCCACGCTCGAGGGCTTCCTGGTATAAGACTTCTGTCCAACATGTAAAGGGGCGGTGCTGTTGGATATTTTTAGCCGAAACTTCACTGGTTCGATCGTTTTTTCTACGTCCAGTTACCCCCCCCCCCGAACGTATGTGAACATTGGTGGTTTCCCAAAATCGATGCAACAAATTATATGACTCTAATGGACTAAGATAAACCTTGAGATCGTCGTGGTGTGATACATTACCGTGTGAAGTCGTGTCTGTGGTGTATCGCTGTTTAGCCTAATATTGCAATTAAACGCTATGCAGTTTAGGTTGCCCGTGCTAACGGAAGTGAAAACCCCGTTGGGTTTGTTGTGAAATAAAATGGAACCGATCAACATCGCGTTTTCAATTCTAGCCTAGTCTACCACAATACTCAGTACCACGATACATTTCAATTGGCGACGAGAAATTCGAACTACGCATCCACGGCTACGATGGATCACGAAGGTCTGCCAGCGTTTGCAGCTGAATCAGCAGACTCTGCAGCGGCGAGATGGGAGCGTTGGCTGAAACGCTTCACGAACTATGCAGTCGTGAAGGACATTACTGACGAGCGACGAATGAAGGCTATACTCTTACACTACGTGGGTGAGGAAGTGTTTGAAATGGCAGAATCACTAGGCATTGTGGATGATACGTCTCTGGAGAACACTAAACGCATACTTACGGCCTATTTCGCTCCGCAAAGAAATATCGAGTACGAGGTTTACGTGTTCCGCCAGGCGGCGCAACTAGGCAGCGAGAGTCTGGATACGTTCCACGCACGACTAAGGCAACTCGCTAAAAACTGTAACTTCAACGACCTAGACAGGGAAGTTCGCTCACAAATTATTCAACGCTGTCAACTCGGCAAAGTCCGCGATAAGGGACTGAGTGACGCATACATCACATTGTATGAACTGTTGAAATTTGGGCGTACGCTAGAAGCTATGAATGCTCAGGGCCAGGCTATGGCTAACAACCACGCATCGATGACAGGCAATAGCGCTGGCAATGTCACAGATCGCTCGATTGTCAACAAGTTGTCAGGCACAAAATCGGCTACGCAATCGCGAGGTGCTTCCACCTGGCGGAGGCGATCACACCAGCAGGCGAAACCAAACGCAGCTGCTGCTACCTGGAGGACGACTTCCCATCAACAAAATCGGAAGTCGCCGAACGACGGTGCTGACAACTGGCGAGCAAGTTCACACCATAGTCTCTGCAATGGCTGTGGGGCGGCGCCACATGTTAAACGTCAACTCCAGTGCCTGGCATGGGGCCAACGCTGTCATCTGTGTCAGCGTGAAAATCACTTCGCGAGTGTTTGTCGTTCGAAATCGCAAGTTCAATACGTCACTGCGATCGAACCTGAACTGTCAACGGCGATACAGCATGTATCGTGCGACCGCGACGACATTCTCGATTTGAACACTTTGCAAACAAAGAATGCTACTGTAAAACCATACATGTATGCTGCCATGCTGAATGATGTTGTATCCCAGATGGAAATCGACACTGGCGCAGCTACGAGCATCATCAGTCTGCGACAACTCGAAAGCCTACGTCGCGGCACGCAGTCGCTACCGCTAGGCACCGACAATCTACCTACGCTACGCACCTACGCCGGTCAGCTTATTCAGCCGGCAGGGCGCGTGACGGTCGACGTGCGTCACCGAGACGAGACACACCGGTTGTCTTGCCTCATGGTCGACGGCGATGTTCCCAACTTGCTCGGCAGAGATTGGTTGGAGCATCTCAAGTTGGACTGGTCTACAGTTCATCGGGTAGAGGAAAATGTTGATTTCGCGCGCATGTTTCCAGAACTCTTTAGTGAAGGTCTGGGCAAACTAAAGGGGGTTGAGGCAAAGCTGTACATAGATAGCGAAGCTGTACCACGCTGCTTCAAACCACGCACTGTTCCACTGGCATTGAGGGGCAAAGTCGATAGCGAACTCGATAGATTACAGGCAGAGGGGGTGCTGGTACCAGTTGAACACTCTGAATGGGCGGCACCAATCGTACCCGTTCTAAAAGCTAATGGCTAGGTACGCATTTGCGGGGAGTATAAGCTCACTGTCAATAAAGCTGCTAAGATTGACAAATTCCCGATCCCTAACATTGAGGACTTGTACGCTAAACTCTCAGGGGGCGTGGCTCATTCTAAGCTAGATTTGAGCAACGCCTATCAACAGGTCGTCCTCAGGAAGCTCACTTCTATCACTACGCTGAAGGGACTATTCGCATATACTCGCCTATGCTATGGCGTAGCATTCGCTCCCGGCATCTTTCAGCGGGAGATGGAGCAACTTGTGCAGAATATACCGATGGTAGCAGTGTACCTTGACATCTTGGTGTCTGGTCACAGGTACGAGGAGGCTAAGACGAATCTAGTCACTGTACTGAGCCGACTACAAACGGCAGGTTTGCGTCTACGGCTAGAGAAATGCGCGTTCATGCAGGCCTCGTGCGTGTACCTGGGGCATCGTCTAGACGCCGAGGGCATCCATCCTACTACAGAGAAACTACAAGCAGTGTAGCAGGCACCTGCGCCGACAGCAGTGTCAGAATTGCGAAGCTACTTGGGCATGGTGAACTATTATCACAAATTTCTGAAAAACCTGAGCGCTGTGCTAGCGCCGCTACATCAGCTGTTGCAGAAAGGCACTTCCTGGCATTGGGGGTCGCCTCAAAAACGTGTGTTTGAACAGTAAAAAGCGTTGTTGCAATCGTCGCAAGTTCTGGTTCATTACGACCCGAGTTGCGACGCGTCTCCATACGGCATCGGCGCCGTGCTCTCTCATCGCATGGCAAACGGCACAGACAGGCCTGTGGCATTCGCGTCACGTTCGCTCGTCACGGCCGAGAAGAATTACGCGCAAGTTGAACGTGAGGGCCTGGCCGTCGTGTTTGGCGTAACCAAGTTCCACCGTACGTCTACGGCCGGAACTTTGAGATACAAACAGATCACAGGCCACTACTAGGTCTGCTGGGGGAACATAAGCTGATTTCTCCACTCTCCAGCGCGCGCATATAACGCTGGGCGTTGACGCTGTCGAACTATCAGTATACGCTACGCTACAAACCTGGGGTTCAGAACGGCAAAGCAGACGGTCTAAGCAGACTACCTTTGCCTACTGAGACATCGTCCATCCCTGTACCGGCTGAAGTGGTACTCTCGTTGTCGATCGCGCAGTGGACCTCGCGCGATCCTATCCTGTCTGCAGTGGCGGGGTACGTGCGGCAGGGATGGCCGTCAAACACTGATGACGTCGAGGTCGCATACTACAGACGGCGTAACGAACTAACCATACAGCAGAGCTGTCTGCTGTGGGGTTCGCGCGTAATCATACCTACGCCAGGGCGCGAACGCATACAAGAGGAACTACACGAGTGCCATCCGGGCATAGTGCGTATGAAATCACTGGCTCGCAGCTATGTCTGGTGGCCAGGACTGGACGCCGAAATCGAGAACAAAGTACGCAGTTGCGGAACATGCCAGGAACACAGTAAGCTGCCGGCGAAAGCAGTCTTACATCCGTGGGAATGGCCTGGCAAGGCCTGGTACAGACTGCACATCGACTACGCGGGACCTTTCGAGGGCAAAATGATTCTCGTGATCGTAGACGCACACTCAAAGTATATCGACGCGCACGTCATGTCGTCTGCAACGTCTACGGCGACAATACGCAGTCTACGTCAAACGTTCGGCACGCATGGTCTCCCGTGCACTATAGTCTCCGACAATGGCACCGCTTTTACGAGCCAGGAGTTCCGAGCGTACTGTCGTAGTAACGGCATTAAACACATCTGCAGTGCGCCGTTTCACCCAGCGAACAACGGCCTCGCTGAGAGGGCGGTGCAGACCGTCGTCAAACAGGGCTTGAGGAAGACCAACGGTCCAGACCTCGAGACACGACTCTACAACTATCTGGCGCGCTACCGAGTGATGCCGCAATCCACAACGGGCGAGTCGCCGGCTCAGATGCTCAACTCAAAGTTGCCGCGCATAAAACTCGACCTGTTACTACCGCAGCGAGAAAACCGAGTGCTTGGTCATCAGGAACAGGCACGTGACTACCGCACGTCCACGGATACGTCAGAAACCGCATTCTACGCAGGCGACGCGGTTTGGGCAATGAACTTCGCAGGCAAACCGAAGTGGCTGCCGGGAGTTCTCACTGATCGCACCGGACCGGTCTCGTTCATCGTCAGCATGACGGACGGACGCATCTGGAGACGCCACGCCGACCATCTACACCCGCGTCTCCCCGATGAGAACGTCAACGAGACGTTCCCGTTACCCGATCCGAGCGCTGTGAGCGTTGTTCCGCCGACAGCGCCACCCACCGACGTTCCCCTGTCCGAACCCGAGAGTCGACAACCGCCGACGACCCCAATCGTCTCCAAACCCCAATCGTCGTCTCCAATCATTTCCACTCCACAATCGTCGTCTCCAATCTCCAATCCCCGACGATCTGCTAGAGTGATTAAGCCGCCGATCAGGCTTGATCTATAATTAGGGTGTACGCCGTGCGCTGCCCGCCTATGTCATAAGTGTTCTTCATAATTGGAGGAATGTGGTGTATCGCTGTTTAGCCTAATATTGCAATTGAACGCTATGCAGTTTAGCTTGCCCGTGTTAACGGAAGTGAAAACCCCGTTGGGTTTGTTGTGAAATAAAATGGAACCGATCAACATCGCGTTTTCAATTCTAGCCTAGTCTACCACAATACTCATTACCACGATACATTTCAGTGTCAGATGCGATAAACGCAGATCACCGGTTAGTAGTGTTATCCTACCGACGAGATCGGGCACTTTATTACGTAGCGAAAACAACCGCATTATCGCTCACGAAACCACGCTGTTACGAACAGCCTTGCCGTAAAAGTATAAACCGACGTCGAGCTGCGGGAAGAAGGACCGGGAAGACATTCCAAAACGTAGATACATACACCCTGGCAATGACAATTATCGAACTGTTTAGCGACGCTCGTGTAGCAGAAAAGCTGAAAAGGGCGATGTACCCACAAAAACTTGTGGACAAACTCGACCATACAACAAACAGGGTGTCGGCGTTAACTGAAAGTGTCCGAGAGCACGACGAGAAAATAAAGAAACTGGAAGGTAAAGTGGCAAGGTTGGAGACGGAAGCCGATAAAGTGGAACAATAGTATCGCCGCTCCAACCTGAGGTGCAGTAGCATCCCGGAATCAGGAGAGACCCCAGAAAACACTAATGACAAAATTCTACAGATCATTAACAACGACATGTGCCCGGATACCCCAGTGTGCAAAGAGCAGGTAGAAAGGAGTCACCGATTCGGATCGAAAGTGGACAGAAATGGAAAACCTCGTCAGAAGAACATAATCATCCGATTTACCAGTGAGAAGGTGAGGGATTCGGTGTACCAAGCAAGGTTCAATTTGAAAAATCGAAATGCAGATGGTCAAAGGAGGGTGTTTGTGAACGAAAACCTCACCTCAACTCGTGGTGCTCTCGCGTTCCGCACAAGACTGCTGAAGAAAGCCGGCCACATCGCGGACTGCTGGACAGCAGCAGGGAAAGTGATGATTAAAGACAATGCTGGACTGGTAGTGAACATTATGACAGACACTGGGCTTTGTTTTTTACTACTATGTTTTTGGTTTTCTAACCGTTTCCTTTTTTCTGCATTTCTTAGAATTGTGGTTATTTTTTTGTAACAGTGTTCCGCTTCATTTGATCTACTTTTCAGAAATCTTCTATACAATTCGTTTTTCTTGTGGCAAGCATTTCTCAAGCCTGTTGTGAACCAAGGTTTTTCAGAATTTACATGTTTTGTGTTTATTTTCCTGACCGGGCAGTGTTTGTTATATTTTTTTAAATAAATGCACTAAGAAATATATCATAAGCCTTATTAACACTGGTTGTGCTAGTAACATGTTCCCACTGTTCACAACTAAAATCTTCTACAAAAGAATTGGTGTTGTCAGTTGTATGATTTCTGATATATTTGTGTGTTTCTTGATTCCTCTTAATCACTCCATATTCGCATAATGTAAATACTGGAAAATGGTCAGTTATGTCACTTATCAGAATACCATTTGTGGTTCACTTATTTATGGCACTTGTAAAAATGTTGGCAATAAGAGTTGCTGTATCCCTAGTTATCTTCGATGGTTTATCGATAAGAGGGTACATGCCTAGACTGTACATAATATCAATAAAGTGTTTTGTACCTATGTAGCTATCTTGTTTTAGAATGTCAACATTGAAGTCCCCACATAAAAACAACGTCTTATTAGTTGGGTTATTTCCAAAGATGTATTCAACATTAGTAGTAAAGGAGGTGGTGTATCGCGTATGTGTGCGCTGCGCAGAGCAAGAGCAAAGTACCCGGATATAGGTCAAGGTGAAGGTCAAGGTGAAATACTCGGATGTATGTAAAGGTCAAATGTCAAGGTCAAGTACCCGGATGTAGATCAAGGTCACGTGGCGCCCCTGGCGGATATTTGGTGAACTAAAATAGCGCCCCGGCGGATAGTTGGTGAACTAAAATAGCGGATTTTTCGGAACTAAAACTAAATAGTTTGATCGGTACCGCCCCATAGCGGAATTTTTCGGGACTAATTGTGCAAGTGGTGCCACCTAACGGACAAGTTGTAAACTATATGTTCGAATACTGCCTAATTTCGTGCGTCTTTGGTTTGACCAGTAGCGCCCCCTAGTGGTTTTTGTGTGAACTAAAATAGCTTGACCATTGGCGCCACCTACCGGGTTTTTTCCGGAACTAACTATGCAAGTGGTGTCACCTGACGGACAAGTTGTAATCTAAATGTTCGAGTACTGCCCAAATTCGTGCGTCTTGGTTTGACCAGTAGCGCCACCTGGCGGAAATTTTTGAACTAAATTTACCCATGGCGGATACGTAGTGAACTACAAGTGGTGCCACCTGACGGACAAGTTGTAAACTAAATGTTCGAGTACTGCCCAAATTCGTGTCTTGCGTGCAATAGAGCCCCCTGACGGATAGCTCAGGAACTTCAAACATCATCCCCTAGTGGACAAGTGAGCGAACCACATATGAGTACTGCAAATATTCGTGTGTGTTGTTTTTGTCGAGTGCTTACTCCTGGTGGATATATCATCATCAACTGAAAGCACCCCTGTTAGATAAGTGGTGAACTAAATATAGGTCCAAACCTGACGAATCGGTAGATATGCACGAGGTGAGTTTATTATACAGGTAGTGATCTGGTTAGCCATCATTTTGAGCTCTCGTCACAAAAGAGTATTAGCTATTCTCATAGGTTAGAAATTTCGTGCTCGTTCGGCACGCCCACGTGACTTTTCGACACATTTACTAACTATATAAGCGCGGTGTTTTACCAATCGGACCGTCATTCGTATCACGACGACAGCACGCCTAACATCATCATCATGTTGAAGACACCCTACTACCGACCTCGCAATGTAGCGGACTCGAGCGATGAGGACGAGCCAACGAGCAGACCCATCATGCCGGTGACCAACCACCCTGTCGGGCCATCGGAACCAGACGTAGTGGACGTCCCAACTCTAGAATCAACGGTAAGCGTCGACCCTCCTATCAAGGTCAAAGGGCTCCTTATCGGCAAAGTACCGCAGCATACTCCCTTCAACATCAGGTGTAGATACTGCAAGAAGGGTATGATTGTCGACGACAGAGGACATTTACAATGCGAACGACACGATTACGTAACCTCTGACATGTATATCATGGTTCAAACGGTTGCGACTGATGAGGAGGTCCTGCCACCAGCAAGATCATTACCACCATCGCCGAGACCCTTCACCTGCCTGGACTGTGGGGGATCGTTCACACGGAAATGTAATTCCAAGCAACACGTCACCAGCGGATGTTGTGCACGTCGGAAGAGGACGGCCGATGAAGCCAAGTTGTATACGTCAGTGGTGAGTCATACTTTGTATTGTTTTACTATGTATTTTCACCATCGTCGCCCCTGCGTATGTTTACCTCTGCTAAAATGGCATCCCTGTATATGTTTACTTCCGTTAAAATGGCGTCCCTCTATATTGTTTACTTCCGTCAAAATGGCGTCATTATCACCGTACTCTAGCAACGGTGTACTATTCCCATTCATTCTTTAATATTTTTTTAATATTATTGAAATATTCTTGCAGGATTACATTGAAGGCCCGCTACCACCAAAGCGTCAACGAATGGTCTCTGTGTCGACAGAGACGATTAACGACAACAGAACATCATCGATACCAACTTCCGTTCCTGACGACGTCACAACTACCCATGCTGTCAATGTCACAACTTCTACCCAGCCTGCCAACGTCACAACTTCTGCTCCTGACTTTACCATTGATTTCCCTGTAATTGAAATGAAGAAGACGCTGGCACGACACATAGCATGTAACATCTTTGAACTCTCAAGACGACAATGTCGTGGTTGCAAGATAGACCATCCTAGTCAATGTCATCACGATTGTATGTTATCTGATGACATTCAAATTTGCATGCACTTTGACGAGGCTGTGGAGACCATTAATTCAACCGCAGTGGTGAAAGTCTGTTTGAGTGTTTTGTTAGACGCAGGTGTGAAGCTATCCGATGTGACAGTCGAACAGTGTAATGCAAAGCATACGTTGGGAACCTTACTAATAGTCTTACACTATATAGATACATACATAGAGATATACATAGATACATACATAGAGATATGCCACGAGACTCCGGATGACACATCACACGAGACTACGGATGACACATCACATGAGACTACGGACGAGATATCACACGAGAGTACGGACGAGACAAGAGACGAGACTACGGATGCCACATCACACGAGAGTTCGGATGATACATCACATGAGACTTCGGATGACACATCACATGAGAGTACCGACGAGACAAGAGACGAGACTATGACCGAGATATGTCACGAGACTACGGATGACACGAGACTACGGATGACACATCACACGAGAGTACCGACGAGACAAGAGACGAGACTATGACCGATATATGTCACGAGACTACGGATGACACGATACTACGGATGACACATCACACGAGAGTACGGACGAGACAAGAGACGAGACTATGGACGAGATACGCCACGAGACTACGGATGGCACATCAGAATAGACGTGTTACCGCGTAAGATTCCACCAAAAAGAAGCAAAGCAAAGCGAAAAGACGTGTTATCGTGTGAGATTTGCTTCAAAAGGAAGCAAAGCAAAGCAAATAGACGTGTTATCGCGTGAGATTTGCTTCAAAAGGAAGCAAAGCAAAGCAAAAAGACGGGTTACTGCGTGAGATTCCACCGCTTCCACCACAATGGATAGGTTCACATCGTGAGATTCCACCGCTTCCACCACAATTCCACCACAATAGACGGGTTATCGCGTGAGATTCCACCGCTTCCATCACAATTCCACCACAATAGACGGGTTATCGCGTGAGATTCCACCACCACCACCACAATTCCACCACAATTCCACCACAATTCCACCACAATAGACGGGTTATCGCGTGAGATTCCATCAAAAAGATGGAATTCCATCAGAATAGACGGGTTACCGTGTGAGATTTCATCAAAAAGATGGAATTCCAGATGGAATTCCATCAGAATAGACGCGTTACCGTGTGAGATTCCATCAAAAAGATGGAATTCCATCTGCTTTCAGGCAATTCCGCCAGGTGCGCTGTTTTAGTTCCGAAAAACCCGCTAGTGGGCGATGTTTTAGTTCATGATCTATCCGCTAGGTGGCGCTATTTTAGTTAATCAACTATCCACCAGGGGCGTTATTTTAGTTCACCAACTATCCGCCGGGGTGGACGCCATTTTAGTTCACCAACTATCCGCCAGTGGCGCTATTTTAATTCACCAACTATCCGCCAGGGGTCCGACACGTGACCTTGACCTACATCCGGGTACTTGACCTTTGACCTTGACATATATCCGGATACTTCACCTTGACCTTCACCTTGACCTACATCCGGGTACTTTGCTCTTGCTCTGCGCAGGGCACACATACGCGGTACACCACCTCCTTTACTACTAACATTTTTACAAAAGGTGTCAATGTTAGATCCTGGTTTACGATAGATGCAACTTACTCTTATATTCTTTTGTTTTCTATTATTAATTCTACTGTTACGCATTCAAGGACATCATTTATTGATAAGGATTTACTTAAGACTTTAATACAGATAATGTCTTTACGGACATATATGGCCACTCCACCTCCTCTAGCATGTTCTATACATATCTGGAAGGAATTGCACCTGGGTAGAATATAGTGTTGCAGTGTTGTTGCCAGCGTGTATGTATCTACGATTGGAATGTCTTCCCGGTCCTTCTTCCCGCAGCTCGACTTCGGTTTATATTTTTACGGCAAGGCTGTTCGTAACAGCGTGGTTTCGTGAGCGATAATGCGCCCGATCTCGTCGGTAGGATAACACTACTAACCGGTTTTCTGCGTTTATCGCATCTGAGACGACTTCACACGGTAATGTATCACACTAGGACGATCTCGAGGTTTATCTTAGTCCATTAGAGTCGTATAATTTGTTGCATCGATTTTTGGAAACCACCAATGTTCACATACGTTCGGGGGGGGGGGTAATTGGACGTAGAAAAAAACGATCGAACCAGTGAAGTTTCGGCGAAAAATATCCAACAGCACCACCCCTTTACATGTTGAACAGAAGTCTTATACCAGGAAGCCCTCGAGCGTGGACTGTCAGATTGCTTGCGTCATCATACTCCATACACTCGCTGACTGAGTCACAGCATATAGAATAACACCTCGAGTTATTCATGTGTAAACAAATATATCTGTTTCAACGATCCTTATTCAAAAGGCTACTTAGCGTGCCCGAAGTTCACTACGACGTAGAGCGAACCAGAGAGAGGTGCGGTGGAGCTCTTTAACAACTCACACTGGCTCGAGTAGCTCGGACGGTCAAGATAATATACTCTCCCGTGAAATCCAGGAGTATCCCGGATTTTGGGTGTATCTCCCTGTCTCACTGAATGCAAGCAAATCTCCCGGATTTTCTCTGAAAATCCCCAACAGTTGAGCAGATGTGTGAAGAAGAGGGGGTGGGATTCACATATTTATGGGGATACTTTGTTGGGAGGAAAGATATGTACATGAGAGATGGCCTCCATCTTAGTGGAAAGGGGGCAGCAGTTTTCTCAGAGAACCTGCTGCGATCTGTTGACAGTGGGACAGGTTGCATCTATTTAAACTAAATTCGCAGGGGGGACTCACAGAAAAGCCTGAAAATGGAGGCATAGATAAAGACAGCACAAATAAATCAGCAAATAACAGTCTGGAAAACTCTTTTGAAGCTGGATATAAATGTGTTTGTTTAAATGCAAGGAGTATAGTAAACAAAAGAAATGAATTAAACATTATGGTAGAAGATATTGACTCTCATATAATAGGTATAACCGAATCCTGGACCACCACCGATATATCAGATGCCGAATTGGGACTGACAGGATATGTAATGTTTAGAAAAGATAGAATAGGAAGAAAGGGAGGTGGAGTTATTTTATATATTAAAGAATCTATCCAGGCTTATGAAATAAAATTAGAAAGAGAAGCAGTTTGCGAAGAAGCTGTTTGGTGTAACATAGTTACAGGAAACTCAACGTTAACAGTTGGGTTAGTTTATCGAAGTCCAAACATAAGCATAGAAGAGAATGAAAAAATACAAAACGCTATAAGGGAAGTAAGCAAACGGGACTGTATTATTATGGGGGATTTTAACCACGGGCATATACAATGGAAATCTCTTCAGAGTATGGGGAGTGAGGACCACAAGTTTTTAGTTTTAGTTCAATATACTTTCCTTTCTCAACATGTGCTAGAACCAACCAGGTGTGAGAATGTGTTAGACATAGTTTTGTCCTCACAGAATGAATTAGTTGACAATGTCAAGATATGTGAGCCACTGGTTCGATCGTTGTCTCGAAGACGAGGGGGACTATCGAAATTGTTCGCCGGAAATTCTGCGTTTCAGCACGTCTCCCGCGGTGTCGCTCTGTCTCGAAGGGATCTCGAAGACGATGGGCTGTTGTCTCGAAGACTGAGCTGTTTTAAACTTTCAGAGAAAATCCGGGAGATTTGCTTGTATTCCGTGAGACAGGGAGATACACCAAAACTCCGGGAGATTCCCGGATTTCACGGGAGAATTGGCAGGTATATTATCGTGACCGTCCGAGCTACTCGAGCCAGTGTAAGTTTGTAAAGAGCTTTACCGCACCTCTCTCTGGTTTGCTCTGATATCTGATAAGGATCGTTGAAACAGGTATCTTTCCTTACACGTGAATAACTCGAGGTGTAATTCTATATGCGGTGACCCAGACAGCGAGTGTATGGTGACGCACGCAATCTGACAGTCCACGCTCGAGGGCTTCCTGGTATAAGACTTCCGTAAAAGAGTGGTGCTCTTGGAATTTTTTTGCCGAAACTTCACTGGTTCGATCGTTGTCTCGAAAATGAGGGGGGCTGTTGAAATTTTTCGCCGGAAATTCTGCGTTTCAGCACGTCTCCCGCGGTGTCGCTCTGTCTCGAAAGGATCTCGAAGACAATGGGCTGTTGTCTCAAAGACTGAGCTGTTGGAAATTTTCGGATTTCACGGGAGAGTTGAAATCACTCTGGCATAACATGGTCGACGGCTAAGAAACACACTGCGTTAAATGGGCAATATCGCAACGCTTTAAACTTATAGCTGAAACAGCATTGCGTCTATGTATAAAATAAGTTAAACTTACTGGTTATAAATAAAGTGTTGTCACATGGACTTATAGTTGAAACTGTCTTATTGTTCCACCAGTCGGCGGAACAGGCCTGGGGTCAATTACATTGCAATACAGTATAGTACTAACCTTCATATTACAATTACATGCTGAAGGCAATGCAATTTATTACTATTACCTTTGAAGGCATTACTGTTATACTGTTACTAGTATATCTTATCATAAAAACTGTTTATAGTATAATATACAGTATGCATAAATAATATACAACAAAATGTAACTATCATATGTAGTGTTATCTACTAATAAAACTGTCTAGGGATAGAACATATTTGTCATTTTATAATACAGTACCCTGCAGGAATGAAAGACGAATGCAATGTCACTGCCACGTAACTTGGTAGATCATAATCGGTGTAATTAAACCATATTGCTCTACTATTTTTTAGTAGACAGTTAGTTATTTGGTCCATGGCAAAAATATATCACGATGTTTTTCACAAGTTTGGTGTTCATGCAGCCATTAAACCTATTTGCATATATGTGTAAAGGACACATGCCATGAGAACTGCAGTGGAATATGTCTGGGATCCAGACACCCAGCGATTGGTTAAAGGTAAGGCTTTGCGTTAACATAAACCGGGGATATTGCGTCCAGCTCTTTCCTCACCCAATCTTGGCGATGCGATGGGCGATGCGATGAGCGATGCGATGGGCGATGTGATGAACGATGCGCGATGCGATGGACGATGCGCGATGTGATGCGCGAAGCGATGGTATAAATTATAAAGGTGCCGTAATGAGCATGCGTACGTCGAAAACGAGACTTAGGTAGCCATTTGTATTTATTAAACGCATTCCTTTTTGTGTTCAGAGCATGTGACGATGGCTGATGACGCTGACTGTACGTATACGGTTACACATCTAGTTATTGTACTCAAAATATTATGTGTTTGTACTTATAAATATTGTCACGGAAGTCTACTAGGATTGAATTTAGCCAAACAAAAATGGGTGCCAGGCAGGCAACTAAACTATTGATCAACTAGGGGCCGAAATAGGTTACTTTATAACATGAAATAATTATGTACCTATTCAACGGTTCCCAATTTTATTTGTTAAATTGTTTCCATCTGGATATCCCTGATCACAAATATAAAATATAAACACCATTTTGTGTGCCTCCAGACATGATGAACCAGGGAAGGTTATGGCATTTCTCAGTTGAACAGTAACCAACAGTTCTGAAGCCTATTTGTTAGTACTTATTAATTAATTACATAATGTCTGTTCAGGATGCAAAACATATTATTTATGCCTTATATAAATTAAAATGTAAACTTTTAATAATTTATTCTTCTTGATTTACTCCCCGGTCCCCAATACTTCCATGTCTAGGAAAAACTGACATACCGGTATATTGAATGAGACGATCTTAGATATAAATGCATTGATGTTTAATGACTTAATCTGGGTTCCGTTGTAGCACATAAAAGCATCGTTGCGCCTAAGTACAAGTACGAATAACAGTGTCAATAAATAGGCCCGCTCAAATCAGGCTACCAGCGCTATTGGCCACGTAATAAACATCCGAAATTGACAGGCAGTAGTTAACTTGTAGCAGGTCTACTAGTAGACTTGATTATCCAGCCGCCGTGAGGTGGCAGCATTGGCCCGTCACAGTATCGTTCTGGCGAAGTCACGCAGCCAGGCGATAGTCGGCTAACCGAGGTACACTGTGCGTCTACAATTCGATTCACTTAGGGATCATCTCAGAACGTCGATGTCTGATATCAGGCGCAATTACTTTCATCTTGCCTCAGCCCCCCCCCCACCCTCTCCTTCAGACGAAATGTTGTGAACATTAATATGATGATACTAGTATAATTAGCAGGGTCGGTCAGATGCGTAAACATCGATGTTCGACGCCAGGTGAAACGGCCTCATACCCCCTCCCCCAATCGAAAATAACTTCGTTTGATACCGGACATCGATGTTCTGAGATGATCCCTTAGCAAAACATGAAAACTACACTCTAGAAACAACGATTCGCTACCACGTTTGTGCATTTTTTATTTTTGTATGTAGGTTTGGTATAATAATTAGAGATAACTATTTTAGTTTAACATTTAGATATTAAAGACACTAAATTTTAGTAGGGTCTAACTGATTATATTTATTTTTCCAGTTTTTTTTATATTTATGTAAGGCATAATTAACATGCTATGTTCAACTATGGAAATATATAATGTCATTAATGAATAAATATTCAAGAAATGTACACTTTAAAGCCCACGGTTAATGTTCAATTGAACTATGCCATCAACATCCGTGTTTTTTATGTGTGGAGGTACATAAATTATCGTTTATATTTTCGATCAAGGATATTCAGATGAAACCATTCAAAAATGCTATGAATTAATTCTTTTTTGGTCTCCGGTTTTGGTGCGAGAACATAGATTACATTCTATAAAGTGATTGCCCGCATGCCCCTGTTTATCTTAGTCTAAACTCAATCGCATTAGGCTTCTATCACAATACTTAGAAGTACGAACACACAATTCTGCATGCAAAATAAACAGAAGTGTAACCGTATGCGTACACTCAGAGTCATCAACCACGGACACATGCGTTGAACATAAAAGTATCCAGTGTTGCTTAAGGTCACGAATTTATTCAAGCCCAGACAACAAAGCCAAACCCAAAACACTGGCGTCGGAACATGATGGATATTTCGTGGGTTGAGGCTCTCCTAAACCTCGATTTGCACTCTCCCTCTTGAGGCTCGCCAAAACATCCACCTTGAGGCTCTCCAAAACCACAATTTGCACCCCCACTGAGGCTCGCCAAAATAACATCAGTCACATCAAAGACACAATTAACCGCAGGCGGTACTACGACCATATGATGTCAAAAAGTAGCATCATTCTAGTCCACTGCCTGCTATAATGTTGGGAGGTACTGTTCTAATTATAGCTCCTGGCCCAGGAAATATCGTCTCCACAGGCGCACAGACTTTGACATGTCATGTAAATCAATCCACTTGCCAGACAAGATATACAATTAACCGCATGTGCTACTTAACTACTTTAGTCCATCAGCACTTCCAGATGTAATTGACAATTTTTTGACATACTTGTTTGTACTGAATCATATAGAAAAAGATATTGCTCGAAAGTCTCAATAAATTTAGCTGTGTTACAGCCGTACTGTGTTGCAAGATAACAGTGTGGTCTATGAAAGTTCCCATAAAAACCAGGTGTATACGCCTTAACAATAAACAATTGAACGAGTATCAGTTTACATAACTTAGTAATTAAATTGTTACATAAGTATGTACGGTATTAGTTGTATGTATAGTCATAGTAATTATCATCAATGTTTTAATTTCGTAAACACATTATATTATACGTCAATTATATAATATATATATATATATATAATTATATTGTTGTACACCAAAACAAAGAATTATTATCATATGGTTTTGCTTTAACTATGTGTTAAGGTATTGATGCTTGCATAAGCAGGTTAGCACATTCAACAAGACTATTCAACTGTGTACATCTATTGGTAGACATATATTTCATATTTTCATAGTGATGATTCAACTTGTTATTCCGGAATATACCCTGACACATTGTGCTATTTTCTTTGACATCATTTCTTTTACTATAACTCTCTCTCCCTCTCTCCCTCTCTCCCTCTCTCCCTCTCTCCCTCTCTCCCTCTCTCCCTCTCTCCCTCTCTCCCTCTCTCCCTCTCTCCCTCTCTCCCTCTCTCCCTCTCTCCACCTCTCCCTTCCTCCCTCCCCCCTCTCTCCCTCTCTCCTTGTCTTCTTCGCTCTCCATCTCTCCCTTCCTCCCCCTCTCTCTCTCTCCCTCTCTCCCTCTCTCCCTTCCTCCCTCCCTCCCCCTCCCTTCCTTCCTCCCTCCCTCCCTCCCTTCCTACCGCCCAAACTTGGTGTGCGTGTGTGTACGTATATATTTATTGAGTTTGTAAACATAGATGCGTTCAATATGCACGGTTAGCTAATCAATACATTTTCAGCATTCAGGACGCAGTTATTTAACAACATACCGTCATTCTTTACAAAGAGCGAATAGAATACAACAGTTATCTAAACAATTGAGTAGTAGGGGCCTAAGCGACAAATACAATTTGAAAGAGTATCCTCTATCATCCTCGTAAGCCAGGTCGATGACAACGCACACTACCCCTGGCAGATATCCTACGCAATGTATGGAGGTCAACTGATTCAAACTAGAAATTAGCTTCGCCGCAACTGTACAACCCGTGAGAACAGTGCTGACACCCGCCCCACCCGCACCTCAATTCTAAGACGAAGCCAGTGACTTCATGGAATCACTACATTCTCACGAGGTGCTGAGTGGTATTGTGTATAATAATAACATTAGCAAACTAAAAAATGGCTGAAATGAAGATCACCGGAATTTGCCGGCAAGCGATGTTATTGGCTTAGCTTATATTCCAAATTTCGCAAGACGATCTGCTTATTGAGGCTGATGTAATCAGCACCGCCCCCTGGCGCGCGAGGTGTCATGTATGGACATATTATGCTTTTTACTCAGATTATTATATTATTACCATATTATATTTATAAATAACACACCTAATGGATATTCCAGTATGGCTGGATATCGCACAGAGTTCAACACCAGTGTATCCTGCCACGAAACATTGTCTTACTAAACTGCGAACTGAAATGAACATGCACCTTTTGAGAAATACACACTCGTGATAAATTACGCGTCAAGTGTGCAGCAGTTAGCTTTATTTGACCTGGAAATGATGCTACAACTGTATTTACAACAATAAAATTGGCACACATGTATGCTATAAGTATACGTTTATAATCACACAAGCACGCAAGCACGCACGCACGCACGCACGCACACACACATAATGTTTGGTACAGATTCACCGTATGCTGTTCTAATGAATATGTCTGGCTTCACTAGTGGCACCTATTTCAAAACAATAATCGTATCCACATGTGACCACCTCAAAGCAGTTTCCTACACACAACACGGGCCCCAAGCTATATTGGGCGGTATCGTATACCGCTGCGTATCTACGTTTTGGTTAACTGTGCCTCAGCAATTCGATTCAATTAACGAAAAAGAAACAATACACGGTAGACAAGAAAAAACGCAAATGACTAAATTAAGTTCTTTCGATCATTTAAACAAATGTACATGTTCGTATTAAACCGACTTCAAATATTGTAGCTATTTATAATATTTAAAAATTATAAATTTGGACACAGAAGAACGGCATTTCCAATAACCTAAAGGTTAAAAAAACAGCTTCAAGTTGTCGTCTCATCCGATGTATACACAATATGTTTAATATTTTCTACCAATGATATCAAGACGGAAACAATTTAACAAATACAATTTGAGCGGTAGAAGAGGTACATATATGTCATGTTAAAAGATATTTTTGCCCCAGACTTTCGTCATAACATTTAGAAGTACGAATAACAACTTCCTTGTGCAAAACAAACATATGTGTAACCGTATACGTCATCAGCCATCATCACAAGCTCTGAACACAAAAAGGAATGCGTTTAATAAAATACAAATGGCTGCCTAAGTCTCGTTTTCGGCGTACGCATGCTCATTATGGCATCTTTATAATTTATACCATCGCATCGCGTATCGCATCGCGCATAGTCCATTGCATCGCGCATAGCATCGTCCATCGCATTGCCCATTGAATCGCTCATCGCATCGTCCATCGCATCACGTCATCGCCCCATGGCCATGGCCATATTACAATGTATGGTCTACTGAAGTCCTAAGGTATGAAGAACCCCATAGAATTGTTGAAAATAAATCGGCACTCTCCCTCCCTCCCTCCCTCCCTCCCTCCCTCTCTCCCCCCCTCCCTCCGTCCCTCCGTCACTCCGTCCGTCCGTCCGCCCGTCCCTCCCTCCCTCCCTAAATTTTGTGGATTTAGGTGCACTTTTTAATTAGTTTCCACGCTTTGTTCTTTAAGTATAATGCAGCATACACAATGACGTAACCATGCACGTGTGGTTTGATTTCAGGTAGAAAACATTGGTGAAGTTAATACATACATTTTAATGTACTTGAATATCGCATTATCGTATATAACATATAGGTAGCCTATGTATGTACAGCCGGCTTGTTATTATTGGCAAGGCATTTTATTATAGAAAAAAGTATGCTTGTAATATGGCAAATTACAAATTCTAGTAATATTCTATGCTACAAAGACTGGTTTGACGGCAACGTCATTTTGCGAGATAGCTGCGGTAAACATTACATCAAATACATCTCAATTGCATCCGAGCGGCTATATCGCAATGCAGCAGAAGCTCGGAATTAGAAGTACTGCAATACGACTGCAAATAATTGATGAAACTACTCAGCCGTGCAGTGACGAGAGCTGTTCGCGATTTCATACACGGCTAAACCTAAAACTGGTAGTTAATTTCATACGAAGTGCGTTTTGCATCCTTTTTTTGTGATCCGTCATGCGCCGCCTAGCATAGTCCGTCGCGCGTAGCCTGACAAGGTCATTCGTTTGTAATTATATACTCCGACGTGCTTGCAGATTTGTAACTAATCCAGCCGCACTATTGGCTTAGTCGCCAAGGCAACCAGAAACATTATCGGCTGCGATAATACCGCACTGCTTGGCTGGCAACGGCTATGCACAACAGCTAGAGCGTTAACAGTATCGATCTCTTTCTCCACCAACTGTTGTTTGGCACTGGTTAATACGTACCTGTGATCGCTCCAATCTACCGTATCGCCTCAATAGCAAACGTGCTACGGCAGGTTATTTGCGTGCACGGCGATTATCTTCCACCTGATCGAACGTTCAGTACACATGTCTCGGTCGGTGCGGTTACCTCCTAGTATGACAACACCCTCGGTAGAGGATCATTCGATGTGAACCCCGTAAACAATGCCAATGGCGAATAGCGACTTGTTTCTGAATGTCGCTGATGCGAAGTTATCGGTCGCCTGGTTCCACAAGCAGCGACTTGCCATTTGTACTCGTTGATCCGTGTCTTCTCCCACCAAGACTTGTACCACCAGCTTCCATCTGCGGCGACATAACATAAAGTGTTACAGCATATCAATCGTATCAGGATCTAACACAATAACAATGACATAATGGAAATTTAGTGAGACACAATAAACGAGCTCGACCTGTTAAGTCAGTAAGATTTGTCTGCATGAATGAACATTGTAAGTGAGCATTAATCTACAGGCTATACATTATGATAACACCTGAACAATTGTGTACGGAACACTTCAAATTCCAAGTGGACAAACGGAGGGTTGGCTATCATTTTGTAACAGGATGCATGGCATAGTAACAACATAATTCGATGCACTTACCGTGACGTCGCCAGCTCCTTGGTCTTAGCCTTAATGATGGAGCAGAGGTCTTGACAGAGCTTGCTACAGCGATCCGGGTGATACTTGCTACGACGCAGGTATGCCTCCAACACATCCTTGATAAGGTGTTCGATTTTATAGGCTGCGAACTGTAAGTCGCTTGCCATGCTGTGTCTGGTCAGATGGCGTCGCCGAGTTTTAACATCGGTTCAACGTCTGGTTATTATATTATATGGAATCTAGTCCGACACACGGCCGTCACGCCTCGTGGTAGAAGGTGGTTGCTCGTCCTGCAATGGTCAAGCCTGGCCAGACGACTGGCGCGTATAGCTAGACTATAGCGACTGTAGCAGCACGCTGCTGTTTCGTGTAACAAGCGTTAATTGTATAGCTGTGTCAAACCAATATGTGTATGTTCTTCCATTATTCACGACCAATCGCAGTCTGCGTGTAGGCTTCGCATGTGCTAACTTGTAATCGGCTCGCGCGAGGCAATTGTAGTGGTATTAAGTACAACTATAATTAGAGTAAATGAAGGGTTATTGAAACGAACTGGTAAGCGAAGAATCTGTCCGTGGTTATGTAAACACTGTGTTCATATTAGATTTCGGGCAAAATACGATTTCGCTATCTTGAACGCATCCCTACACCAGTGGCGTAGTGAGGGTTGTCGGCGCCCGGTGCAAAACACAATTTGCGGCCCCGCCTCCCCCGACACATATTATAATATAATACGAATTTATTGGCCAATAATAATAGATACATCGGATCATTTTCTTCTGGTTGCTGAGCATTAAGAGAATGCATGTTTGTTTTAGTAAACATAGGTAAACGTAGTACATACAAGAAATAAGTTTATAATAGTAACAAACGTGAAAGTAGTTAGTGCATATATATTTTGACGGTCGGCTTGCATGTGGCGATTTGTTAACTCAAAGTTTGTTTAGGTGACTTATGGCCTGGAGAACGAAGCTGTTCTGCTACCTTTTTTTGTGCATCTTAGATATCGGTATCGTCTTTGAGACGGAAGAAGGTCAACCTCTGTGTACAGTGGGTGGGCAATGTCATTGGCAACTGCACGTGCTTTTCTGATCATCGTGCGCTCAGACAGCTGAGAGACAGGCTGTGTGGGAATGCCTATGATCTTGGAAGCAATTTTGCAGATGCGAAGAAGCATGTTTTTGTTTGAGACAGACAAAGCAGGGAAGAAACAGATACTACAATGCATCAACACTGACTCTATGATGTTCCTGAATAAAATGAGCAGAAGTATTGGTTCGACATGAAACGATATTAGTTTCCTTAACAGGTACAGTCTCTGCTGGCACCTTTTTTGCATGAGGGCCAAACGTCAGTTTATTATCAAGTGTCACACCAAGATACTTGAAGGTGTCCGTTATCTCCACTGCCTCACCATCAATTAGGAGCGGTCCACCAAACTGGCCACTGGTGGGGAAGTAAATACAGAGTTCCTTTGTCTTGCGCACATTTAGTTCTAGGAAGTTGTTCTTGCACCACATTGAGATCACGGACACAGAGTTCTCATACGCGTGGAACAAATCTGATCCATTCAGGCATGCCACTACTGCTGCGTCGTCTGGGTATGTAATCAAGACATAGAGTCGCATTCGCTCCTTAAGTCGTTGGTGTACAGTGAATATAGAATGGAGCTCCTAACACATCCTTGGAGCGCCCCGGTATTTGTGATAATGCTGGGGGAGATGTTGCTGCCTGCCTTCACGTGCTGGAGTCAGTTGCTGAGAAAGTTATGTATCCAGTGAATGAAGTTCGGGGGTATTTTCAGGGAGAGAAGCTTTTTAATCAACTTGTGACGCTGTATAGTATTAAAGGCCGAACAAAAATCTATGAAGAAGATACATATATAGTTGCCAGCCTTCTCTAGATGTTTGGTGACTTTGTATAGCAGGGTTGTCACAGCATCATCGGTGCCACGCCCACGATTGTAGGCGAGTTGCATAGGATCCAGTTTTTCCTGAATGTGTGGAGAGAGGTTGGTCAGGACTAACCTCTCCAGGGCTTTCATTGGGAGAGAAGTGAGAGCAACTGGTCTGTAGTGGTTGAGTTACTGAGGGGAGGATATTTTAGGCACAGGAATGACGGTGCCGGTTTTCCAGAGATCGGGAATGATGCTGGTATTTACAGACTCCTGGCACAGTTGTGAGAACACATGCGCCAGCTCATCAGCACATGAACGGAGAAGATGGCTCGATATGTTATCAGGCCCAGATGCTTTCCTTGTATTGGTCCTCTTGAACTGGCGAGTCACGTTATGTTCGGAGATGATGATCTCTCCTTGGGAGGGATGGTTGCCAGAAGCTCTGTGCATGCACTTGGATGTGTAAAATCCTTGCTGTCGAAGCGAGTATAAAATTTGTTTAGCTCTATAGCATCAGGCATTGTATAAGATCTTATATTTTGGTTGGCTCTGACACAGTTTTGAGATTTCTGAAGGCGTCAAGAGTATTCGTGGTCTGATATTGATGTTCAACTTTGTCTCGAAAAGCTGATTTGGCACGGTCAATTTCTGCCCTAAGCACTGTCTTGGCCTCTCTGATGGCAGCGGCATCTCGGGATTCGAAGGCTTTCTGTTTGTTGATCACTGCCTTCTTTACACTCTGGGTGATCCATGGTTTGGTGTTAGAGTATTCAGTTTGACAAAACTTAACATAGTCAGTGACAATATCGGCACGGTCAGTTATGTCATGCGTGCCCTCGAAGTATAACAACCTTTCAGCTGTTCTACTGCGTCTGTAGTCCACACCTTGACTTGTCATTTGTCAGGTGGAACAAGTTTAAGTTGTTGACGGTATTAGGGCACTAGATGAACACTGTTATGATCTACTCGCCCCAGGGGAGGGAGACACTGCGAGGTGTATGCGTCTTTCACTGAGTTATAACACAGGTCGATTGTTTTGTTGTGACGAGTGAGACAGGTCACATGCTGCTGAAACGTTGAAGTAAACAACTTGCCATTCAACCACTGACAGTAGAATGGTGGAAAGTATACTCAAATCCAATGGGCAATTGATGCACATGTACGGGAAACAATTACCTCCCGAGGTCCTACAGGCACGTCACTGGACAAATCTAAACATTCTTCTGCCTACATGTATATTAGTTACCAGACATAACCCCAATCTTGGGCCAAGCTTGCCATCGACATGTTTGATGTAATACCGTTATGTAGACACGTTGCCCAGTATGTTCTGAGTTCATATCGCGTCTACTGATCCACACTCTTTAACTGTGAGGTTTGTACACTGAATACACAAAGGTCTCCTTTGTGTTCCTACATTGACACTATGGTCGTTGACAGCGGCAAACACAATGGCAATGGTTATTTCAGTACAGCTGGTGTGGGCGACAAACTTGTACTATTGACGCTGTGTACACGTGTGTTTGTGTGTGTGCGTGCGTGTGTGTATGTGTGGCGCGCGTGTGTGTGCGTGTGCGTGCGTGTGTGCGTGTGTGTGTGGGACTACTGTGTGTGAGAGAGTGCGTGCGTGCGTACGTGTCTTAGTGCCGAATCCGGCGATAATAATAATATGCAGGCAGGTAGTTACGTGGGGAAGTTGGCAAGTTTGTAACAAGTAAATAGGTATACAAAGGATGTCATAGTATCCCTTAAACTACAATGTACCCATCAATACATTGCTAATATTTTTTTTTCAATGTATTCATATATATATATATATATATATATATATATAATTGTAAGGTAGCAGTTTGGACACCCACACATGTTCATAGTTATGTTGTAATATGTGTTGACATGCTAATCAAGAGATGGTATACATCTTAATTTCCATTCTAATGTCGCTACCAGCCACAATATGGCAGCACCATACGCTAAGTAGATTATGAATATTGTAACATTCTTTATTTTGTGAAACTACATTTTAATGATTTAATTGCCAAGGTGTTGATTATAATGATATTTATGTAATTAATTACTATGATTAACCGGTTGCTTGAACGGTATGAGATCAACTATCTCCAGAGACACTGGTCACGTGTGTGTTTTCACCAAGCATTGGTACAGCAGGTGTGGGCTAGGCTGGCTCAGGTTTCACACAACAAGGAGGATATATTTATTTTTGGAGGGAGCCAGGCCTCGAATGAATGATGTGAGATTCATTAATGAACCTCCAGAGCAGTGTTGGGGTTTCTTTCTTTTTGTATCCGGAAGTAAGACCACAAATAAAGAACTTGATGCAAACAAATTTGGAGCCGACTTGTTGGTTGTACAAATTGGCCCCGTCACACACACACACACACACACACACACAAACACGCGCGCGCGCGCGCGCAACGTGTAATACGTACCAGAATAAACAGCACGCCGAAACGCTAAGGCCTACGAATACACCCGATCTGCCTTGGATCGAGGTAGTCGCGGACATTTTCGAATGGGAACGAAGCAAATATTTAATTGGTCACTGTGGATTACTATTCCAAGTACATCGAAGTCGATAAATTCGAAAATTTGAGCAGAGCGGCGCAGCTACCATTGACGCCCTCAAATCACAAATGAATCGACTTGATATTGCAGAAAAATTGACATCTGACAATGCGACTCAGTTCTCGTCTCGCGAATTTGCGCTTTTCTGCAGACTACCAGATCGAACATTGCACGTCATCGCCTGCCTTTCCACAGTCGATCGGTGAGACAGAGAAAGAGCAGTACAAATTGTGAAACGTCTTTGGCGAATGTGTAAAGACAAACACTTCACCTTGCTAGACTACCGCACATTGACGCTGGAAAACTGCCTCCAACCAAGATATGCATGAGTCGATGGCGAGAGAGCTTTTAAAGCTAACTGCCTATGATGCGACCAAAGTGAGACGCAACTTGGACCGGGAGTAGGAGAGAGAGCGTCATTACCATGATAAGAAAGTCAATGAGGATCTCCCTTTAATTCTGTCAGGAGATCCAGTGAAGATGGCTCCATTTCCGGGCTCAAAGAAATGGCTACACGCTACAGTTATATATAACCCGACACCAATCGCCAAGATCATTATGTGGTCGAGCACAATGGGAAAAATGTACCGACGTAACAAAAGACACCTTCGACTGTCAACGGTCGGCGCCGAACAGAAGTAAGCCTACTCAAGAGTTGGGCCAGAAATCAGCAGCGAGCGCACTCGATCGACAACTAATCTGACAGTCACTCAACCAGCAACTCTGACTCCCAACAGGGCAGAATAATCCGTGATTGACTCGTTGTTGTTTAGCTCAAGACTGTAGATAGTCCACCCTACAGTCCGTATAACTTTATATGTGTTTCAGCTGTAGTTCGCGTAGTAAGACATGTTCGCAAGAAGAAGCTGAAGTTTATTTTAGTTTCGTTGAAACTCGGAAAGCCAAAGACACTGACAGTTTAGTAATTTAAGTAATTTGAGCTTTAATTAGAAGTGTGAGTAATGGCAAGCAAACGTAGCCAGACAAGGAAACGTTGATTTTATAAACATTTGGTGAATTGCAAATTGTACAATTGCATATTCTATACTTATATCGAAATTATGTCACAAGTATACGTTCTCGTTTATTAACAATTTGTAAATTGTTAGACCGTACATTTTAATTTGATAGTACAGATTATATTTCTTTGAAAGAAATGGAGATGTGGTATTCAGTGTGAATCTGACTGACTATCGGCAAAATAGTGTGCATACAATAATGTGTTCAGATTATTGTGCAATGAACCGAGGAATTGTAGTGCTAGTTATATGTTTGTGTCACAGGGTTTACCCTCCTGCAAAATACTGATCAGGAAAATGTGTATAGTTTTATGACGTGTAGCTATACCTATGCCTATGGCTATGTAGCTAAGTCGGGCAATGCATAGTGATATATCCACTGTGTCATCACTAAAAAATATACTATATACTTATAGTTTCCAGTCATTATAGTCTAGTCTTTTATATGGATGTAATATTCCGGAATAAAGTTATTGAATTTAATATCTTCGCCCCCTTTTTTTTAAATAGTGGCGCCACACTGTGAACACACATGTACATCACACCAACCTACAGTAGTACAGAGTGACCGCACTCAACACCACCGGCGCCTTCTAACGAGCTTTCAAGTTTCAACATCGCTACTAGACGTTGATTTAAACCACGAGCGCTCGAGTCGTTTACGCAATGTATATACTAATTTTGTTATATAGGCCTAATAAGTATTATAATAGAAGAGTGCGCAACATTCGTCGACATCCGCAATGACAGCTCGCCGTTCAACGTCTGTGTAATGCATCGTTACAATGCGACGCCAAATCCAACTTCCACGTACACAACCATTATGCCCAAATGAATAAACTTTCACAATACCTTACAGGTGCTCTTCTGGCTTCTAGGCTGTGATGCCTCTTACGCCAGCTCTGATGTTTGTCGTCAAACTATATGGTGCGTATGCGTCTGACGAGTTGTTCCAAAGTAGGGGTTGTAGCAACAGCCAATATTGGCCACCATACTTCATGTTTGTCTTTATCCCAAAGCATGATGGGATACGACATGTGATGTCAATGTCAAGTTTGTGTTGGATAAAGATGGTTCAGCGTCTGTCAAAAAAGACTCACTTACGAATTCTATATGGTGGCAGCGGGTTTTAAAACACCCACAGTCGACGCTAATACAACAAGGTAAACATGAGCATACCTGGGGAGAATCCTACGGTTCAGCCAGCGCAGAATATTGCGCCCACTGGCATCCAGCTTGACATTCCACTGCCGGGAAAGTTCGATGGCGCAAGTAGCCCTCAACAGGCTGAACTTTGGCCTAAGTGGCTAAAGCGGTTCGAACGCTATAGAGTAGCATCAGGGCTGAAAAATAAGCCAAATGCAGATCAAGTCAGCATCCTACTCTACAGTATGGGGACTGTGCAGACGATATACTGTCTACGCTGACGGTAAACGAAGAAACCGATGCGTATGACGATGTGAAGATGGCGCTGAACGAATACTTCAAGGTAAGACGAAACGTAATTTGTGAGCGTGCGAGGTTCAATAAAAGAACTCAGTCACCGAGTGAATCGATTGACACCTTTATACAAGACTTGTACAAGCTGTGAGAATTCTGCGACTACGGCAATCTGCGAGAGGATCTAATCAGGGATCGAATCGTCGTAGGCGTGTTCAGTGATGCTTTATCTGATACGCTACAAGGGAAGTCCGATCTGTCGCTGAAAAAAGCGACAGAAATTAGCAGACAAGCAGAGGCAAGAAAACAAAATAGAGAATTTGTTAGAGAGAACACAGTTGCTAGCAAAACTGTTGATTTTGTCAAACCGTCTCACCCAATAAACTATCTCAAAGCCGGTACAAAGCACAAACCTAAGAACTACAACAACGCAAAAACAAATTCTGCTACAACAGGCATACACAACACATGCAAATGGTGTGGCAGCAGTCGACACGGTCGACAACAATGCCCTGCAAGAGAAGCTATTTGTCGCAATTGCCAAAAGAAAGGACACTTTCACTCTGTCTGTCGAGGTGTGAAACAACCGTCAAACCGGGTCAACGAAGTGCAACAGCTCGAGTGTGTCGACTTGCCGTACCTCGGTTATGTTGGGGCACGAGACAACACTGGTCAGCTGAGGTGGAGGTCAATGGTCACGCCACAAAGTTCAAACTAAACACGGGTGCAGCTGTCTCTGTGGTCAGCGATCAAGAGGCGTGGCTTAGTAGTAAAAAGCAGTATAGGAGAAATTTCCACAAAGGAAGGTATAAGGACATGAGGAAATATTTAGCAAAGATAGACTGGAATAACACACTGAAGAATAAGACAGCAACCGAATGCTGGAATATCTTAAATAGTGAAATTAAGTGCATAGTCGATAAATTTGTACCTTTCAAAAAACAAGGGAAACGGTCTAAAAAGAAACACTTATCGAAAGAAGCCATTAGAAAAATTAAGTATAAACAAATGATGTGGAAGTCATATAGATGTACTGGAAATGATGAAGACTACAACATTTATAAAGAAGCACTTAATCAAGCTACATCTGAAATTAGAAATTCAAAGAGAAGCAATGAAAAAAAATTAGGTAGTAATATAAAACATGACAGTAAGAGTTTTTATGCGTATATTCGAAGCAAACAGAAAGTTCAGGATAAGGTCGGTCCTCTAGAAGATAGTGCTGGAAATACAATATCAGAGGGATTCTTAATGGCAGAAGACCTGAATGAGTATTTTAGTTCAGTGTTTACCAGGGAAGATATTAGTTCACTGCCAGTACCAGAGGCTAAGTTCAAGGGGGCAGATTCTATTTAGGACAGTTAGTTGTAACCTCGGAAATGGTAGCTAAGAAAATAAGGGCTATGAAGGATAATAAATCACCTTGAGTGGACGGGATTCCGTCCAAACTACTATTGGAAATTGTAGAACAAATTAGCGTACCGCTTGCAACAGTTTTCAATTTGTCATTAGAAGAGGGAGTGGTTCCTTTAGAATGGAAAGAGGCAAACATTATACCGTTCTTTAAAAAAGGTTCGAGAAACAAGTCAGAGAACTATAGACCAGTGAGTTTAACATCAGTGATTTGCAAATTATTAGAAAGACTAATTAAAGATCACATGGTGGATTTTCTTGTTAAACATAACTTGATAAACCCATCTCAACATGGGTTTTTAAAAGCGAGGTCATGCTTAACAAATATGTTATGTTTTTTGGAAGACATCACTAGGTGGGTAGATGAGGGATCACCAGTAGATATCATCTATTTAGATTTTCAAAAAGCTTTCGACAAAGTACCACATCAAAGATTACTCCTTAAGCTAAAGGCCCATGGCATAGGAAATGGTATAATAAACTGGATAGAAAAATGGCTGAATGACAGAAGACAACGTGTAGTAGTTGATGGGGAGGATTCAAACTGGAAATCGGTATTGAGTGGGGTACCACAGGGATCAGTACTAGGACCTATATTATTCTTAATATATATCAACGATTTGGACGATGATATAACAAGCAAGGTGTTAAAATTTGCGGATGATACAAAAGTGTTTAGAAGGATTAAAAGTGATGGAGACAGACAGCATTTACAAGATGATCTTGATAGGTTGATCAAATGGTCTGAAAAGTGGCAAATGCTGTTCAATTTTGGGAAATGTAAATGCCTCCACACAGGTCATGGGAATGAAGAGGTAAAATATAAAATGGGGGGTACTGTTCTAAGTACTACTGTAAAAGAAAAGGACTTAGGGTTAACCATTAGTGCTGATATGAAGGTTTCAGAGCAGTGCGGAATTGCAGCGTCAAAGGGAAATAAAATCCTTGGATTAATTAGGCGAAATATAGCGTATAAGAAAAAAGAATTAATAGTACCGCTGTACAAAACAATAGTGAGGCCTCATTTAGAATATTGTATACAAGCATGGAGGCCATATCGCAAGAAGGACATAGATATGCTAGAAAGAGTACAGAGGAGAGCGACTAAAATTATACCAAATCTGAGGGATCTTAGTTACGAAATACGCCTAAAAGAATGTGGTTTAACAACATTAGAGACCAGGAGATTGAGAGGAGATCACATAGAAGTGTTTAAAATATTGAATGGTTATGAAAATATTGATAGAAACATTTTTTTCTCAGTTAAGAAAGATAGAAGGACCAGAGGACATGAAGCTACATTAGTAAAGGAGCAGTGTAGATTAGATATAAGAAAGTTCTCATTCTCACAAAGGACTGTAAATGAATGGAACAGATTATCTCCTGATTGTGTTGGTGCTAGTAGCGTGAATATGTTTAAAATCGACACACATCTAAAAAAGGCGGGATACATGTAGATAAAAAGTATTGGACTCTCGATAAGCCAAAAGGCTTCCTTGTCCACCTGCCATCCAGAGTAATTTTCTGGATGGCAATCTTGTTAAATCTTGTTAAATCTTAATACAAAAAAGCTGCTACCGACAAAGCAAGCACTACGTGGTCCGGGCGGCACACTTCTAACAGTAATGGGAGTGATCAAGGTAAAACTGCGCTATGGTAACAAATCACTCGATGAATTGGTGTACGTCATTAGACACCAAGAGTATTCTCTACTCAGTCGGCGAGCGTGTGTCGGTCTTGACTTGGTCGCACGTGTCGACAACGTCCAAGAAACAACGAGTCAGAAACCAAACTACCGCGCCGGGTACAGCCTCTCTTCAAAGGCATCGGTAAACTGAGAACCGAACATCACATCACGCTGTGCGCAGACGCCACACCAGTCTGTTTGTACACCGCAAGGAAAATCGCCCATCCTCTACTTCCACAAATAAAATCTGAGATTGAGTCGATGGTGCGACAGGAGATCATATCGGCGGTGACCGTGCCGACAAGATGGTGCTCCGGCATGGTTCCTGTCCAGAAAGCAAACGGCTCCGTGCGGATCTGCGTAGATCTGACGCAACTGAACAAGTCAGTACAGCGAGACATACACCCGATGTCATCAGTGGACGAAAGCCTTGCAAAGTTGGGCAGCAGCAAAGTCTTCTCGAAGCTTGACGCCAACAGCGGCTTTTGGCAGCTTCCGCTTGACGACGAGTCGCGGCTGCTGACGACTTTCATCACACCACATGGTCGCTACTGCTTCAACCGGCTACCATTCGGGATCAGCTCCGCTCCGGAGATTTTCCAACGAACAATGTCGATCATTCTAGAAGGACTCGAGGGGGTCATCTGTCACATGGACGACATTCTCATTCACGCCACAGATCAAACAGAGCATAACAAACGTGTGAGAGCCGTTCTTGATCGCCTTCAGGAGGCTGGACTCACACTGAACGCAAACAAGTGCGAGTTCTCCAGGAGCTCTATAACGTTCCTTGGTCAAATTGTCGATGGCTCCGGCATTCAGGCCGGCTCGCTGAAAACGACAGCAGTCACACATTTTCCGACTCCAACGACGGTCAAAGAACTGCAACGTTTCATGGGCATGGTGAATCAGATGGGAAAGTTCATCCCAGGGCTGGCTGAGTACTATGAGCCGCTACGCCAACTACTGCGCAGCGACAATGTCTGGTTGTGGGGTGACACACAGGAGAAGTCATTCCAGCGAGTGAAAGACGCCCTGGTCGCGCCCGAGACACTCGCCCACTACGACCCAAAACACCCCACAATCATTGCAGCAGACGCCTCGTCGACAGGCATTGGGGCGGTCCTGCTACAAGTGCAAGATGACACCAAGCGTCGTCCAGTTTGCTATGCGTCGCCATCGCTGAGTGACACTGAGAAACGCTACGCGGTAATCGAGAAGGAGGCCTTGGCAGCGACTTGGACATGTGAAAAGTTCAGCGAGTACGTGCTTGGGTTACGGCTCACACTCGAGACAGATCATCGTCCGTTAGTGCCATTGTTGAACACCACCGAACTATGCAAAATGCCGCCAAGGATACAAAGGGTTCGCCTACGGCTGATGCGATTCGCACCGTACGTCCGGTACGTGCCGGGAAAGCATCAAACAACAGCCGATGCACTCTCGCGTGCGCCGGTAGAAGCGCCTGCATCAGAGGACAAATTGTTTGTCGCAGAAGTCGAAGCGTTCGCACAACAGACGGTGAACATTCTCCCGGCAACGAACAAACGCCTACGGGAAATAGTCGACGAGCAGAAAGTAGACGAGGAATGCAGTAAAATCCGAGAATACTGTCTTCATGGATGGCCTGCATATATGCCAAACCAGCCGCTACTACGTCAATACTGGGAGAGCAGGAGCCATCTGGCGATCGTTGATGACATTCTCCTATATGACGAACGCATCGTCATTCCTCGAGCATTGAGACTGGACGTCCTTGACTGTCTCCACCAAGGGCATCAGGGCATAACGAAATGTCGGGCCAGAGCGCGTGCATCTGTGTGGTGGCCGGGTCTGTCGACGATGATCGAGGCATGGTCTCAAAGTGCGTAACGTGTGCGAAAGATCGACCGGTGCCAACTGAACCATTGATGACTTCGTCATTCCCATCTCGTTCTTGGGAGAGGCTTGCGATGGACTTGTTCGAACTCCGTGGGAAAGTGAGTCTCATCGTGATCGACTACTACTCGCGGTGGATCGAGAGCAAATGTCTCGACGACATGTCGTCGGAGAGCGTAGTGCACGTGCTGAAGGAGATCTTCGCAACACATGGTATTCCCGACATCATCATTTCGGACAATGGCCCTCAATTCAGTGCAGCGACCTTTCGTCAGTTCGCAATGCATTATGGGTTTGTGCATGTGACGAGGTCTCCGCGATACCCTCAATCGAATGGAGAGGCAGAACGGGCAGTGCGCACGATGAAGGGGGTTCTGAAGAGGAACGAAGACGTACACGTCGCTCTCATGGCGTACAGATCGACGCCGCTTCAGAATGGCCTGTCTCCGGCAGAAATGCTCATGGGACGACGACTTCGCACTCTGCTACCCGTCCTTCCCAGCACACTGAAACAGAGGGGTCCTGGCGACGAATGCCTGCAAAAGAAGGAGAGCTTGCGTCGTTCCGACCAGCAGCATACCTTCAACTTGCGACACAAAGCGCGTGACTTGCCAACGCTACAGCCAGGCGATCCAGTTTGGATCCGAGACCAACACCGCCAAGGTCTAGTTGTGAGTCGAACACCTGAGCCGCGATCGTACTTGGTGAAGACCGACGTCGGCACTGTGCGTCGCAACCGTAGAGCGCTGGTGCAGACTACAGGGTCTCGCGCTGGTGACGACTCCGACGGTCAGCGGACACTGCCTGCACACTTCGCTACAACTGCTGTCCTCGCGACACCCGCTGCTGAGATGCAGCTGTCAGCTACACCAGCGAAGAGTGCTTCACGTCCTGCTAGTGAGACATCTTCACTCTCTGAACCAGCGGCACCAGAAAGGGTGACTCGGTCGGGAAGAAAGGTGAAACCACCGAAGCGTTTAGACTTGTAAAGTGCATTACTTCTACTAGTCAGAATCATGAACACTAATAGCTGTTCAGACATTTAATTAAAGTTCACTTTTAATGTTAACTACTAATCAGACAACGGTTATGTCATACACACGTAATTCATTCTGACTTTCAGTGTTATTGTTTCTACGTATATGATGTTCAATATACTCGGTGGGAGGTGTAGCAACAGCGAATATCGGCCACCATACTTCATGTTTGTCTTTATCCCAAAGCATGATGGGATACGACATGTGATGATAATGTCAAGTTTGTGTTGAATAAAGATGGTTCAGCGTCTGTCAAAAAAGACTCACATACTAATTCTATAGGGGTGGGGCTGTGTAATCGAGCATAATTATTTTTTTTTCCCATAATTTGCCTAATTTTCCCTCAAAGGACTGGACTGATGGAGCCTCTACCACAAACTGTGGGAGGCTGTTCCATACGTCCGTGCATCGGTGTATAAATGATATTTTTTATGTTTAACCGACATCGTCCATTGAATATGTTTAGGTGATGCCCTCTCGTGCATGATTCATTATCCCTCAAAGATATAAAGTTCGATGTCACAGCTGTATCATATTTCTCTGTTAAAATCTCATACATTTCAATCATGTCTCCTCTGAGGCGACGATATGACAGAGTTGGTAATTTTAGTCTTTGCAGACGTTCATTATTTGCAAGATCTTTAAAACCGGGAATTAATTTGGTTGCTCTACGCTGAACATTTTCAAGAGCTGTAATGTGTTTCATTAAGAAAGGAGCTCATACTTGATTTGCATATTCAATATGCGGACGGACGAGAGATTTAAAAACAGTAGAAAAACGCTGTTCATCCATGTAATCAAAAGTGCGACGAATTATCCCCATCATTGAATTGGATGTATTAATTTTTTCCGACATATGTGCCTCGACGTTACGTGATGAGTCAAAAGTTACGCCAATATCCTTCACCTTATCCATATTTGCCAGCGTTATATGATTAGGTCCCTGTGTGTAGCTGGCAGTTCTTATGGTTGATGATCCTACTCTCATATGGCAGCATTTGTCTGAGTAGAACTTTAAGAGAGATTCGTATGTCCAAAGTTATGCATGGGTAAGATCTTGTTGAAGCCTTGTGCAATCTTCTTCGGTATAAATTTGATGGTAGAGCTTCACATCATCCGCAAACAGGAATACTTCAGAGCTCTTTATAACATCAGGTAAGTCATTAATAAGTATAACGTAAAGTAGGGGGCCAATCACCGATCCTTGTGGTATGCCGCTGATGACATCAAGCCAATCTGAAAACGAATTATTGACCCTTACACGTTGTCTTCTATGCGCAACCCAGCTTAGCATATTTCCTTGAATTCCATTGCTCTGGAGTTTCTCTTATAAGTCGTAGATTTTGAACTTTGTCAAATGCTTTCATAAAATCACAGTACACTACACCAATACACCCACCGTTATCTAATGTTTAATATCTGTAATGTTTAGTGGTGGTATCTCTGACTATTCCCTCCATTATTTTCCCTACTATACTCGTTAGACTGACAGGCCGGTAGTCCTGCGCTTGATTTTTGTTTCCTGTCTTGTGAATTGCAGACATGTTTGCTGTTTTTCAGTTTGTGGGTAGTATGCCTGTTTTCAGCGACGTGTTAAAAATTATGGATAATGGAGTGCTGATACTCTCTCCCAATTCGTTTAGGACACCAGGATGGAGGCCGTCAGGTCCTGGTTATTTGAATGTTTTTAGTTTCTTTAGCTTCAATGCCACTATTGATGGAATGATAGTGCAAGATTAAAATTTGTTATGACATCTTGTTGGCTCCTCCGGAATGTCTCTTTCTGGCTCTCTCGTAAATACGGAAGAGAAATGATTTGCCAATACCTGTGCTTTTTCCAAATCTGTCAGATCATCCTTTTCTTTGCGTTTTTATTATGTTGAGTATTCCCATTCTTGTGTTCATTTTTGCCAGAACTTCTTGGGATTCTGTTTTATTTGATTTATGATATCTTTTTCATACAGTTCTGTGCCTTTCTTGTCAGTCTCCTGACCTGATTTCAGAGTTGACAAAATTCCTGATAAGTTTGGGCATCTTTAGAGAGAAGATATTTTTCCACAACTTGTTTTTTCTTTTGATTTTGGTTCGGATTTTCACGTCCAGTGGAACTGGATATTTTCGAGCTCTTTCCATTATTACCTTCTTTGGTATGCATTTTTCTTCTACATATCTAAGTTTAGAAGTAAATATATCCCATTGGGTTTGCACATCCTCCTGGTGATTGGAAAATTCACCCTCCCAATCAATGTTTAGCATGTCTTTCATTTTAGTGTAATCCCCTTGTCGTATTTATAGACAGTTTTGCTGATTGGTTCATAGACTGGTATGCAGTTGAGAACCACCTTGATAATAGAATGGTCACTTCTTCCTAGTGCTGAGGCTGTTTCAATTGTTGAAATCTCTGTCTCTTCATTAGTGAGGACAAGGTCAAGGAGTGCTTGTTCAGTTGTACCTCTACCTCTACCTCTAGTGGGCTCTGTGATATGTTGCACAAAGTAACAGTCTCGAAGTTTCTCAATAAATAAAAATTCTTTATTCTCAGAACTTGCTGTTGTTGTAATAAAATCTCCAAGTAGTAGAACACGTGCAAATGTTTTCTCACTTATTTGATCAAGTAGTTTGTTAAGGTTGTCATTGTTCTCGCTGGTATTGTTTGGACTTCTTTAAAAGGAGCCTATGAGAAAAGTGTCTTTCCCTTTCAGTTTTAAAATGCAAAACTCTGCTTCACTGAACTCAACATGAAACTGGTGAACTTGAAATGGCAACGAATTGTGAAGAAACAAGATCATTCCTCTGCCTGTGTCCTCACTAATATTCATAGTTTCCATAGAATATCCTTCCAAGTTGTATTCTTGTGTGGTAAGTTGTCTTTTATAATTTTTGGTTTAACTTCTGACACTGCTATAACCTATGGTGGAGTTGAATGTTTTGTTATTGTACATTTTAGTTCAGTTCAGTTTTTCCTTTGTTAGAACATCAGCATTTGAATACCATACAGTTATTTCTCTGGCACTGTGCAAGAGTTTGGTTGGTAATTTCGCCCCTCTTTTTTACATTGATGATCTACCTTTCTCCTGGGCGCCCTCTTACCAGGTAAACAAAATGTGTTGTCTGTTCCTGCTGTATTTTTTTGCCTCCTTCTCCAGTAGTCGCTCCTTCTCTCTGTCGTCCTTCCTCATGTCGTTCTTTATAACCATTCCACTGAATGGTTGTCCTTTGTTTTTCAGTTTGTATAAGTTTTTCATGACTAAAGCTTTTTTGTCCTCTTCTGCATGGGAAGGTTACAAGTAACGGACGAATTCTTGTTCCCTCTGTTTCCATTTCCTTTCTTTATTTATTCCCTAATCTCCTTACTTGTAGGCCTTCAGTTGATATTTATCATCTGTAGTGTATCCTGACATTTCCTTCATTAGCTTCCTGTCATGAATAGTGTTGACTTCTTTCAAAGTGCTGGTCCTCTCGGCTCTGGCAAATTGTATACCCCAATGTTCTTTATTCTGGTCATTCGGTCATTTATTTGAGTGCACCCAATGGCGACCACGTCATCTTTGTTTATGACTGGTTCTGCGTATGTTGCATTAGTAATTCATGTGATGCCTGAGATTGCAGTTTGGATACTTTTGAGACTGTCTCCTCAGTCAAGTTCATTGACTCTGGTTTGAAATGCTTTTTTTATATTTTCCATAGCAGTCAATTTCTTTTCAAACTTGTCTTGACGCTAGTGCACGATAAGGATGTGCAACATGTCATTTACTCAACATAATAGTGTACGTTTTATTGAAAGTGGTCATTAATCACGACACAAATCTAATACGACCAATAAAGAAGACTCGCGTATGGTCGCGTGAAGTTTTTAATAGAAAACGAGACGCGACACACGCCTTTTTGAAAATATTCTACCAAAGCAATTAGATACCAAGCACAATCACTTGGCGATACGCCATTTAAAATTAGATGGTGGAGTCATCTACTGGACAGAATCTACAGCGCAACAAATATGACCACCGAGCCAGGACGGAATCCTTTTGGTGGCTCATGTTGTGCCGTGTTTGGGTGTAACAACAGTTCACTAAAAACACACAAAAAACATTTCTTTACATTTCCAAAATACCCAACAAGATAAGGCAAATAGGTATAATTTTTGTAACGGTACCGGTCCATTTGTTCGGGCCGCCAACTAAATTGACACTGGTGTCGTGTAATCATAAGATTACTGAGTTCCCAAGACCCATCTACATACTGATTTGAATAAGCTGTTTAAATAAAACCCGGAACCACTATTTGTTTAAAAATGCCAGTATTCGAAATCAGTAACATTTATTTGATCGACTGAATGCAAACAAACGGTTAGAAACGTTGTTTTATACAATGAAATGTCGGTGACACTAATTAACGCACCACGGCCCGGGCACGGTCCCGGACGCCACCGGATTTTGTATATATGTTCAAAAATCTTCACTGTGCGGTTGGAATACTAGATGGAACACACTGCATGTGTAAATATCATCAGACAGTTGGATAACTTTCCTGTGGCGATTACAACGATATAGTTACATACAATTTAGTCCACAAAATAATACATTTGTATGTTTGTTTACATCGATGTGGTGCATTCTGCTGCCACCTATCCATCCTATCGTATTGTTTAATAAACCATTTCTGAGAGGTCTGTGAGACTATTTGTTTATCAATAGTAAAAAAGTAGTCGTTGTCTGACATGTATCATGTTCTGTTGAAGTAATAGCATATTTAATATATATATATATATATATATATTAAAATGCTATTATATTTACAACGTGCTTTATATATATATATATAAAGCACGTTGTAAATGTAATACAAACCATAAATGCCTTGATTAGTTGTAGCATCATTCGTTTCATTGTGTTATACCTCTCAAGTATCACAATTATGATGAATTTATGTGTGACATAATGCATTATAGAATTCCATACTGCTCTCTTGAGTAACAGAGGCAGGGATGTGAAAATTATTTCACAAGATTTGCATGTAGAATCAAAACATTTATCATTATATGATACACGATGGCCTTTTTATTTCAGATATTGTTCGCAATTACGTGCAGTGACACTAATCTTACGCTGATCTGTGTCTGACAGTTAACTGTGAAGGTACCAAACCGCAGAGTCGTCTTAGTATGACACCCATCACATGCCTGCATACGTACACATTTAATGTGGCTCATTATATATCTGATGTCTACATTGAACAGTGTCCACTCAACATGACATGAACATTAATTATAGACATCATGTTGAAGAACACAACGTTATTTTACAAGATACTGAAATATGAACCTTGCTGCACAGATGTTGTATCCTACTGGCATTAAATTATGAGACAATCAACTTCAAGTATTACAACATCGACTGACAGTGTCAACAACACTGTCACCGTCAACACAACAGCCATCTAATTTGATTCATTGGCAGTGTCTCGGCGCCTGACACTTTTTCGGCGGAGTTGATATTTCCATGGATCGTTTTTGCTAGTAAACTCCATTAATTTGACACCGGCACATCACTTCTCCTCCCTGATTCATTGGGATAGTGAAACATGCGTCTGAGTGGTGACTGTTGCCTCAAATACGTAACGTATTAACCGATTTTTTATGTTTATATGAGCGTCACAACGCGGTTAACTCATCGACGCCAGACGGCGCCACGCACGTAATAAGCAATGAATTCATCAGAATATGCAACATTTTGCCGAGTTGTAATATTTATGGAAAACATAAAAAAATAATGATTCAGTGGAAATTGTGTTAAATTTATGTAGTGTTTTATAATATAGGTTATATATCGAGTGGTTAGAGTACCGGACTCTCGACTGGAGGGACCGGGGTTCAAATCCCGGCGCCGGGTGAGCTGTGCCAGTGGTTCGGTACTGGTTCGGCTGCCGTGTCGAGACTTGGGCAATTTCGTTCACTCTACGTCTCCCCCTTCCAATCCGCACCGGCCAGCGTGGAAGGATAGGCCAACAACACCAGCATGCAAAGTACAATGAAGCCAAGGCCCCCAGTCCCCAGCAGCATCGAAAGAGTATATGACCAAGGAGGCGGTTTGGGTTAAGTAGGGCTACTTGCAGGGGGTGCTAAGAATCTCAGAGAAGGTAAGTAGTTTGAAGATCAGGCAAAGAACAAGCTAGCAGCCGCACAAACAAAGATGGAAAGAAGTATGTTAAACAGCACATATCGGGAGAGAAAAGCAAACATCTGGGTAAGGCAGAAGACAAAGACGTGATAGAACAAATCGGAAGACAGAAGTGAACCTGGGCAGGGCAGGAAGACCGGCGAGACGGTGGAGAGACGAACTAGACGAGTATTGGAAGGGCACCATCTAGCAGAGGATAGCGCAAGACAGGCAAATTTGGAAACGACATGCTGAGGCCTTCGCCCAACCACTGGATACTACGACTGCAAAATGATGATCATGATATATATATATATATTTATATATATATATCATCATTATCATTTTGCAGCCGTAGTATCCCGTGATTGAGCGAAGGCCTCAGCATATATCAAATATATATATGCGCTATGGGATTACTGCATGGTTTGGCAATATGTCTGTTCAGTTAAAATCACAACTTTCTCGATTGATGAGAACTGCCATGAAAACCACAGGTTCCACATCTCCCATGATCTCCCTTCATGAGATTTTTGAACAGACACTAAGAAGACAGTCAGTCAATATTATTTATGATACTAAACATGTTCTGTATAATGAATTTCAGCTCCTGCCATCTGACAGACGTTATATAACTCCTCGGTGCACGTTTAACAGATACAAACACTCATTCGTGCCACTGTCTATTAAACAACTTAATTCATGATGCCTGCTGCCACAGTGTCACTTGTCGTTTTAGAATAAGTAATGTATATGCATGTATTATTTATTATTTATCTGCTGTTTTTATCGAATGGTTTTATGGTTTTATGTACATATTGAAGTCATGTCTGTTCTCACCCGAAACAAATTTCTCAACTCTATAGTTGAGACAATAAAGCATTATCTTATCTTATCTTATATATACACTTGTATATATATATATATCCTACTACATTTAATACAATTCATCAGAAAGTATGCAGTGGAAATTGTGTTAAATGTAGTGTCATGGCAACATCTTAGTTATTATTTTTAATATAAAGAAAAATTATTTTATTTTATTTGATCCAGACATTTGATTATACATACAGTACATCCAAGTCAAAAATAAAATTAAAATAATACAAATATATAACCTTATAATAAATAATAGTATAATGCATAAATTACAAAAAAAGTAGGGTCAGGAGACTCCTCTAAGACTAATAGTCGCTATCGAGGAGGAACCTCTTATAATAAAAAAATTAACTGGATTAATACATCACCTGAATCAAATTAATACATCACATGAGTCAAAAAAAGGAAAAGAAAAAAACATGATATGAATATGAGCATGTATGTAATGTGAGCAAGCTTACATGATTATTGTGTTTGTCGTTAAGGCACTGTTTTGTACTGTATAAAGTTGACAGGTGATTGTCGGTTTTTAATTTTGCATATGTATACATGTAGCAATTTTGTCTTGTGCATGTTACGTGATAATTTAGTAACAAAAATAAATGTTAACATACTTGGCAAATCCTTGTGAACTCTGTGTACTAAGCTTTTCTTTGACTGTTATTTAGTCATAGTGGCAAATTATGCTTAAGACATTTCTTTGCAAATTCATGTTTAATTTTATAAGTGTATATTTTATTCTTGACTCTTGTATCGTGATTATGTACCTCATAGTTAAACATTATCCTCCAATTTTGTAAATAAACTGGTAAGTCATTGTGTAAATATTTATAGTAACATTTTAATTGTTGTAATTTAAGGATGTCATCTACTTTTAACAAGTTGAGTTTTTGTGTGAAGTGGTTTGTATAGGAAATATACTTATTTAAGGTAATAATTCTCAGGGTTTTTGAAGTTTTATGAACTGGCCACATGAAGGGATTACATTACATACGCGCAAGTTCAATACAAGGTCTAACCAAATGACTACCTGCTTGACCAAATCACCTCGCGCACAAAATTACTGCGCGTAGCAGTTTATAGTTTAATGATGTCACTGCATCATGATGTCACATGATGGAATTATATTCAAGCGCGAAAGCTCAAAACAAGGTCTAACCAAATCACTACCTGTTTAAAAAACTCACCTCGCGTACATAATTACTGCGCGTACCATGATGTCACTGACCATGACGTCACATGATGGAATTATATTCAAGTGCGCAAGTTCAAAACGATGGATAACCAAATCACTACCTGTATAACCTTCTCACCTCGCGTACAAAATTACTGCGCGTAGCAGTTTATAGTTTAATGATGTCACTGCATCATGATGTCACATGATGGAATTATATTCAAGCGCGAAAGCTCAAAACAAGGTCTAACCAAATCACTACCTGTTTAACCAACTCACCTCGCGTACATAATTACTGCGCGTACCATGACGTCACTGACCATGACGTCACATGATGGAATTATATTACATATGCGCAAGTTCAAAACAAGGTCTAACCAAATCACTACCTGTTTAACCAACTCACCTCGCGTACATAATTACTGCCATGACGTCGCTGACCATGACGTCACATGATGGAATTATATTCAAGTGCGCAAGTTCAAAACGATGGATAACCAAATCACTACCTGTATAACCTACTCACCTTGCGTACAAAATTACTGCGCGTAGCAGTTTATAGTTTAATGATGTCACTGCATCATGACGTCACATGATGGAATTATATTCAAGCGCGAAAGCTCAAAACAAGGTCTAACCACATCTCTCCCTGTTTAACCAACTCACCTCGCGTACATAATTACTGCGCGTACCATGACGTCACTGACCATGACGTCACATGATGGAATTATATTACATATGCGCAAGTTCAAAACAAGGTCTAACCAAATCACTACCTGTTTAACCAACTCACCTCGCGTACATAATTACTGCGCGTACCATGACGTCACTGACAATGACGTCACATGATGGAATTATATTCAAGTGCGCAAGTTCAAAACGATGGATAACCAAATCACTACCTGTATAACCTACTCACCTCGCGTACAAAATTACTGCGCGTAGCAGTTTATAGTTTCATGTCACTGCATCATGACGTCACATGATGGAATTATATTACATATGCGCAAGTTCAAAACGATGGATAACCAAATAACTACCTGTATAACCTACTCACCTCGCGTACAAAATTACTGCGCGTATCATGACGTCACTGCATCATGACGTCACATGATTGAATTATATTACATATACGCAAGTTCAAAACAAGGTCTAACCAAATCACTACCTGTTTAACCAACTCACCTCGCGTACAAAATTACTGCGCGTAGCAGTTTATAGTTTAATGACGTCATACAGGGTGTGTACGCTCACGCTTGCAACAAACAAACATGTCCAGACACGTCTCGAATACGGGATTTATAAGAGACACGAATTTGGGTACTACCATACGGAAATGATACCAAACGTATAATTCCAAGATGGCCGCTCTGTTCGAAAAAACGAGGCTACAGTTTCTGATATAACATAGTCCTATATGTAGTCTACATTTCGTATACATTACTTCATATAAAACAGTCTCCGTTGAATTTATAACCCTTTTGTTACACATTACGCCTTATTATAACACCACATTTTCGACATGTCATAGTCAACCAAATAAGGGTTCGATCCCTTGGCGGAGGCTCGGCCTCCGGGTCAAGCAATCTCGTGTGTGACATATTCAAATGATATTCGGTATATGTTATTTTATTCAAAAAGTGGCCGGGGGTGAAAATTCCGTATGCTTTAACATGGAGAAAATTCGAAAAGTGGTCGCATACCTTTGCAATAAAATTTCTTATGCTTTAACATGGGATAAAAATCCCCTATGCTTTAACATGGGGAATACTTTTCCAAGTTCATTTGCATAACTAACCACGCCCACAATGCCCAGCTCGCTCGTGATTGGTCAATCGCAGGCGGCGCAGAGGCAGTCGGGATACCATCATTTGCATAATTGGCGGGAAAGTGTAAATGCGCGGTCTGTGGAAATTATATCAACATCCGGGTATTTCCGTATCTTTTAACATGGGCAGCCGGAACTAATTTTTCCACTTCCACCGCGCAGCGCACGCGTACGCGCTACATCACCTCCTTTACTACTGATGATGATAATGATAACGATGATAATAACAACAACAATAATAATAAAGAGTAGTTCAATGTTTGACAGCATTGGCTATCGGTTGTGAAAGATTATGTCACACACTAGCGAAGTCAGACTTTACTAATAAAATGCGCAGTTCAGATTTGGCAGTTTTCCGTAATGGAAACATTACATAGATGACACCGGATATTGTCAGCAGAAGGAGAACTCAAAGTGTTCGTACTCTTCCACTCTGCCGTTCGTGTGCCTGTGCACGAGCTGCACGTGATCGATGTTGGCCTCGTCCGAGAGCATGGTTCTCCAGGTGCCCTTCAGGTAGTCGTTGCTGTGAATGACATCAGGGGCGACGTAGATGGTGTGCAGAGTCGGCACTTTGAAGGCCGATAGATGAAGTTCGTTACTTCCGTCGATGGTCAGCAGCTTCCCGATAACGAACACACCGGCATCGTCTTCTAACGGACAGTCGAGATGAGCGAATTCGTGCCGCTCCAGACCAGCCCCGCCTTGTTCGTGGGTCACGTAGTCTTGCAAGTAGTTGTTCTCGTAGGTGAAGTCTTGCAGGCCGTGTCGGTAGAACAGTGATACCTGCATCTGGTTGCCGGTCGCCAGCGTGCAGTCGTAGTAGGCGAGGTGTTCGTTGGTGGCGATCTCGACCGGGATGGTCGTGTCGACACAGTTGAGGAAGACGAGTCGGCCGGATACACCGGGCACGCCGCTGGAGGTCCAGCGGACATCTTTGATGACGGCGTGCTTCGGCGTGATAGGCGGCAGGTCGTTGAAGCAGGCTAGGTCAAGAAGGCTATATTGGCCGGGCATTAGGTCCTCTACGATGTCATGTTTGCCCTTCATCACCAGGTTCTCAATGCCGTATCGCTTGAAGCTCGCGAACACCTTCCACCGCTTCTGCAGGAGCGTCTTTAAGTCGCCGGTATCGACCTTTGAATAATAGCTTCGTAGCCACGTCTCGGGCAACTCATACTTCTTACTTGCTTCGTCTCCGTCGTCCGGGTTGCTCAGCAGACACGTCTGTCGCTCCATAAAGTGCCTGAATTGTTTATATTCGACGGTGCCTGTTTCTGACGTGCCCATCTCTTCGAACACGGTTAGAAGGCACTGACCGTCAAATCACGTCGCTTTGACATCAAGTACGTGGCGAACTCCTTGAAGCTGACGGTGCCCGACCCGTTCCTGTCTGCTTGGAGGAAGGCTGCTCGCAGTCGCGCCTCGTGCTGCGCGCTGGAGCCTTCCCCCATGACGAACGAAACAAAGTACTGCATAAACTTGTCGAAGCTGGCGCCCTTCGGGTTGTCGGGACCGACAGTCTCGTACACGAGATCGAGTTCCGCCCTCGGCATGTTCACCCCCAACTCGCCGATGAACGCGGCAAACTCATCTCTGTCGATCAGTCCGTTGCCGTCTTTGTCTATCTTGAAGAACATCGTCTTGAGTTTGTCCTTCTCGACACTAAACGTCACGTTGTCGTAAGGATATTCTCCAGCGCTGTCTTGTGCTGGTTCTTCTGGCCGAGCCTCGTCGGTGAGGTTTCTCATCGTCATGCGTCTTACGTCTCGCTGCATGGTCTGTAGCCGCTCTCGTGCGACTGCCGACCCCGAGCTGTCTCGCTCGACCGCCGGCTCCGCGCCGTCTCGCTCGAGCTGCTTAAGCAGAAGACCGACGGGTGTGCCGCCCGACTGCGCGCTCTCCACACACTCCCGTAGCGCCGTCAGCCACTCGGCCTTGTCCGACTCGCTGCCGGCGCTCATCTCGATCTCCAGGTGAGGTCGGTTGGATACCTTCAGTCGATACCGACGCCTTCCCGTCAAGCTCCAGCAGTCTTCCAACGCCTCGACGATGACGACCGCGAGACGGCGACCGTACCCATCAGGCGACCGTCTGACTCGGCGTTGTAGTAGTCGAGGCTGTTGGCCGACAGGACGAACCAGCGTCTGGTCCAGTTCGTCCAGTTGGCGTGTTTCCTCGTGCGCTTGTGCAGCCATCCGACTAGAATGACCTCCTCAACCAACCACCTGTGGGCAGAACGTGTCTAAAATCATTCTGTATCGATCGGGGGAACATTTTAATATATAAGAATTCTTTGATCAAGTATACATGGACAAAACAGGTTTATTGTTTGTGCAGCAGGACAGTCCAGTCAAATGTATACAAACAGGTTTATTGTTGTTAGTTATGACAGTTATAGAATTAATGATATTTGCGGAATGAGAAACACAAGCAACAATTTATTTCGCGTTACTAATTACATCAACATTATAAACGTATTTTAGGCTTGTATACTTTGAGATAGGACAACAATAATTATATTAAAAAATTTACTTCGTGTCTAATATTTTGACAGTTTGCGTTTTTAAATACCTCCTAATTTAGTCACGTACTGTGACGCGAATAGTCAATGGAAGAAAACAAGGAGTCTTACCTGTAAACGACGACGACGGCGTCATGAATGCATTCCGTGGTGACTCTAACGAAGATCGTCTTGTTGAGGTAAGTGAGAAAATCATCGAAGCTCACCCAGCTGTTTGACATCACTTCACTGAGGATAGCTTCCATGTTGACAGCGAGGTTGTCGCAGAGCCAGTTGGCGTGTGTCTTCGTCATGGAAACAGGGTGCGAGCCGACAGTTGCCAATCGGTTGAAGACGTGCCAAAGTTTGCTCGTGTCGTCCCGTCTTAACCTCGTGTACATTTTGCCTATCGCAGTCTCGTAGACTTTCCAGCAAGTCTCCTCGATCTGTCGCGCTGTCTCCGTCGATTTGGTTTTCAGTTCGTCCATCACGTAGTGTTTGTAGGCGTTGAAGTTGACGGCGTCGCCCCGGAACAAGGACGTGTAATGTTCGCCGCTGAAGTCGAAGGCGGCGAACTGGGAGAAGGACTCGGTGATGACGCGGATGGAGGAGGGTGTCGCTCGCCCGGACTTGTCACTCGCTCCGGCCGCATGCCACACGCACATTAACCACTCTCCAGGCATGTCTGAAACACGTCGACGTATATAATTATACTTTGAAAGAGCGGGCGAGGAGATAGAGGCGATATATAATATATGTGTGTGTGTGTGTGTGTGTGTGTGTGTGTGTGTGTGTGTGTGTGTGTGTGTGTGTGTGTGCACGTGTTTGTATATATATATATATATATACATATATATATATATATATGAGGAGACCAGACAGGTGAAATATTGCATGGTTATGAAGATATTGATAAGGGTATAATTTTCAAAAATAAAGAAACAATTGCACCTGAGATCACAGTGCAGCGTCATGTAAAAGGAGACAGTCTGCCATTAGTTTTTTCATTTATTAATTAATATAATGTTTTTTTAAGAATATAGTAACTGTGTTGAATGTTTAATGCCCGCCAAATGGTATTTAGTAAGCTTTCGCAGTTTGAAAGGTACGACCCTGGAGTATGTTCAAATATTTAAAAAATTCAGTTTCAAAACAAGCTTTATTGACAATACGACTGCGTCTGGCTGAGTTAACTGCAACACCCTTTGATGTTCAACAATGTCCCATTTTCCCACGTTCAAAACAGCAGAAGTCCTGTTACAAAATATTACGCCCGCTAATTCTGGTAGAGGAACCGACTGGCTCCCTTTAAAGAATAGTGCAGGTTAGGTGTGAGAAAGCACTAATTTTCACAGACGACAATACATGACTGGATGGAACAAATTATCTGACGACTGTGTTAATTCTTGCAGAGTGAATATGTTTAGAATAGAACTGATAGACATCTGATGAGAGTGGGTTATAAGTAACTGGACAATGGTTGCATTCTTGATAAACCTAAAGTTTCCTAGTCCACATACCATCTGGAGCTAAAAAGGTTTCGATGGAAAACTTATACATACATGTATACATTCATGCATGTATACGTACGTACATACATACGTACGTATATACCTACGTACATACATACATATACATACACACCAGAGCCAATACGTAACGAAGTACTTTTACTTCGTTATTTTATTTCAGTAGAAAAGTTTACTTTTCTTGAGAAAGTAAAATTTTAGAAGTACTTTTACATGTAATGAAGTACAATTAATGTGTACTTTTCTTATTATAATGAAGTATCCATTATTTTCTGTGTTATCAATTTGGAATTTCTTTTTGAAAATGATTGGATCATCTATAATTTGTAAAGTTAGATTTTTGGGCAAGAACGAGTTCTCAACTAACTAAAATATTCGCCAGCTCGGATGTATTATTTTTATATGTAACAGTACAGTTAAATAACGTGTTTGATTAATACACTGGATGATGTTGTGTGTGTGGTGGTGTCAACTATTTTATATAGTCCCTGGATAAACGTACTTTGTGTTTACTTTAAGAACAGTTGTTTACTTTGTACTTCTACTTCAAGTATAAGTTTTTGAAAGTACTTTTACTTGAGTAGCTTTTTTCCTAGTTACATGTACTTTTACCAAAGTACAAAGTAAATGTACTTCTACCAGCTCTGATATACACATACATGCATGCATGCATGCATGCATGCATGCATGCATGCATACTTACATACATACTCACTCACTCACTCACTCACACTCACAATACTTTATTGTCCCTTGGGAGGGAAATTAATTTGGAGTGTAGAGCAGCATATTAAGACATATAAAACAAATGTACATGCAATATAAACAATGTAAAAATAAAAAGAATAAAAGTAATAAAAGTTATATCGGTTAAATAAATAAATACGTTAAATATGTTACAACAGTTTTTAAAAAGTCAAATCATCTCAGGCTCACTCAGTGTCAAACTGGCAGGGAAGACTGCCAGAGATGGAGGGGAACGAAGGTCAGTTACTTATTCATTAGTCTTATTGACGAGGGAACAAAAGAGTTTCGCGTGCGGTTCAATTTGCAGTGAGGGAGTTGAAAGCGGCGGCCAGAAGGAAGTAGTTTATAGCACGGAAACAGGGGATGTTCGGGGTCTGAGGAGACGTTCCTTCCCTTTCTCTCTGCCCGTTGCCTGTATAGATCTTCTAGAGTGGTCTGCTTTTTTCCCACCACCTTGCCACCCTGACTGTTCGTGCCAGTGTGTTGCGATGCACGATACCCAGGCCGCCGTACCACACAAGAAACCCAAATGTAATAGAGCTTTCTATGTAGCATCTGTAGAAGGTTTGTAGAACATGTGTGCTGACACTGAGTGACCTGAGCTTGCGTAAGAAATACAGCTTTTGCTGGAATTTTCTGTTAATTACCGCTGTGTTTTCACCAAATGTGAGCTTTGCATCAATGATAGTGCCGAGATACTTGTATTCATCTACTCTCTTTACACACTCTCGGTTAATGAATAGTCTCTTGGGAGAAGTAGGATTTTTCCTAAAATCTATTATGAGTTCTTCAGTTTTACGAACGTTCAGGTCTAGGAAATGATTGTCACACGACACTGTGAAATCAGCTACAGCGCACGCACACACTTGATCAGAGCCGGATAGGTCGACGATAGCTGTGTCATCGCTGTATTTGATGAAATTGACGCTCTCCTGGCTGCTACGACAGTCGTCTGTGTAAAATGTGAACAGAACAGGGGAGATCACCGAGCCCTGGGGGCACCGGTGAAAGTGAAGAGTGAGCTCGAAACAGCACCATTATAGCGCACTACTTGCTTACGCTCAGTAAGAAACTGGTTTACCCACAAGATGATGTGTGGGTTCACATGCATATTGACAAGTTTACTCATCATGATGTGTGGCTGGATGGTGTTGAAAGCCGACGAAAAATCAATAAAGACTATCGTGGCAAACGACTTGGGCTTTTCCAGGTGAGTATACACACTATGACATAGAGTGAGAACTGCATCATCCACACCTCGATTGTGTTTATACGCAAATTGGAGGGGATCCAGTTGATCCCCAACATGCTGCAGGAGAGGACGAAGTACGAGTCGCTCAAAGCACTTCATGACGATTGAGGTAGTCGTTGAGAACAGATGGCACAGGTTTCTTGGGGACAGGACATATAACTGACGATTTCCAGGCCGGGGGGATGCGATGCTGCCTCAGAGACCAGTTGAAAAGGATGCTGAACACTGCACCCAGCTGAGCATGGCACTCCTTGAGGACCCGACCACTGACGTTGTCAGGCCCAGCTGCCTTGTGAGGATTAACGTGCTTGAAGATCTTACCTACGTTATCAGGAGTTGTTTCTGGGGTAACATCCTCAGTGAGCTGAGACTCAATATCATCCACCGCCTCCTGACGCTCACGTGAGAAGTCATGCCGGTCAAAACGCCCAAAGAAGGAATTCAAGTCCTCAGCGAACTTGAGACTCTCTTCCGCTGACTCTGAGGTTTGAACGACACGTTTGCCGGACTCAACACCAGACAGAGTTTTTAGTCCCTGCCATACCCTGCGCATATTGCCGTATTGGAACAGGCGTTCAATTTTGTCCTTGTATTCTAGTTTAGCGTGCCTGATCTGCTTTTTTAGAGTACAATGGATCCTTTTTGTTTCAGTGCGGTTGTTAGACATGAAAGCCCTCTTCTTCTCGTTGACTATGTTTTTCAGTTCTTTACTCACCCACGGTTTGTTATTTGAGAAGATTTTCACAGTCTTTGTGGGAACAATCATATCTTCACAAAACTTGATATAGTCTGTGACGACATCAACTGCTTCTTCAAGCGAAGAACTGGATTCAATAAGAACATCCCACAAAGTACAGTCAAAACACCCCCTGAGGACGTCGACCGAGTTCAAGTCCCACGTTTTTTACAGTTTTCTGCACTGCTTTCTGTCTCTGTAGTTTAGTTCTATACGCCGGGATCAGATGTACCACATTGTGATCAGCTGTACCGAGTGCCATCTTCTTCACGGACTTGTACGCGTCCTTAATGTTGCCATAACAAAGATCCAGGGTGTTACTACCGCGTGTCTGACACGTCATGTACTGCTGGTAAACAGGCAATGTTTTGTCTAGTCGGCAGCTATTGAAATCTCCGAGTATTATGTTAGGCGAGTCTGGTGACATTGTCTCACGCCGATGCACACAGCTAGTGATTGCATCAGCTGCGCGTGCAACATTAGCTGACGGTGGCACATAGACCAGAGTTAAAAATAGCTGTCTCAACTCTCTGGGTAAATAGGTCGGAACTCAGCGACACTGACAATAGCTCCACGTCCGGGGTACACAGTTCTTCCCTCACGATGACAGACTTGCACCAGTGCTGGTTAATATACACACAGATCCCTCCACCCTGTGATTTGCCACTCAGCTTTTTGTCCCGGTCCAATCTCACTGGTGTACCAAAGCCATCAACGTAAAGTTCACTGTCCGGTAATGTTTGATCTAACCAGGTTTCAGTCATACATATCAAACAAGCTTCTTTATAGGCCCACTGTAGTGCAACATTGGCCTGAAGTTCGTCAATTTTCGAACGTAATGATCGGACATTAGCTAACATGATAGAGGGCAGGGGGAGGGTGTGTACCTTCTTTTTCTTCAATCTCTGGCGAACGCCGCCTCTCTTGCCCCGCTTGTGTTGCGGGTTGTTTCTATTGTTAGTGTCCGAGAGCACAGTAAAGTCATTTAAATCCAGGAGTGGACCAGAAAGATTGTCAGTGACACTGGGTCGCAAGGCCAACAGCGCATCACGTGAATAAGTCTTGAATCTGCCATCTTGCCAAATCGGTTCACCACTCACACACACAACGAGTAAAATGGTCCATAAAGCTGCCAAAACTTTGGTTGTTCTGCCGCACAACATCTTCTCGACCAACCTATTTAACGTCCTTCAGTTAAAACTGACGAAAAACGATAAACAACACAGAGGCTAAATACAAACACTCCAGGTCGCCACAACAGCGCCCTCATACACACATACATACATACATACATACATACATACATACATACATACTACTACGGTACATATACAATAAAGTCGCTTACAGTAATAAATATATGGCAATATCAAACGAATATGAAATTGGTGACACGTCATCTATATACGGGTGAGTTAATAGCATAGGTTTAATCTACACCTGTGGCTATGTCGTCACAGAAATAATCAATTTCAATTGTGACATTTAGACCATGCTGTACAGGGAGTCAAATAAGAATACCTTGGGGGGGGGCAAATCAAAGTATAATATTCTCAGTTTGCATGTAAATTATCACGCACGCACGCACGCGCGCGCGCACACACAAAACCATTGTTGTCAAAGCAGTAAAATATATTATCTATTTTATTTATATATGTTCAGTATTAACACCTGTTCCACTGTTTGCATGTTTCAAGAAATTTCGCCAATTTAAACCGTTAAACCTTAGTGACAAGGAACACATTTTAATTGTTATTGAAAGGCATTTGTTAAATTACAAAAGTTTTGTTTGCTCGTATTTAATAGAATGTAATTCTTGTCAAGAGATAGTGGGCTCCTCGAAGACGTTGCAGTTGCAATAAATACACCGTGAATGTTGTTGACACCATAAGTGTCAACAACATTCGAAAACACGATACAATTCAACTATCAGAAGAAATGTCAACTCACCTAGAAACGTTGTATTACTGTTGATGACGAACTCCCGTTGAAATGGAGAGAGAGAGAGAGAGAGAGCGAATACTGTGACTCAGACAATGTTGTACTGCGAACTTGAATTGCTTACAATGAACTCGTCGACACTCTTGTCGATTATATAACCGCTAAACAGGTGCAGGAAGCGGATATGTATCAGGCGCCACTCGTGTCAGAGAACCGCGATGCTCATTGGTCAGTACGTCGTAGCGAGAACGTCGTACTGACCCCATTACAACCAGCTCCCGCGCTCCCAATTGGTCCGCGCAACTTAAAATTGGGTTACGCGTGACCCATTTTGAGACAAAAATGGGTCACGCCTAACTACGCCTGACTCATTTTGGGGGTCCAAAACTAAGTTGTCCCTGGGAAGGTTCCGGGAAGGTTCGTAGTGATCTTGGCTGTTGCTTATGCTGGGCAAAATGTTAAAATAAAGGCAAGGACACTTTCCCTAAAAATGAATGTACAGTGTATATACATATCCACTGACACAGATTATAAAAATTATCTTCAATTCACCAAAACTTAGATAAGATAGGAAATGTCTACAAGTTTTAAGTGTATATTTCAAGAGCTGTTCTGGAATTTAAGTAAATAAATCTAAGTTTCAAAATCATATACATGTAACTAAATTGCAGGGTTGGTTTTATGCCGGGCAGAAAGGTATTTCTGCTGGACAGAAAGGTATTTCTGCCGTGCCCATGGCAGAAATAGGGTAGAAAGGGGGGCTTTAGTTACGCGTGACCCATTTTTGTCTCAAATTGGGTCACGCGTAACCCAGTTTTAAGTTGCGCGGACCAATTGGGAGCGCGGGAGCTGGTTGTAATGGGGTCAGTACGACGTTCTCGCTACGACGTACTGACCAATGAGCATCGCGGTTCTCTGACACGAGTGGCGCCTGATAGGTAAGGGTGACATGCAGACAACAGGAATGCCGAACTTATTGCACACGGTATAGCCTGTGTCAGTATCAGGCCATGTGCAAGGACCCTGCCTGCTGCCACAAATGCCGTTTCGGCCTCGCATATTCGACTGGCAGGCACACATGGCACTTTGACGCGCTCTCCGTGGAACCATTGTTCCAATGTGTGTTGCCAGTAGGTTGCCAGGAGGTCCCTCGTCAATCCACCGACATCCTGCCCCATTTCACCTGGTTACAAGCAAAATAGTCACAGCATTATAAAAACATTACAGTGGGTTTTGCTGTGTGTAGCATCCTATTTCACAAATGGAATGTTTTTACAACAGGTCTGTGATGTGCATATCTGTATCTGTATCTGTATTTTGACTGGCAAAATGTCCTATGGACACATCACGCCAGTGCGCATGGTGGCTCTTATGGATTAATTTTTTACATGTTGGGCTAGGCTAATCTGGAATGAATTCAGTGACGTACTTGATACAATGCTTGGAGGTAGAGAATTCCACTCTTTTATTGTGACTGGGAAAAAGCTGTTTCCAAATATGTTTGTCGAGTGCCTGATTTGTACTAACTGTTTATTATGTTTACGTGAGCATCTGGTGTTGCGTTTGGTGTATTGATCTAGTGGGATATCTATGAGGTTATGTTCCATTTTATATAATATGCTAAGTCTTTGGGTTTTTCTTCGTGATTGGAGGGTGTCCCACTGGAGATCTTTAAGGAGTTGTGTTACCGTTCCAGGCTCTCTAGAATAGTTGTTCTTACAAAATCTGGCGGCTTGTCTCTGGGTTCTTTCTATGAGTTTGATATTTCTTAGGCAATGTGGATCCCATGATGCTGACGCATATTCAAGTATGGGGCGGACAAGGGTTGTGTAGGCTATGGACTTGATTTGGGTTGGGCATTTATTTAAATTTCTTCTAATCATTCCCAATGTCTGTTGTGCTTTTTTTGTGACCGAGTTGCTTTGTATTGTCCAATTTAATGTATTTGATATATGTATGCCAAGATAACAGTGTGATTCAACAGATTTAAGTTGTTGTCCGCAGAATGTGTAGAGATTTGGTGTCGGTTTTCTTGAGGCTATTGTCATTGTATAACATTTAGTGGGGTTGAATTTCATAAGCCACGTGTGTTGCCATTTCTCAAGTTTGAGCAGATCGTTTTGGAGGACAGATGTGTCTTGGTCAGTTTTAATCGGTGAATATAACAGGCAGTCGTCTGCAAAAAGGCGAACAGTTGAGGAAAGATTGTCTGGCAGGTCATTTATGTAAAGTAGGAAAAGTAGGGGCCCCAGTACTGTGCCCTGTGGTACCCCAGAAATGACTTGAGTTGATGTTGACTTAGATCCATTTATAACGACCTGTTGAGTTCTTCCTGTAAGGAAGCTATTTATCCATGATGATATTGGGCCTGTGATGCCATAGTGTTTGAGTTTGTGGATTAATCTTTTATGTGGAACTTTATCGAATGCTTTGGTGAAGTCAAGGATGGCCATGTCTACAGATTTCTTCTCATCAAGTGATTTGCTTATGTCATGGATTGTTTGAATTAATTGTGTTTCAGTTGATCTTTTGGCACGGAAGCCATGTTGGTGGTCAGTTAGAATGTGGTGCTGTTCAAGATGTTTCATAATGTGACTATGTATGATGTGTTCAAGAAGTTTAGAAACCACAGGTGTTAAGGATATTGGTCTGTAGTTAGATGTTTCTGCTCTACTTCCTTTCTTAAAAATTGCTGTTACATTGGCTTCTTTCCAGGTATTGGGGACTTGTCCAGAGTCAACAGATGATTGGAAAATGTCATGTATTACTGGTGCTAGATGAGAGGCATATCTGTTTAAGAACCATGGTGGAATGCCATCTGGTCCTTGCGATTTAGAAATGTTAATTTTGGAAAGTTGATCAAGTACTCCTTTAAGTGTAATTGTTAGTTTGGGGATTTCTCCATGTGGACTTCTGGCCATATCTGGTAGGGTGGAATTTCCTTCGTGTGTGAAGACACTTTGGAACTGATTGTTTAAGGCTTCTGCTTTATGTTTGTCGTCGCTAATGATGTTACCAGCAATGTTAAGGTCCCCAATACCCTGGTTATCCTGTCTAAGTTTAGAAATGAAGCTCCAAAATGATTTAGGTTTCTCTGTTATTGTTGTTGTCAGGAATTGACTTATGTAGGATAGTCTAGCAGAACGAAGGTGTTTATGCATGTTTCTCCTGATGTCACAGAATTCTTTCCAGTCTTCTGGATTTCTAGTTCTTTTTGCTTTGTTATATAGCTGTTTCTTTATTTTGCACATTTTCTTTAAATCTTTATTGAACCAGGGAAGATTGTGTCTTGAAGTAGTAAGTCGGTGCGGTACATATTGGTTCATAATGTTGATGATTTTCGTGGAAACAAGATTCCACTTGTCATTGACAGTCATGTTTTGGTTTTGAGAGAAGTATTCATGTGTAAAGTTTTCAAGAGATTTCTGGATGTTAATATTGTCGGCTTTATTTCTAATGAAGACTTTACGTTTTGGACGATGTTTGCGTTTGGGCGAAATGTTTACATCAATAATGACTGTGCTATGGTCTGCTATTCCGTCTACTACATTTATCTTCTTTATTAACCCAGGTCTATTGGTGAAGACAAGATCTAAAATATTGTTGGCATTTCCCTGTCTGTGCGTGGGTTCCTTGACATGTTGGATCAGACCATGTTCCTCTGTAAGAGAGAGTAATTTATTGGCAGCAGCTGTACTGTATCCATTGTTAGTTGTGACTTGGTGAATTTCCCAATTGATGTTAGGGAGGTTGAAATCGCCAGTAATGATGACATTATGTGTGTTGATCTTGTTACCTAATTTAGAAAGGGCTAGGTCTAGTTCTTCGATTTGAGTTCCATGAGAGTCATTTGGGGGACGATAGAGGGTACACATGATTATTGGTTTCATTCCTGTTATCTGGGTTTCAGTCCAAATGCTCTCACTGTTAGTGTCTAGGTCTGGTAGGTGGCTTGTTATGAGGTCATCTTTTGATATTTGAAATACCCCCCCTCCAGTAGTGTCTGTTTCTCTGTCCTTTCTAAAGACGTTAAAGTTGCTTGGGAATATTTCTCCATTTTTTATTGAGGGATCTAACCATGATTCAGTGCCACAGATGATGTCTGGGTTATGCAGATTGTTTAGTGCTTCGATGTCTGAGGCTTTCTTTTTAACGCTTTGGCAGTTTATGAGGATGCATCTGAAGTTTGGTCTCTTTTTTGGTCTATATGCTTTCTTGCTATTAGTTGTATTGTTGTTGGTGGTTTCGTTTAGGTTATGACAGTTACTGTCCAGTGGATAAAAGGGATTTGCCGTTGGGATTTCTGTATCTCTGAAGAAAGAATTTGTGAAGTTGAAGTTGTTGCATTCGGGGCAGGCCCACGAACATGAGGAATTTATTAATCGTTTGTATTCATTGTCATCTATTGCACAGCATTGTGAGTGGATCCAGTTTAGGCAGTGGTCGCACTGAATTGCTTTATGGTCATTTAGGACATCTCCATGGCAAATGCCACACGGTGCTGAGCAATTTGAACAGTGCCATGGTACATTTTGGTTTCTGTAAGTGTTGTTAAATTCTTGTCTGGATATCCTGGCGCATTTGATGTGTGTGGATTTATTACAATCATTACAAGTTAGGATGAGTGCATTAGACCTTAGTGATTTCTTACATGAGTGACATTTAGAGGGGCCTGGATTTAGTTGAACATCTCCTGAGAGCATGATGCATAGAAGAATGGAGAATTTTGTTGTTGTCCTGGGTTTATACGGTAGAGGAGTGATCAGTAATCCAGTGGAGGTGCTGGATTTGAGACATTTCAATTGGGCTATGGTTTTCCATATGGGACTATAAATGTAGTAGGACGTGACAGAATGGATGTCTTGTCTAGCTTTGGCGTTGACATAGGTCTCGTTTGTGTTGCTCTGGAAACTCTCCAATTTTTTTAAATTGGGATCATTTAAAAACCTAAAAGTTATCTGCAGACATAAAATCATGAACAGGGTACATCTAAAAGTGCATCTTGTAGAGGTATGTCGTACGGAGCCTGCCATGTCACCAACTCGAGTGGTAGTGGTTTAGAGTTGATAAAACGGTCAAGTAGTTATTAAGAAACACACCCACACTTAAAACGTGTACTGAGATAATACTAAAAAATAAAAGATAAATAATTATAAAATATCTGTCCGTCTAAACGGTTTAGTGACTAGTTGTTGTTGTTGCTGTTTTTTGACAGCCTACAATCCGGATTTGTAATAGTATGATACGTAAGCTTTATGTGAAAGTATATATTTACATGTGTGTATGTTGAACCAGCTCACACTGGTTCATGAGTCAAACTGAAAACCCAACTAAGTAAATATAAAATAATTATAAAATATCTGTCCGTGTAAACGGTTTAGTGACTAGTTGTTGCTGTTTTTCGACAGCCTACAATCCGGATTTGTAATAGTATGATACGTAAGTTTTATGTGAAAGTATATATTTACATGTGTGTATGTTGAACCAGCTCACACTGGTTCATGAGTCAAACTGAAAACCCAACTAACACGACACTTCCGTGTGTGCAGTCTGACTATGGAATGGTCTATGCACTCACTTATTGGTATACAGTTTATTGTGTTTACTGTTTATTTCAGCTTGATTTCTGATAGTATATAAACAGAACTAGTAATGATAATAACATAGGTTTTACTTTGTCACTAGGAGAATGCACCGATTTATGATTTGATTTGGGGGTGGTTTGGGTTTCGCGCGCTTTATACCCGTTGTTTACTAGTTCGCCATCTTGTTTTGTAGGTTTTAGGCTGGTTGTTAGGGAAGCTAATTTGTCAAAAACTTGGTTTAGGTATGTCAGATTGCAACTACAACCGTGGGATTGTATTCCGATGTAGTTATACGAGTGCCTTATTCATTTATGAACGAGAGAAACGTTTGGAAATCGTAAATAATATCGGTAAATATTGGAGCGATAAAACGGATTCGACTACACCTGACGCATGCGCATGATCGTTCTCGTTCATATTGCTGTAGTGTGTGGGATTTAGAGTGATTCATTCTCCCTCTTCCACCTACAGCAGCCACATAGTTCCTGCAATGAAAAAGGTGCTGATTGCCTAAGTCTCCACATTCGATATATGAATTCTCCATAGACGACCTAAACCGCAAGGGTACCAGGGAATATAATACAACCGGGCAGACATGGTTTCAATTCACTCTGATCAATGCCAATTCAACTCCCTTCAAAGTACTTACAGACAGCTCACTGCAAGTATTCATTTCCAATTCACTTAATAAATGTATTACATACACCAAATAGGTTGTTTTTGACCAGAGAGTAATGTCCAAATAATTTACAATTTAACAGACATATTGCTAGCGGGTACACGTTATATTTACACATCTTCGAAGGTCACACTGATGTTGTGAGCAAGAATATCTGGCATGTTGTCACTGCCATAAAAGTGAGTGACATCCTCTATAACTGCATTCCTCCGCACAAGTATGCGTGTCTCTCCGGATAGGCTTGAACGCAGGTCGTCTACCAGATAAAAATTAATACATTTTTACAATATACAAAATTTTTGCAACATTTATATGGAAGATAGACATGCTACAATTAGTTTACAAAAATACTTTTAAAAAATGTATTTATATATATATGTCTATATAACTTAATGTTAAGTAAAGCAATGACCCATGATGATTTAAATATATTCATACCTGTTTATACTTATTAAAATGTTAAATTACCTGGAACACATCACTCTGTAAATACGTGTCAAGACATCAACACAAATCTGCCATCTGGGGTGGAACCTGCCTTCATATGTTTTTATATAATAATATATAATTCCAAGTGAAATGGCAAAAGGCATTTTTTAAATAACTTGTACTCGTGGATCAACCAAGTTGCTGCAACTTGTGATGGTCATTCCATAAACAAATAGCACAATAATGTTTTTTAATCATATATACCTGCTGTGTGTCGCCTTTACAAAAGGCACTATGATAGAATAACAAACCTAAAACAGTGACCAGTTCTTGTAAGGGACTGGGTGTTTCATCAGTAATCCTGTGGGGTGGGCGTATCACAGGCAAGTCATCGGTGATGTCCCAGTGGTTCACACCTGCAGGAATGGCACCCGTAGAGGCCGGTGCAGGAAGCATTGTATGAGTGGTCAGTGCAGGAGGAGTGGTAGTACCCGTCGGAGCTGGAGTGGAAGTAGTGGCGGTCAGTGCAGGATGGGTAGTCAATGCATGAAGGGCAGAAGCAGTGTTCAGTGCAGAAAGGGCAGTAGCGGTGGTCGGTGCAGGAAGGGTGGTAGCAGTGGTAAATGTTGGAAGGATGGGCGGTGCAGGAAGGGTAGTAGCAGTGGTCACTGTTGGAAGGGTGGTATCAGTGTTCAGTGCAGGAAGGGTGGTAACAGTGGTCAATGTTGGAAGGATGAGCAGTGCAGGAAGGGTAGTAGCAGTGGTCATTGTTGGAAGGGTGGTATCAGTGTTCAGTGCAGGAAGGGTGGTAGGAGTTATTGTTGGAAGGATGGGCGGTGCAGGAAAGGTAGTATTGGTGATCGGTGCAGGAAGGGTGGCTGGTACAGGAAGGGCAGTTGTGGTGGTCGGTGCAGAAAGGGCAGGTGTTCTGGTCGGTGCAAAAAGTGCAGTTGTGGTGGTCGGTGCATAAAGGGCAGTTGTGCTGGTCGGTGCAGAAAGGGCAGGTGTGCTGGTCGGTGCAGAAAGGGCAGGTGTGCTGGTCGGTGCAGAAAGGGCAATTGTGGTGGTCGGTGCAGAAAGAGCAGTTGTGATGGTCGGTGCAGAAAGGGGTACGGTTACTTGCTGCTCTGGAGCTGAAGCAATTTCCGTCTGCAGAACAAGTGTGTACATTACATATTTGTCACCTACGTACGCCTGCATCACTCATACTGGTACTATTTAAAACAAGTTGCATGTATTACTTTTTAAACTGACGTACTCTATGACTGCTTACAACCACATCATTCCAGGTGGTAATAAGTTACGTTGCAATATCACTGCAACTATTATTTGGAAAAAAAATGCAAGGGTGGTCACTGCAGGAAGGGTGGTGGCTGGTTTCTAGTGCATGCAGGAAGGGTGGTCGGTGCCGGAAGGATGGTGGCTGGTTTCTAGTGCATGCAGGAAGGGTGGTCGGTGCAGACAGGGTGGTCGGTGCAGACAGGGTGGTTGGTACAGGAAGGATGATAGCAATGGTCAGTGTTGGAAGGGTGGTCAGTGTTGGAAGGTAGGTCAGAGCAGGAAAGGCAATAGCAATGGTCGGTGCAGAACAAATGTGACCATGACATATTCGTCAACTACGGTAACATACCGACACTTGAAATTACATGCAAAGAATGTATGACACGGTAAATGTATCTTACACTGTGCTTGCTTGCAACTCAGGTGGCAATAACTATGATTGCAATGTTATTGTAATTGTAATAATGCTATTTGCATTGTCATTGTTTGTGTGCGGTATTGGCCGACAAGTATGTGTGTTACTGTGAACTCATGTAAATGAGGTTTTTGTTACTTATTTAATCATCAAATTATATTTGTATAGATGTTGTGTTTACACTCACTCTTGGAATTATCCAAATCTTGGATCGTTTCCCCCTTCTGTGGTCGCCTGTTGGTATCGTCCAGTTTTTTATATTGCGCGCCGTCCGTGGCTCCGGCGTGATGATGGTGAAATGTCCGTTTGAAAGCATTTTCGCAAAAGTATATTGTACGTCTTGGAGGCATGGGAAAAGTGCTGCGATGCGATCACGTACATTTGGAAGTGCTGTCTCGGGCGCTAGGGACAACCTTTTCGCCTTGAAGAACTGGTTGCTTCCTACAAAATGTTATTGTTGTATGAAATACAGTACTAGACAACATTATTTACAAAAGTGTTTTAAGAAGCTCGCTTTTTTAAATGTTTTATTTACGGTTTGTGTGGAATGTAAGAAGTAAAATGGCTGATGTTTTAGAGATGTCTCTTTTATTTTAAAATTTGTATTGGTTATGGGGATTTCTGTAAAGGGTCTTCAATGTGATAAATCAAACGTTGCATATGCCTATGGTTAACGTAAATGTACTACTAATTACAAGTGTCTTACCTCTAAACAAATGTTGATCGCCTCGGTTGAGTCGAGTTGATGGTTTTGGTAAGAATGAAATTTCGAGTGTAATGTTTCGTCTGTTGCGAATAGGTGCGCTGTTGAGAGAAGTGTTGTAACCTGGAAACATAGTGTTATATGAGAATTGAATTGTCATTTAGAAACTGTTGTCAATTTACTGGATGTACCTTGTATCTAAATAATAATATGCATGCAATGTGCAGGTATGTATAAATTAAGAATGACATAATTTCAGGATAACATATTAATTTATCATTAATGAAAAGTAAAAAACTCTAGTAGAAAGCATACTGTTCATAGCCCTCACATGCTGTGAAATGTAAATTACATTATTTACTTTTTGATTGATTCCAAAAGTGTCCGCTAGGTCTACGATTACACATGTACTAACTTATAATAAAGTATTTATTGTGAAACTAAATCAAAATCGTCTGCATCGTCGTGTTGTTGTTGTTGTTGGTCAGCTTGTGTGTCTTGGATTGTAGTTAAAGTGGTGTTTATTCGTGTTAAAAGTCGGTTCAATCTCTGTCCGATATCCATATTAATTTCGCGCGTAATATTATTTAATGTCCTTAATACTCCGCTAGATGACCACTGGTTCGGCAATATTCCACTAGAGGCGCAACAGGTTCCCAAGATCACTACGAACTTTCCCGGGACATTACCAGGAACAACCTAGTTTTGGACCCCACAAATGGGTCAGGCGTAGTTACGCGTGACCCATTTCTGTCTCAAACTGGGTCACGCGTAACCCAGTTTTAAGTTGCGCGGACCAATTGGGAGCGCGGGAGCTGGTTGTAATGGGGTCAGTACGACGTTCTCGCTACGACGTACTGACCAATGAGCATCGCGGTTCTCTGACACGAGTGGCGCCTGATAGATATGGGCCTTTTTGGACGGTACCTGATGTTATCGGGTTTTCCCTAATTCGGCGCATGAGTTTGACGTCAGTTGTGCGCGTACTGTCCTAGAATCGCTTTCAGATCCGGGACTGTATTTTTTACACATCCGGTATGAAATGGGGTGAGTGACGCAGACTCTACCCGTATAGAAGTATGACTATTAACTACTGGACTAGCGCCAGCAATAACTTAACCGCCAATCCCTTAATATACAGGCACAGCCGTCAGCAGAGTGCCACGGTAATATGTTCTCAATGAGTTTCGCGCCTAGATTCGTGTACGTAAATAAGACTAGAATGACACCCATAACTAAGTGACTGCACTACTTGTAATATTTAGATAGTATTTCACAACAGACGTGCTTTCGTTTTTAAAAAAGAGTTCAGGTAGATATCCAAGGATACCTATAACTTAACAGGACAGGGAAAATACTAGTTAGTAATTCTACAGTAAGCAACGTTTAACATCGAGTCAACACACCCTCTGGTGGAAAATCACTGTGGCATGACATGGTCGACAGCCTTTTTCAATACTCGTCCTTCTTCAGAATGTTATCTCCACATCGATGACTACACTGCGGGTAGTAAAAAACATGCCACGGTCATGTCGACCTCGACTGTATTCTGAGATTCATCCGCGGTTCAGCACGCTTCCCGTGTCTCGCTGAAACCAGAAGCGCCATGTTCTGCTGTCTGACTCGGATTCAACAGGCACAGGATAACGTGCTAACTGCTGACCTTTGTTTATATTTTTGAATTGGACGTGCCATGTGTACGCGTCTTTGCCAAAACACAGTTTTACTTAGATTCGAAACTGTCTACGCTTTAAACATTTTCTTTGCGCTGATAACGGTTTGTGCCCATTCCGTCCTTCCTATAGGATATGTATAATACGCCTCCTAACACACCCTACACGCTCGCACGCACGCATACATGTTATGATTACTAGAATAATAATGGTCTTTATGTCCGTAGGCTAGAGACTGTTCATATGGTGCGAACGCACCCCTCCATACATTGAGGCAAGAGTTCCACTTGAGGGATTAGTGCGCGCAGTTATGTTTTGGAAGCCTGCAAGGGGAGCAACTGCATGTTTTGGTGAGCTTCGGGGGGGGGGGGAAACACGCCAAGGGTCTGGTTTTACGAGGCCTTTTTAAATACTCGACCTTCTTCTGAATGTTATCTCCACATCGATATATATTAATAACTCACCGCGGATGAATCACAAAGAACAGTCGAGGTCGACATAACCGTGGCATGTTTTTTACTACCCGCAATGACAACATTGCAGGTAGTAAATAACATGCCACGGTCATGTCGACCTCGACTGTTCTCTGTGATTCATCCGCGGTTCAGCTCGCTTCCCGTGTCGCAATATCTTGGATCTTGATATAGGAAGACGTTAGACATTTTTCGCTGGAACTTCACTGGTTCGATCGTTGTCTCGAAGACGAGGGGGACTATCGAAATTGTTCGCCGGAAATTCTGCGTTTCAGCACGTCTCTCGCGGTGTCGCTCTGTCTCGAAGGGATCTCGAAGACGATGGGCTGTTGTCTCGAAGACTGAGCTGTTTTAAATTTTCAGAGAAAATCCGGGAGATTTGCTTGTATTCCGTGAGACAGGGAGATACACCAAAACTCCGGGAGATTCCCGGATTTCACGGGAGAAATGGCAGGTATATTATCGTGACCGTCCGAGCTACTCGAGCCAGTGTAAGTTTGTAGAGAGCTTTACCGCACCTCTCTCTGGTTTGCTCTGATATCTGATAAGGATCGTTGAAACAGGTATCTCTCCTTACACGTGAATAACTCGAGGTGTAATTCTATATGCTGTGACTCAGACAGCGAGTGTATGGTGACGCACGCAATCTGACAGTCCACGCTCGAGGGCTTCCTGGTATAAGACTTCCGTAAAAGGGTGGTGCTGTTGAAATTTTTTTGCCGAAACTTCACTGGTTCGATCGTTGTCTCGAAAATGAGGGGGGGTGTTGAAATTTTTCGCCGGAAATTCTGCGTTTCAGCACGTCTCCCGCGGTGTCGCTCTGTCTCGAAGGGATCTCGAAGACGATGGGCTGTAGTCTCAAAGACTGAGCTGTTGGAAATTTTCGGATTTCACGGGAGAGTTGAAATTACTCTGGCATAACATGGAAGACGGCTAAGAAACACACTGCGTTAAATGGGCAATATCGCAACGCTTTAAACTTATAGCTGAAACAGCATTGCGTCTATGTATAAAATAAGTTAAACTTACTGGTTATAAATAAAGTGTTATCACATGGACGGAGCTTCGAACTTATAGTTGAAACTGTCTTATTGTTCCACCAGTCGGCGGAACAGGCCTGGGGTCAATTACATTACAATACAGTATATTACTAACCTTCATATTACAATTACATGCTGAAGGCAATGCAATTTATTACTATTACCTTTGAAGGCATTACTGTTATACTGTTACTAGTATATTTTATCATAAAAACTGTTTATAGTATAATATACAGTATGCATAAATAATATACAACAAAATATAACTATCATATGTAGTGTTATCTACTAATAAAACTGTCTAGGGATAGAACATATTTGTCATTTTATAATACAGTACCCTGCAGGAATGAAAGAAGAATGCAATGTCACTGCCACGTAACTTGGTAGATCATAATCGGTGTAATTAAACCATATTGCTCTACTATTTCTTAGTAGACAGTTAGTTATTTGGTCCATGGCAAAAATATATCACGATGTTTTTCACACCTTTGGTGTTCATGCAGCCATTAAACCTATTTGCATATATGTGTAAAGGACACATGCCATGAGAACTGCAGTGGAATATGTCTGGGATCCAGACACCCAGCGATTGGTTAAAGGTAAGGCTTTGCGTTAACATAAACCGGGGATATTGCGTCCAGCTCTTTCCTCACCCAATCTTGGCGATGCGATGGGCGATGCGATGAGCGATGCGATGGGCGATGTGATGAACGATGCGCGATGCGATGGACGATGCGCGATGTGATGCGCGAAGCGATGGTATACATTATAAAGGTGCCGTAATGAACATGCGTACGTCGAAAACGAGACTTAGGTAGCCATTTGTATTTATTAAACGCATTCCTTTTTGTGTTCAGAGCATGTGACGATGGCTGATGACGCTGACTGTACGTATACGGTTACACATCTAGTTATTGTACTCAAAATATTATGTGTTTGTACTTCTAAATATTGTCACGGAAGTCTACTAGAATTGAATTTAGCCAAACAAAAATGGGTGCCAGGCAGGCAACTAAACTATTTATCAACTAGGGGCCGAAATAGGTTACTTTATAACATGAAATAATTATGTACCTATTCAACGGTTCCCAATTTTATTTGTTAAATTGTTTCCATCTGGATATCCCTGATCACAAATATCAAATATAAACACCATTTTGTGTGCCTCCAGACATGATGAACCAGGGAAGGTTATGGCATTTCTCAGTTGAACAGTAACCAACAGTTCTGAAGCCTATTTGTTAGTACTTATTAATTAATTACATAATGTCTGTTCAGGATGCAAAACATATTATTTATGCCTTATATAAATTAAAATGTAAATTTTTAATAATTTATTCTTCTTGATTTACTTCCCGGTCCCCAATGTCTAGGAAAAACTGACATACCGGTATATTGAATGAGACGATCTTAGATATAAATGCATTGATGTTTAATGACTTAATCTGGGTTTCGTTGTAGCACATAAAAGCATCGTTGCGCCTAAGTACAAGTACGAATAACAGTGTCAATAAATAGGCCCGCTCAAATCAGGCTACCAGCGCTATTGGCCACGTAATAAACATCCGAAATTGACAGGCAGTAGTTAACTTGTAGCAGGTCTACTAGTAGACTCGATTATCCAGCCGCCGTGAGGTGGCAGCATTGGCCCGTCACAGTATCGTTCTGGCGAAGTCACGCAGCCAGGCGATAGTCGGCTAACCGAGGTACACTGTGCGTCTACAATTCGATTCACTTAGGGATCATCTCAGAACGTCGATGTCTGATATCAGGCGCAATTACTTTCATCTTGCCTCAGCCCCCCCCCCCCACCCTCTCCCTCAGACGAAATGTTGTGAACATTAATATGATGATACTAGTATAATTAGCAGGGTCGGTCAGATGCGTAAACATCGATGTTCGACGCCAGATGAAACGGCCTCATACCCCCTCCCCCAATCGAAAATAACTTCGTTTGATACCGGACATCGATGTTCTGAGATGATCCCTTAGCAAAACATGAAAACTACACTCTAGAAACAACGATTCGCTACCTCGTTTGTACATTTTGTATTTTTGTATGTAGGTTTGGTATAATAATTAGAGATAACTATTTTAGTTTAACATTTAGATATTAAAGACACTAAATTTTAGTAGGGTCTAACTGATTATATTTATTTTTCCAGTTTTTTATTTATTTATGTAAGGCATAATTAACATGATATGTTCAACTATGGAAATATATAATGTCATTAATGAATAAATATTCAAGAAATGTACACTTTAAAGCCCACGGTTAATGTTCAATTGAACTATGCCATCAACATCCGTGTTTTTTATGTGTGGAGGTACATAAATTTTCGTTTATATTTTCGATCAAGGATATTCAGATGAAACCATTCAAAAATGCTATCAATTAATTCTTTTTTGGTCTCCGGTTTTGGTGCGAGAACATAGATTACATTCTATATAGTGATTGCCCGCATGCCCCTGTTTATCTTAGTCTAAACTCAATCGCATTAGGCTTCTATCACAATACTTAGAAGTACGAACACACAATTCTGCATGCAAAATAAACAGAAGTGTAACCGTATACGTACACTCAGAGTCATCAACCACGGACACATGCGTTGAACATAAAAGTATCCAGTGTTGCTTAAGGTCACGAATTTATTCAAGCCCAGACAACAAAGCCAAACCCAAAACACTGGCGTCGGAACATGATGGATATTTCGTGGGTTGAGGCTCTCCTAAACCTCGATTTGCACTCTCCCTCTTGAGGCTCGCCAAAACATCCACCTTGAGGCTCTCCAAAACCACAATTTGCACCCCCACTGAGGCTCGCCAAAATAACATCAGTCACATCAAAGACACAATTAACCGCAGGCGGTACTACGACCATATGATGTCAAAAAGTAGCATCATTCTAGTCCACTGCCTGCTATAATGTTGGGAGGTACTGTTCTAATTATAGCTCCTGGCCAAGGAATTATCGTCTTCACAGGCGCACAGACTTTGACATGTCATGTAAATCAATCCACTTGCCAGACAAGATATACAATTAACCGCATGTGCTACTTAACTACTTTAGTCTATCAGCACTTCCAGATGTAATTGACAATTTTTTGACATACTTGTTTGTACTGAATCATATAGAAAAAGATATTGCTCGAAAGTCTCAATAAATTTAGCTGTGTTACAGCCGTACTGTGTTGCAAGATAACAGTGTGGTCTATGAAAGTTCCCATAAAAACCAGGTGTATACGCCTCAACAATAAACTATTGAATGAGTATCGGTTTACATAACTTAGTAATTAAATTGTTACATAAGTATGTACGGTATTAGTTGTATGTATAGTCATAGTAATTAGCATCAACGTTTTGATTTCGTAAACACATTATATTATACGTCAATTATATAATATATATATATATAATTATATTGTTGTACACCAAAAACAAAGAATCATTATCATATGGTTTTGCTTTAACTATGTGTTAAGGTATTGATGCTTGCATAAGCAGGTTAGCACATTCAACAAGACTATTCAACTGTGTACATCTATTGGTAGACATATATTTCATATTTTCATAGTGATGATTCAACTTGTTATTCCGGAATATACCCTGACACATTGTGCTATTTTCTTTGACATTTCTTTTACTATAACTCTCTCTCCCTCTCTCCCTCTCTCCCTCTCTCCTTCTCTCCCTCTCTCCCTCTCTCCCTCTCTCCCTCTCTCCCTCTCTCCCTCTCTTCATCTCTCCCTCTCTCCCTCTCCCCCTCTCTCCCTCTCTCCCTCTCTCCACCTCTCCCTTCCTCCCTCCCCCTCTCTCCCTCTCTCCTTGTTTTCTTCGCTCTCCATCTCTCCCTTCCTCCCCCTCTCCCTCTCTCCCTCTCTCCCTTCCTTCCTCCCTCCCTTCCTACCGCCCAAACTTGGTGTGCGTGTGTGTACGTATACATTTATTGAGTTTGTAAACATAGATGCGTTCAATATGCACGGTTAGCTAATCAATACATTTTCAGCATTCAGGACGCAGTTATTTAACAACATACCGTCATTCTTTACAAAGAGCGAATAGAAATGCAACAGTTATCTAAACAATTGAGTAGTAGGGGCCTAAGCGACAAATACAATTTGAAAGAGTATCCTCTATCATCCTCGTAAGCCAGGTCGATGACAACGCACACTACCCCTGGCAGATATCCTACGCAATGTATGGAGGTCAACTGATTCAAACTAGAAATTAGCTTCGCCGCAACTGTACAACCCGTGAGAACAGTGCTGACACCCGCCCCACCCGCACCTCAATTCTAAGACGAAGCCAGTGACTTCATGGAATCACTACATTCTCACGAGGTGCTGAGTGGTATTGTGTATAATAATAACATTAGCAAACTAAAAAATGGCTGAAATGAAGATCACCGGAATTTGCCGGCAAGCGATGTTATTGGCTTAGCTTATATTCCAAATTTCGCAAGACGATCTGCTTATTGAGGCTGATGTAATTAGCAGCGCCCCCTGGCGCGCGAGGTGTCATGTATTATATTATTATATTTATAAATAACACACCTAATGGATATTCCAGTATGGCTGGATATCGCACAGAGTTCAACACCAGTGTATCCTGCCACGAAACATTGTATTACTAAACTGCGAACTGAAATGAACATGCACCTTTTGAGAAATACACACTCGTGATAAATTACGCGTCAAGTGTGCAGCAGTTAGCTTTATTTGACCTGGAAATGATGCTACAACTGTATTTACAACAATAAAATTGGCACACATGTATGCTATAAGTATACGGTTATAATCACACAAGCACGCAAGCACGCACGCACGCACGCACGCACACACACATAATGTTTGGTACAGATTCACCGTATGCTGTTCTAATGAATATGTCTGGCTTCACTAGTGGCACCTATTTCAAAACAATAATCGTATCCACATGTGACCACCTCAAAGCAGTTTCCTACACACAACACGGGCCCCAAGCTATATTGGGCGGTATCGTATACCGCTGCGTATCTACGTTTTGGTTAACTGTGCCTCAGCAATTCGATTCAATTAACGAAAAAGAAACAATACACGGTAGACAAGAAAAAACGCAAATGACTAAATTAAGTTCTTTCGATCATTTAAACAAATGTACATGTTCGTATTAAACCGACTTCAAATATTGTAGCTATTTATAATATTTAAAAATTATAAATTTGGACACAGAAGAACGGCATTTCCAATAACCTAAAGGTTAAAAAAACAGCTTCAAGTTGTCGTCTCATCCGATGTATACACAATATGTTTAATATTTTCTACCAATGATATCAAGACGGAAACAATTTAACAAATACAATTTGAGCGGTAGAAGAGGTACATATATGTCATGTTAAAAGATATTTTTGCCCCAGACTTTCGTCATAACATTTAGAAGTACGAATAACAACTTCCTTGTGCAAAACAAACATATGTGTAACCGTATACGTCATCAGCCATCATCACAAGCTCTGAACACAAAAAGGAATGCGTTTAATAAAATACAAATGGCTGCCTAAGTCTCGTTTTCGGCGTACGCATGCTCATTATGGCATCTTTATAATTTATACCATCGCATCGCGTATCGCATCGCGCATAGTCCATTGCATCGCGCATAGCATCGTCCATCGCATTGCCCATTGAATCGCTCATCGCATCGTCCATCGCATCACGTCATCGCCCCATGGCCATGGCCATATTACAATGTATGGTCTACTGAAGTCCTAAGGTATGAAGAACCCCATAGAATTGTTGAAAATAAATCGGCACTCTCCCTCCCTCCCTCCCTCCCTCCCTCCCTCTATCCCCCCCGTCCCTCCGTCCCTCCGTCACTCCGTCCGTCCGTCCGTCCGTCCCTCCCTCCCTCCCTAAATTTTGTGGATTTAGGTGCACTTTTTAATTAGTTTCCACGCTTTGTTCTTTAAGTATAATGCAGCATACACAATGACGTAACCATGCACGTGTGGTTTGATTTCAGGTAGAAAACATTGGTGAAGTTAATACATACATTTTAATGTACTTGAATATCGCAGTATCGTATATAACATATAGGTAGCCTATGTATGTACAGCCGGCTTGTTATTATTGGCAAGGCATTTTATTATAGAAAAAAGTATGCTTGTAATATGGCAAATTACAAATTCTAGTAATATTCTATGCTACAAAGACTGGTTTGACGGCAACGTCATTTTGCGAGATAGCTGCGGTAAACATTACATCAAATACATCTCAATTGCATCCGAGCGGCTATATCGCAATGCAGCAGAAGCTCGGAATTAGAAGTACTGCAATACGACTGCAAATAATTGATGAAACTACTCAGCCGTGCAGTGACGAGAGCTGTTCGCGATTTCATACACGGCTAAACCTAAAACTGGTAGTTAATTTCATACGAAGTGCGTTTTGCATCCGTGTTTTGTGATCCGTCATGCGCCGCCTAGCATAGTCCGTCGCGCGTAGCCTGACAAGGTCATTCGTTTGTAATTATATACTCCGACGTGCTTGCAGATTTGTAACTAATCCAGCCGCACTATTGGCTTAGTCGCCAAGACAACCAGAAACATTATCGGCTGCGATAATACCGCACTGCTTGGCTGGCAACGGCTATGCACAACAGCTAGAGCGTTAACAGTATCGATCTCTTTCTCCACCAACTGTTGTTTGGCACTGGTTAATACGTACCTGTGATCGCTCCAATCTACCGTATCGCCTCAATAGCAAACTTGCTACGGCAGGTTATTTGCGTGCACGGCGATTATCTTCCACCTGATCGAACGTTCAGTACACATGTCTCGGTCGGTGCGGTTACCTCCTAGTATGACAACACTCTCGGTAGAGGATCATTCGATGTGAACCCCGTAAACAATGCCAATGGCGAATACCGACTTGTTTCTGAATGTCGCTGATGCGAAGTTATCGGTCGCCTGGTTCCACAAGCAGCGACTTGCCATTTGTACTCGTTGATCCGTGTCTTCTCCCACCAAGACTTGTACCACCAGCTTCCATCTGCGGCGACATAACATAAAGTGTTACAGCATATCAATCGTATCAGGATCTAACACAATAACAATGACATAATGGAAATTTAGTGAGACACAATAAACGAGCTCGACCTGTTAAGTCAGTAAGATTTGTCTGCATGAATGAACATTGTAAGTGAGCATTAATCATCAGGCTATACATTATGATAACACCTGAACAATTGTGTACGGAACACTTCAAATTTGAAGTGGACAAACGGAGGGTTGGCTATCATTTTGTAACAGGATGCATGGCATAGTAACAACATAATTCGATGCACTTACCGTGACGTCGCCAGCTCCTTGGTCTTAGCCTTAATGATGGAGCAGAGGTCTTGACAGAGCTTGCTACAGCGATCCGGGTGATACTTGCTACGACGCAGGTATGCCTCCAACACATCCTTGATAAGGTGTTCGATTTTATAGGCTGCGAACTGTAAGTCGCTTGCCATGCTGTGTCTGGTCAGATGGCGTCGCCGAGTTTTAACATCGGTTCAACGTCTGGTTATTATATTATATGGAATCTAGTCCGACACACGGCCGTCACGCCTCGTGGTAGAAGGTGGTTGCTCGTCCTGCAATGGTCAAGCCTGGCCAGACGACTGGCGCGTATAGCTAGACTATAGCGACTGTAGCAGCACGCTGCTGTTTCGTGTAACAAGCGTTAATTGTATAGCTGTGTCAAACCAATATGTGTATGTTCTTCCATTATTCACGACCAATCGCAGTCTGCGTGTAGGCTTCGCATGTGCTAACTTGTAATCGGCTCGCGCGAGGCAATTGTAATGGTATTAAGTACAACAATAATTAGAGTAAATGAAGGGTTATTGAAACGAACTGGTAAGCGAAGAATCTGTCCGTGGTTATGTAAACACTGTGTTCATATTAGATTTCGGGCAAAATACGATTTCGCTATCTTGAACGCATCCCTACACCAGTGGCGTAGTGAGGGTTGTCGGCGCCCGGGTGCAAAACACAATTTGCGGCCCCGCCTCCCCCGACACATATTATAATATAATACGAATTTATTGGCCAATAATAATAGATACATCGGATCATTTTCTTCTGGTTGCTGAGCAGTAAGAGAATGCATGTTTGTTTTAATAAACATAGGTAAACGTAGTACATACAAGAAATAAGTTTATAATAGTAACAAACGTGAAAGTTGTTAGTGCATATATATTTTGACGGTCGGCTTGCATGTGGCGATTTGTTAACTCAAAGTTTGTTTAGGTGAATTATGGCCTGGAGAACGAAGCTGTTCTGCTACCTTTTTTTGTGCTTCTTAGATATCGGTATCGTCTTTGAGACGGAAGAAGGTCAACCTCTGTGTACAGTGGGTGGGCAATGTCATTGGCAACTGCACGTGCTTTTCTGATCATCGTGCGCTCAGACAGCTGAGAGACAGGCTGTGTGGGAATGCCTATGATCTTGGAAGCAATTTTGCAGATGCGAAGAAGCATGTTTTTGTTTGAGACAGACAAAGCAGGGAAGAAACAGATACTACAATGCATCAACACTGACTCTATGATGTTCCTGAATAAAATGAGCAGAAGTATTGGTTCGACATGAAACGATATTAGTTTCCTTAACAGGTACAGTCTCTGCTGGCACCTTTTTTGCATGAGGGCCAAACGTCAGTTTATTATCAAGTGTCACACCAAGATACTTGAAGGTGTCCGTTATCTCCACTGCCTCACCATCAATTAGGAGCGGTCCACCAAACTGGCCACTGGTGGGGAAGTAAATACAGAGTTCCTTTGTCTTGCGCACATTTAGTTCTAGGAAGTTGTTCTTGCACCACATTGAGATCACGGACACAGAGTTCTCATACGCGTGGAACAAATCTGATCCATTCAGGCATGCCACTACTGCTGCGTCGTCTGGGTATGTAATCAAGACATAGAGTCGCATTCGCTCCTTAAGTCGTTGGTGTACAGTGAATATAGAATGGAGCTCCTAACACATCCTTGGAGCGCCCCGGTATTTGTGATAATGCTGGGGGAGATGTTGCTGCCTGCCTTCACGTGCTGGAGTCAGTTGCTGAGAAAGTTATGTATCCAGTGAATGAAGTTCGGGGGTATTTTCAGGGAGAGAAGCTTTTTAATCAACTTGTGACGCTGTATAGTATTAAAGGCCGAACAAAAATCTATGAAGAAGATACATATATAGTTGCCAGCCTTCTCTAGATGTTTGGTGACTTTGTATAGCAGGGTTGTCACAGCATCATCGGTGCCACGCCCACGATTGTAGGCGAGTTGCATAGGATCCAGTTTTTCCTGAATGTGTGGAGAGAGGTTGGTCAGGACTAACCTCTCCAGGGCTTTCATTGGGAGAGAAGTGAGAGCAACTGGTCTGTAGTGGTTGAGTTACTGAGGGGAGGATATTTTAGGCATAGGAATGACGGTGCCGGTTTTCCAGAGATCGGGAATGATGCTGGTATTTACAGACTCCTGGCACAGTTGTGAGAACACATGCGCCAGCTCATCAGCACATGAACGGAGAAGATGGCTCGATATGTTATCAGGCCCAGATGCTTTCCTTGTATTGGTCCTCTTGAACTGGCGAGTCACGTTATGTTCGGAGATGATGATCTCTCCTGGGGAGGGATGGTTGCCAGAAGCTCTGTGCATGCACTTGGATGTGTAAAATCCTTGCTGTCGAAGCGAGTATAAAATTTGTTTAGCTCTACAGCATCAGGCATTGTATAAGATCTTATATTTTGGTTGGCTCTGACACAGTTTTGAGATTTCTGAAGGCGTCAAGAGTATTCGTGGTCTGATATTGATGTTCAACTTTGTCTCGAAAAGCTGATTTGGCACGGTCAATTTCTGCCCTAAGCACTGTCTTGGCCTCTCTGATGGCAGCGGCATCTCGGAATTCGAAGGCTTTCTGTTTGTTGATCACTGCCTTCTTTACACTCTGGGTGATCCATGGTTTGGTGTTAGAGTATTCAGTTTGACAAAACTTAACATAGTCAGTGACAATATCGGCACGGTCAGTTATGTCATGCGTGCCCTCGAAGTATAACAACCTTTCAGCTGTTCTACTGCGTCTGTAGTCCACACCTTGACTTGTCATTTGTCAGGTGGAACAAGTTTAAGTTGTTGACGGTATTAGGGCACTAGATGAACACTGTTATGATCTACTCGCCCCAGGGGAGGGAGACACTGCGAGGTGTATGCGTCTTTCACTGAGTTATAACACAGGTCGATTGTTTTGTTGTGACGAGTGAGACAGGTCACATGCTGCTGAAACGTTGAAGTAAACAACTTGCCATTCAACCACTGACAGTAGAATGGTGGAAAGTATACTCAAATCCAATGGGCAATTGATGCACATGTACGGGAAACAATTACCTCCCGAGGTCCTACAGGCACGTCACTGGACAAATCTAAACATTCTTCTGCCTACATGTATATTAGTTACCAGACATGACCCCAATCTTGGGCCAAGCTTGCCTTCGACATGTTTGATGTAATACCGTTATGTAGACACGTTGCCCAGTATGTTCTGAGTTCATATCGCGTCTACTGATCCACACTCTTTAACTGTGAGGTTCATACACTGAATACACAAAGGTCTCCTTTGTGTTCCTACATTGACACTATGGTCGTTGACAGCGGCAAACACAATGGCAATGGTTATTTCAGTACAGCTGGTGTGGGCGACAAACTTGTACTATTGACGCTGTGTACACGTGTGTTTGTGTGTGTGTGTGTGTGTGTGTGTGTGCGTGCGTGTGTGTATGTGTGGCGCGCGTGTGTGTGCGTGTGCGTGCGTGTGAGCGTGTGTGTGTGGGACTACTGTGTGTGAGAGAGTGCGTGCGTGCGTACGTGTCTTAGTGCCGAATCCGGCGATAATAATAATATGCAGGCAGGTAGTTACGTGGGGAAGTTGGCAAGTTTGTAACAAGTAAATAGGTATACAAAGGATGTCATAGTATCCCTTAAACTACAATGTACCCATCAATACATTGCTAATATTTTTTTTTCAATGTATTCATATATATATATATATATATACATATATATATATATATATATAATTGTAAGGTAGCAGTTTGGACACCCACACATGTTCATAGTCATGTTGTAATATGTGTTGACATGCTAATCAAGAGATGGTATACATCTTAATTTCCATTCTAATGTCGCTACCAGCCACAATATGGCAGCACCATACGCTAAGTAGATTATGAATATTGTAACATTCTTTATTTTGTGAAACTACATTTTAATGATTTAATTGCCAAGGTGTTGATTATAATGATATTTATGTAATTAATTACTATGATTAACCGGTTGCTTGAACGGTATGAGATCAACTATCTCCAGAGACACTGGTCACGTGTGTGTTTTCACCAAGCATTGGTACAGCAGGTGTGGGCTAGGCTGGCTCAGGTTTCACACAACAAGGAGGATATATTTATTTTTGGAGGGAGCCAGGCCTCGAATGAATGATGTGAGATTCATTAATGAACCTCCAGAGCAGTGTTGGGGTTTCTTTCTTTTTGTATCCGGAAGTAAGACCACAAATAAAGAACTTGATGCAAACAAATTTGGAGCCGACTTGTTGGTTGTACAAATTGGCCCCGTCACACACACACACACACACACACACACACACACACACACACACACACACACACACACACACACACACACACACACACACACACACACACACACACACGCACGCGCGCAACGTGTAATACGTACCAGAATAAACAGCACGCCGAAACGCTAAGGCCTACGAATACACCCGATCTGCCTTGGATCGAGGTAGTCGCGGACATTTTCGAATGGGAACGAAGCAAATATTTAATTGGTCACTGTGGATTACTATTCCAAGTACATCGAAGTCGATAAATTCGAAAATTTGAGCAGAGCGGCGCAGCTACCATTGACGCCCTCAAATCACAAATGAATCGACTTGATATTGCAGAAAAATTGAGATCTGACAATGCGACTCAGTTCTCGTCTCGCGAATTTGCGCTTTTCTGCAGACTACCAGATCGAACATTGCACGTCATCGCCTGCCTTTCCATAGTCGATCGGTGAGACAGAGAAAGAGCAGTACAAATTGTGAAACGTCTTTGGCGAATGTGTAAAGACAAACACTTCACCTTGCTAGACTACCGCACATTGACGCTGGAAAACTGCCTCCAACCAAGATATGCATGAGTCGATGGCGAGAGAGCTTTTAAAGCCAACTGCCTATGATGCGACCAAAGTGAGACGCAACTTGGACCGGGAGTAGGAGAGAGAGCGTCATTACCATGATAAGAAAGTCAATGAGGATCTCCCTTTAATTCTGTCAGGAGATCCAGTGAAGATGGCTCCATTTCCGGGCTCAAAGAAATGGCTACACGCTACAGTTATATATAACCCGACACCAATCGCCAAGATCATTATGTGGTCGAGCACAATGGGAAAAATGTACCGACGTAACAAAAGACACCTTCGACTGTCAACGGTCGGCGCCGAACAGAAGTAAGCCTACTCAAGAGTTGGGCCAGAAATCAGCAGCGAGCGCACTCGATCGACAACTAATCTGACAGTCACTCAACCAGCAACTCTGACTCCCAAAAGGGCAGAATAATCCGTGATTGACTCGTTGTTGTTTAGCTCAAGACTGTAGATAGTCCACCCTACAGTCCGTATAACTTTATATGTGTTTCAGCTGTAGTTCGCGTAGTAAGACATGTTCGCAAGAAGAAGCTGAAGTTTATTTTAGTTTCGTTGAAACTCGGAAAGCCAAAGACACTGACAGTTTAGTAATTTAAGTAATTTGAGCTTTAATTAGAAGTGTGAGTAATGGCAAGCAAACGAAGCCAGACAAGGAAACGTTGATTTTATAAACATTTGGTGAATTGCAAATTGTACAATTGCATATTCTATACTTATATCGAAATTATGTCACAAGTATACGTTCTCGTTTATTAACAATTTGTAAATTGTTAGACCGTACATTTTAATTTGATAGTACAGATTATATTTCTTTGAAAGAAATGGAGATGTGGTATTCAGTGTGAATCTGACTGACTATCGGCAAAATAGTGTGCATACAATAATGTGTTCAGATTATTGTGCAATGAACCGAGGAATTGTAGTGCTAGTTATATGTTTGTGTCACAGGGTTTACCCTCCTGCAAAATACTGATCAGGAAAATGTGTATAGTTTTATGACGTGTAGCTATACCTATGCCTATGGCTATGTAGCTAAGTCGGGCAATGCATAGTGATATATCCACTGTGTCATCACTAAAAAATATACTATATACTTATAGTTTCCAGTCATTATAGTCTAGTCTTTTATATGGATGTAATATTCCGGAATAAAGTTATTGAATTTAATATCTTCGCCCCCTTTTTTTTAAATAGTGGCGCCACACTGTGAACACACATGTACATCACACCAACCTACAGTAGTACAGAGTGACCGCACTCAACACCACCGGCGCCTTCTAACGAGCTTTCAAGTTTCAACATCGCTACTAGACGTTGATTTAAACCACGAGCGCTCGAGTCGTTTACGCAATGTATATACTAATTTTGTTATATAGGCCTAATAAGTATTATAATAGAAGAGTGCGCAACATTCGTCGACATCCGCAATGACAGCTCGCCGTTCAACGTCTGTGTAATGCATCGTTACAATGCGACGCCAAATCCAACTTCCACGTACACAACCATTATGCCCAAATGAATAAACTTTCACAATACCTTACAGGTGCTCTTCTGGCTTCTAGGCTGTGATGCCTCTTACGCCAGCTCTGATGTTTGTCGTCAAACTATATGGTGCGTATGCGTCTGACGAGTTGTTCCAAAGTAGGGGTCGAACAGCCAATATCGGCCACCATACTTCATGTTTGTCTTTATCCCAAAGCATGATGGGATACGACATGTGATGTCAATGTCAAGTTTGTGTTGAATAACGATGGTTCAGCGTCTGTCAAAAAAGACTCACTTACGAATTCTATATGGTGGCAGCGGGTTTTAAAACACCCACAGTCGACGCTAATACAACAAGGTAAACATGAGCATACCTGGGGAGAATCCTACGGTTCAGCCAGCGCAGAATATTGCGCCCACTGGCATCCAGCTTGACATTCCACTGCCGGGAAAGTTCGATGGCGCAAGTAGCCCTCAACAGGCTGAACTTTGGCCTAAGTGGCTAAAGCGGTTCGAACGCTATAGAGTAGCATCAGGGCTGAAAAATAAGCCAAATGCAGATCAAGTCAGCATCCTACTGTACAGTATGGGGACTGTGCAGACGATATACTGTCTACGCTGACGGTAAACGAAGAAACCGATGCGTATGACGATGTGAAGATGGCGCTGAACGAATACTTCAAGGTAAGACGAAACGTCATTTGTGAGCGTGCGAGGTTCAATAAAAGAACTCAGTCACCGAGTGAATCGATTGACACCTTTATACAAGACTTGTACAAGCTGTGAGAATTCTGCGACTACGGCAATCTGCGAGAGGATCTAATCAGGTATCGAATCGTCGTAGGCGTGTTCAGTGATGCTTTATCTGGTACGCTACAAGGGAAGTCCGATCTGTCGCTGAAAAACGCGATAGAAATTAGCAGACAAGCAGAGGCAAGAAAACAAATTAGAGAATTTGTTAGAGAGAACACAGTTGCTAGCAAAACTGTTGATTTTGTCAAACCGTCTCACCCAATAAACTATCTCAAAGCCGGTACAAAGCACAAACCTAAGAACTACAACAACGCAAAAACAAATTCTGCTACAACAGGCACACACAACACATGCAAATGGTGTGGCAGCAGTCGACACGGTCGACAACAATGCCCTGCAAGAGAAGCTATTTGTCGCAATTGCCAAAAGAAAGGACACTTTCACTCTGTCTGTCGAGGTGTGAAACAACCGTCAAACCGGGTCAACGAAGTGCAACAGCTCGAGTGTGTCGACTTGCCGTACCTCGGTTATGTTGGGGCACGAGACGACACAGAACACTGGTCAGCTGAGGTGGAGGTCAATGGTCACGCCACAAAGTTCAAACTAAACACGGGTGCAGCTGTCTCTGTAGTCAGCGATCAAGAGGCGTGGCTTAATACAAAAAAGCTGCTACCGACAAAGCATGCACTACGTGGTCCGGGCGGCACACTTCTAACAGTAATGGGAGTGATCAAGGCAAAACTGCGCTATCGTAACAAGTCACTCGATGAATTGGTGTACGTCATTAGACACCAAGAGTATTCTCTACTCAGTCGGCGAGCGTGTGTCGGTCTTGACTTGGTCGCACGTGTCGACAACGTCCAAGAAACAACGAGTCAGAAACCAAACTACCGCGCCGGGTACAGCCTCTCTTCAAAGGCATCGGTAAACTGAGAACCGAACATCACATCACGCTGTGCGCAGACGCCACACCAGTCTGTTTGTACACCGCAAGGAAAATCGCCCATCCTCTACTTCCACAAATAAAATCTGAGATTGAGTCGATGGTGCGACAGGAGATCATATCGGCGGTGACCGTGCCGACAAGATGGTGCTCCGGCATGGTTCCTGTCCAGAAAGCAAACGGCTCCGTGCGGATCTGCGTAGATCTGACGCAACTGAACAAGTCAGTACAGCGAGACATACACCCGATGTCATCAGTGGACGAAAGCCTTGCAAAGTTGGGCAGCAGCAAAGTCTTCTCGAAGCTTGACGCCAACAGCGGCTTTTGGCAGCTTCCGCTTGACGACGAGTCGCGGCTGCTGACGACTTTCATCACACCACATGGTCGCTACTGCTTCAACCGGCTACCATTCGGGATCAGCTCCGCTCCGGAGATTTTCCAACGAACAATGTCGATCATTCTAGAAGGACTCGAGGGGGTCATCTGTCACATGGACGACATTCTCATTCACGCCACAGATCAAACAGAGCATAACAAACGTGTGAGAGCCGTTCTTGGTCGCCTTCAGGAGGCTGGACTCACACTGAACGCAAACAAGTGCGAGTTCTCCAGGAGCTCTATAACGTTCCTTGGTCAAATTGTCGATGGCTCCGGCATTCAGGCCGGCTCGCTGAAAACGACAGCAGTCACACATTTTCCGACTCCAACGACGGTCAAAGAACTGCAACGTTTCATGGGCATGGTGAATCAGATGGGAAAGTTCATCCCAGGGCTGGCTGAGTACAATGAGCCGCTACGCCAACTACTGCGCAGCGACAATGTCTGGTTGTGGGGTGACGCACAGGAGAAGTCATTCCAGCGAGTGAAAGACGCCCTGGTCGCGCCCGAGACACTCGCCCACAACGACCCAAAACACCCCACAATCATTGCAGCAGACGCCTCGTCGACAGGCATTGGGGCGGTCCTGCTACAAGTGCAAGATGACACCAAGCGTCGTCCAGTTTGCTATGCGTCGCGATCGCTGAGTGACACTGAGAACCGCTACGCGGTAATCGAGAAGGAGGCCTTGGCAGCGACTTGGGCATGTGAAAAGTTCAGCGAGTACGTGCTTGGGTTACGGCTCACACTCGAGACAGATCATCGTCCGTTAGTGCCATTGTTGAACACCACCGAACTATGCAAAATGCCGCCAAGGATACAAAAGTTTCGTCTACGGCTGATGCGATTCGCACCGTACGTCCGGTACGTGCCGGGAAAGCACCAAACAACAGCCGATGCACTCTCGGGTGCGCCGGTAGAAGCGCACGCATCAGAGGACAAACTGTTTGTCGCAGAAGTCGAAGCGTTCGCACAACAGACGGTGAACATTCTCCCGGCAACGAACAAACGCCTACGGGAAATAGTCGACGAGCAGAAAGTAGACGAGGAATGCAGTAAAATCCGAGAATACTGTCTTCATGGATGGCCTGCATATATGCCAAACCAGCCGCTACTACGTCAATACTGGGAGAGCAGGAGCCATCTGGCGATCGTTGATGACATTCTCCTATATGACGAACGCATCGTCATTCCTCGAGCATTGAGACTGGACGTCCTTGACTGTCTCCACCAAGGGCATCAGGGCATAACGAAATGTCGGGCCAGAGCGCGTGCATCTGTGTGGTGGCCGGGTCTGTCGACGATGATCGAGGCAATGGTCTCAAAGTGCGTAACGTGTGCGAAAGATCGACCGGTGCCAACTGAACCATTGATGACTTCGTCATTCCCATCTCGTTCTTGGGAGAGGCTTGCGATGGACTTGTTCGAACTCCGTGGGAAAGTGAGTCTCATCGTGATCGACTACTACTCGCGGTGGATCGAGAGCAAATGTCTCGACGACATGTCGTCGGAGAGCGTAGTGCACGTGCTGAAGGAGATCTTCGCAACACATGGTATTCCCGACATCATCATTTCGGACAATGGCCCTCAATTCAGTGCAGCGACCTTTCGTCAGTTCGCAATGCATTATGGGTTTGTGCATGTGACGAGGTCTCCGCGATACCCTCAATCGAATGGAGAGGCAGAACGGGCAGTGCGCACGATGAAGGGGGTTCTGAAGAGGAACGAAGACGTACACGTCGCTCTCATGGCGTACAGATCGACGCCGCTTCAGAATGGCCTGTCTCCGGCAGAAATGCTCATGGGACGACGACTTCGCACTCTGCTACCCGTCCTTCCCAGCACACTGAAACAGAGGGGTCCTGGCGACGAATGCCTGCAAAAGAAGGAGAGCTTGCGTCGTTCCGACCAGCAGCATACCTTCAACTTGCGACACAAAGCGCGTGACTTGCCAACGCTACAGCCAGGCGATCCAGTTTGGATCCGAGACCAACACCGCCAAGGTCTAGTTGTGAGTCGAACACCTGAGCCGCGATCGTACTTGGTGAAGACCGACGTCGGCACTGTGCGTCGCAACCGTAGAGCGCTGGTGCAGACTACAGGGTCTCGCGCTGGTGACGACTCCGACGGTCAGCGGACACTGCCTGCACACTTCGCTACAACTGCTGTCCTCGCGACACCCGCTGCTGAGATGCAGCTGTCAGCTACACCAGCGAAGAGTGCTTCACGTCCTGCTAGTGAGACATCTTCACTCTCTGAACCAGCGGCACCTGAAAGGGTGACTCGGTCGGGGAGAAAGGTGAAACCACCGAAGCGTTTAGACTTGTAAAGTGCATTACTTCTACTAGTCAGAATCATGAACACTAATAGCTGTTCAGACATTTAATTAAAGTTCACTTTTAATGTTAACTACTAATCAGACAACGGTTATGTCATACACACGTAATTCATTCTGACTTTCAGTGTTATTGTTTCTACGTATATGATGTTCAATATACTCGGTGGGAGGTGTAGCAACAGCGAATATCGGCCACCATACTTCATGTTTGTCTTTATCCCAAAGCATGATGGGATACGACATGTGATGTCAATGTCAAGTTTGTGTTGAATAAAGATGGTTCAGCGTCTGTCAAAAAAGACTCACGAATTCTATAGGAGTGGGGCTGTGTAATCGAGCTTAATTGTTTTTTTTAACCATAATTTGCCTAATTTTCCCTCAAAGGACTGGACTGATGGAGCCTCTACCACAAACTGTGGGAGGCTGTTCCATACGTCCGTGCATCGGTGTATAAATGATATTTTTTATGTTTAACCGACATCGTCCATTGAATATGTTTAGGTGATGCCCTCTCGTGCATGATTCATTATCCCTCAAAGTTATAAAGTTCGATGTCACAGCTGTATCATATTTCTCTGTTAAAATCTCATACATTTCAATCATGTCTCCTCTGAGGCGACGATATGACAGAGTTGGTAATTTTAGTCTGCAGACGTTCATTATTTGCAAGATCTTTAAAACCGGGAATTAATTTGGTTGCTCTACGCTGAACATTTTCAAGAGCTGTAATGTGTTTCATTAAGAACGGAGCTCATACTTGATTTGCATATTCAATATGCGGACGGACGAGAGATTTAAAAACAGTAGAGAAACGCTGTTCATCCATGTAATCAAAAGTGCGACGAATTATCCCCATCATTGAATTGGATGTATTAATTTTTTCCGACATATGTGCCTCGACGTTACGTGATGAGTCAAAAGTTACGCCAATATCCTTCACCTTATCCATATTTGCCAGCGTTATATGATTAGGTCCCAGTGTGTAGCTGTCAGTTCTTATGGTTGATGATCCTACTCTCATATGGCAGCATTTGTCTGAGTAGAACTTTAAGAGAGATTCGTATGTCCAAAGTTATGCATGGGTAAGATCTTGTTGAAGCCTTGTGCAATCTTCTTCGGTATAAATTTGATGGTAGAACTTCACATCATCCGCAAACAGGAATACTTCAGAGCTCTTTATAACATCAGGTAAGTCATTAATAAGTATAACGTAAAGTAGGGGGCCAATCACCGATCCTTGTGGTATGCCGCTGATGACATCAAGCCAATCTGAAAACGAATTATTGACCCTTACACGTTGTCTTCTATGGGCAACCCAGCTTAGCATATTTCCTTGAATTCCATTGCTCTGGAGTTTCTCTTATAAGTCGTAGATTTTGAACTTTGTCAAATGCTTTCATAAAATCACAGTACACTACACCAATACACCCACCGTTATCTAATGTTTAATATCTGTAGTGTTTAGTGGTGGTATCTCTGACTATTCCCTCCATTATTTTCCCTACTATACTCGTTAGACTGACAGGCCGGTAGTCCTGCGCTTGATTTTTGTTTCCTGTCTTGTGAATTGCAGACATGTTTGCTGTTTTTCAGTTTGTGGGTAGTATGCCTGTTTTCAGCGACGTGTTAAAAATTATGGATAATGGAGTGCTGATACTCTCTCCCAATTCGTTTAGGACACCAGGATGGAGGCCGTCAGGTCCTGGTGATTTGAATGTTTTTAGTTTCTTTAGCTTCAATGCCACTATTGATGGAATGATAGTGCAAGATTAAAATTTGTTATGACACTTGTTGGCTCCTCCGGAATGTCTCTTTCTGGCTCTCTCGTAAATACGGAAGAGAAATGATTTGCCAATACCTGTGCTTTTTCCAAATCTGTCAGATCATCCTTTTCTTTGCGTTTTTATTATGTTGAGTATTCCCATTCTTGTGTTCATTTTTGCCAGAACTTCTTGGGATTCTGTTTTATTTGATTTATGATATCTTTTTCATACAGTTCTGTGCCTTTCTTGTCAGTCTCCTGACCTGATTTCAGAGTTGACAAAATTCCTGATAAGTTTGGGCATCTTTAGAGAGAAGATATTTTTCAACAACCTGTTTTTTCTTTTGATTTTGGTTCGGATTTTCACGTCCAGTGGAACTGGATATTTTCGAGCTCTTTCCATTATCACCTTCTTTGGTATGCATTTTTCTTCTGCATATCTAAGTTTAGAAGTAAATATGTCCCATTGGGTTTGCACATCCTCCTGGTGATTGGAAAATTCACCCTCCCAATCAATGTTTAGCATGTCTTTCATTTTAGTGTAATCCCCTTGTCGTATTTATAGACAGTTTTGCTGATTGGTTCATAGACTGGCATGCAGTTGAGAACCACCTTGATAATAGAATGGTCACTTCTTCCTAGTGCTGAGGCTGTTTCAATTGTTGAAATCTCTGTCTCTTCATTAGTGAGGACAAGGTCAAGGAGTGCTCGTTCAGTTGTACCTCTACCTCTACCTCTAGTGGGCTCTGTGATATGTTGCACAAAGTAACAGTCTCGAAGTTTCTCAATAAATAAAAATTCTTTATTCTCAGAACTTGCTGTTGTTGTAGTAAAATCTCCAAGTAGTAGAACACGTGCAAATGTTTTCTCACTTATTTGATCAAGTAGTTTGTTAAGGTTGTCATTGTTCTCGCTGGTACTGTTTGGACTTCTTTAAAAGGAGTCTATGAGAAAAGTGTCTTTCCCTTTCAGTTTTAAAATGCAAAACTCTGCTTCACTGAACTCAACATCAAACTGGTGAACTTGAAATGGCAACGAATTGTGAAGAAACAAGATCATTCCTCTGCCTGTGTCCTCACTAATATTCATAGTTTCCATAGAATATCCTTCCAAGTTGTATTCTTGTGTGGTAAGTTGTCTTTTAGAATTTTTGGTTTAACTTCTGACACTGCTATAACCTATGGTGGAGTTGAATGTTTTGTTATTGTACATTTTAGTTCAGTTCAGTTTTTCCTTTGTTAGCACATCAGCATTTGAATACCATACAGTTATTTCTCTGGCACTGGCATTGGCACTGCAAGAGTTTGGTTGGTAATTTCGCCCCTCTTTTTTACATTGATGATCTACCTTTCTCCTGGGCGCCCTCTTACCAGGTAAACAAAATATTTGTTGCCTGTTCCTGCTGTATTTTTTTGGCCTCCTTCTCCAGTAGTCGCTCCTTCTCTCTGTCGTCCTTGCTCATGTCGTGCTTTATAACCATTCCACTGAATGGTTCTCCTTTGTTTTTCAGTTTGTATAAGTTTTTCATGACTAAAGCTTTTTTGTCCTCTTCTGCATGGGAAGGTTACAAGTAACGGACGAATTCTTGCTCCCTCTGTTTCCATTTCCTTTCTTTATTTATTCCCTAATCTCCTTACTTGTAGGCCTTCAGTTGATATTTATCATCTGTAGTGTATCCTGACATTTCCTTCATTAGCTTCCTGTCATGAATAGTGTTGTCTTCTTTCAAAGTGCTGGTCCTCTCGGCTCTGGCAAATTGTATACCCCAATGTTCTTTATTCTGGTCATTCGGTCATTTATTTGAGTGCACCCAATGGCGACCACGTCATCTTTGTTTATGACTGGTTCTGCGTATGTTGCATTAGTGATTCATGTGATGCCTGAGATTGCAGTTTGGATACTTTTGAGACTGTCTCCTCAGTCAAGTTCATTGACTCTGGTTTGAAATGCTTTTTTATATTTTCCATAGCAGTCAATTTCTTTTCAAACTTGTCTTGACGCTAGTGCATGATAAGGATGTGCAACATGTCATTTACTCAACATAATAGTGTACGTTTTATTGAAAGTGGTCATTAATCACGACACAAATCTAATACGACCAATAAAGAAGACTCGCGTATGGTCGCGTGAAGTTTTTAATCGAAAACGAGACGCGACACACGCCTTTTTGAAAATATTCTACCAAAGCAATTAGATACCAAGCACAATCACTAGGCGTATCGACAGAATCTACAGCGCAACAAATATGACCACCGAGCCAGGACGGAATCCTTTTGGTGGCTCATGTTGTGCCGTGTTTGGGTGTAACAACAGTTCACCAAAAACACACAAAAAACATTTCTTTACATTTCCAAAATACCCAACAAGATAAGGCAAATAGGTATAATTTTTGTAACGGTACCGGTCCATTTGTTCGGGCCGCCAACTAAATTGACACTGGTGTCGTGTAATCATAAGATTACTGAGTTCCCAGGACCCATCTACATACTGATTTGAATAAGCTGTTTAAATAAAACCCGGAACCACTATTTGTTTAAAAATGCCAGTATTCGAAATCAGTAACATTTATTTGATCGACTGAATGCAAACAAACGGTTAGAAACGTTGTTTTATACAATGAAATGTCGGTGACACTAATTAACGCACCACGGCCCGGGCACGGTCCCGGACGCCACCGGATTTTGTATATATGTTCAAAAATCTTCACTGTGCGGTTGGAATACTAGATGGAACACACTGCATGTGTAAATATCATCAGACAGTTGGATAACTTTCCTGTGGCGATTACAACGATATAGTTACATACAATTTAGTCCACAAAATAATACATTTGTACGTTTGTTTACATCGATGTGGTGCATTCTGCTGCCACCTATCCATCCTATCGTATTGTTTAATAAACCATTTCTGAGAGGTCTGTGAGACTATTTGTTTATCAATAGTAAAAAAGTAGTCGTTGTCTGACATGTATCATGTTCTGTTGAAGTAATGGCATATTTAATATATATATATATTAAAATGCTATTATATTTACAACGTGCTTTATATATATATAAAGCACGTTGTAAATGTAATACAAACCATAAATGCCTTGATTAGTTGTAGCTGTAGCATTTCTGCTATTTCTAGATGGTTAAATCTACTTGCCTGAGGTCTAATTTGGGAAATGAGGAATGTTAAGCAAGTAGATAGACATATTGTTGACCAACCGCCCTGATTACGTAATTACGGCAACTCGGTTGCAGATGCGCTCAGTGAAGCGTGGTATTCTGTTGCTAGTGTTTCTAGGCAAGCTGTAATCGTAGAGAGGGTGTTCCACAATGCCTAGTTTGAATTGTATATTACATTAGCCAATAGAAATGATGGAAACCTGTCATATGATGTGTTATTAGGTCTGCTTATATAAACGTTTATTGTACGCATTTTGCCATCTGGGCGCTGGCGAAGGACTGGGACAGATCCAGGGTTGAACTAGACAGGTTGCTCTGCTGCCAAGAGAATGGCAAGGAAAGTCGTAAAGCGTGGTGGGAATCGTTAACGTGGGTTACGTTCCCAAGCTTTTGTATGTGTATAATGTTCAGTGTCCAGAGTGACTATTCGATCGAACTTCGAAGAAACCATGCCGCCACGTCAGCAGTACTTTGATACAACGTTCCGGTCGGCCCCAACGTATTTGCGTCGATGAGCGATAATAGCGACGCGCTCACCCAGCACGGGCCATCCTCGAACAGCGGTCTCACAGCGATATCGTCAGAAAGCTTGACCGAATGCGACTCGCATCGGCCGGCGGTAAACGTATGCTGCCAGGCGTCGTCATTCGCGCGAACCCGTTCATCCGACTTCTCGATCGTTTGCGACAAAACAAGACCTCTCGTTCGAATTCGTAGCTGCCGGCGGTAAGCGTCTACTGCCCGGCTTCGTCTTTCAGTTGAACGTATTCAACTGACTTCGCAATCGTTTGCGACCGTGCGATCATTGAACGGATGCGACTCGAGAATACGCGGCGTAAGACAGCAATCGTCAAGTGCCCGGCATCATCACTCGTGCGCCCGAGATACACCGTTCTAATTGTGTTCCGAGCTCGGCGTGTTGACTTCAACAAACGTTCGTATATATTCGAGATGGGACTAGCCCAGTATCAATGTTTATTTTCTGATTGAACGTATCTATTATTTGCTGTATTATGATTAGTAGTTATCTGTGGGTTTTGAAGTGAGGTATTATTACCCATGAAGTATTCACATATATATAAATATATGTGTGTGTTGTAACATATTACTGTAATGAGAGTCCGCGAGGACTAGCTTATACTGCGTATTTATATTATGGGAGTTATTCTTAGATAACACTTGGCGCCTAGTGTATGGTCGTATAGCGGTATAATCCACCTTAGAAAGGAAGTGGAATTTGATAATCGAAAGATTCAGTGTTATTGTTTATTATGTTCTATTAAGATTTGGTTACGGGATTTCTTTATTCTGTTTATTTAGTTAATCGAGATATTTACCAAAAGATAGATATCTTGTAATAAAGTTTATTAAATTTTCCTCGTTCTTTGTTGCTTGTTCACGATTACTGTTCTTTCTCATATGCGTTGACCTTGATATATAAGAACCCTACTAGACTGAGCCATCTAGTGTACGGAGACCTCGCTAATCCGTGACAGTAGCATCATTCGTTTCATTGTGTTATACCTCTCAAGTATCACAATTATGATGAATTTATGTGTGACATAATGCATTATAGAATTCCATACTGCTCTCTTGAGTAACAGAGGCAGGGATGTGAAAATTATTTCACAAGATTTGCATGTAGAATCAAAACATTTATCATTATATGATACACGATGGCCTTTTTATTTCAGATATTGTTCGCAATTACGTGCAGTGACACTAATCTTACGCTGATCTGTGTCTGACAGTTAACTGTGAAGGTACCAAACCGCAGAGTCGTCTTAGTATGACACCCATCACATGCCTGCATACGTACACATTTAATGTGGCTGATTATATATCTGATGTCTACATTGAACAGTGTCCACTCAACATGACATGAACATTAATTATAGACATCATGTTGAAGAACACAACGTTATTTTACAAGATACTGAAATATGAACCTTGCTGCACAGATGTTGCAGCCTACTGGCATTAAATTATGAGACAATCAATTTCAAGTATTACAACATCGACTGACACTGTCAACAACACTGTCACCGTCAACACAACAGCCATCTAATTTGATTCATTGGCAGTGTCTCGGCGCCTGACACTTTTTCGGCGGAGTTGATATTTCCATGGATCGTTTTTGCTAGTAAACTCCATTAATTTGACACCGGCACATCACTTCTACTCCCTGATTCATTGGGATAGTGAAACATGCGTCTGAGTGGTGACTGTTGCCTCAAATACGTAACGTATTAACCGATTTTTTTATCTGTTTATATGAGCGTCACAACGCGGTTAGCTCATCGACGCCAGACGGCGCCACGCACGTAATAAGCAATGAATTCATCAGAATATGCAACATTTTGCCGAGTTGTAATATTTATGGAAAACATTAAAAAATAATGATGCAGTGGAAATTGTGTTAAATTTATGTAGTGTTTTATAATGTAGGTTATATATCGAGTGGTTAGAGTACCGGACTCTCGACTGGAGGGACCGGGGTTCAAATCCCGGCGCCGGGTGAGCTGTGCCAGTGGTTCGGTACTGGTTCGGCTGCCTTGTCGAGACTTGGGCAATTTCGTTCACTCTACGTCTCCCCCTTCCAACCCGCACCGGCCAGCGTGGAAGGATAGGCCAACAACACCAGCATGCAAAGTACAATGAAGCCAAGGCCCCCAGTCCCCAGCAGCATCGAAAGAGTATATGACCAAGGAGGCGGTTTGGGTTAAGTAGGGCTACTTGCAGGGGGTGCTAAGAATCTCAGAGAAGGTAAGTAGATTGAAGATCAGGCAAAGAACAAGCTAGCAGCCGCACAAACAAAGATGGAAAGAAGTATGTTAAACAGCACATATCGGGAGAGAAAAGCAAACATCTGGGTAAGGCAGAAGACAAGACCATAGACGTGATAGAACAAATCGGAAGACAGAAGTTAACCTGGGCAGGGCAGGAAGACCGGCGAGACGGTGGAGAGACGAACTAGACGAGTATTGGAAGGGCACCATCTGGCAGAGGATAGCGCAAGACAGGCAAATTTGGAAACGACATGCTGAGGCCTTCGCCCAACCACTGGATACTACGGCTGCAAAATGATGATCATGATATATATATATATCATCATCATCATTATTATTTTGCAGCCGTAGTATCCCGTGACTGAGCGAAGGCCTCGGCATATATCAAATATATATATGCGTTATGGGATTACTGCATGGTTTGGCAATATGTCTGTTCAGTTAAAATCACAACTTTCTCGATTGATGAGAACTGCCATGAAAACCACAGGTTCCACATCTCCCATGATCTCCCTTCATGAGATTTTTGAACAGACACTAAGAAGACAGTCGGTCAATATTATTTATGATACTAAACATGTTCTGTATAATGAATTTCAGCTCCTGCCATCTGGCAGACGTTATATAACTCCTCGGTGCACGTTTAACAGATACACTCATTCGTGCCACTGTCTATTAAACAACTTAATTCATGATGCCTGCTGCCACAGTGTCACTTGTCGTTTTAGAATAAGTAATGTATATGCATGTATTATTTATCTGCTGTTTTTATCGAATGGTTTTATGGTTTTATGTACATATTGAAGTCATGTCTGTTCTCACCCGAAACAAATTTCTCAACTCTATAGTTGAGACAATAAAGCATTATCTTATCTTATCTTATATATACAATTGTATATATATATATCCTACTACATTTAATACAATTCATCAGAATACGCAACATTTTGCCGAGTTGTAATATTTATGGAAACATATAAAACGTAATTATGCAGTGGAAATTGTGTTAAATGTAGTGTCATGGCAACATCTTAGTTATTATTTTTAATATAAAGAAAAATAATTTTATTTTATTTGACCCAGACATTTGATTATACATACAGTACATCCAAGTAAAAAATAAAATAATACAAATATATAACCTTATAATAAATAATAGTATAATGCATAAATTACAAAAAAAGTAGGGTCAGGAGACTCCTCTAAGACTGTAATAGTCGCTATCGAGGAGGAACCTTTTATAATAAAAAAATTAACTGGATTAATACATCACCTGAATCAAATTAATACATCACATGAGTCAAAAAAAGGAAAAGAAAAAACATGATATGAATATGAGCATGTATGTAATGTGAGCAAGCTTACATGATTATTGTGTTTGTCGTTAAGGCACTGTTTTGTACTGTATAAAGTTGACAGGTGGTTGTCGGTTTTTAATTTTGCATATGTATACATGTAGCAATTTTGTCTTGTGCATGTTACGTGATAATTTAGTAACAAAAATAAATGTTAACATACTTGGCAAATCCTTGTGTACTAAGCTTTTCTTTGACTATGTTATTTAGTCAAAGTGGCAAATTATGCTTAAGACATTTCTTTGCAAATTCATGTTTAATTTTATAAGTGTATATTTTATTCTTGACTCTTGTATCGTGATTATGTACCTCATAGTTAAACATTATCCTTCAATTTTGTAAATAAACTGGTAAGTCATTGTGTAAATATTTATAGTAACATTTTAATTGTTGTAATTTAAGGATGTCATCTACTTTTAACAAGTTGAGTTTTTGTGTGAAGTGGTTTGTATAGGAAATATACTTACTTAAGGTAATAATTCTCAGGGCTTTTGAAGTTTTATTATTCTATTTGGTGAAAAGCCCTATGCCATGATGCAATAATTTATATTTGGCACTACTAAAGAATTATATATTATTTTAATATGAAGAGGTAACACATGTTTCAATTTGTTTAAAATGCCATTTTTTAGAACAAGCATTTGAAATTTTTTCCAGTATGTTTTTTCCAGTTTAGATTTGTATCTGTAATTAAACCCAAAAAATGTAATTCCTTGACTTGTTCAATATTTACATTGTCTATCTTCAGAGTGAGTGTCTGTATATTTTTCTTTGTCTTTTGAAATGTCATGTATTTAGATTTTGCTATGTTTAGCGATAATTTATTTATTTTGAGCCATTAATTTATTTTTAAAAGTTCTTCATTTATTAAAGATTCTAAATTTTCGTCATGCATGTTATCACTGAAAGTGTTTAATGTACTTAATAGAACTGTATCATCAGCATAAATTATGAAATTAAACATTTTACTGGCTTGTGCAAAATCATTTATATATATGATGAATAACAAGGGTCCTAAGATTGAGCCTTGTGGTACACCTGTTTTTTTTTATAACATATTTGATTTTATATTGTCAATTTGCGTATATTGTTTACGATTTGTTAGGTAACTGCTGAATAAGTTCAGATTCGTTCCATGTATACCATAATATTTCAATTTGTAAATAAAAATTAAATGGTCAATGGTATCAATGGATTTTGGAAAGATCTAGGTAAATATTTATGGGTATTTCATCTAGCTGGGTTATTATTCTATATATTAATTCTAGAGCCGCGTATTCAGTTGAATGTTTAGGTTGGAATCCATACTGATGGTCAAAAAAGGCTTAGTCTTTTAAGTACAATGATAATTGGTCAAAAATATTTGTTTCAAGTACTTTTGAAATAGCTGGTAAAAGAGATATACCGTAAATTCTGTATTTGTAGCCGCGGCTTTAATTGCAAGTGTGTAGCCGAAATGATAACAATGACGGCAAAGTTGGGGTGCGGCTTTAAATATAGTAATTTGCCGAAAAAATTGTGAAAATGTGCTCACTGGGTTGTCGGTAGTAACGGTAGAATCCGGACCCACCTCGATTTCGCCGTTATAACTTGAGTTTTGCCTAACTTTGATACCTCAGTGCGTTAGTTCCATTATTCAACGTTATCCAAGGCACATTTGTGAATATTGCGTGTTAGCGCACTTTTGAGGCATAAATAGCGCCCCGGTTTGCATCAACATACGCCGATATATCGCTCGTTTTACGAGCGCGATGCGGTAACGCACGACCGCAGCGGTGCAGACTAGCGCAAACCGGGTCACTATTTGGGCTTCAAAAGTGTGCTAAAACACAATATTTTGTTAATATAAATATGCCTGGGATGATGTTGAATGATGGAACTAACGCTCTGATGTATCAAAGTTAGGCAAAACTCAAGTTATAACAGCGAAATCAAGGTGGGTCCGGATTCTACCGAAGTGCTGTAACGTTTATAATAAGTAAAAAACTTACAAAAAAGAAGAAGTCGGATGTATCAATAAAACATTGTATTACAACGGCCACTGGTACAAAATAATTACATAACACATAAAAACCTGTGTCCATAGAGTGTTCAGAAACAAAGATCAAAACATGTGAAAACATTAAAATCCATCGTCATCGAAATCAGTTTCATCGTCACCGTTGAAGAATGCCATGCCGTTCCGGCGGTTTCATTCCATGTATCCGTGCCACGTGCACTGGGCAAACATCTTCAAATATGATGGCGTCATCCATCTCACAACTAAAATCCTCCAAAGTCACTGTCACTGTCGCTATCAAAGAACGCTGCCTGGAACGGCATGGCGGCGTCGTCTCGCGTATCAGTGTCTGGGCCGTCAGCATCGCGGATCGTGGCCGCGCACAAACATCTTTGACATTTTTAATATGATGGCATCCGCCGTTCTTAGCAACTGCCCCACACTAGCAGACATCAACTGTAACAACTGTCTGCTTTGTTCAGAGGCTTGCTCTTGGTATCAGGAGTAGATGTTTTAAGCCAAGTTCCAAGCACAACGTTCACACCTTAGCTTTGCTGAAGCCAGGCTTCACCTGATTGTCAACACAACACCATTACAAGTGCCCCTTTGCACTGGAGTAAATTGTACTTCCCCTGATACAAGATACAGTGTTATTATCCCACGTGCCTGGGTCAACTGTCTGGAACTGGAAGAACTAGGCCAAACCACAAGATCACATCCGTTCTCACGGCGGCGCAGCGACGACAATTATTACATTGTAATTACTAGCTGTCAATCAAACACCTTTGAAGTCAACACAGCTGGTACTACACTGAACCAGCTCTAGTCTTTTCAATGCATTTATAACATCGAGTTTATACATGATTCTACATAAAATGGCATACAAATAAAACTTCTCAAACTATTTTAATAATTCTAGCTTTACCGTATAGCTTAAATGCATGGCTACATTTCGTTCACTGGATGTATGGCCATTCAACCACTCAGTTATTTTCTGGTAGCATGGTGAAATTTGTTTATTTTTGTTTTCCATTTTGACAACATTCACGTATAGTAATATTCCAACGATAATATAAAATGTGATGTAGTTATTATCAACACATTACAATTAAGTCTTTTACCACTAAAATTATACCTTATTCATTCATTTATGATAATTAATAGCAAAGTTATTACTTTCTTTATGGAACCTCTTATTTTTTTCTAATTGTGTGCGCTATGGAAGTATGTCACACGCAGGGCTAAATGGTCATGGCTCAAAGTCCAGGTGCGGCTTTAACCCTCTCGTGGTCAGAACGCCCGAATCAACCCGACTCCCACTCACGGCCAGAACGCCTGAATACGCCCGAATACAGGGGCACATTTAAACTGGTACCGCGAAACAGTGTCATGCAATAACGGCAATTTATTTCGGCAGTTAACATATAATAATATTGAAGTTTCACTGGGAAGCGTCAAATGATGAAATGATGGCGCCAACCACCACGCGGTTTTGTAGTCGAACGCAGCGACAAACAATTTCCGGTCCCTCTTTTACGCCACGCAGTGAATATTTTAATGGTGATTTTCAGCCAATGAGATTAAAGTTTAACATTTGCTGCGGGCATAAACATGGAAGCACCCAGGAATTATTCCAAAACACGCGTCCGCAGGCGATTTCTACGATTAAATGCTAACTTTTGAGCGGTCTATTTTGTTGTAAAGAAGTATTAATGCGCCGCGCAACGAAGCCGGTGGTGTTTTTTAGCTTTGGTGTAATTCTCGACATTGTCATTATGTCGAACTCCAGTAATTCGGACTTTGATGGGATTTTCGAATCGAGTTTATAACGAACGCTGCCATCGAAGGGGAATGTTTTGCACTATGATTACGCATTTTAAACATAACACCAACTTAATAGTTCAGACGAGATGACGGCTATGATCACAAAGAACGCCATTTTGTATAAAATCTTGAAAATACATGCACTCTGAAAAACTTAAATTATTTCAGTTTTATTTACCATAGACATTTAATTAGTTTTCCATTCTGTAGCATAGTAATTTATGAACATTTCATACGCAGCATGTAACCGCTAATTAGTAATGAAAAAAAAAAAAAATTAATTGTTGAAAATTATTTAAGTATTTTATTTTTGTCAAACTTTAGCAATTCATATTTGGGTAATAAATTGACAAATATGTCACATACTTGGCTAGTTACACCAGGAATTAGTTCTTCAGATGTAGTGAAAATTTTATTTGAATCGGATCAAAAATTATTTATTTATTTGCATTCATGCAACCCGAGTATATCACATGATTCACTCACAGCACATTCTCTTGATTTAATAGGATTCAATAACAGGCACATATTTGCATTAATCTGGCCTTGAAAGGGTTAAATAAGATTTTTGCCTGTGACAAACTGCGCAGAGGAAAGTCAGGGGTTAGGTCAAAAGTCGGGGTGCGGCTTTAATTAGGGTGCGGCTACAAATACAGAATTTACGGTAGGCCTATAATTATTGAATACTGTTGGCTCACCTTTTTATAAATTTGAATTACTCTAGCAATTTTTAGTTTATCAGGGAATATTCCTGTGGTTAATACTTGATTTGTTAATAAAGTTAAAGATTTGGTTAGTGCAGGTTCAAGCATTTTTAGTATTTTGGTAGAGAGACCATCACATCCACAGCTACTTTTGTTGGGTAGATTAATTATAGTTCTCTTTATGGTATCTTCTTCAACATAATTAAATGTAAAATTACAGTTTACTATTTTAGTTAGATAATATGAATGATCATGAATGCCTTTGCATTTAATATCATTTGCTAGATTACAACCTATATTGGTAAATAATGTATTGAATTTATTTGCAATTTCTAATTTGTCTGCCATAATAGAATCGGATTCTTTGAAATATTTGGGAAATGATGTATTAATTTTATCTTTAGACAGGATTTCATTTATAGTTTTCCAAGTGTTTTTGTATCAAATTTAAATTCATTAAAACATTTGTCATAATATAATTGCTTTGATTTGTGGAAACTTCTTTTCAAAATACTATTGTATGTTTTTAATAAATAATACTGTTGTCTGTTTTTAGATTAATAAATAATATGCCATATTCGGAAGATTCAGTGTTTGTTATTTTGAATTGTTTGTAAAGTTTGTCTCTGTATCTTATTGAGGTTAGCAAGCCTTGAGTTATCCATGTAGACTTTTTATGTTTATATTTATTAAATTTCACTAATTTGTTAGTCATATATTTATTTTTACCTTGATTTATATCGGTGATGATAATGTTATAATTATAGTTTGGTCAGCATTTGGATTTGTATCTAATTTTGTGATGTATTTCAGAGGAGAATAAATAATTAATTCGGTTACTTTTAACATAGCCTCTTTATTTTGTACATTAACCAGTATAAATTGTGTAGAATGTTCCTCTTTCAGAGCAATGACCATGAGCGTAAAATATGGTTGATGATAATATTCCTGCTGTACTTTGTAAAATGTGTTTAGTTAATTTACCAAAAAATTATCAATACGTGTACCAGTACATGTTGTGAACCTTGTAGGAAGAGTGATTTGGGGGAAGATACTGAATGAGGTTAACATGTCAAAGAAAGTGCTACAGTGTTCTTGCTCGTATATTTTTAGCATATTTATATTGTAGTCCCCTGCAATAATAAGGTTGTTGTTTTGATGATGTTGAATAGATGATATGACCATTGTAAATCCATTTATGAATTCATTATAGTTTTCAGTTAAAGGCCTTGGAGGTCGGTATATATTTCCTATAGTGACTGTTTGCGATAAGTCTCCTCCATTTACTTGTATTATTTGTCCCTCCCATTGTTCATACATATTTAATTTCATCTTACTTCATAATCAAAGTGTTTATCTATATATATTAATAATCCCCCTTTAGTGCTGCAACTTTTTCCTTGGGATATACAATCATATCCATTTAATTGAATTAGTGATAAGTCATCATTATCAGAGAGCCAGCTCTCTTGAAGTCATATTATACTAAATATAAAATTTAAGGAAGGTATGTCATTTATAAATGCCTCAAGTTCACTAAACTGCGTTGATGGACTATATTTGAGCTTAGGATACTGAAATGTTTATTATTGTTTTGGATTAATAAGTTAAATTTGTCAAAATCATAATATGACGATCGGCATATTATTGGCAGTTCATTATTTTCATCAATAGTATTACTCATGCTTAACATATTATTTAGACAGTTTTTTTGTAATACCACCTGTAAATTAGAGAAAAGTTTTGTCATGCAGCTATCATTTACCTTTATTTTTAATTTTAATGTGATCAGCATATTTTCAATGTGCAGTAATGTTTAAGTAAGAGCGTGTGCCTTTGGTGTTTGAGTATTTTTTATAGTAATATTTGTCTTTTGTTCATATAAAGCTAAAGCGTTGCATGATAAGTAGCTACTTAAAGTATCAGAGGTAGAAAAAAACAGATTATGTTTAGAAAAAAATACAAGAAAGAAAAAAGCGATGTAATATAAAAAAATGAGGACCATTTGACAAGATGGCCCGAGAAAGAAACTTAATAATAAAACTGTGCTGTATTTCTAGTGGTAGGAGCTAATGCATTCTAGTGCATTTTAACCAAAATTCTAATGCATTTTAAACCAGCATATGGTAGATGTTTAACCAACATAACATTGAAATGAGAGCAGATCAATATAATTAATTAAATGCCTGATATAATGTTGACATAGTACACGTAAATTATAACATAAAAATGCATGACAAAAATATTAACACAATTTATGTGAACTAAAGTCATATTGGCAATGCAAAAAATAATGTACTTTTATAACTCAATATAAAAATAACATACTATTTTAAGTATCTAAGTCGGAGGAAATATATTGGTGGGACAACAGTTATTTATAGTACACGTAACTAATAACATAAAAATGCATAACAAAAAATATTAACACAAATCATATGAACAAAGGTCATATTGGTATTACAAAAAATGATGTACTTTTACAACTCAGTGTAAAATAATAGTACACGTAAATAATAACAAGAATGTATAACAAAGAATATTTACACAATTTATGTGAACTAAAGTCATATTTGCATTGCAAAAAATAATGTACTTTTACAACTTGACTTACTTGTCTTAGAGCTCTTGCCGGATATCCAGCGTAGAGGTCACATCACATTCTTTATCATTGCCTTCCAGGTGGGGCGGTCAACGGCCAGCTGCTCGGTCGCCTCAAGCGTGATGCCCAGGCCATCCAAATCGTGCTTAACACAGTCGATCCATCGACGACGATGACGTCCACGGCGCCGTTTCCAGCCGGTGTTTTGTGGGTGGAATTGGTATAATAGAGCGGCAGGGTAGTTTTGTGCCATACGTTGCAGGTGGCCGAACCATCGGTTTTTTACAACTCAGTGCAAAATAACTTACTATTTTAAATGTCCAAGTCGGAGTAAATACATTGGTCAAACAACAAACAAATATATTGGTCAGACAATTTAATAATTTCATTAAAAAAAGAAAAACTGGACAATACAATACAGTCATTTATACTACTCATAAATAATAACATAAACATGTACAAACAATAATAAATGTTAAATTAAATGTACATCATTGCAAAAATGCTGATGGCACTGGATTTAATGTTAAATGGTTCAATATCAATAATGTAAAACTCGGGCACGGCCACGCGAGCAAAAGCGTCAAAGATTTCTGTCTAGATTCCGAGGACAAATCTATAGTGCTGCACCTAGCGGATTGTAATATACCTAATTATCGCACATTGCGCTTTGACATTGCATAAACGATACGAGCGCTCGTGATTTAAACATGGCGGCTGCGGAACCTTTGGTTCTTGTGACAGGAGCGTCAGGCTTCATAGCAACTCATATAGTGCGTCAGTTACTACAACAAGGCTACAAGGTCCGTGGTACCGTCCGGAGCCTTTCGAACGAATCCAAAGTTGGACCACTGCAAAAGCTGTATCCACAAGCCAAACATCCCCTCGAACTGATCCAAGCCGACTTGCTCGACCCCGCTTGCTGGTCGGCCGCCGTCGATGGCTGCACGTATGTACTTCACACGGCCAGTCCGTTTCCTGCCGAGAATCCGTCTGACGAGAACGAACTCATCAAGCCGGCCGTCGATGGGACTCTGAACGTGCTGAATGCGTGCAAAGCCGCGCAGTGCGTCAAGAGAGTCGTGCTCACGAGTTCAGTTGCCGCGATTTCTGGCGGCTTCGAGACGAAGACCGACCACACCTTCACCGAAGCCGACTGGCCCGACGTCGGTGGCTCGATCGGCCCCTACATGAAGAGCAAGACGTTGGCAGAGAAGGCAGCGTGGGATTTCATCGAGGGACTATCGGGTGACCGACTTGAGTTGGCCGTTGTCAACCCTAGCTACGTGGTGGGGCCGGTGCTGTGCGGGGGCATGTCGACCAGTATGGAGCTGCCGAAGCGTATGATGGAACACGCCATGCCTATGCTGCCTAAGTTGCACTTCCCAAGTGTTGATGTACGGGATGTGGCTGCGGCCCACATCAAAGCGATGACAGTCGCTGAAGCCGTGGGAAATCGTCACATTGTCCATGGCGAGGGACTCTGGCTATCCAGAATCGCAAAGATTCTATCCAACGAATTCAGCTCACAGGGGTATAACATTCCAAAGCGTACAGCACCTTATGCATTCGTGTGGCTTCTTAGTTGGTTCGACAAAACGATTCAGATGATTCTGCCCAGCATTGGCAAAGATACAAAGTTAGACAACACTCGTATGAGAGAAGTTCTTGGTGTTCAGCCTCGCAACATTGAAGACACGTACATCGACATGGTCTACAGCATGATTGAGAATGGCATCATAAAGAAGACAAATGACTACAGAGGACCTCCACAAAGAGAATAGTGACTCTGTTGACTAACGTCGATATCATCGTCACACTGCAGTCTCACCATTTAACGATTTACATACATTAATGGTGGCATGTTATTATTTGTGAAATCATAGTAATGATGCTTTATGACCAAGGGTGATGAAATTAATTGTGTGAACACATTTGTAACTTGAGAACTAAGAATAAGAAAACAAAATACTTAATTATATAGGATGAACATTTAACAGGTGTTCTACAAATTACTGTTATCAATGACGCTACAGGAAGAAGATACAACACAAAGAAAACAGGCTGAAGCATAATGAGGTGTACATTGCCCTCTGTCTAAATCATGCAACAGAAGTCCAGTAGATATGATCGCAGTTAAACTAACTAAATTATTATTGTAAAAATGATGTCTTCTATCACAAAGTAATAATATATGCTTTCTATCACACTAAATCTCTGTAATAAGCTTTCTATCACCTTATATGCCTTCTACCACATTGTAATATCAACTGTATGGTAACACCTGTCAGACTATAATGAATTTAATTTGTATTAGTTATGACTTGGTTGTAAAAGGTCAACATTGACAGTGTTGTTGAAAGGCTGACACTAACTGGTGTCGTGTCTTTCTTCTTTTTTTGTAGAAATACCAACTGCAAAATGTTGGTAGAAACTTATTTACCCAGTTGAGTAAATTGGGTAAATAGTGCACCCTATCCTTTAACATGGCGAGCAGTTGGTGGCCTGCTGTTTCAGGCTGTACATGAAATTGCAGTTTGATATTTTTTGATATCACCCTAAAGAATAATTTTGCCTACAAATTTGTTGCTGGATTTGCACAGGATTTTCCTCAATTTTTGCGGTATTGCCATTTGAACGTAACAGAAGATTAAATTCCATTATTACAATTTCATTTATAGCCACTGTACATGAAATTGCAATAATGGAACTGAACTTGTTAAAATATAACCATAACTCAAACAAAATCCTGTGTACATTTGTAGATAACAAATGTGCTGCTGAATGTACACAGGATTTTTTTATAGAGTTTTTGCCATGTTTAAAGACAGCATAAAAGGTGACAAGTGACATCACCAACATCTGACATTTGCGCGTTTTTGTGACGCGCAAATGATCATGTTTGAACGGGCTTATTGACATGAGTTTACAATCAACAGAATTCATATTTGGCACATTACTTGACAAGAACATTATATTTACACATTTTTTTGAAAGGAATTGACAAATTCATGTCACTTAAGTCTAATGAATTGACTGATGCCAGCTGAAGTTATCTCGGCTGTAACTAGTGTTTATTTGAAATATTATTTTTGTACAAAGAATACTGGATGTTAATAATAAGATTTAACTTTGTAAACATTCCTAATAAACTGCATAATACATTTGATGTGTATGCACTGCATTTTTAATAGGAGACCAGCAGAAAGTTTCATGAAAATGTACATATGAATCGAGACCTTCACATAAATGTTTTTCTATATAAATCAAATGTTTGTAGGTCACAGGTATCTTGTTCACAAATTGTAATGTAATTGTCTATAATTAGTCATTTTTAAGATATGAAGACAGTTCTGCTTTAATTTTGCTAAGGTAGTTATAACGTTAAACATTAAGCCAACAACAATTATATCTATGCACAAAATTATTTTATTGAACAATGTGAAATGCCACAATCAGAAAAGGGCGTCATAGTACACTGTATGTGTGCTTGTCAACAATACAGTAAACAATGTGAAATGTTACAATCAGAAAAGGGCGTCATAGCACACTGTATGTGTACTTGTCAGCAATACAGTAAACAATGTGCAATGAAATGCAGGATTCAAATGCTGGCAACTGTAGCACATGCCACGTGAAGAGCTTTCCAGTTAGCCACGTCACATAGCAAGGAAGTCTTGAGTTTCATATTCACTGTACAAGTACTTTGTGAAAACATCACATAAACGGCAGGATATATAATTAAAGTACATATGACGTGTCACAAAGTCATCTAGACAAGAAATATAGAAAAAATTATCATAAAATAATGTTGTTCCTAGTCTACTCTTCTACGGTCTACTCTATACCATACGATAACTGCATTAGACAGTAACTTATATACACTTGTTTGAAAATGCTATTTTTTTTATAGAAAATGTGGCTAGCTTCATATATCTGTTAAGTGTTGGTATTGGTGTAATAGTAGCTTCCCACTTTGATAAGTTTGATATAACAAATGGCAAATGTAGAGGCGAACACTGAAATGACGCTATCAATGTGCATACATGTTAGTAACTTCAACATGTGCACCTTGTGTATCTGAATGCATTTTTCACTGTTGTAAAGTTCAACCCAAGCACAATCCACATGTCATTAAAAAAGTGGAAATTTACATACATATTGGTGCTGCATTAGTTATAGTAAATACGTCTGTTGGATACACTGCTCAAGGTGGCACGACAGTATGTCAGTGAGTGTCTTCAACTGGCGGATGTTGTGTGTAGCTTGAGTAAACGGCGGATCCTGCGAATGAGCGCCTCCACAAAGTCGTATCTAGTCCGCTTGCAGGTGTAGCACTGAAACAGAATCATAACTTATTTATTTCAGTTCCAACCTGTCAAAGGACCAAGTAACAGGACTGGTGGTTTACTTCAGAGGATCTTTCTCTAGAGTTTTTAGAGTATCTTCTTATTCCCACATAGCATGTCAGGGGTGGAACCAGATAGGGTAGTCTGGGGGGCTGTTGACATTTTTCCCCACCACATTGCTGTAATACTTTAGCTTCTCCCTAGTCTCGGCTCCACTGATGACATAGACAGACAGGGATGGGGGTAGGGTGGGCAGTAGGGTGACAATTTTTTTTGTCACTGCACCGCTGTAACTTCAACGTCAACTGTCATGGCTCCACTGATGACATCAAAAGACTGGGTGGGAGGAGGGTGCTGTTGAAAATTTTAAAACTTTTAATCCCGCTCTCCCCTACCTGTGCAAACTGTTTTAATACCCCTCCCCCTACCTGCTCAAACTGTTTAACCCTGCTCTCCCCTACCTGCTCAAACTGTTAATCTCGCTCTCCCAACCTGCTCAAAATGTTTTAATACCGCTCCCCCCTCCAGCTCAAACTGTTTTTAACCCTGCTCTCCCCTACCTGTGCAAACTGTTTTAATCCCGTTCCCCCCACCAGCTCAAACTGTTTTAACCCCTCTCTCCCCTACCTGTGCAAACTGCTTTAACACCACTCCCCCTACCTGCTCAAACTGTTTTAACCCCGCTCTCCCCTACCTGCTCAAACTGTTTAAACCCTGCTCTCCCCTACCTGCTCAAACTGTTTTAATCCCGCTCTCCCCACCTGCTCAAACTGTTTTAACCCTGCTCTCCCCTGACTGCTCAAACTGTTTTAAACCCGCTCTCCCCGACCTGTTCGATCTGCTGAAGCTTCTTGAAGAGCGACTCGTTGACACAGACGACAGCATCCTGCTTGAGTTGCTCTAGTTCGTCACGTGTCACTCCTGTCGTTCCCGTTGATGTGTCATCATCCATGCTCGCCGTCGAGAAGTTGGCGACACTGTAATCTAAAGACACACCGACGTCTGCCTTATTGTCACAAAGAAGCAGTCATTGCTCGACAGTTTTATCTACAGCCCTGTCCGTCCATCATTTGGACGGGTAGGATTCGTTTTTGGACGGGTTGAAATTTTAGGAGCAAAAAAGCTTATTCAATATTGACTGTCACTGTTATTCAAGTCCATTATGTTTTTAAAATGTGTGTCACATGGTATTCACATACATGCTTTCATTTATATATATATGCACTGGATTGTATGTGCGTGCGCAAACGCGAAGCAAAGAGGGGTTATGGTGAAGGTAATATTTACACATCACGCAAACAAAACAATAAAGGTTTGCTTTGGCAATATTTGCAGAAGAAATAATCAAGTTTGTGCTGTGCAACTCCAGACCAACTCACCCTGTAGATTTCTCAGCTGGTGCTGTTGCCTCATGTGAACACGAAAGAGAGTGGAGCCGGGTTCAACTGGCACACAGTGCAGGAGGTAGAAGTCTAGATGGTGCCACAGAATGTACAGGCTGTTCTCTAGGATATCTGACAGTGCAGTCAGGGAACAATGCAGTTCACATCATTTCCTATCTATTCATATTTATTCAAAACACTACACTAGGGGGATGTATCAAATATCTATCATTAGAAAACGAATAAAGAAAAGGAAATGGAGGTGGCTAGGACACACACTGAGAAAACCAGCAACAAACATTACACGACAAGCAATTACAATTATTACATGGAGCCCCAAAAGAGAAGAGGAAGGACGAACCTGGCAGAGACTGAGAGACCCCTGGCAGAGAGATATCTGGGAGAGAGACACTGAGAGTGAAAGAAAGACGATGGGCTTCACCAGAAGAGAAATTGAAAGAATGGCATAAAACCAACAAGAATGGAGGACCATGGTCAATGGCCTATGCTCCCAGCGAGTAAACAGGCCAAAGTAAGTATTTATTCATACATAGTAAATTCTACGTACTTATTCAGAGATTCTATTCAATGTAAGTTTTCATAGTCAAGCCAAAATAATTATTCACTAGTTTATTAGACAATTCAACATATTTATTCAGGGTCAATTCTATGTAATTATTCAGAGTAAATTATATTTATATATTATGAATGTCAAATCTATGTACTTATTCATAATCAATTCCAAGAACTTACTCATAATGAATCATGTGTATTTATTTGGTCAATTCTACACATTTGTCACTTAAAAAATAATCATTAAGATTCTATATTGGCAGTACATTACAATATACAGCTACTGAGAAACAGACTTCACGAAGAAAGACATTAAGCAGGACGGTGGAACAGTTTGTTTGCTATAAACAAAAGCTGAAAATATGTGAACGGATAATTATTACCAACTGTGAGATTTAGTTACTGAGCAATATAATGGTTAGGGAATACAGAGGATACATGAGTAGAACTGGAGTTCCTTCGTTGTGTTTCTGATGGTCTGCAGTAGGTGGTAGCTGGCGATCTTGTGACGTTGTTGAGATGACATCTTCTCTGTCACTAGTCCGCCACACAACTGCATCAAGAATTTATGGTCAAAATGTAATACTCACAAATGTTTTTGTAGCTAATTATTAACACTGATGTTGCAAGACAATCAACAACTTGTAGGATACACAATGACGGCAGGAAAAACTGTAAAGGCCTTCAAGGCAGGGCTGGATTCAATTACATGCATTAATTATATAGTATCATAAAATTAAATTACAATGCTATATAAACAGGCACATGCATTAGTTCTTAGATTGGATACAACTACTGGGTAAACAGTTTTAAAAAGAATATTACATGTATTATTACTTTAATTTTTACACTTTAATTTAAGTGAATTATCTTATCCAGTTACAGCATGTATCTCTATTACAATTATACCTGTAATTACAATTAATGAGAAACTGCATAATAACAGCTGACCTGTATGACTGCTGCTTCTATAGTTTCTGTAGACAACTACTTTACTTTCAGCTTTTGACGCAAACACCACACACCCGTGGAGCAACCAAAACGAACCTCTTTCAGTTCCTCGCTGGTCAAGTTGATGATGTTCTGCAGCTTGCGACGATTCTGTTTGTCAGAGTCATACAGTGCCAGGAACTTCTCAGCACACTTGACGAGCATGCACACAATGACCCCCAGGTTGTGGGGTCTCGCAGTGCCGTGACAACCCTTGTACTCTGTCACACGAAACACATTCATATGATGAAGGCGGGGTTTTTTCAGGTCAACCATCCGTTATGTTTTAGGCCAATAAACATTCCACCAATTTTTAGGGCTAACTGGCCATTTACCACTTTCCTTCATTCAAACATATGACATTTATCCACAAGAATTTGTTACACGTAAAATCTTGCAGGGTATACATCATAAAATACCTAAGAGAAATGCATACTGTTAAAGCACCACTTTCCTTATATACCTAATTCACTGCAAGTAAAACCAGTGATCACTGTATACAAGAAAACATACTGCCAATTCAGAGGATATCATGATAATTACAGGTTGTATAATTTCCACCATGTTTTAGCAACAATATATGTGTGCATGTGCCATGAGTGCATGCGTTGCATGTACCGTGAGTGCATGCGTTGCATGTACCGTGAGTGCATGCGTTGCATGTACCGTGAGTGCATGCGTTGCATGTTACCTGCAGAAACCAAATGTTACCAATAATAAGGTAACGTCTTTTGTGCCTATATCCTTGGAAACCAAGCTCAGAGGCAAAGACACATGTAGAAACCATTTACACATTCTACAAGTAATAAACAATTTCTAAAACCGTAACTAATCCATGTGACACATTTATCTAACAACTATTGGAGGTCTTTCAAGCATCGTTAATGCTTTGGCATAAAAAAGCTGGTGTTCAGAACAGTTAAACAAACTGCTCAGACCTACCGTCAAGCTGCTGGAAGTCACGTGACATTGCTTCAACAAGACACGGTCGAAACAAGATGCGGAAGAACTGGCTGCTGCATGCTGGGAAAACAAATGACACTGCTACAAACTGTATCATTTGCTTATTGAGGCATATTGCTCCGTGACAAGTGTTCCACTCCACTTTCTTTGAACATTATCATCTAAAAGACAGCCCTCATGAAATCAACTGCCATATCTTTAAAAAAATTACATGAAAAGAATGTTATGGACATAATAATCATTGGTAACCAGATGATCTTAAAAATAAAAAGCTGACAGGTTTCGTTTTTGTGGAATATGCCATGGAAAATTTAATGACTACTTTCCATTTTATAAATTTATTCTAACAAGTGATATATTATTGTGCAATGAAGTAGTTTAGCTAAAAAAAGAAAACTTTTCATAAAAATATTTCTTCGATAATATTTTATGTATTTTGTTTATTTATAAACAAATACTAAGTTAATGCACATACACCCTGGGACTACACCAGTTTGACCTGACGGGCACTGTATACTGTCACACTATAGTGTCCCCCTCAAACTCCACTTACATGAGATGTCTGTCCTACAAAAGGCGACAACGTTGGCCGTGATTTCCTCGACAGCGAGCTGGATGTACGTCTGCGTGTTTCGACCGTCGGGGCCACTGCTTGCGCTCACGTTGCGCAGCTGTTTCTGCAACTTCTCTGAGAGAGAGTACTTCGGCAGCAGGGCAATCATCTCCCGGTGGAGGCGTGCCACGTGACCTTTGAACTCCACCGTCACTTCCTCCTCTATCAGTTGGTTCTGGGCCTCGCCTAAAACACAAGTTCACAGTTGGGGTCAGACCACAGTTAACCTTCCTGTAGTGTTGCAGAATAATATTGTATCTAATAAAAGTAGATATTCAAAATATGAAAGTTTTTATGGAAAAAGAGTGCAGTAGATCAGCTGGTTGTACTGGCTGTGAAATGACACATTGGAAGAGTGCAATAGATGAGGCACACTAGCTGGTTGAGTGCTAACATGTATTGGCTGTGAAATGACACATTGGAAGAGTGCAGTAGATGAGGCACACTAGCTGGTTGAGTGCTAACATGTATTGGCTGTGAAATGACACATTGGAAGAGTGCAGTAGATCAGGCACACTAGCTGGTTGAGTGATAACATATATTGGCTGTGAAATGACACATTGGAAGAGTGCAGTAGATCAGGCACACTAGCTGGTTGAGTGCTAACATGTATTGGCTGTGAAATTACACATTGGAAGAGTGCAGTAGATGAGGCACACTAGCTGGTTGAGTGCTAACATGTATTGGCTGTGAAATGACACATTGGAAGAGTGCAGTAGATCAGGCACAATAGCTGGTTGAGTGCTAACATGTATTGGCTGTGAAATGACACATTGGAAGAGTGCAGTAGATGAGGCACACTAGCTGGTTGAGTGCTAACATGTATTGGCTGTGAAATGACACATTGGAAGAGTGCAGTAGATCAGGCACACTAGCTGGTTGAGTGCTAACATATATTGGCTGTGAAATGACACATTGGAAGAGTGCAGTAGATGAGGCACACTAGCTGGTTGAGTGCTAACATGTATTGGCTGTGAAATGACACATTGGAAGAGTGCAGTAGATGAGGCACACTAGCTGGTTGAGTGCTAACATGTATTGGCTGTGAAATGACACATTGGAAGAGTGCAGTAGATGAGGCACACTAGCTGGTTGAGTGCTAACATGTATTGGCTGTGAAATTACACATTGGAAGAGTGCAGTAGATGAGGCACACTAGCTGGTTGAGTGCTAACATGTATTGGCTGTGAAATGACACATTGGAAGAGTGCAGTAGATGAGGCACACTAGCTGGTTGAGTGCTAACATGTATTGGCTGTGAAATGACACATTGGAAGAGTGCAGTAGATGAGGCACACTAGCTGGTTGAGTGCTAACATGTATTGGCTGTGAAATGACACATTGGAAGAGTGCAGTAGATGAGGCACACTAGCTGGTTGAGTGCTAACATGTATTGGCTGTGAAATGACACATTGGAAGAGTGCAGTAGATGAGGCACACTAGCTGGTTGAGTGCTAACATGTATTGGCTGTGAAATGACACATTGGAAGAGTGCAGTAGATGAGGCACACTAGCTGGTTGAGTGCTAACATATATTGGCTGTGAAATGACACATTGGAAGAGTGCAGTAGATCAGGCACACTAGCTGGTTGAGTGCTAACATGTATTGGCTGTGAAATGACACATTGGAAGAGTGCAGTAGATCAGGCACACTAGCTGGTTGAGTGCTAACATATATTGGCTGTGAAATGACACATTGGAAGAGTGCAGTAGATCAGGCACACTAGCTGGTTGAGTGATAACATATATTGGCTGTGAAATGACACATTGGAAGAGTGCAGTAGATCAGGCACACTAGCTGGTTGAGTGCTAACATGTATTGGCTGTGAAATTACACATTGGAAGAGTGCAGTAGATGAGGCACACTAGCTGGTTGAGTGCTAACATGTATTGGCTGTGAAATGACACATTGGAAGAGTGCAGTAGATGAGGCACACTAGCTGGTTGAGTGCTAACATGTATTGGCTGTGAAATTACACATTGGAAGAGTGCAGTAGATGAGGCACACTAGCTGGTTGAGTGCTAACATGTATTGGCTGTGAAATTACACAGTGGAAGAGTGCAGTAGATGAGGCACACTTGCTGGTTGAGTGCTAACATGTATTGGCTGTGAAATTACACATTGGAAGAGTGCAGTAGATGAGGCACACTTGCTGGTTGAGTGCTAACATGTATTGGCTGTGAAATTACACATTGGAAGAGTGCAGTAGATGAGGCACACTTGCTGGTTGAGTGCTAACATGTATTGGCTGTGAAATTACACATTGGAAGAGTGCAGTAGATGAGGCACACTTGCTGGTTGAGTGCTAACATGTATTGGCTGTGAAATTACACATTGGAAGAGTGCAGTAGATCAGGCACACTTGCTGGTTGAGTGCTAACACGTATTGGCTGTGAAATTACACATTGGAAGATTGCAGTAGATGAGGCACACTAGCTGGTTGAGTGCTAACATGTATTGGCTGTGAAATGACACATTGGAAGAGTGCAGTAGATCAGGCATACTAGCTGGTTGAGTGCTAACATGTATTGGCTGTGAAATGACACATTGGAAGAGTGCAGTAGATCAGGCACACTAGCTGGTTGAGTGCTAACATGTATTGGCTGTGAAATGACACATTGGAAGAGTGCAGTAGATCAGGCATACTAGCTGGTTGAGTGCTAACATGTATTGGCTGTGAAATGACACATTGGAAGAGTGCAGTAGATCAGACACACTAGCTGGTTGAGTGCTAACATATATTGGCTGTGAAATGACACATTGGAAGAGTGCAGTAGATCAGGCATACTAGCTGGTTGAGTGCTAACATGTATTGGCTATGAAATGACACATTGGAAGAGTGCAGTAGATCAGGCATACTAGCTGGTTGAGTGCTAACATGTATTGGCTGTGAAATGACACATTGGAAGAGTGCAGTAGATCAGGCACACTAGCTGGTTGAGTGCTAACATGTATTGGCTGTGAAATTACACATTGGAAGAGTGCAGTAGATGAGGCACACTAGCTGGTTGAGTGCTAACATGTATTGGCTGTGAAATGACACATTGGAAGAGTGCAGTAGATGAGGCACAATAGCTGGTTGAGTGCTAACATGTATTGGCTGTGAAATGACACATTGGAAGAGTGCAGTAGATGAGGCACACTAGCTGGTTGAGTGCTAACATGTATTGGCTGTGAAATGACACATTGGAAGAGTGCAGTAGATGAGGCACACTAGCTGGTTGAGTGCTAACATGTATTGGCTGTGAAATTACACATTGGAAGAGTGCAGTAGATGAGGCACACTAGCTGGTTGAGTGCTAACATGTATTGGCTGTGAAATGACACATTGGAAGAGTGCAGTAGATGAGGCACACTAGCTGGTTGAGTGCTAACATGTATTGGCTGTGAAATGACACATTGGAAGAATGTAGTTGGCGGTGTGTTTTTTGCCATAGTATAAGTGGGTGCAGAAAAACATGGCTATTTTGGTAAATATTGATGGGCACCACACATGGATGCATTTTAAAAGAGTTGGAGGGAGGTATGTGATTTTGATGACATTTTATCAGTGTAACAATGATATGATGGCAGCGGCTGTGAAGAAATTTCAGATTTTTTTTATAGGTACAGTTTTCTAATTTTCTTTCTAATCTGACAAAATGTTAACATGGCCGCCAAAGGGAAAGTGAACAGTGCCCTGGGCCCAGTTGGATGACATGGATGTACTGCTACCTGTGACCTCTCACGGCAGAGTGGCTATTAAGTCACAAAATGGAGTTTTGGACCTTTTTGAATTCCACAGATCGTAAGCTTTAAAATTACACCTCATTTGTTGAAATATCCTCTGTAGGTTTTTATTCACTGCTAAAATTAAAGCAAACTTTGAAAAAGTTACTTTTTATGAAACAAAGTAATTTTGACTCATTGTACATGGATTGCTTTTTAATCTGTGGGTTCGTCAATGCATTTTAGTAATACTGAATTTGCTGCAGAAAATAAACTGGACTTTGAAAGGAGATATTATAAGGTAGGCATTTCTGCCCAAATCACAAAATTGATGGAACATAACACAGACAGCTATTTTTAGACTGTGTGCAGTTTAGGCCTGTGCGATTAAATACCCGGTTCACTGTGGTGGGCCACATATTTAAACGTGAACATTACAATAGTCTATATCTAAATTAAATGGTTTGTGAATATTGTGGTCAGGGTGGCACATCTCTTGGTTCATTCCGTTCTTCGATAACAACCATCCTGATCTCTACATATAACTACATTGTGCCTAATATTAACATTAAAGATGTCTAGTGGACTAAACGTGACTGGATGTGATTAAAACTCAACGGCTGACACACACACGTCCTCGGTGTGAATCAATATTCATTCTGGACATGAAGTGCTTTATAAATAAAAGTAGTAACACATGAAATTCTCCAAATTCTTTCTTTTTTGCTGGGCTAACATTGCCTCTTGTTGTCAGAAAACTATTTGACAGTGGTTTTAATGACACATCTTTTTCGTTCTGCCGTTATACCACTACTAGAGTCAGCAGAAATGACTTAAAATATATGAACTTTGATTTATTTGTTATATTAATTAATGTATTATTAGTGACTTAATTGAGCTGTTGGTTTTACAGACATCTTTATTATTCTGCCATTATGACACAACAGAAGTCAGCAGCAATGACATGAAATATATAAATGTTGATTTATGTATTATTTTATTTATTTATTACGAGTGATTTTATTGATCTATTGACCCCCTACCCTCCACTCCAGCCTGGCCAATGACAGCGGTGATGAATGCAAGCTCCTGCATTGCTTCTAGGTCAAGAGATGTGTGACGTTCACACAAGATGGCGCTGAACATGTCGATGTGACTTACAACAAAGCGCAGGATCTGTGGATGCAAAATCTTACGTTAAAAACAATTCTTATAGACATTCCCAAAATAGTTACTTTCTATCCTAAAAGATTATATTTTTGTACCCCAGAAATACTGTTCCATATGCCATATTAAAATTATTATTACATTTCATCAGAATGTTTAAAGAATTACATATTAAAAAGGAAACCTTTTCAACAGCTTAAAACCATGATGAAAAATGGAATTTGGTACAACGTTTACGAAAACAGAACTTTCTATCTGAACAAACAAGATACAAACATCAATTTAGATATGCTAATCCTGCACCCGATTAAGTAATTTTTTACTCAAGTAGCTAATTTGACATTTGGCTTAACTTGGTGTGTAACCAGTGGAAACTATAGAAATTCTTTGTGATTTATGATCTGACCTGTCGGCGTGCCTGCCAATTCTCACTGCCCATCGACGTCAGCAAAGACAAACATAACCGCAGCACGGGAAAGAGAATCTGCTGTCGATAGCGCGACAACACCGATGGAACAAAGCTCTCAACGGCCCTGCAGCAAATCCATTACAATCATTGTTAAATACGACTTCTGTTAGCTATTGAAATGTGCAGCACCGATGATGACCAATGTAGTTGTGTGCAGTGATAAGATGTCAAAAGGTTTGTTAATTTGTTGACCTTTATTTGACCCACAATGGCTATGACTAACTGCAATAACCCACTCACCAGAAAGGTGGTCAGAAAGAGGGGTGGTTGTCTGTCATGAAGACTTTCATCATGTTCATGTAGGTTTTTATATTGCAACATGTTTAAATTTTCTAGAATCAATCAAAAAACAATAACTTTCAAATATCCCTCTGACGCCCCCAGGGTCAGTAGCCGACATGGATTGTTGAGAAACAAATAGCAACATCATCGGTGCAGAAGATAAACAAAGAGGAAACTAAGTAAGCACGAAAACTGTACAAAAACACAATTGTTAGTGTTATGTTTTTTACACTAATGTAGTCCATTTCTTGACCAGTGTTGCCATGGTTACCTGTCAGTTTCTGGCCGCAAATGGAAGACGTTGCACTCAGCGAGGGTGGCCATGACACGAGACTGCAGCAAGGCTCGGGCACCAGGAGCGGTGCCTGCCAGCCGCGTCAGTAGACTCTGGGGACAACAAACGACGTTATCGACTCTACATTAGTGGCTTCTGTTACTAAAACAACACACAACGTTACAGACTCTACACTAGTGGCTTCTGTTACTAAAACAACACACAATGTTACAGACTCTACACTAGTGGCTTCTGTTGCTAAAACAACACACAACCTTACAGACTCTACACTAGTGGCTTCTGTTACTAAAACAACACACAATGTTACAGACTCTACACTAGTGGCTTCTGTTGCTAAAACAACACACAATGTTATTGACTCTACACTAGTGGCTTCTGTTGCTAAAACAACACACAACTTTACAGACTCTACACTAGTGGCTTCTGTTACTAAAACAACACACAATGTTACAGACTCTACACTAGTGGCTTCTGTTGCTAAAACAACACACAATGTTACTGACTCTACACTAGTGGCTTCTGTTGCTAAAACAACACACAACTTTACAGACTCTACACTAGTGTCTTCTGTTGCTAAAACAACACACAACATTACTGACTCTACACTAGTGGCTTCTGTTGCTAAAACAACACACAACATTACTGACTCTACACTAGTGGCTTCTGTTGCTAAAACAACACACGTTACAGACTCTACACTAGTGGCTTCTGTTGCTAAAACAACACACAACGTTACAGACTCTACACTAGTGGCTTGTGTTGCTAAAACAACACACAATGTTACTGACTCTACACTAGTGGCTTCTGTTGCTAAAACAACACACAACTTTACAGACTCTACACTAGTGGCTTGTGTTGCTAAAACAACACACAACGTTACAGACTCTACACTAGTGGCTTCTGTTGCTAAAACAACACACAACGTTACAGACTCTACACTAGTGGCTTGTGTTGCTAAAACAACACACAATGTTACTGACTCTACACTAGTGGCTTCTGTTGCTAAAACAACACACAACGTTACAGACTCTACACTAGTGGCTTGTGTTGCTAAAACAACACACAATGTTATTGACTCTACACTAGTGGCTTCTGTTGCTAAAACAACACACAACGTTACAGACTCTACACTAGTGGCTTGTGTTGCTAAAACAACACACAACGTTACAGACTCTACACTAGTGGCTTCTGTTGCTAAAACAACACACAACGTTACAGACTCTACACTAGTGGCTTCTGTTGCTAAAACAACACACAACGTTACAGACTCTACACTAGTGGCTTCTGTTGCTAAAACAACACACAACGTTACAGACTCTACACTAGTGGCTTGTGTTGCTAAAACAACACACAATGTTACTGACTCTACACTAGTGGCTTGTGTTGCTAAAACAACACACAATGTTACTGACTCTACACTAGTGGCTTCTGTTGCTAAAACAACACACAACATTACTGACTCTACACTAGTGGCTTCTGTTGCTAAAACAACACACAACGTTACAGACTCTACACTAGTGGCTTCTGTTGCTAAAACAACACACAACGTTACAGACTCTACACTAGTGGCTTGTGTTGCTAAAACAACACACAATGTTATTGACTCTACACTAGTGGCTTCTGTTGCTAAAACAACACACAACTTTACAGACTCTACACTAGTGGCTTCTGTTGCTAAAACAACACACAACATTACTGACTCTACACTAGTGGCTTCTGTTGCTAAAACAACACACAACGTTACAGACTCTACACTAGTGGCTTCTGTTGCTAAAACAACACACAACGTTACAGACTCTACACTAGTGGCTTCTGTTGCTAAAACAACACACAATGTTATTGACTCTACACTAGTGGCTTCTGTTGCTAAAACAACACACAACTTTACAGACTCTACACTAGTGGCTTGTGTTGCTAAAACAACACACAATGTTACAGACTCTACACTAGTGGCTTCTGTTGCTAAAACAACACACAACGTTACAGACTCTACACTAGTGGCTTCTGTTGCTAAAACAACACACAACGTTACAGACTCTACACTAGTGGCTTCTGTTGCTAAAACAACACACAACATTACTGACTCTACACTAGTGGCTTGTGTTGCTAAAACAACACACAACGTTACAGACTCTACACTAGTGGCTTCTGTTGCTAAAACAACACACAACGTTACAGACTCTACACTAGTGGCTTGTGTTGCTAAAACAACACACAACGTTACAGACTCTACACTAGTGGCTTCTGTTGCTAAAACAACACACAACGTTACAGACTCTACACTAGTGGCTTCTGTTGCTAAAACAACACACATCGTTACAGACTCTACACTAGTGGCTTGTGTTGCTAAAACAACACACAACGTTACAGACTCTACACTAGTGGCTTCTGTTGCTAAAACAACACACAACGTTACAGACTCTACACTAGTGGCTTCTGTTGCTAAAACAACACACAACGTTACAGACTCTACACTAGTGGCTTGTGTTGCTAAAACAACACACAATGTTACTGACTCTACACTAGTGGCTTGTGTTGCTAAAACAACACACAATGTTACTGACTCTACACTAGTGGCTTCTGTTGCTAAAACAACACACAACTTTACAGACTCTACACTAGTGGCTTCTGTTGCTAAAACAACACACAACATTACTGACTCTACACTAGTGACTTCTGTTGCTAAAACAACACACATTACTGACTCTACACTAGTGGCTTCTGTTGCTAAAACAACACACAACATTACTGACTCTACACTAGTGGCTTCTGTTGCTAAAACAACACACAACGTTACAGACTCTACACTAGTGGCTTCTGTTGCTAAAACAACACACAACATTACTGACTCTACACTAGTGGCTTCTGTTGCTAAAACAACACACAATGTTACTGACTCTATACTAGTGGCTTCTGTTGCTAAAACAACACACAACATTACTGACTCTACACTAGTGGCTTCTGTTGCTAAAACAACACACAACATTACTGACTCTACACTAGTGGCTTCTGTTGCTAAAACAACACACAACGTTACAGACTCTACACTAGTGGCTTGTGTTGCTAAAACAACACACAATGTTACTGACTCTACACTAGTGGCTTGTGTTGCTAAAACAACACACAATGTTACTGACTCTACACTAGTGGCTTCTGTTGCTAAAACAACACACAACGTTACTGACTCTACATTAGTGGCTTTTGTTAAATTTATTAAAAACCTGTTGGCTGTCAGCTGTCATTTCAAAGGGTTGTTTACAAATTATCCACATTAACATGAAACAATCCATACGGAGGCATTTGTGATATTCTACAAAAATTGTAGGCAATTTTTTAAAGCGAGCAAATGTAGATTTTATTAATTTTCAGACAGACTGACAGATAGAGACCGAGAGAAAACCAGACAGACAGAGACAGAGAAAAAACCAGACAGACAGACAGTGACAGACAGACAGCAAGATGGACATACGAACATAACAACCAGAGATGGATATACAGACAGAATCGTTGGCTCATTGTTATACTGGTAATAATTATACTCCAGATCAGACAGGCAGGCAGGCAGGCAGGCAGGCAGGCAGGCAGGCAGGCAGGCAGACAGACAGACAGACAGACAGACAGACAGAGAGGCAGACAGACAGGCAGGCAGACAGACAGACAGAGAGGCAGACAGACAGAGGCAGACAAACAGACAGAGAGGCAGACAGACAGAGACAGGCAGACAGACAGACATATAGAGAACTGGACAGACAGACAGGTTATATTTTATTTATGTAGAAGACTTAGACTTTGCAAACATTTTGCCTAATCCTACCAACTTTGACTCGGTGTAAGAACTCTTGACTCGACTCACCATCTTCGACTCAAACATGTAGAGAGCGCGGAGTGGAGCTGGTTGTTCATGGAGCATGCTCTGGAGTTGGAGGTCGTTCTGGAGCAAGTCCTCTGCCAGATGGTCAAGGTAACCCTTCGACGTCAGGTACGCCAGCCAGTGGTGACGCTTGTCAATCGACATGATGCAATCAAGCGACGCGAGCGCCAGCATCTATAACATGTCACCTGTTTCTTAATCTATCTCCAACACAGAAGAGCTCTAATCCATTTTAAAATAAATTCTGCAAAATGTTAAATCAAAAAGTGAGCATGTGGGTTACTGATCAACAGTGGTACAAAAGGCACTATTTACTACTTGCTTGAGTAATCAATGAAGTCAGGTACCTTAGCGACATATTTTTGGGATATGGGGACAGACCGGATCAACTTTTTCCACAGCTTCCTTAGGTTGGAAGCTTAAATTTTTGATTGGAGTGAGAAATCATTTTGGGTAGGTCCATTATTTTTCACCCCCATCAACCCACATCTGCCATTTTACCACATTTCTCCATTGTATATAAAAACAATCAGGTTAACTTCACCAGACGTTTTTCTCTGCATCCTTTGTTTATTAGCTTTTTGACCTGAATCAGAACATTTCTCGGGAGGGTCCCTTGTTTTTCACCTGTAATCAATTACGAGATTGGCCGTTTTACCACATTTCTCCATTGGATATCATATGGGTACAACCGACTTCCTTACATCACCAACGGTGTTTCTCTGTTTTCAAATGCTATCAGCTTTGACTTTTTGATGTGAGTCAGCAATTTTTGTAGGTGGATCCATATTTTTATTATCATTATTATTGGATTTCACCATATCTCAGTACAGCATGCTCGCACGCACAAACATTATTTGGAAATTAACGTTAAGTCTAACAGACGAAAACATGTAGATATAATTGTAGATCGTCACCATTTCTTTTGTTTGCCAAATAATACAGCTAAGTTATATCATAACTTAATAAGATATTATGTCTTTTACAGCACTTTCGTCATTATCCAATCTACCCACAGGGTGGCAGATTCTTCACGTCCCAGTCCGAGACATCTACAATGGGTGTCTGCTAGTGGACCAGTGTCCTCATTGGTGCAATATCTTAAAGGTATTATTCCTTTGGCATAATAACTTTCACATTGCCTCGATAACGGAAACCAGATTGCTACTCTTGCCACAGAGTATAATGAGGAAACAATCCAGGACTTGAACTGTTGCAAATCCAGATTGAAATGGATATATGGATTCAGTGCCATGTCAATTATGCTTCAGGGTATGCATTCTAGGAGACTCATGCTGTCTCCCACCCATTGCTGAAGAATGCAGACGTCGTATTGCACCTCGGCTAAACTGTGGACACTGACAAGGACATTGACTTGTATTTTTACAGAGCATGACAGATGCCATTACCATTAATAAAGTTATTGCCTGTCCCAAAGGCTACCCGAATGTGTGCAGCTGATGACAAATGTGACTAAAAATGTAAAGGTGCGTTCTTATGTAGCGCAGTATTCAGTCCTCGGGACTGCTCAAATTATCGGAAGCACAAGGACACCCTTTTCCACAATGCTTTTCAAATATGATGTTGGTCCCCTTTTCAAAACATTCTGCTCATGGACCAGCAGTTACAAGTCAGCTTCCTCGAGGTCACACTGTAGCATATCATAGTTGCACCTACTGACCATCACTGTTCGGTCTGTCCCCATTAAGTGGCTAAGGTACCTAACTAATAGAAATTATTTCTACAAAGTAAACAGTATTAACATTAAGAAAAACGAAATAGAAATATGTCTTTTGTATTTCATTCACCATTAATTAATAATAATATAATTTGTCATACAATCAATATAAGATAAGTTTTTATACAGCGTGGAATGCAGTCCTTAGGACTGCTGAAAGCCCTTCTCGTTTTACTCACTGGCAGGTATTCAATCGACACCATCTTGACTTCTCTGGGAAGCATTCAACCATGTTGCAAATAATGCACGAAGATTATTCGTACACAAATATCCACCACTACCTATAGCCAGGTACTCATCCATACAGCTGAGTGAACTGGAGCATCGTAGAGTGAACGAACTTGCCCAGGTTTGAGACAGCAGCACAGGATTCGAACCCTCAACTCTCAACTAAGCATCCGATGGTCTAGTTATAGCGTCACTGCGTCCCACAAGTGACTGACCATCTTCAGAACTCACCCTGCCTACATTGTGACCGTCACAAGTGACTGACCATCTTCAGAACTCACCCTGCCTACATCGTGACCGTCACAAGTGACTGACCATCTTCAGAACTCACCCTGCCTACATCGTGACCGTCACAAGTGACTGACCATCTTCAGAACTCACCCTGCCTACATCGTGACCGTCACACGTGACTGACCATCTTCAGAACTCACCCTGCCTACATCGTGACCGTCACAAGTGACTGACCATCTTCAGAACTCACCCTGCCTACATCATGACCGTCACAAGCGTCGCGACACACGAGTCCCATAAAGTTGTCGCCATAGCTGACGATTGTGTCAATGTTGTCTTGCTTTAGTCGTTCAAACTCGCTCTGTGTTCCTGTCGCCCCCAATCTTGCGTCAATGCCCTCGTCATCAAGGTCTGAAACATCGCAAAATTATTAAATGTATTGTTCATCGCTCCAACACTCCATTAGATATGTAAGTTCAATTCTTGCTATTAAAATTTCATCTTGGAGCCATGAACAATATCTTCCATAAATTGCTCCTAAGTAAGTTTATTTCATGCTGTCTATCGCAAAATGAATCAAATTTACAAAAATACATCTTAAATATTTTATTAACTGATGGTGGAAGTTGTTGGAAATGTTCTCGAGTTGTGTCCTGTTGGATTTTGAGGAATACATCGACTTTAAGCACTTCAGAAATACTGCATGATAGAACAGTAGTTCTTAGCAATCCACCAAAATGTCGGGGGAAATATTTGTTATTGATTATATTCTCATCCCATTGGTAGCATACAAACATCCACCCATGGAGCAATAAACTATGAGCAGCAATTCTGACCAAAGGGGTTTGATCTTACAATCCCACTAACCATTTCACTTCTGCTATTGCCAATTCTGGCACAGTGGTGCCCTCTTGAGACTTGCTCACCCACCGTTTCCCTCTTTCTCTGCATATCTGGTACAGTGTACACGTAAGTACATACCTCTATTTTGTATACTTTTAAATATTCCGCCAGTTGGTATATTAGTTGCAAATGGTCAAAAGAACGAACGAACATAAAAAGAGGTGAATGGATATTGAAGCCTGGGAGGGGATACAACCATACTGCCCCAGTCAGCAAACTAATACATAGACAAGTTAATGAATTGTCTAACTGACCCCCACTCTAGTCCACACCTGCCAAGTTGACACCCTCGTCCACGGGTGGCTTACAGGCGATGTGCAGACAGTAGAGTAGAGCGCCATACAGATTCGCCCTCACCCTTTGTGGCCCACTGCCTGCAAACACACAAACACCACGTCAGGCAGAACTAGCCCTGCATTGGTTCCCTGTCAGGAACATCAAACATGTGAGAACAGTGTAGGTAGCTCCGTTGATTGATGGCATATTACCCAATTCCAAGATACTAACGGTCGCTAGGTGTCGCAAGAAATTGTGCAGAAAATGTACATAAAAACGTGACCAAAAGGGGCCTTGAACAGGGTGACAGAGAGGGTTAACAAGTTATTTGAATAGCTGGACAATATTTTTATTACATTTTAATAAAGATTGGGAATAAAAAAGATTAATTTCACTTAGTCTTTAAAACCTGGTTCGCTGGTGCGGGCCACAAACGATCTCATTATTATTTCGCACATCATGAAATGTAAACAATGAAAAATAAAAAAATCTCAATTGACTGATGATGACTGCCAAATCTCCCATGATGCTTTTCTTTTACGACAGTAATGCAGCGCCACCTACTAGATCGCATGAGATGCTCGATCAATCCTTTCAGCACCACCTGGAGGGATGACGCAAAGATCATGCGCCCGCTGTTCGACTGCCCGAAGCCGGAGCTCTGGCTGATGGTGATGCCACCTGGTTGCTCTAGCGAGTACTGCGAGACACACTGCGATGGGACGGGTTGTATGGTGAGGAAGCACTGTCGTAAGTTGGTCATGAGGGTCAGGATGACTCCTGCCGCCGGCGCAGTCAACTCTGGGATGGCGTCTTCCTTCGAAACCTGCACAGAATATTAATTTCTCTTATACGTGATTTTATGTTTCTTAGATATTTGCTGATTTTGTAAACACCCTTGAGTCTGATGGGTGTCTAAATAAAGTTTAATATTATTAGAATACGCACATTCAGTTTGACTTATATGGGCATATAGGTCGGGTCACGCAATCAATGCAACATGTTAAATTGCCTAAAATACAAAATAAGTCACAGTTGGATGAATATGGTGCATTTGTCTTTTTATTTCCATTTTTGATATATGGATTATGAACTTAACAAAAGAAAAATGATGTTCTTGCAAAACAGTGCAGCAAAGATCCAAGGGTTTGGAGGTGAAAATAAAAAAATGTCCTTGTGTTTGTATTTATACAAATTTACAAAACAACATGATTATCTTAGACAGCAAGAATTAAACTTACTTTGGAGCAGTTGTTGAAAGAAGCGACGTTTCGACCTGACATCATCACGTGAACAAGACCCGCTGTAGATGGCTCGAAACGTCGCATGTTTCAACATTTGCTCCAAAGTAAGTTTAATTCTTGTTGTCTAATTGAATCTTGGAGCCATGAACAATATCTTCCATATGATTACCCTTGTCATGTTATAAGACCATCTTGGGTCAACTACATTTAACAGGTAAGTGGAAACACAGATATAATTTAGGTAGACCTAAGCAGAAGAGCTAGTCAGTGGTCACGTACCTTCAGAAGGAGGTCCTGAAGTATCTCAAACAACATGTTCTGTCGAGACTCGCCATGAAGCAGATCCTCCGGACATGTAGTTAGGATGATCTCCACCAGCTGGCGCCATGCTTCAAATGCCTGACGTTTGCAGAAGATCGATTCTCGGAAGGAATTGCGCTCGACAACGTTTCCGCAGATATTCTGAATCTCCTGCAGCAACATGACATGAGTGAGGCTTTAAGTACCAGGTAAGGGCGATTTCCACACGGGTAAAAACAGTTGTAAAATTTAGTACATTTTTCCTTCCAAATCTGGATACACATGATCAAAGAAAAAATATTTTTTTATATTTCACAATTCGTCTTAAAAACTCACAATACGTTTATAAGTTCTTGGAGTTAGCAAACTACACCAGAAATGTTGAGACAGAGCAACGCTAACAGAAGCAGCACTTATATGAGAACTGTTTATGATGAATTATAGACACAAGGAGAGTGTAGAGAAGGAGGACTAATGACATGAGGAAAGAGGTCGGGATGTAGGTTGGCTTAATACGTAGAGTGGTAAAAAGCGAGAGATGTGGACAGTCACATGATAAGACAAGAGACGGCTAGACAACTGAAGAAAGCAGGCCACAATTAAGGTGGGAAGACTTTGTAAAGATAGAGATAAAAAAGGTGGAAGAGAAAGAAAAAGAAGTGGACGGAGAAGGCTACCGATACAGAAAGCTACCGATAGAGCGAATAGGAAATGGAACAGAGATGAGGAACCGAAACAATCGTCACTCCTGTAGACAGACAGAGCCAGCACGGTGAATGCACAACAAACCAGAGCTTCAATTTAATCAGGTTTACAAAAAATCCCACCTGTAACATGAGCGGCCTCTGACCAGTGCTGCCCCCTTGCAGCTTGTTGAGTTCGCTGGTGAGCACCTGGTAGAGAAGCTTCACATTACACAGCTGTATGCCCGTCTCATCCCTTTGTTCACACGATGTGATCACCTGCTCCATGGCAGACTGCTTGAAGAACTTCAACTCCATCGAAGGCGGGTAACTCTGCACGAAGTCGATCGAGTCAAGTACACCTAGGAGCTTCCTTCGACCCTGGCCACCTGGCGGCAGAAATGGCAAGGGTTTTTCAGTCGAGCAATCAAACTGTTTATTCAAATAAGTTAAATTATACAACACATATTGGACAAAAGTGCGAAAGGAGAAACAACGAAGTAAACATTCTTCAGTAGTGAACATACTTCAGAAGAATAACAAAACGACAGACAAAACACGGCATCAAACTCTACATGGGTGTGGTGAAGGTTTATGTTAAAGGACTCGCACGATTTTCCTTCTAGCATAAATGTATGAAGAGGAACATTATATATTGTAACAGGCTTACAATTCTGATAGGTTTGAAACAAAATCTATTGTAAAAATGGAACACTTTGTATTATACATTTTGTACACTATGTGGCTGATATTGCAAAGCTTAATTGAGTCTTGTGTAATGTGTATATCAAATTTTAATAGAGCAGATATATGTAATCGATCA
>CM034542.1:5587522-5836903 GCA_020002185.1 Paraescarpia echinospica
GTGTTATCTACTAATAAAACTGTCTAGGGATAGAACATATTTGTCATTTTATAATACAGTACCCTGCAGGAATGAAAGAAGAATGCAATGTCACTGCCACGTAACTTGGTAGATCATAATCGGTGTAATTAAACCATATTGCTCTACTATTTCTTAGTAGACAGTTAGTTATTTGGTCCATGGCAAAAATATATCACGATGTTTTTCACACCTTTGGTGTTCATGCAGCCATTAAACCTATTTGCATATATGTGTAAAGGACACATGCCATGAGAACTGCAGTGGAATATGTCTGGGATCCAGACACCCAGCGATTGGTTAAAGGTAAGGCTTTGCGTTAACATAAACCGGGGATATTGCGTCCAGCTCTTTCCTCACCCAATCTTGGCGATGCGATGGGCGATGCGATGAGCGATGCGATGGGCGATGTGATGAACGATGCGCGATGCGATGGACGATGCGCGATGTGATGCGCGAAGCGATGGTATACATTATAAAGGTGCCGTAATGAACATGCGTACGTCGAAAACGAGACTTAGGTAGCCATTTGTATTTATTAAACGCATTCCTTTTTGTGTTCAGAGCATGTGACGATGGCTGATGACGCTGACTGTACGTATACGGTTACACATCTAGTTATTGTACTCAAAATATTATGTGTTTGTACTTCTAAATATTGTCACGGAAGTCTACTAGAATTGAATTTAGCCAAACAAAAATGGGTGCCAGGCAGGCAACTAAACTATTTATCAACTAGGGGCCGAAATAGGTTACTTTATAACATGAAATAATTATGTACCTATTCAACGGTTCCCAATTTTATTTGTTAAATTGTTTCCATCTGGATATCCCTGATCACAAATATCAAATATAAACACCATTTTGTGTGCCTCCAGACATGATGAACCAGGGAAGGTTATGGCATTTCTCAGTTGAACAGTAACCAACAGTTCTGAAGCCTATTTGTTAGTACTTATTAATTAATTACATAATGTCTGTTCAGGATGCAAAACATATTATTTATGCCTTATATAAATTAAAATGTAAATTTTTAATAATTTATTCTTCTTGATTTACTTCCCGGTCCCCAATGTCTAGGAAAAACTGACATACCGGTATATTGAATGAGACGATCTTAGATATAAATGCATTGATGTTTAATGACTTAATCTGGGTTTCGTTGTAGCACATAAAAGCATCGTTGCGCCTAAGTACAAGTACGAATAACAGTGTCAATAAATAGGCCCGCTCAAATCAGGCTACCAGCGCTATTGGCCACGTAATAAACATCCGAAATTGACAGGCAGTAGTTAACTTGTAGCAGGTCTACTAGTAGACTCGATTATCCAGCCGCCGTGAGGTGGCAGCATTGGCCCGTCACAGTATCGTTCTGGCGAAGTCACGCAGCCAGGCGATAGTCGGCTAACCGAGGTACACTGTGCGTCTACAATTCGATTCACTTAGGGATCATCTCAGAACGTCGATGTCTGATATCAGGCGCAATTACTTTCATCTTGCCTCAGCCCCCCCCCCCACCCTCTCGCTCAGACGAAATGTTGTGAACATTAATATGATGATACTAGTATAATTAGCAGGGTCGGTCAGATGCGTAAACATCGATGTTCGACGCCAGATGAAACGGCCTCATACCCCCTCCCCCAATCGAAAATAACTTCGTTTGATACCGGACATCGATGTTCTGAGATGATCCCTTAGCAAAACATGAAAACTACACTCTAGAAACAACGATTCGCTACCTCGTTTGTGCATTTTGTATTTTTGTATGTAGGTTTGGTATAATAATTAGAGATAACTATTTTAGTTTAACATTTAGATATTAAAGACACTAAATTTTAGTAGGGTCTAACTGATTATATTTATTTTTCCAGTTTTTTATTTATTTATGTAAGGCATAATTAACATGATATGTTCAACTATGGAAATATATAATGTCATTAATGAATAAATATTCAAGAAATGTACACTTTAAAGCCCACGGTTAATGTTCAATTGAACTATGCCATCAACATCCGTGTTTTTTATGTGTGGAGGTACATAAATTTTCGTTTATATTTTCGATCAAGGATATTCAGATGAAACCATTCAAAAATGCTATCAATTAATTCTTTTTTGGTCTCCGGTTTTGGTGCGAGAACATAGATTACATTCTATATAGTGATTGCCCGCATGCCCCTGTTTATCTTAGTCTAAACTCAATCGCATTAGGCTTCTATCACAATACTTAGAAGTACGAACACACAATTCTGCATGCAAAATAAACAGAAGTGTAACCGTATACGTACACTCAGAGTCATCAACCACGGACACATGCGTTGAACATAAAAGTATCCAGTGTTGCTTAAGGTCACGAATTTATTCAAGCCCAGACAACAAAGCCAAACCCAAAACACTGGCGTCGGAACATGATGGATATTTCGTGGGTTGAGGCTCTCCTAAACCTCGATTTGCACTCTCCCTCTTGAGGCTCGCCAAAACATCCACCTTGAGGCTCTCCAAAACCACAATTTGCACCCCCACTGAGGCTCGCCAAAATAACATCAGTCACATCAAAGACACAATTAACCGCAGGCGGTACTACGACCATATGATGTCAAAAAGTAGCATCATTCTAGTCCACTGCCTGCTATAATGTTGGGAGGTACTGTTCTAATTATAGCTCCTGGCCAAGGAATTATCGTCTTCACAGGCGCACAGACTTTGACATGTCATGTAAATCAATCCACTTGCCAGACAAGATATACAATTAACCGCATGTGCTACTTAACTACTTTAGTCTATCAGCACTTCCAGATGTAATTGACAATTTTTTGACATACTTGTTTGTACTGAATCATATAGAAAAAGATATTGCTCGAAAGTCTCAATAAATTTAGCTGTGTTACAGCCGTACTGTGTTGCAAGATAACAGTGTGGTCTATGAAAGTTCCCATAAAAACCAGGTGTATACGCCTCAACAATAAACTATTGAATGAGTATCGGTTTACATAACTTAGTAATTAAATTGTTACATAAGTATGTACGGTATTAGTTGTATGTATAGTCATAGTAATTAGCATCAACGTTTTGATTTCGTAAACACATTATATTATACGTCAATTATATAATATATATATATATAATTATATTGTTGTACACCAAAAACAAAGAATCATTATCATATGGTTTTGCTTTAACTATGTGTTAAGGTATTGATGCTTGCATAAGCAGGTTAGCACATTCAACAAGACTATTCAACTGTGTACATCTATTGGTAGACATATATTTCATATTTTCATAGTGATGATTCAACTTGTTATTCCGGAATATACCCTGACACATTGTGCTATTTTCTTTGACATTTCTTTTACTATAACTCTCTCTCCCTCTCTCCCTCTCTCCCTCTCTCCCTCTCTCCCTCTCTCCCTCTCTCCCTCTCTCCCTCTCTCCCTCTCTCCCTCTCTTCATCTCTCCCTCTCTCCCTCTCCCCCTCTCTCCCTCTCTCCCTCTCTCCACCTCTCCCTTCCTCCCTCCCCCTCTCTCCCTCTCTCCTTGTTTTCTTCGCTCTCCATCTCTCCCTTCCTCCCCCTCTCCCTCTCTCCCTCTCTCCCTTCCTTCCTCCCTCCCTTCCTACCGCCCAAACTTGGTGTGCGTGTGTGTACGTATACATTTATTGAGTTTGTAAACATAGATGCGTTCAATATGCACGGTTAGCTAATCAATACATTTTCAGCATTCAGGACGCAGTTATTTAACAACATACCGTCATTCTTTACAAAGAGCGAATAGAAATGCAACAGTTATCTAAACAATTGAGTAGTAGGGGCTTAAGCGACAAATACAATTTGAAAGAGTATCCTCTATCATCCTCGTAAGCCAGGTCGATGACAATGCACACTACCCCTGGCAGATATCCTATCAATGTATGGAGGTCAACTGATTCAAACTAGAAATTAGCTTCGCCGCAACTGCACAACCCGTGAGAACAGTGCAGACACCCGCCCCACCCGCACCTCAGTTCTAAGACGAAGCCAGTGACTTCATGGAATCACTACATTCTCACGAGGTGCTGAGTGGTATTGTGTATAATAATTACATTAGCAAACTAAAAAATGGCTGAAATGAAGATCACCGGAATTTGCCGGCAAGCGATGTTATTGGCTTAGCTTATATTCCAAATTTCGCAAGACGATCTGCTTATTGAGGCTGATGTAATCAGCAGCGCCCCCTGGCGCGCGAGGTGTCATGTATGAACATATTATGCTTTTTACTCAGATTATTATATTATTACCATATTATATTTATAAATAACACACCTGATGGATATTCCAGTATGGCTGGATATCGCACAGAGTTCAACACCAGTGTATCCTGCCACGAAACACTGTCTTACTAAACTGCGAACTGAAATGAACATGCACCTTTTGAGAAATACACACTCATGATAAATTACGCGTCAAGTGTGCAGCAGTTAGCTTTATTTGACCTGGAAATGATGCTACAACTGTATTTACAACAATAAAATTGGCACACATGTATGCTATAAGTATAGGTTTATAATCACACACGTACGCACGCACGCACGCACACACACATAATGTTTGGTACAGATTCACCGTATGCTGTTCTAATGAATATGTCTGGCTTCACTAGTGGCACCTATTTCAAAACAATAATCGTATCCACATGTGACCACCTCAAAGCAGTTTCCTACACACAACACGGGCCCCAAGCTATATTGGGCGGTATCGTATACCGCTGCGTATCTACGTTTTGGTTAACGGTGCCTCAGCAATTCGATTCAATTAACGAAAAAGAAACAATACACGGTAGACAAGAAAAAACGCAAATGACTAAATTAAGTTCTTTCGATCATTTAAACAAATGTACATGTTCGTATTAAACCGACTTCAAATATTGTAGCTATTTATAATATTAATTTTTTTTAAATTTGGACACAGAAGAACGGCATTTCCAATAACCTAAAGGTTAAAAAAACAGCTTCAAGTTGTCGTCTCATCCGATGTATACAAAATATGTTTAATATTTTCTACCAATGATATCCAGACGGAAACAATTTAACAAATACAATTTGAGCGGTAGAAGAGGTACATATATGTCATGTTAAAAGATATTTTTGCCCCAGACTTTCGTCATAACATTTAGAAGTACGAATAACAACTTCCTTGTCCAAAACAAACATATGTGTAACCGTATACGTCATCAGCCATCATCACATGCTCTGAACACAAAAAGGAATGCGTTTAATAAAATACAAATGGCTGCCTAAGTCTCGTTTTCGGCGTACGCATGCTCATTACGGCATCTTTATAATTTATACCATCGCATCGCGCATGGCATCGCGTATCGCATCGCGCATAGTCCATTGCATCGCGCATAGCATCGTCCATCGCATTGCCCATTGCATCGCTCATCGCATCGTCCATCGCATCGCGTCATCGCCCCATGGCCATGGCCATATTACAATGTATGGTCTACTGAAGTCCTAAGGTATGAAGAACCTCATAGAATTGTTGAAAATAAATCGGCACTCTCCCTTCCCTCCCTCCCTCCCTCCATCCCTCCCTCTATCCCCCCCGTCCCTCCGTCACTCCGTCCGTCCGTCCGTCCCTCCCTCCCTCCCTCCCTCCCTCCCTCCCTAAATTTTGTGGATTTAAATGCACTTTTTAATTAGTTTCCACGCTTTGTTCTTTAAGTATAATGCAGCATACACAATGACGTAACCATGCACGTGTGGTTTGATTTCAGGTAGAAAACATTGGTGAAGTTAATACATACATTTTAATGTACTTGAATATCGCAGTATCGTATATAACATATAGGTAGCCTATGTATGTACAGCCGGCTTGTTATTATTGGCAAGGCATTTTATTATAGAAAAAAGTATGCTTGTAATATGGCAAATTACAAATTCTAGTAATATTCTATGCTACAAAGACTGGTTTGACGGCAACGTCATTTTGCGAGATAGCTGCGGTAAACATTACATCAAATACATCTCAATTGCATCCGAGCGGCTATATCGCAATGCAGCAGAAGCTCGGAATTAGAAGTACTGCAATACGACTGCAAATAATTGATGAAACTACTCAGCCGTGCAGTGACGAGAGCTGTTCGCCATTTCATACACGGCTAAACCTAAAACTGGTAGTTAATTTCATATGAAGTGCGTTTTGCATCCGTGTTTTGTGATCCGTCATGCGCCGCCTAGCACGATTCGTCACGCATCACTTGTCGTGTTCCGTCATGCACCGCCGAGCATAGTCCGTCGCGCGTGGCCTGACAAGGTCATTCGTTTGTAATTACATACTCCGACGTGCTTGCAGTTTTGTAACTAATCCAGCCGCACTATTGGCTTAGTCGCCAAGGCAACCAGAAACATTATCGGCTGCGATAATACCGCACTGCTTGGCTGGCAACGGCTATGCACAACAGCTAGAGCGTTAACAGTATCGATCTCTTTCTCCGCCAACTGTTGTTTGGCACTGGTTAATACGTACCTGTGATCGCTCCAATCTACCGTATCGCCTCAATAGCAAACGTGCTACGGCAGGTTATTTGCGTGCACGGCGATTATCTTCCACCTGATCGAACGTTCAGTACACATGTCTCGGTCGGTGCGGTTACCTCCTAGTATGACAACACCCTCGGTAGAGGATCATTCGATGTGAACCCCGTAAACAATGCCAATGGCGAATAGCGACTTGTTTCTGAATGTCGCTGATGCGAAGTTATCGGTCGCCTGGTTCCACAAGCAGCGACTTGCCATTTGTACTCGCTGATCCGTGTCTTCTCCCACCAAGACTTGTACCACCAGCTTCCATCTGCGGCGACATAACATAAAGTGTTACAGCATATCAATCGTATCAGGATCTAACACAATAACAATGACATAATGGAAATTTAGTGAGACACAATAAACGAGCTCGACCTGTTAAGTCAGTAAGATTTGTCTGCATGAATGAACATTGTAAGTGAGCATTAATCTACAGGCTGTACATTATGATAACACCTGAACAACTGTGTACGGAACACTTCAAATTTCAAGTGGACAAACGGAGGGTTGGCTGTCATTTTGTAACAGGATGCATGGCATAGTAACAACATAATTCGATGCACTTACCGTGAGGTCGCCAGCTCCTTGGTCTTAGCCTTAATGATGGAGCAGAGGTCTTGACAGAGCTTGCTACAGCGATCCGGGTGATACTTGCTACGACGCAGGTATGCCTCCAACACATCCTTGATAAGGTGTTCGATTTTATAGGCTGCGAACTGCATGTCGCTTGCCATGCTGTGTCTGGTCAGATGGCGTCGCCGAGTTTTAACATCGGTTCAACGTCTGGTTATTATATTATATGGAATCTAGTCCGACACACGGCCGTCACGCCTCGTGGTAGAAGGTGGTTGCTCGTCCTGCAATGGTCAAGCCTGGCCAGACGACTGGCGCGTATAGCTAGACTATAGCGACTGTAGCAGCACGCTGCTGTTTCGTGTAACAAGCGTTAATTGTATAGCTGTGTCAAACCAATATGTGTATGTTCTTCCATTATTCACGACCAATCGCAGTCTGCGTGTAGGCTTCGCATTTGCTAACTTGTAATCGGCTCGCGCGAGGCAATTGTAGTGGTATTAAGTACAACTATAATTAGAATAAATGAAGGGTTATTGAAACGAACTGGTAAGCGAAGAATCTGTCCGTGGTTATGTAAACACTGTGTTCATATTAGATTTCGGGCAAAATACGATTTCGCTATCTTGAACGCATCCCTACACCAGTGGCGTAGTGAGGGTTGTCGGCGCCCGGGTGCAAAACACAATTTGCGGCCCCGCCTCCCCCGACACATATTATAATATAATACGAATTTATTGGCCAATAATAATAGACACATCGGATCATTTTCTTCTGGTTGCTGAGCATTTATAATAGTAACAAACGTGAAAGTAGTTAGTGCATATATATTTTGACGGTCGGCTTGCATGTGGCGATTTGTTAACTCAAAGTTTGTTTAGGTGACTTATGGCCTGGAGAACGAAGCTGTTCTGCTACCTTTTTTTGTGCATCTTAGATATCGGTATCGTCTTTGAGACGGAAGAAGGTCAACCTCTGTGTACAGTGGGTGGGCAATGTCATTGGCAACTGCACGTGCTTTTCTGATCAACGTGCGCTCAGACAGCTGAGAGACAGGCTGTGTGGGAATGCCTATGATCTTGGAAGCAATTTTGCAGATGCGAAGAAGCATGTTTTTGTTTGAGACAGACAAAGCAGGGAAGAAACATATACTACAATGCATCAACACTGATTCTATGATGCTCCTGAATAAAATGAGCAGAAGTATTGGTTCGACATGAAACGATATTAGTTTCCTTAACAGGTACAGTCTCTGCTGGCACCTTTTTTGCATGAGGGCCAAACGTCAGTTTATTATCAAGTGTCACACCAAGATACTTGAAGGTGTCCGTTATCTCCACTGCCTCACCATCAATTAGGAGCGGTCCACCAAACTGGCCACTGGTGGGGAAGTAAATACAGAGTTCCTTTGTCTTGCGCACATTTAGTTCTAGGAAGTTGTTCTTGCACCACATTGAGATCACGGACACAGAGTTCTCATACGCGTGGAACAAATCTGATCCATTCAGGCATGCCACTACTGCTGCGTCGTCTGGGTATGTAATCAAGACATAGAGTCGCATTCGCTCCTTAAGTCGTTGGTGTACAGTGAATATAGAATGGAGCTCCTAACACATCCTTGGAGCGCCCCGGTATTTGTGATAATGCTGGGGGAGATGTTGCTGCCTGCCTTCACGTGCTGGAGTCAGTTGCTGAGAAAGTTATGTATCCAGTGAATGAAGTTCGGGGGTATTTTCAGGGAGAGAAGCTTTTTAATCAACTTGTGACGCTGTATAGTATTAAAGGCCGAACAAAAATCTATGAAGAAGATACATATATAGTTGCCAGCCTTCTCTAGATGTTTGGTGACTTTGTATAGCAGGGTTGTCACAGCATCATCGGTGCCACGCCCACGATTGTAGGCGAGTTGCATAGGATCCAGTTTTTCCTGAATGTGTGGAGAGAGGTTGGTCAGGACTAACCTCTCCAGGGCTTTCATTGGGAGAGAAGTGAGAGCAACTGGTCTGTAGTGGTTGAGTTACTGAGGGGAGGATATTTTAGGCACAGGAATGACGGTGCCGGTTTTCCAGAGATCGGGAATGATGCTGGTATTTACAGACTCCTGGCACAGTTGTGAGAACACATGCGCCAGCTCATCAGCACATGAACGGAGATGATGGCTCGATATGTTATCAGGCCCAGATGCTTTCCTTGTATTGGTCCTCTTGAACTGGCGAGTCACGTTATGTTCGGAGATGATGATCTCTCCTGGGGAGGGATGGTTGCCAGAAGCTCTGTGCATGCACTTGGATGTGTAAAGTCCTTGCTGTCGAAGCGAGTATAAAATTTGTTTAGCTCTATAGCATCAGGCATTGTATAAGATCTTATATTTTGGTTGGCTCTGACACAGTTTTGAGATTTCTGAAGGCGTCAAGACTATTCGTGGTCTGATATTGATGTTCAACTTTGTCTCGAAAAGCTGATTTGGCACGGTCAATTTCTGCCCCAAGCACTGTCTTGGCCTCTCTGATGGCAGCGGCATCTCGGGATTCGAAGGCTTTCTGTTTGTTGATCACTGCCTTCTTTACACTCTGGGTGATCCATGGTTTGGTGTTAGAGTATTCAGTTTGACAAAACTTAACATAGTCAGTGACAATATCGGCACGGTCAGTTATGTCATGCGTGCCCTCGAAGTATAACAACCTTTCAGCTGTTCTACTGCGTCTGTAGTCCACACCTTGACTTGTCATTTGTCAGGTGGAACAAGTTTAAGTTGTTGACGGTATTAGGGCACTAGATGAACACTGTTATGATCTACTCGCCCCAGGGGAGGGAGACACTGCGAGGTGTATGCGTCTTTCACTGAGTTATAACACAGGTCGATTGTTTTGTTGTGACGAGTGAGACAGGTCACATGCTGCTGAAACGTTGAAGTAAACAACTTGCCATTCAACCACTGACAGTAGAATGGTGGAAAGTATACTCAAATCCAATGGGCAATTGATGCACATGTACGGGAAACAATTACCTCCCGAGGTCCTACAGGCACGTCACTGGACAAATCTAAACATTCTTCTGCCTACATGTATATTAGTTACCAGACATAACCCCAATCTTGGGCCAAGCTTGCCATCGACATGTTTGATGTAATACCGTTATGTAGACACGTTGCCCAGTATGTTCTGAGTTCATATCGCGTCTACTGATCCACACTCTTTAACTGTGAGGTTTGTACACTGAATACACAAAGGTCTCCTTTGTGTTCCTACATTGACACTATGGTCGTTGACAGCGGCAAACACAATGGCAATGGTTATTTCAGTACAGCTGGTGTGGGCGACAAACTTGTACTATTGACGCTGTGTACACGTGTGTTTGTGTGTGTGCGTGCGTGTGTGTATGTGTGGCGCGCGTGTGTGTGCGTGTGCGTGCGTGTGTGCGTGTGTGTGTGGGACTACTGTGTGTGAGAGAGTGCGTGCGTGCGTACGTGTCTTAGTGCCGAATCCGGCGATAATAATAATATGCAGGCAGGTAGTTACGTGGGGAAGTTGGCAAGTTTGTAACAAGTAAATAGGTATACAAAGGATGTCATAGTATCCCTTAAACTACAATGTACCCATCAATACATTGCTAATATTTTTTTTTCAATGTATTCATATATATATATATATATATATATATGTAAGGTAGCAGTTTGGACACCCACACATGTTCATAGTTATGTTGTAATATGTGTTGACATGCTAATCAAGAGATGGTATACATCTTAATTTCCATTCTAATGTCGCTACCAGCCACAATATGGCAGCACCATACGCTAAGTAGATTATGAATATTGTAACATTCTTTATTTTGTGAAACTACATTTTAATGATTTAATTGCCAAGGTGTTGATTATAATGATATTTATGTAATTAATTACTATGATTAACCGGTTGCTTGAACGGTATGAGATCAACTATCTCCAGAGACACTGGTCACGTGTGTGTTTTCACCAAGCATTGGTACAGCAGGTGTGGGCTAGGCTGGCTCAGGTTTCACACAACAAGGAGGATATATTTATTTTTGGAGGGAGCCAGGCCTCGAATGAATGATGTGAGATTCATTAATGAACCTCCAGAGCAGTGTTGGGGTTTCTTTCTTTTTGTATCCGGAAGTAAGACCACAAATAAAGAACTTGATGCAAACAAATTTGGAGCCGACTTGTTGGTTGTACAAATTGGCCCCGTCACACACACACACACACACACACACACAAACACGCGCGCGCGCGCGCGCAACGTGTAATACGTACCAGAATAAACAGCACGCCGAAACGCTAAGGCCTACGAATACACCCGATCTGCCTTGGATCGAGGTAGTCGCGGACATTTTCGAATGGGAACGAAGCAAATATTTAATTGGTCACTGTGGATTACTATTCCAAGTACATCGAAGTCGATAAATTCGAAAATTTGAGCAGAGCGGCGCAGCTACCATTGACGCCCTCAAATCACAAATGAATCGACTTGATATTGCAGAAAAATTGACATCTGACAATGCGACTCAGTTCTCGTCTCGCGAATTTGCGCTTTTCTGCAGACTACCAGATCGAACATTGCACGTCATCGCCTGCCTTTCCACAGTCGATCGGTGAGACAGAGAAAGAGCAGTACAAATTGTGAAACGTCTTTGGCGAATGTGTAAAGACAAACACTTCACCTTGCTAGACTACCGCACATTGACGCTGGAAAACTGCCTCCAACCAAGATATGCATGAGTCGATGGCGAGAGAGCTTTTAAAGCTAACTGCCTATGATGCGACCAAAGTGAGACGCAACTTGGACCGGGAGTAGGAGAGAGAGCGTCATTACCATGATAAGAAAGTCAATGAGGATCTCCCTTTAATTCTGTCAGGAGATCCAGTGAAGATGGCTCCATTTCCGGGCTCAAAGAAATGGCTACACGCTACAGTTATATATAACCCGACACCAATCGCCAAGATCATTATGTGGTCGAGCACAATGGGAAAAATGTACCGACGTAACAAAAGACACCTTCGACTGTCAACGGTCGGCGCCGAACAGAAGTAAGCCTACTCAAGAGTTGGGCCAGAAATCAGCAGCGAGCGCACTCGATCGACAACTAATCTGACAGTCACTCAACCAGCAACTCTGACTCCCAACAGGGCAGAATAATCCGTGATTGACTCGTTGTTGTTTAGCTCAAGACTGTAGATAGTCCACCCTACAGTCCGTATAACTTTATATGTGTTTCAGCTGTAGTTCGCGTAGTAAGACATGTTCGCAAGAAGAAGCTGAAGTTTATTTTAGTTTCGTTGAAACTCGGAAAGCCAAAGACACTGACAGTTTAGTAATTTAAGTAATTTGAGCTTTAATTAGAAGTGTGAGTAATGGCAAGCAAACGTAGCCAGACAAGGAAACGTTGATTTTATAAACATTTGGAGAATTGCAAATTGTACAATTGCATATTCTATACTTATATCGAAATTATGTCACAAGTATACGTTCTCGTTTATTAACAATTTGTAAATTGTTAGACCGTACATTTTAATTTGATAGTACAGATTATATTTCTTTGAAAGAAAGGGAGATGTGGTATTCAGTGTGAATCTGACTGACTATCGGCAAAATAGTGTGCATACAATAATGTGTTCAGATTATTGTGCAATGAACCGAGGAATTGTAGTGCTAGTTATATGTTTGTGTCACAGGGTTTACCCTCCTGCAAAATACTGATCAGGAAAATGTGTATAGTTTTATGACGTGTAGCTATACCTATGCCTATGGCTATGTAGCTAAGTCGGGCAATGCATAATGATATATCCACTGTGTCATCACTAAAAAATATACTATATACTTATAGTTTCCAGTCATTATAGTCTAGTCTTTTATATGGAAGTAATATTCAGGAATAAAGTTATTGAATTTAATATCTTCGCCCCCTTTTTTTTAAATAGTGGCGCCACACTGAACACACATGTACATCACACCAACCTACAGTAGTACAGAGTGACCGCACTCAACACCACCGGCGCCTTCTAACGAGCTTTCAAGTTTCGACATCGCTACTAGACGTTGATTTAAACCACGAGCGCTCGAGTCGTTTACGCAATGTATATACTAATTTTGTTATATAGGCCTAATAAGTATTATAATAGAAGAGTGCGCAACATTCGTCGACATCCGCAATGATAGCTCGCCGTTCAACGTCTGTGTAATGCATCGTTACAATGCGACGCCAAATCCAACTTCCACGTACACAACCATTATGCCCAAATGAATAAACTTTCACAATACCTTACAGGTGCTCTTCTGGCTTCTAGGCTGTGATGCCTCTTACGCCAGCTCTGATGTTTGTCGTCAAACTATATGGTGCGTATGCGTCTGACGAGTTGTTCCAAAGTAGGGGTTGTAGCAACAGCCAATATCGGCCACCATACTTCATGTTTGTCTTTATCCCAAAGCATGATGGGATACGACATGTGATGTCAATGTCAAGTTTGTGTTGAATAAAGATGGTTCAGCGTCTGTCAAAAAAGACTCACTTACGAATTCTATATGGTGGCAGCGGGTTTTAAAACACCCACAGTCGACGCTAATACAACAAGGTAAACATGAGCATACCTGGGGAGAATCCTACGGTTCAGCCAGCGCAGAATATTGCGCCCACTGGCATCCAGCTTGACATTCCACTGCCGGGAAAGTTCGATGGCGCAAGTAGCCCTCAACAGGCTGAACTTTGGCCTAAGTGGCTAAAGCGGTTCGAACGCTATAGAGTAGCATCAGGGCTGAAAAATAAGCCAAATGCAGATCAAGTCAGCATCCTACTCTACAGTATGGGGACTGTGCAGACGATATACTGTCTACGCTGACGGTAAACGAAGAAACCGATGCGTATGACGATGTGAAGATGGCGCTGAACGAATACTTCAAGGTAAGACGAAACGTCATTTGTGAGCGTGCGAGGTTCAATAAAAGAACTCAGTCACCGAGTGAATCGATTGACACCTTTATACAAGACTTGTACAAGCTGTCAGAATTCTGCGACTACGGCAATCTGCGAGAGGATCTAATCAGGGATCGAATCGTCGTAGGCGTGTTCAGTGATGCTTTATCTGATACGCTACAAGGGAAGTCCGATCTGTCGCTGAAAAAAGCGATAGAAATTAGCAGACAAGCAGAGGCAAGAAAACAAATTAGAGAATTTGTTAGAGAGAACACAGTTGCTAGCAAAACTGTTGATTTTGTCAAACCGTCTCACCCAATAAACTATCTCAAAGCCGGTACAAAGCACAAACCTAAGAACTACAACAACGCAAAAACAAATTCTGCTACAACAGGCATACACAACACATGCAAATGGTGTGGCAGCAGTCGACACGGTCGACAACAATGCCCTGCAAGAGAAGCTATTTGTCGCAATTGCCAAAAGAAAGGACACTTTCACTCTGTCTGTCGAGGTGTGAAACAACCGTCAAACCGGGTCAACGAAGTGCAACAGCTCGAGTGTGTCGACTTGCCGTACCTCGGTTATGTTGGGGCACGAGACAACACTGGTCAGCTGAGGTGGAGGTCAATGGTCACGCCACAAAGTTCAAACTAAACACGGGTGCAGCTGTCTCTGTGGTCAGCGATCAAGAGGCGTGGCTTAGTAGTAAAAAGCAGTATAGGAGAAATTTCCACAAAGGAAGGTATAAGGACATGAGGAAATATTTAGCAAAGATAGACTGGAATAACACACTGAAGAATAAGACAGCAACCGAATGCTGGAATATCTTAAATAGTGAAATTAAGTGCATAGTCGATAAATTTGTACCTTTCAAAAAACAAGGGAAACGGTCTAAAAAGAAACACTTATCGAAAGAAGCCATTAGAAAAATTAAGTATAAACAAATGATGTGGAAGTCATATAGATGTACTGGAAATGATGAAGACTACAACATTTATAAAGAAGCACTTAATCAAGCTACAGCTGAAATTAGAAATTCAAAGAGAAGCTATGAAAAAAAAATTAGCTAGTAATATAAAACATGACAGTAAGAGTTTTTATGCGTATATTCGAAGCAAACAGAAAGTTCAGGATAAGGTCGGTCCTCTAGAAGATAGTGCTGGAAATACAATATCAGAGGGATTCTTAATGGCAGAAGACCTGAATGAGTATTTTAGTTCAGTGTTTACCAGGGAAGATATTAGTTCACTGCCAGTACCAGAGGCTAAGTTCAAGGGGGCAGATTCAGACTATTTAGGACAGTTAGTTGTAACCTCGGAAATGGTAGCTAAGAAAATAAGGGCTATGAAGGATAATAAATCACCTGGAGTGGACGGGATTCCGTCCAAACTACTATTGGAAATTGTAGAACAAATTAGCGTACCGCTTGCAACAGTTTTCAATTTGTCATTAGAAGAGGGAGTGGTTCCTTTAGAATGGAAAGAGGCAAACATTATACCGTTATTTAAAAAAGGTTCGAGAAACAAGTCAGAGAACTATAGACCAGTGAGTTTAACATCAGTGATTTGTAAATTATTAGAAAGACTAATTAAAGATCACATGGTGGATTTTCTTGTTAAACATAACTTGATAAACCCATCTCAACATGGGTTTTTAAAAGCGAGGTCATGCTTAACAAATATGTTATGTTTTTTGGAAGACATCACTAGGTGGGTAGATGAGGGATCACCAGTAGATATCATCTATTTAGATTTTCAAAAAGCTTTCGACAAAGTACCACATCAAAGATTACTCCTTAAGCTAAAGGCCCATGGCATAGGAAATGGTATAATAAACTGGATAGAAAAATGGCTGAATGACAGAAGACAACGTGTAGTAGTTGATGGGGAGGCTTCAAACTGGAAATCGGTATTGAGTGGGGTACCACAGGGATCAGTACTAGGACCTATATTATTCTTAATATATATCAACGATTTGGACGATGATATAACAAGCATGGTGTTAAAATTTGCGGATGATACAAAAGTGTTTAGAAGGATTAAAAGTGATGGAGACAGACAGCATTTACAAGATGATCTTGATAGGTTGATCAAATGGTCTGAAAAGTGGCAAATGCTGTTCAATTTTGGGAAATGTAAATGCCTCCACACAGGTCATGGGAATGAAGAGGTAAAATATAAAATTGGGGGTACTGTTCTAAGTACTACTGTAAAAGAAAAGGACTTGGGGTTAACCATTAGTGCTGATATGAAGGTTTCAGAGCAGTGCGGAATTGCAGCGTCAAAGGGAAATCAAATCCTTGGATTAATTAGGCGAAATATAGCGTATAAGAAAAAAGAATTAATAGTACCGCTGTACAAAACAATAGTGAGACCTCATTTAGAATATTGTATACAAGCATGGAGGCCATATCGCAAGAAGGACATAGATATGCTAGAAAGAGTACAGAGGAGAGCGACTAAAATGATACCAAATCTGAGGGATCTTAGTTACGAAATACGCCTAAAAGAATGTGGTTTAACAACATTAGAGACCAGGAGATTGAGAGGAGATCACATAGAAGTGTTTAAAATATTGAATGGTTATGAAAATATTGATAGAAACATTTTTTTCTCAGTTAAGAAAGATAGAAGGACCAGAGGACATGAAGCTACATTAGTAAAGGAGCAGTGTAGATTAGATATAAGAAAGTTCTCATTCTCACAAAGGACTGTAAATGAATGGAACAGATTATCTCCTGATTGTGGTGGTGCTAGTAGCGTGAATATGTTTAAAATCGACACACACCTAAAAAAGGCGGGATACATGTAGAAAAAAAGTATTGGATTCTCGATAAGCCAAAAGGCTTCCTTGTCCACCTGCCATCCAGAGTAATTTTCTGGATGGCAATCTTGTTAAATCTTGTTAAATCTTAATACAAAAAAGCTGCTACCGACAAAGCAAGCACTACGTGGTCCGGGCGGCACACTTCTAACAGTAATGGGAGTGATCAAGGCAAAACTGCGCTATCGTAACAAATCACTCGATGAATTGGTGTACGTCATTAGTCACCAAGAGTATTCTCTACTCAGTCGGCGAGCGTGTGTCGGTCTTGACTTGGTCGCACGTGTCGACAACGTCCAAGAAACAACGAGTCAGAAACCAAACTACCGCGCCGGGTACAGCCTCTCTTCAAAGGCATCGGTAAACTGAGAACCGAACATCACATCACGCTGTGCGCAGACGCCACACCAGTCTGTTTGTACACCGCAAGGAAAATCGCCCAACCTCTACTTCCACAAATAAAATCTGAGATTGAGTCGATGGTGCGACAGGAGATCATATCGGCGGTGACCGTGCCGACAAGATGGTGCTCCGGCATGGTTCCTGTCCAGAAAGCAAACGGCTCCGTGCGGATCTGCGTAGATCTGACGCAACTGAACAAGTCAGTACAGCGAGAGATACACCCGATGTCATCAGTGGACGAAAGCCTTGCAAAGTTGGGCAGCAGCAAAGTCTTCTCGAAGCTTGACGCCAACAGCGGCTTTTGGCAGCTTCCGCTTGACGAGTCGCGGCTGCTGACGACTTTCATCACACCACATGGTCGCTACTGCTTCAACCGGCTACCATTCGGGATCAGCTCCGCTCCGGAGATTTTCCAACGAACAATGTCGATCATTCTAGAAGGACTCGAGGGGGTCATCTGTCACATGGACGACATTCTCATTCACGCCACAGATCAAACAGAGCATAACAAACGTGTGAGAGCCGTTCTTGATCGCCTTCAGGAGGCTGGACTCACACTGAACGCAAACAAGTGCGAGTTCTCCAGGAGCTCTATAACGTTCCTTGGTCAAATTGTCGATGGCTCCGGCATTCAGGCCGGCTCGCTGAAAACGACAGCAGTCACACATTTTCCGACTCCAACGACGGTCAAAGAACTGCAACGTTTCATGGGCATGGTGAATCAGATGGGAAAGTTCATCCCAGGGCTGGCTGAGTACTATGAGCCGCTACGCCAACTACTGCGCAGCGACAATGTCTGGTTGTGGGGTGACACACAGGAGAAGTCATTCCAGCGAGTGAAAGACGCCCTGGTCGCGCCCGAGACACTCGCCCACTACGACCCAAAACACCCCACAATCATTGCAGCAGACGCCTCGTCGACAGGCATTGGGGCGGTCCTGCTACAAGTGCAAGATGACACCAAGCGTCGTCCAGTTTGCTATGCGTCGCCATCGCTGAGTGACACTGAGAAACGCTACGCGGTAATCGAGAAGGAGGCCTTGGCAGCGACTTGGACATGTGAAAAGTTCAGCGAGTACGTGCTTGGGTTACGGCTCACACTCGAGACAGATCATCGTCCGTTAGTGCCATTGTTGAACACCACCGAACTATGCAAAATGCCGCCAAGGATACAAAGGGTTCGCCTACGGCTGATGCGATTCGCACCGTACGTCCGGTACGTGCCGGGAAAGCATCAAACAACAGCCGATGCACTCTCGCGTGCGCCGGTAGAAGCGCCCGCACCAGAGGACAAACTGTTTGTCGCAGAAGTCGAAGCGTTCGCACAACAGACGGTGAACATTCTCCCGGCAACGAACAAACGCCTACGGGAAATAGTCGACGAGCAGAAAGTAGACGAGGAATGCAGTAAAATCCGAGAATACTGTCTTCATGGATGGCCTGCATATATGCCAAACCAGCCGCTACTACGTCAATACTGGGAGAGCAGGAGCCATCTGGCGATCGTTGATGACATTCTCCTATATGACGAACGCATCGTCATTCCTCGAGCGTTGAGACTGGACGTCATTGACTGTCTCCACCAAGGGCATCAGGGCATAACGAAATGTCGGGCCAGAGCGCGTGCATCTGTGTGGTGGCCGGGTCTGTCGACGATGATCGAGGCAATGGTCTCAAAGTGCGTAACGTGTGCGAAAGATCGACCGGTGCCAACTGAACCATTGATGACTTCGTCATTCCCATCTCGTTCTTGGGAGAGGCTTGCGATGGACTTGTTCGAACTCCGTGGGAAAGTGAGTCTCATCGTGATCGACTACTACTCGCGGTGGATCGAGAGCAAATGTCTCGACGACATGTCGTCGGAGAGCGTAGTGCACGTGCTGAAGGAGATCTTCGCAACACATGGTATTCCCGACATCATCATTTCGGACAATGGCCCTCAATTCAGTGCAGCGACCTTTCGTCAGTTCGCAATGCATTATGGGTTTGTGCATGTGACGAGGTCTCCGCGATACCCTCAATCGAATGGAGAGGCAGAACGGGCAGTGCGCACGATGAAGGGGGTTCTGAAGAGGAACGAAGACGTACACGTCGCTCTCATGGCGTACAGATCGACGCCGCTTCAGAATGGCCTGTCTCCGGCAGAAATGCTCATGGGACGACGACTTCGCACTCTGCTACCCGTCCTTCCCAGCACACTGAAACAGAGGGGTCCTGGCGACGAATGCCTGCAAAAGAAGGAGAGCTTGCGTCGTTCCGACCAGCAGCATACCTTCAACTTGCGACACAAAGCGCGTGACTTGCCAACGCTACAGCCAGGCGATCCAGTTTGGATCCGAGACCAACACCGCCAAGGTCTAGTTGTGAGTCGAACACCTGAGCCGCGATCGTACTTGGTGAAGACCGACGTCGGCACTGTGCGTCGCAACCGTAGAGCGCTGGTGCAGACTACAGGGTCTCGCGCTGGTGACGACTCCGACGGTCAGCGGACACTGCCTGCACACTTCGCTACAACTGCTGTCCTCGCGACACCCGCTGCTGAGATGCAGCTGTCAGCTACACCAGCGAAGAGTGCTTCACGTCCTGCTAGTGAGACATCTTCACTCTCTGAACCAGCGGCACCAGAAAGGGTGACTCGGTCGGGAAGAAAGGTGAAACCACCGAAGCGTTTAGACTTGTAAAGTGCATTACTTCTACTAGTCAGAATCATGAACACTAATAGCTGTTCAGACATTTAATTAAAGTTCACTTTTAATGTTAACTACTAATCAGACAACGGTTATGTCATACACACGTAATTCATTCTGACTTTCAGTGTTATTGTTTCTACGTATATGATGTTCAATATACTCGGTGGGAGGTGTAGCAACAGCGAATATCGGCCACCATACTTCATGTTTGTCTTTATCCCAAAGCATGATGGGATACGACATGTGATGATAATGTCAAGTTTGTGTTGAATAAAGATGGTTCAGCGTCTGTCAAAAAAGACTCACATACGAATTCTATAGGGGTGGGGCTGTGTAATCGAGCTTAATTGTTTTTTTTTACCATAATTTGCCTAATTTTCCCTCAAAGGACTGGACTGATGGAGCCTCTACCACAAACTGTGGGAGGCTGTTCCATACGTCCGTGCATCGGTGTATAAATGATATTTTTTATGTTTAACCGACATCGTCCATTGAATATGTTTAGGTGATGCCCTCTCGTGCATGATTCATTATCCCTAAAAGTTATAAAGTTCGATGTCACAGCTGTATCATATTTCTCTGTTAAAATCTCATACATTTCAATCATGTCTCCTCTGAGGCGACGATATGACAGAGTTGGTAATTTTAGTCTTTGCAGACGTTCATTATTTGCAAGATCTTTAAAACCGGGAATTAATTTGGTTGCTCTACGCTGAACATTTTCAAGAGCTGTAATGTGTTTCATTAAGAACGGAGCTCATACTTGATTTGCATATTCAATATGCGGACGGACGAGAGATTTAAAAACAGTAGAAAAACGCTGTTCATCCATGTAATCAAAAGTGCGACGAATTATCCCCATCATTGAATTGGATGTATTAATTTTTTTCCGACATATGTGCCTCGACGTTACGTGATGAGTCAAAAGTTACGCCAATATCCTTCACCTTATCCATATTTGCCAGCGTTATATGATTAGGTCCCTGTGTGTAGCTGGCAGTTCTTATTGTTGATGATCCTACTCTCATATGGCAGCATTTGTCTGAGTAGAACTTTAAGAGAGATTCGTATGTCCAAAGTTATGCATGGGTAAGATCTTATTGAAGCCTTGTGCAATCTTCTTCGGTATAAATTTGATGGTAGAGCTTCACATCATCCGCAAACAGGAATACTTCAGAGCTCTTTATAACATCAGGTAAGTCATTAATAAGTATAACGTAAAGTAGGGGGCCAATCACCGATCCTTGTGGTATGCCGCTGATGACATCAAGCCAATCTGAAAACGAATTATTGACCCTTACACGTTGTCTTCTATGGGCAACCCAGCTTAGCATATTTCCTTGAATTCCATTGCTCTGGAGTTTCTCTTATAAGTCGTAGATTTTGAACTTTGTCAAATGCTTTCATAAAATCACAGTACACTACACCAATACACCCACCGTTATCTAATGTTTAATATCTGTAGAGTTTAGTGGTGGTATCTCTGACTATTCCCTCCATTATTTTCCCTACTATACTTGTTAGACTGACAGGCCGGTAGTCCTGCGCTTGATTTTTGTTTCCTGTCTTGTGAATTGCAGACATGTTTGCTGTTTTTCAGTTTGTGGGTAGTAAGCCTGTTTTCAGCGACGTGTTAAAATTATGGATAATGGAGTGCTGATACTCTCTCCCAATTCGTTTAGGACACCAGGATGGAGGCCGTCAGGTCCTGGTTATTTGAATGTTTTTAGTTTCTTTAGCTTCAATGCCACTATTGATGGAATGATAGTGCAAGATTAAAATTTGTTATGACATCTTGTTGGCTCCTCCGGAATGTCTCTTTCTGGCTCTCTCGTAAATACGGAAGAGAAATGATTTGCCAATACCTGTGCTTTTTCCAAATCTGTCAGATCATCCTTTTCTTTGCGTTTTTATTATGTTGAGTATTCCCATTCTTGTGTTCATTTTTGCCAGAACTTCTTGGGATTCTGTTTTATTTGATTTATGATATCTTTTTCATACAGTTCTGTGCCTTTCTTGTCAGTCTCCTGACCTGATTTCAGAGTTGACAAAATTCCTGATAAGTTTGGGCATCTTTAGAGAGAAGATATTTTTCCACAACTTGTTTTTTCTTTTGATTTTGGTTCGGATTTTCACGTCCAGAGGAACTGGATATTTTCGAGCTCTTTCCATTATCACCTTCTTTGGTATGCATTTTTCTTCTACATATCTAAGTTTAGAAGTAAATATATCCCATTGGGTTTGCACATCCTCCTGGTGATTGGAAAATTCACCCTCTCAATCAATGTTTAGCATGTCTTTCATTTTAGTGTAATCCCCTTGTCGTATTTATAGACAGTTTTGCTGATTGGTTCATAGACTGGCATGCAGTTGAGAACCACCTTGATAATAGAATGGTCACTTCTTCCTAGTGCTGAGGCTGTTTCAGTTGTTGAAATCTCTGTCTCTTCATTAGTGAGGACAAGGTCAAGGAGTGCTTGTTCAGTTGTACCTCTACCTCTAGTGGGCTCTGTGATATGTTGCACAAAGTAACAGTCTCGAAGTTTCTCAATAAATAAAAATTCTTTATTCTCAGAACTTGCTGTTGTTGTAGTAAAATCTCCAAGTAGTAGAACACGTGCAAATGTTTTCTCACTTATTTGATCAAGTAGTTTGTTAAGGTTGTCATTGTTCTCGCTGGTATTGTTTGGACTTCTTTAAAAGGAGCCTATGAGAAAAGTGTCTTTCCCTTTCAGTTATAAAATGCAAAACTCTGCTTCACTGAACTCAACATCAAACTGGTGAACTTGAAATGGCAACGAATTGTGAAGAAACAAGATCATTCCTCTGCCTGTGTCCTCACTAATATTCACAGTTTCCATAGAATATCCTTCCAAGTTGTATTCTTGTGTGGTAAGTTGTCTTTTATAATTTTTGGTTTAACTTCTGACACTGCTATAACCTATGGTGGAGTTGAATGTTTTGTTATTGTACATTTTAGTTCAGTTCAGTTTTTCCTTTGTTAGCACATCAGCATTTGAATACCATACAGTTATTTCTCTGGCACTGGCATTGGCACTTGCTGTGCAAGAGTTTGGTTGGTAATTTCGCCCCTCTTTTTTACATTGATGATCTACCTTTCTCCTGGGCGCCCTCTTACCAGGTAAACAAAATGTGTTGTCTGTTCCTGCTGTATTTTTTTTTGCCTCCTTCTCCAGTAGTCGTCCTTCTCTCTGTCGTCCTTGCTCATGTCGTGCTTTATAACCATTCCACTTAATGGTTGTCCTTTCTTTTTCAGTTTGTATAAGTTTTTCATGACTAAAGCTTTTTTGTCCTCTTCTGCATGGGAAGGTTACAAGTAACGGACGAATTCTTGCTCCCTCTGTTTCCATTTCCTTTCTTTATTTATTCCCTAATCTCCTTACTTGTAGGCCTTCAGTTGATATTTATCATCTGTAGTGTATCCTGACATTTCCTTCATTAGCTTCCTGTCATGAATAGTGTTGTCTTCTTTCAAAGTGCTGGTCCTCTCGGCTCTGGCAAATTGTATACCCCAATGTTCTTTATTCTGGTCATTCGGTCATTTATTTGAGTGCACCCAATGGCGACCACGTCATCTTTGTTTATGACTGGTTCTGCGTATGTTGCATTAGTGATTCATGTGATGCCTGAGATTGCAGTTTGGATACTTTTGAGACTGTCTCCTCAGTCAAGTTCATTGACTCTGGTTTGAAATGCTTTTTTTTTATATTTTCCATAGCAGTCAATTTCTTTTCAAACTTGTCTTGACGCTAGTGCATGATAAGGATGTGCAACATGTCATTTACTCAACATAATAGTGTACGTTTTATTGAAAGTGGTCATTAATCACGACACAAATCTAATACGACCAATAAAGAAGACTCGCGTATGGTCGCGTGAAGTTTTTAATCGAAAACGAGACGCGACACACGCCTTTTTGAAAATATTCTACCAAAGCAATTAGATACCAAGCACAATCACTTGGCGATACGCCATTTAAAATTAGATGGTGGAGTCATCTACTGGACAGAATCTACAGCGCAACAAATATGACCACCGAGCCAGGACGGCATCCTTTTGGTGGCTCATGTTGTGCCGTGTTTGGGTGTAACAACAGTTCACCAAAAACACACAAAAAACATTTCTTTACATTTCCAAAATACCCAACAAGATAAGGCAAATAGGTATAATTTTTGTAACGGTACCGGTCCATTTGTTCGGGCCGCCAACTAAATTGACACTGGTGTCGTGTAATCATAAGATTACTGAGTTCCCAGGACCCATCTACATACTGATTTGAATAAGTTGTTTAAATAAAACCCGGAACCACTATTTGTTTAAAAATGCCACTATTCGAAATCAGTAACATTTATTTGATCGACTGAATGCAAACAAACGGTTAGAAACGTTGTTTTATACAATGAAATGTCAGTGACACTAATTAACGCACCACGGCCCGGGCACGGTCCCGGACGCCACCGGATTTTGTATATATGTTCAAAAATCTTCACTGTGCGGTTGGAATACTAGATGGAACACACTGCATGTGTAAATATCATCAGACAGTTGGATAACTTTCCTGTGGCGATTACAACGATATAGTTACATACAATTTAGTCCACAAAATAATACATTTGTACGTTTGTTTACATCGATGTGGTGCATTCTGCTGCCACCTATCCATCCTATCGTATTGTTTAATAAACCATTTCTGAGAGGTCTGTGAGACTATTTGTTTATCAATAGTAAAAAAGTAGTCGTTGTCTGACATGTATCATGTTCTGTTGAAGTAATAGCATATTTAATATATATATATATATATTAAAATGCTATTATATTTACAACGTGCTTTATATATATATATATATAAAGCACGTTGTAAATGTAATACAAACCATAAATGCCTTGATTAGTTGTAGCTGTAGCATTTCTGCTATTTCTAGATGGTTAAATCTTCTTGCCTGAGGTCTAATTTGGGAAATGAGGAATGTTAAGCCAATAGATAGACATATTGTTGACCAACCGCCCTGGTTACGTAATTACGGCAACTCGGTTGCAGATGCGCTCAGTGAAGCGTGGTATTATGTTGCTAGTGTTTCTAGGCAAGCTGTAATCGTAGAGAGGGTGTTCCACAATGCCTAGTTTGAATTGTATATTACATTAGCCAATAGAAATGATGGAAACCTGTCATATGATGTGTCATTAGGTCTGCTTATATAAACGTTTATTGTACGCATTTTGCCATCTGGGCGCTGGCGAAGGACTGGGACAGATCCAGGGTTGAACTAGACAGGTTGCCCTGCTGCCAAGAGAATGGCAAGGAAAGTCGTAAAGCGTGGTGGGAATCGTTAACGTGGGTTACGTTCCCAAGCTTTTGTATGTGTATAATGTTCAGTGTCCAGAGTGACTATTCGATCGAACTTCGAAGAAACCATGCCGCCACGTCAGCAGTACTTTGATACAACGTTCCGGTCGGCCCCAACGTATTTGCGTCGATGAGCGATAATCGCGACGCGCTCACCCAGCACGGGCCATCCTCGAACAGCGGTCTCACAGCGATATCGTCAGAAAGCTTGACCGAATGCGACTCGTATCGGCCGGCGGTAAACGTATTCTGCCAGGCGTCGTCATTCGCGCGAACCCGTTCATCCGACTTCTCGATCGTTTGCGACAAAACAAGACCTCTCGTTCGAATTCGTAGCTGCCGGCGGTAAGCGTCTACTGCCCGGCTTCGTCTTTCAGTTGAACGTATTCAACTGACTTCGCAATCGTTTGCGACCGTGCGATCATTGAACGGACGCGACTCGAGAATACGCGGCGTAAGACAGCAATCGTCAAGTGCCCGGCATCATCACTCGTGCGCCCGAGATACACCGTTCTAATTGTGTTCCGAGCTCGGCGTGTTGACTTCAACAAACGTTCGTATATATTCGAGATGGGACTAGCCCAGTATCAATGTTTATTTTCTGATTGAACGTATCTATTATTTGCTGTATTATGATTAGTAGTTATCTGTGGGTTTTGAAGTGAGGTATTATTACCCATGAAGTATTCACATATATATAATTATCTGTGTGTGTTGTAACATATTACTGTAATGAGAGTCCGCGAGGACTAGCTTATACTGCGTATTTATATTATGGGAGTTATTCTTAGATAACACTTGGCGCCTAGTGTATGGTCGTATAGCGGTATAATCCACCTTAGAAAGGATGTGGAATTTGATAATCGAAAGATTCAGTGTTATTGTTTATTATGTTCTATTAAGATTTGGTTACGGGATTTCTTTATTCTGTTTATTTAGTTAATCGAGATATTTACCAAAAGGTAGATATCTTGTAATAAAGTTTATTAAATTTTCCTCGTTCTTTGTTGCTTGTTCACGATTACTGTTCTTTCTCATATGCGTTGACCTTGATATATAAGAACCCTACTAGACTGAGCCATCTAGTGTACGGAGACCTCGCTAATCCGTGACAGTAGCATCATTCGTTTCATTGTGTTATACCTCTCAAGTATCACAATTATGATGAATTTATGTGTGACATAATGCATCTCAAGTATCACAATTATGATGAATTTATGTGTGACATAATGCATCTCAAGTATCACAATTATGATGAATTTATGTGTGACATAATGCATTATAGAATTCCATACTGCTCTCTTGAGTAACAGAGGCAGGGATGTGAAAATTATTTCACAAGATTTGCATGTAGAATCAAAACATTTATCATTATATGATACACGATGGCCTTTATATTTCAGATATTGTTCGCAATTACGTGCAGTGACACTAATCTTACGCTGATCTGTGTCTGACAGTTAACTGTGAAGGTACCAAACCGCAGAGTCGTCTTAGTATGACACCCATCACATGCCTGCATACGTACACATTTAATGTGGCTGATTATATATATGATGTCTACATTGAACAGTGTCCACTCAACATGACATGAACATTAATTATAGACATCATGTTGAAGAACACAACGTTATTTTACAAGATACTGAACTATGAACCTTGCTGCACAGATGTTGCAGCGTACTGGCATTAAATTATGAGACAATCAACTTCAAGTATTGCAACATCGACTGACAGTGTCAACAACACTGTCACCGTCAACACAACAGCCATCTAATTTGAGTCATTGGCAGTGTCTCGGCGCCTGACACTTTTTCGGCGGAGTTGATATTTCCATGGATCGTTTTTGCTAGTAAACTCCATTAATTTGACACCGCCACATCACTTCTCCTCCCTGATTCATTGGGATAGTGAAACATGCGTCTGAGTGGTGACTGTTGCCTCAAATACGTAACGTATTAACCGATTGCCACGCACGTAATAAGCAATGAATTCATCAGAATATGCAACATTTTGCCGAGTTGTAATATTTATGGAAAACATTAAAAAATAATGATGCAGTGGAAATTGTGTTAAATTTATGTAGTGTTTTATAATATAGGTTATATATCGAGTGGTTAGAGTACCGGACTCTCGACTGGAGGGACCGGGGTTCAAATCCCGGCACCGGGTGAGCTGTGCCAGTGGTTCGGTACTGGTTCGGCTGCCGTGTCGAGACTTGGGCAATTTCGTTCACTCTACGTCTCCCCCTTCCAATCCGCACCGGCCAGCGTGGAAGGATAGGCCAACAACACCAGCATGCAAAGTACAATGAAGCCAAGGCCCCCAGTCCCCAGCAGCATCGAAAGAGTATATGACCAAGGAGGCGGTTTGGGTTAAGTAGGGCTACTTGCAGGGGGTACTAAGAATCTCGGAGAAGGTAAGTAGATTGAAGATCAGGCAAAGAACAAGCTAGCAGCCGCACAAACAAAGATGGAAAGAAGTATGTTAAACAGCACATATCGGTAGAGAAAAGCAAACATCTGGGTAAGGCAGAAGACAAAGACCATAGACGTGATAGAACAAATCGGAAGACAGAAGTTAACCTGGGCAGGGCAGGAAGACCGGCGAGACGGTGGAGAGACGAACTAGACGAGTATTGGAAGGGCACCATCTGGCAGAGGATAGCGCAAGACAGGCAAATTTGGAAACGACATGCTGAGGCCTTCGCCCAACCACTGGATACTACGGCTGCAAAATGATGATCATGATATATATATATATATATATATCATCATCATCATTATTATTTTGCAGCCGTATTATCCCGTGATTGAGCGAAGGCCTCGGCATATATCAAATATATATATGCGCTATGGGATTACTGCATGGTTTGGCAATATGTCTGTTCAGTTAAAATCATAACTTTCTCGATTGATGAGAACTGCCATGAAAACCACAGGTTCCACATCTCCCATGATCTCCCTTCATGAGATTTTTGAACAGACACTAAGAAGACAGTCAGTCAATATTATTTATGATACTAAACATGTTCTGTATAATGAATTTCAGCTCCTGCCATCTGGCAGACGTTATATAACTCCTCGGTGCACGTTTAACAGATACACTCATTCGTGCCACTGTCTATTAAACAACTTAATTCATGATGCCTGCTGCCACAGTGTCACTTGTCGTTTTAGAATAAGTAATGTATATGCATGTATTATTTATCTGCTGTTTTTATCGAATGGTTTTATGGTTTTATGTACATATTGAAGTCATGTCTGTTCTCACCCGAAACAAATTTCTCAACTCTATAGTTGAGACAATAAAGCCTTATCTTATCTTATATATACAATTGTATATATATATATCCTACTACATTTAATACAATTCATCAGAATACGCAACATTTTGCCGAGTTGTAATATTTATGGAAACATATAAAACGTAATTATGCAGTGGAAATTGTGTTAAATGTAGTGTCATGGCAACATCTTAGTTATTATTTTTAATATAAAGAAAAATAATTTTATTTTATTTGACCCAGACATTTGATTATACATACAGTACATCCAAGTCAAAAATAAAATTAAAATAATACAAATATATAATCTTATAATAAATAATAGTATAATGCATAAATTACAAAAAAAGTAGGGTCAGGAGACTCCTCTAAGACTGTAATAGTCGCTATCGAGGAGGAACCTTTTATAATAAAAAAATTAACTGGATTAATACATCACCTGAATCAAATTAATACATCACGAGTCAAAAAAAGGAAAAGAAAAAATATTATATGAATATGAGCATGTATGTAATGTGAGCAAGCTTACATGATTATTGTGTTTGTTGTTAAGGCACTGTTTTGTACTGTATAAAGTTGACAGGTGGTTGTCGGTTTTTAATTTTGCATATGTATACATGTAGCAATTTTGTCTTGTGCATGTTACGTGATAATTTAGTAACAAAAATAAATGTTAACATACTTGGCAAATCCTTGTGAACTCTGTGTACTAAGCTTTTCTTTGACTATGTTATTTAGTCAAAGTGGCAAATTATGCTTAAGACATTTCTTTGCAAATTCATGTTTAATTTTATAAGTGTATATTTTATTCTTGACTCTTGTATCGTGATTATGTACCTCATAGTTAAACATTATCCTCCAATTTTGTAAATAAACTGGTAAGTCATTGTGTAAATATTTATAGTAACATTTTAATTGTTGTAATTTAAGGATGTCATCTACTTTTAACAAGTTGAGTTTTTGTGTGAAGTGGTTTGTATAGGAAATATACTTACTTAAGGTAATAATTCTAAGGGCTTTTGAAGTTTTATTATTCTATTTGGTGAAAAGCCCTATGCCATGATGCAATAATTTATATTTGGCACTACTAAAGAATTATATATTATTTTAATATGAAGAGGTAACACATGTTTCAATTTGTTTAAAATGCAATTTTTTAGAACAAGCATTTGAAATTTTTTCAAGTATGTTTTTTCCAGTTTAGATTTGTATCTGTAATTAAACCCAACAAATGTAATTCCTCGACTTGTTCAATATTTACATTGTCTATCTTCAGAGTGAGTGTCTGTATATTTTTCTTTGTCTTTTGAAATGTCATGTATTTAGATTTTGCTATGTTTAGCGATAATTTATTTATTTTGAGCCATTCATTTATTTTTAAAAGTTCTTCATTTATTAAAGATTCTAAATTTTCGTCATGCATGTTATCACTGAAAGTGTTTAATGTACTTGATAGAACTGTATCATCAGCATAAATTATGAAATTAAACATTTTACTGGCTTGTGCAAAATCATTGATATATATGATGAATAACAAGGGTCCTAAGATTGAGCCTTGTGGTACACCTGTTTTTTTTTATAACATATTTGATTTTATATTGTCAATTTGCGTATATTGTTTACGATTTGTTAGGTAACTGCTGAATAAGTTCAGATTCGTTCCATGTATACCATAATATTTCAATTTGTAAATTAAAATTAAATGGTCAATGGTATCAATGGATTTTGGAAAGATCTAGGTAAATATTTATGGGTATTTCATCTAGCTGGGTTATTATTCTATATATTAATTCTAATATTTGTTTCAAGTACTTTTGAAATAGCTGGTAAAAGAGATATACCGTAAATTCTGTATTTGTAGCCGCGGCTTTAATTGCAATAGTGTGTAGCCGAAATGATAACAATGACGGCAAAGTTGGGGTGCGGCTTTAAATATAGTAATTTGCCGAAAAAATTGTGAAAATTTGCTCACTAACCCAGTGAGCAAACCCAGCGCCCGTAGTAACGGTAGAATCCGGACCCACCTCGATTTCGCCGTTATAACTTGAGTTTTGCCTAACTTTGATACCTCAGTGCGTTAGTTCCATTATTCAACGTTATCCAAGGCACATTTGTGAATATTGCGTGTTAGCGCACTTTTGAGGCATAAATAGCGCCCCGGTTTGCATCAACATACGCCGATATATCGCTCGTTTTACGAGCGCGATGCGGTAACGCACGACCGCAGCGGTGAAGACTAGCGCAAACCGGGTCACTATTTGGGCTTCAAAAGTGTGCTAAGACACAATATTTTGTTAATATAAATATGCCTGGGATGATGTTGAATGATGGAACTAACGCTCTGATGTATCAAAGTTAGGCAAAACTCAAGTTATAACAGCGAAATCAAGGTGGGTCCGGATTCTACCGAAGTGCTGTAACGTTTATAATAAGTAAAAAACTTACAAAAAAAACGAAGTCGGATGTATCAATAAAACATTGTATTACAACGGCCACTGGTACAAAATAATTACATAACACATAAAAAAACCTGTGTCCATAGAGTGTTCAGAAACAAAGATCAAAACATGTGAAAACATTAAAATCCATCGTCATCGAAATCAGTTTCATCGTCACCGTTGAAGAATGCCATGCCGTTCCGGCGGTTTCATTCCATGTATCCGTGCCACGTGCACTGGGCAAACATCTTCAAATATGATGGCGTCATCCATCTCACAACTAAAATCCTCCAAAGTCACTGTCACTGTCGCTATCAAAGAACGCTGCCTGGAACGGCATGGCGGCGTCGTCTCGCGTATCAGTGTCTGGGCCGTCAGCATCGCGGATCGTGGCCGCGCACAAACATCTTTGACATTTTGAATATGATGGCATCCGCCGTTCTTAGCAACTGCCCCACACTAGCAGACATCAACTGTAACAACTGTCTGCTTTGTTCAGAGGCTTGCTCTTGGTATCAGGAGTAGATGTTTTAAGCCAAGTTCCAAGCACAACGTTCACACCTTAGCTTTGCTGAAGCCAGGCTTCACCTGATTGTCAACACAACACCATTACAAGTGCCCCTTTGCACTGGAGTAAATTGTACTTCCCCTGATACAAGATACAGTGTTATTATCCCACGTGCCTGGGTCAACTGTCTGGAACTGGAAGAACTAGGCCAAACCACAAGATCACATCCGTTCTCACGGCGGCGCAGCGACGACAATTATTACATTGTAATTACTAGCTGTCAATCAAACACCTTTGAAGTCAACACAGCTGGTACTACACTGAACCAGCTCTAGTCTTTTCAATGCATTTATAACATCGAGTTTATACATGATTCTACATAAAATGGCATACAAATAAAACTTCTCAAACTATTTTAATAATTCTAGCTTTACCGTATAGCTTAAATGCATGGCTACATTTCGTTCACTGGATGTATGGCCATTCAACCACTCAGTTATTTTCTGGTAGCATGGTGAAATTTGTTTATTTTTGTTTTCCATTTTGACAACATTCACGTATAGTAATATTCCAACGATAATATAAAATGTGATGTAGTTATTATCAACACATTACAATTAAGTCTTTTACCACTAAAATTATACCTTATTCATTCATTTATGATAATTAATAGCAAAGTTATGACTTTCTTTATGGAACCTCTTATTTTTTTCTAATTGTGTGCGCTATGGAAGTATGTCACACGCAGGGCTAAATGGTCATGGCTCAAAGTACAGGTGCGGCTTTAACCCTCTCGTGGTCAGAACGCCCGAATCAATCCGACTCCCACTCACGGCCAGAACGCCTGAATACGCCCGAATACAGGGGCACATTTAAACTGGTACCGCGAAACAGTGTCATGCAATAACGGCAATTTATTTCGGCAGTTAACATATAATAATATTGAAGTTTCACTGGGAAGCGTCAAATGATGAAATTATGGCGATTTCCGTGACTAAATAGCGCCAACCACCACGCGGTTTTGTAGTCGAACGCAGCGACAAACAATTTCCGGTCCCTCTTTTACGCCACGCAGTGAATATTTTAATGGTGATTTTCAGCCAATGAGATTAAAGTTTAACATTTGCTGCGGGCATAAACATGGAAGCACCCAGGAATTATTCCAAAACACGCGTCCGCAGGCGATTTCTACGATTAAATGCTAACTTTTGAGCGGTCTATTTTGTTGTAAAGAAGTATTAATGCGCCGCGCAACGAAGCCGGTGGTGTTTTTTAGCTTTGGTGTAATTCTTGACATTGTCATTATGTCGAACTCCAGTAATTCGGACTTTGATGGGATTTTCGAATCGAGTTTATAACGAACGCTGCCATCGAAGGGGAATGTTTTGTACTATGATTACGCATTTTAAACATAACACCAACTTAATAGTTCAGACGAGATGACGGCTATGATCACAAAGAACGCCATTTTGTATAAAATCTTGAAAATACATGCACTCTGAAAAACTTAAATGATTTCAGTTTTATTTACCATAGACATTTAATTAGTTTTCCATTCTGTAGCATAGTAATTTATGAACATGTAACCGCTAATTAGTAATTAAAAAAAAATATTAATTGTTGAAAATTATTTCAGTATTTTATTTTTGTCAAACTTTAGCAATTCATATTTGGGTAATAAATTGACAAATATGTCACATACTTGGCTAGTTACACCAGGAATTAGTTCTTCAGATGTAGTGAACATTTTATTTGAATCGGATCAAAAATTATTTATTTATTTGCATTCATGCAACCCGAGTATATCACATGATTCACTCACAGCACATTCTCTTGATTTAATAGGATTCAATAACAGGCACATATTTGCATTAATCGGGCCTTGAAAGGGTTAAATAAGGTTTTTGCCTGTGACAAACTGCGCAGAGGAACGTCAGGGGTTAGGTCAAAAGTCGGGGTGCGGCTTTAATTAGGGTGCGGCTACAAATAGAGAATTTACGGTAGGCCTATAATTATTGAATACTGTTGGCTCACCTTTTTATAAATTGGAATTACTCTAGCAATTTTTAGTTTATCAGGGAATATTCCTGTGGTTAATACTTGATTTGTTAATAAAGTTAAAGATTTGGTTAGTGCAGGTTCAAGCATTTTTAGTAGTTTGGTAGAGAGACCATCACATCCACAGCTACTTTTGTTGGGTAGATTAATTATAGTTCTCTTTATGGTATCTTCTTCAACATAATTAAATGTAAAATTACAGTTTACTATTTTACTTAGATAATATGAATGATCAGGAATGCCTTTGCATTTAATATCATTTGCTAGATTACAACCTATATTGGTAAATAATGTATTGAATTTATTTGCAATTTATAATTTGTCTGCCATAATAGAATCGGATTCTTTGAAATATTTTGGAAATGATGTATTAATTTTATCTTTAGACAGGATTTCATTTATAGTTTTCCAAGTGTTTTTATATCAAATTTAAATTCATTAAAACATTTGTCACAATATAATTGCTTTGATTTGTGGAAACTTCTTTTCAAAATACTATTGTATGTTTTTAATAAATAATACTGTTGTCTGTTTTTAGATTAATAAATAATATGCCATATTCGGAAGATTCAGTGTTTGTTATTTTGAATTGTTTGTAAAGTTTGTCTCTGTATCTTATTGAGGTTAGCAAGCCTTGAGTTATCCATGTAGACTTTTTATGTTTATATTTATTAAATTTCACTAATTTGTTAGTCATATATTTATTTTTAGCTTGATTTATATCGGTGATGATAATGTTATAATTATAGTTTGGTCAGCATTTGGATTTGTATCTAATTTTGTGATGTATTTCAGAGGAGAATAAATAATTAATTCGGTTACTTTTAACATAGCCTCTTTATTTTGTACATTAACCAGTATAAATTGTGTAGAATGTTCCTCTTTCAGAGCAATGATCATGAGCGTAAAATATGGTTGATGATAATATTCCTGCTGTACTTTGTAAAATGTGTTTAGTTAATTTACCAAAAAATTATCAATACGTGTACCAGTACATGTTGTGAACCTTGTAGGAAGAGTGATTTGGGGGAAGATACTGAATGAGGTTAACATGTCAAAGAAAGTGCTACAGTTTTCTTGCTCGTATATTTTTAGCATATTTATATTGTAGTCCCCTGCAAGAATAAGGTTGTTGTTTTGATGATGTTGAATAGATGATATGACCATTGTAAATCCATTTATGAATTCATTATAGTTTTCAGTTAAAGGCCTTGGAGGTCGGTATATATTTCCTATAGTGACTGTTTGCGATAAGTCTCCTCCATTTACTTGTATTATTTGTCCCTCCCATTGTTCATACATATTTAATTTCATCTTACTTCATAATCAAAGTGTTTATATATATATATATTAATAATCCCCCTTTAGTGCTGCAACTTTTTTCTTGGGATATACAATCATATCCATTTAATTGAATTAGTGATAAGTCATCATTATCAGAGAACCAGCTCTCTTGAAGTCGTATTATACTAAATATAAAATTTAAGGAAGGTATGTCATTTATAAATGCCTCAAGTTCACTAAACTGCGTTGATGGACTATATTTGAGCTTAGGATACTGAAATGTTTATTATTGTTTTGGATTAATAAGTTAAATTTGTCAAAATCATAATATGACGATCGGCATATTATTGGCAGTTCATTATTTTCATCAATAGTATTACTCATGCTTAACATATTATTTAGACAGTTTTTTTGTAATACCACCTGTAAATTAGAGAAAAGTTTTGTCATGCAGCTATCATTTACCTTTATTTTTTATTTTAATGTGATCAGCATATTTTCAATGTGCAGTAATGTTTAAGTAAGAGCGTGTGCCTTTGGTGTTTGAGTATTTTTTATAGTAATATTTGTCTTTTGTTCATATAAAGCTAAAGCGTTGCATGATAAGTAGCTACTTAAAGTATCAGAGGTAGAAAAAAACAGATTATGTTTAGAAAAAAATATAAGAAAGAAAAAAGCGATGTAATATAAAAAAATCAGGACCATTTGACAAGATGGCCCGAGAAAGAAACTTAATAATAAAACTGTGCTGTATTTCTAGTGGTAGGAGCTAATGCATTCTAGTGCATTTTAACCAAAATTCTAATGCATTTTAAACCAGCATATGGTAGATGTTTAACCAACATAACATTGAAATGAGAGCAGATCAATATAATTAATTAAATGCCTGATATAATGTTGACATAGTACACGTAAATTATAACATAAAAATGCATGACAAAAATATTAACACAATTTATGTGAACTAAAGTCATATTGGCAATGCAAAAAATAATGTACTTTTATAACTCAGTATAAAAATAACATACTATTTTAAGTATCTAAGTCGGAGGAAATATATTGGTGGTACAACAGTTATTTATAGTACACGTAACTAATAACATAAAAATGCATAACAAAAAATATTAACACAAATCATATGAACAAAGGTCATATTGGTATTACAAAAAATGATGTACTTTTACAACTCAGTGTAAAAAAATAGTACACGTAAATAATAACAAGAATGTATAACAAAGAATATTTACACAATTTATGTGAACTAAAGTCATATTTGCATTGCAAAAAATAATGTACTTTTACAACTTGACTTACTTGTCTTACAGCTCTTGCCGGATATCCAGCGTAGAGGTCACATCACATTCTTTATCATCGCCTTCCAGGTGGGGCGGTCAACGGCCAGCTGCTCGGTCGCCTCAAGCGTGATGCCCAGGCCATCCAAATCGTGCTTAACACAGTCGATCCATCGACGACGAGGACGTCCACGGCGCCGTTTCCAGCCGGTGTTTTGTGGGTGGAATTGGTATAATAGAGCGGCAGGGTAGTTTTGTGCCATACGTTGCAGGTGGCCGAACCATCGGTTTTTTACAACAAAATAACTTACTATTTTAAATGTCCAAGTCGGAGTAAATACATTGGTCAAACAACAAACAAATATATTGGTCAGACAATTTAATAATTTCATTAAAAAAAGAAAAACTGGACAATACAATACAATACAGTCATTTATACTACTCATAAATAATAACATAAACATGTACAAACAATAACAAATGTTAAATTAAATGTACATCATTGCAAAAATGCTGATGGCACTGGATTTAATGTTAAATGGTTCAATATCAATAATGTAAAACTCGGGCACAGCCACGCGAGCAAAAGCGTCAAAGATTTCTGTCTAGATTCCGAGGACAAATCTATAGTGCTGCACCTAGCGGATTGTAATATACCTAATTATCGCACATTGCGCTTTGACATTGCATAAACGATACGAGCGCTCGTGATTTAAACATGGCGGCTGCGGAACCTTTGGTTCTTGTGACAGGAGCGTCAGGCTTCATAGCAACTCATATAGTGCGTCAGTTACTACAACAAGGCTACAAGGTCCGTGGTACCGTCCGGAGCCTTTCGAACGAATCCAAAGTTGGACCACTGCAAAAGCTGTATCCACAAGCCAAACATCCCCTCGAACTGATCCAAGCCGACTTGCTCGACCCCGCTTGCTGGTCGGCCGCCGTCGATGGCTGCACGTATGTACTTCACACGGCCAGTCCGTTTCCTGCCGAGAATCCGTCTGACGAGAACGAACTCATCAAGCCGGCCGTCGATGGGACTCTGAACGTGCTGAATGCGTGCAAAGCCGCGCAGTGCGTCAAGAGAGTCGTGCTCACGAGTTCAATTGCCGCGATTTCTGGCGGCTTCGAGACGAAGACCGACCACACCTTCACCGAAGCCGACTGGCCCGACGTCGGTGGCTCGATCGGCCCCTACATGAAGAGCAAGACGTTGGCAGAGAAGGCAGCGTGGGATTTCATCGAGGGACTATCGGGTGACCGACTTGAGTTGGCCGTTGTCAACCCTAGCTACGTGGTGGGGCCGGTGCTGTGCGGGGGCATGTCGACCAGTATGGAGCTGCCGAAGCGTGTGATGGAACACGCCATGCCTATGCTGCCTAAGTTGCACTTCCCAAGTGTTGATGTACGGGATGTGGCTGCGGCCCACATCAAAGCGATGACAGTCGCTGAAGCCGTGGGAAATCGTCACATTGTCCATGGCGAGGCACTCTGGCTATCCAGAATCGCAAAGATTCTATCCAACGAATTCAGCTCACAGGGGTATAACATTCCAAAGCGTACAGCACCTTATGCATTCGTGTGGCTTCTTAGTTGGTTCGACAAAACGATTCAGATGATTCTGCCCAGCATTGGCAAAGATACAAAGTTCGACAACACTCGTATGAGAGAAGTTCTTGGTGTTCAGCCTCGCAACATTGAAGACACGTACATCGACATGGTCTACAGCATGATTGAGAATGGCATCATAAAGAAGACAAATGACTACAGAGGACCTCCACAAAGAGAATAGTGACTCTGTTGACTAACGTCGATATCATCGTCACACTGCAGTCTCACCATTTAACGATTTACATACATTAATGGTGGCATGTTATTATTTGTGAAATCATGGTAATGATGCTTTATGACCAAGGGTGATGAAATTAATTGTGTGAACACATTTGTAACTTGAGAACTAAGAATAAGAAAACAAAATACTTAATTATATAGGATGAACATTTAACAGGTCTTCTACAAATTACTGTTATCAATGACGCTACAGGAAGAAGATACAACACAAAGAAAACAGGCTGAAGCATAATGAGGTGTACATTGCCCTCTGTCTAAATCATGCAGCAGAAGTCCAGTAGATATGATCGCAGTTAAACTAACTAAATTATTATTGTAAAAATGATGTCTTCTATCACATAGTAATAATATATGCTTTCTATCACACTAAATCTCTGTAATAAGCTTTCTATCACCTTATATGCCTTCTACCACATTGTAATATCAACTGTATGGTAACACCTGTCAGACTATAATGAATTTAATTTGTATTAGTTATGACTTGGTTGTAAAAGGTCAACATTGACAGTGTTGTTGAAAGGCTGACACTAACTGGTGTCGTGTCTTCTTTTTTTGTAGAAATACCAACTGCAAAATGTTGGTAGAAACTTATTTACCCAGTTGAGTAAATTGGGTAAATAGTGCACCCTATCCTTTAACATGGCGAGCAGTTGGTGGCCTGCTGTTTCAGGCTGTACATGAAATTGCAGTTTGATATTTTTTGATATCACCCTAAAGAATAATTTTGCCTACAAATTTGTTGCTGGATTTGCACAGGATTTTCCCCAATTTTTTGCGGTATTGCCATTTGAACGTAACAGAAGATTAAATTCCATTATTACAATTTCATTTATAGCCACTGTACATAAAATTGCAATAATGGAACTGAACTTGTTAAAATATAACCATAACTCAAACAAAATCCTGTGTACATTCAGCAGCACATTTGTAGATAACAAATGTGCTGCTGAATGTACACAGGATTTTTTTAGAGTTTTTGCCATGTTTAAAGACAGCATAAAAGGTGACAAGTGACATCACCAACATCTGACATTTGCGCGTTTTTGTGATGCGCAAATGATCATGTTTGAACGGGCTTATTGACATGAGTTTACAATCAACAGAATTCATATTTGGCACATTACTTGACAAGAACATTATATTTACACATTTTTTTGAAAGGAATTGAAAAATTCATGTCACTTAAGTCTAATGAATTGACTGATGCCAGCTGAAGTTATCTCGGCTGTAACTAGTGTTTATTTGAAATATTATTTTTGTACAAAGAATACTGGATGTTAATAATAAGATTTAACTTTGTAAACATTCCTAATAAACTGCATAATACATTTGATGTGTATGCACTGTATTTTTAATAGGAGACCAGCAGAAAGTTTCATGAAAATGTACATATGAATCGAGACCTTCACATAAATGTTTTTCTATATAAATCAAATGTTTGTAGGTCACAGGTATCTTGTTCACAAATTGTAATGTAATTGTCTATAATTAGTCATTTTTAAGATATGAAGACAGTTCTGCTTTAATTTTGCTAAGGTAGTTATAACGTTAAACATTAAGCCAACAACAATTATATCTATGCACAAAATTATTTTATTGAACAATGTGAAATGCCACAATCAGAAAAGGGCGTCATAGTACACTGTATGTGTGCTTGTCAACAATACAGTAAACAATGTGAAATGTTACAATCAGAAAAGGGCGTCATAGCACACTGTATGTGTACTTGTCAGCAATACAGTAAACAATGTGCAATGAAATGCAGGATTCAAATGCTGGCAACTGTAGCACATGCCACGTGAAGAGCTTTCCAGTTAGCCACGTCACATAGCAAGGAAGTCTTGAGTTTCATATTCACTGTACAAGTACTTTGTGAAAACATCACATAAACGGCAGGATATATAATTAAAGTACATATGACGTGTCACAAAGTCATCTAGACAAGAAATATAGAAAAAATTATCATAAAATAATGTTGTTCCTACAGTCTACTCTTCTACGGTCTACTCTATACCATACGATAACTGCATTAGACAGTAACTTATATACACTTGTTTGAAAATGCTATTTTTTTATAGAAAATGTGGCTAGCTTCATATATCTGTTAAATGTTGGTATTGGTGTAATAGTAGCTTCCCACTTTGATAAGTTTGATATAACAAATGGCAAATGTAGAGGCGAACACTGAAATGACGCTATCAATGTGCATACATGTTAGTAACTTCAACATGTGCACCTTGTGTATCTGAATGCATTTTTCACTGTTGTAAAGTTTAAAAAAGTGGAAATTTACATTCATATTGGTGCTGCATTAGTTATAGTAAATACGTCTGTTGGATACACTGCTCAAGGTGGCACGACAGTATGTCAGTGAGTGTCTTCAACTGGCGGATGTTGTGTGTAGCTTGAGTAAACGGCGGATCCTGCGAATGAGCGCCTCCACAAAGTCGTATCTAGTCCGCTTGCAGGTGTAGCACTGAAACAGAATCATAACTTATTTATTTCAGTTCCAACCGGTCAAAGGACCAAGTAACAGGACTGGTGGTTTACTTCAGAGGATCTTTCTCTAGAGTTTTTAGAGTATCTTCTTATTCCCACATAGCATGTCAGGGGTGGAACCAGATAGGGTAGTCTGGGGGGCTGTTGACATTTTTCCCCACCACATTGCTGTAATACTTTAGCTTCTCCCTAGTCTCGGCTCCACTGATGACATAGACAGACAGGGATGGGGGTAGGGTGGGCAGTAGGGTGACAATTCTTTTTGTCATTGCACCGCTGTAACTTCAACGTCAACTGTCATGGCTCCACTGATGACATCAAAAGACTGGGTGGGAGGAGGGTGCTGTTGAAAATTTTAAAACTTAATCCCGCTCTCCCCTACCTGTGCAAACTGTTTTAATACCACTCCCCCTACCTGCTCAAACTGTTTAACCCTGCTCTCCCCTACCTGCTCAAACTGTTAATCTCGCTCTCCCAACCTGCTCAAAATGTTTTAATACCGCTCCCCCCTCCAGCTCAAACTGTTTTTAACCCTGCTCTCCCCTACCTGTGCAAACTGTTTTAATCCCGTTCCCCCCACCAGCTCAAACTGTTTTAACCCTGCTCTCCCCTTCTAGCTCAAAACTGTTTTAACCCCTCTCTCCCCTACCTGTGCAAACTGCTTTAACACCACTCCCCCTACCTGCTCAAACTGTTTTAACCCCGCTCTCCCCTACCTGCTCAAACTGTTTAAACCCTGCTCTCCCCTACCTGCTCAAACTGTTTTAATCCCGCTCTCCCCACCTGCTCAAACTGTTTTAACCCTGCTCTCCCCTGACTGCTCAAACTGTTTTAAACCCGCTCTCCCCGACCTGTTCGATCTGCTGAAGCTTCTTGAAGAGCGACTCGTTGACACAGACGACAGCATCCTGCTTGAGTTGCTCTAGTTCGTCGCGTGTCACTCCTGTCGTTCCCGCTGATGTGTCATCATCCATGCTCGCCGTCGAGAAGTTGGCGACACTGTAATCTAAAGACGCACCGACGTCTGCCTTATTGTCACAAAGAAGCAGTCATTGCTCGACAGTTTTATCTACAGCCCTGTCCGTCCATCATTTGGACGGGTAGGATTCGTTTTTGGACGGGTTGAAATTTTAGGAGCAAAAAAGCTTATTCAATATTGACTGTCACTGTTATTCAAGTCCATTATGTTTTTAAAATGTGTCACATGGTATACACATACATGCTTTCATTTATATATATATGCACTGGATTGTATGTGCGTGCGCAAACGCGAAGCAAAGAGGGGTTATGGTGAAGGTAATATTTACACATCACGCAAACAAAACAAAGGTTTGCTTTGGCAATATTTGCAGAAGAAATAATCAAGTTTGTGCTGTGCAACTCCAGACCAACTCACCCTGTAGATTTCTCAGCTGGTGCTGTTGCCTCATGTGAACACGAAAGAGAGTGGAGCCGGGTTCAACTGGCACACAGTGCAGGAGGTAGAAGTCTAGATGGTGCCACAGAATGTACAGGCTGTTCTCTAGGATATCTGACAGTGCAGTCAGGGAACAATGCAGTTCACATCATTTCCTATCTATTCATATTTATTCAAAACACTACACTAGGGGGATGTATCAAATATCTATCATTAGAAAACGAATAAAGAAAAGGAAATGGAGGTGGCTAGGACACACACTGAGAAAACCAGCAACAAACATTACACGACAAGCAATTACAATTATTACATGGAGCCCCAAAAGAGAAGAGGAAGGACGAACCTGGCAGAGACTGAGAGACCCCTGGCAGAGAGATATCTGGGAGAGAGACACTGAGAGTGAAAGAAAGACGATGGGCTTCACCAGAAGAGAAATTGAAAGAATGGCATAAAACCAACAAGAATGGAGGACCATGGTCAATGGCCTATGCTCCCAGCGAGCAAACAGGCCAAAGTAAGTATTTATTCATACATAGTAAATTCTACGTACTTATTCAGAGATTCTATTCAATGTACAAAGTTTTCATAGTCAAGCCAAAATAATGATGTACTTATTCATAATCAATTCCAAGAACTTACTCATAATGAATCATGTGTATTTATTTGGTCAATTCTACACATTTGTCACTTAAAAAATAATCATTAAGATTCTATATTGGCAGTACATTACAATATACAGCTACTGAGAAACAGACTTCACGAAGAAAGACATTAAGCAGGACGGTGGAACAGTTTGTTTGCTATAAACAAAAGCTGAAAATATGTGAACGGATAATTATTACCAACTGTGAGATTTAGTTACTGAGCAATATAATGGTTAGGGAATACAGAGGATACATGAGTAGAACTGGAGTTCCTTCGTTGTGTTTCTGATGGTCTGCAGTAGGTGGTAGCTGGCGATCTTGTGACGTTGTTGAGATGACATCTTCTCTGTCACTAGTCCGCCACACAACTGCATCAAGAATTTATGGTCAAAATGTAATACTCACAAATGTTTTTGTAGCTAATTATTAACACTGATGTTGCAAGACAATCAACAACTTGTAGGATACACAATGACGGCAGGAAAAACTGTAAAGGCCTTCAAGGCAGGGCTGGATTCAATTACATGCATTAATTATATAGTATCATAAAATTAAATTACAATGCTATATAAACAGGCAAATGCATTAGTTCTTAGATTGGATACAACTACCGGGTAAACTGTTTTAAAAAGAATATTACATGTATTATTACTTTCATTTTTACACTTTAATTTAAGTGAATTATCTTATCCAGTTACAGCATGTATCTCTATTACAATTATACCTGTAATTACAATTAATGAGAAACTGCATAATAACAGCTGACCTGTATGACTGCTGCTTCTATAGTTTCTGTAGACAACTACTTTACTTTCAGCTTTTGACGCAAACACCACACACCCGTGGAGCAACCAAAACGAACCTCTTTCAGTTCCTCGCTGGTCAAGTTGATGATGTTCTGCAGCTTGCGACGATTCTGTTTGTCAGAGTCATACAGTGCCAGGAACTTCTCAGCACACTTGACGAGCATGCACACAATGACCCCCAGGTTGTGGGGTCTCGCAGTGCCGTGACAACCCTTGTACTCTGTCACACGAAACACATTCATATGATGAAGGCGGGGTTTTTTCAGGTCAACCATCCGTTATGTTTTAGGCCAATAAACATTCCACCAATTTTTAGGGCTAACTGGCCATTTACCACTTTCCTTCATTCAAACATATGACATTTATCCACAAGAATTTGTTACACGTAAAATCTTGCAGGGTATACATCATAAAATACCTAAGAGAAATGCATACTGTTAAAGCACCACTTTCCTTATATACCTAATTCACTGCAAGTAAAACCAGTGATCACTGTATACAAGAAAACATACTGCCAATTCAGAGGATATCATGATAATTACAGGTTGTATAATTTTGTTTTAGCAACAATATATGTGTGCATGTACTGTGAGTGCATGCGTTGCATGTTACCTGCAGAAACCAAATGTTACCAATAATAAGGTAACGTCTTTTGTGCCTATATCCTTGGAAACCAAGCTCAGAGGCAAAGACACATGTAGAAACCATTTACACATTCTACAAGTAATAAACAAATTCTAAAACCGTAACTAATCCATGTGACACATTTATCTAACAACTATTGGAGGTCTTTCAAGCATCGTTAATGCTTTGGCATAAACAAGCTGGTGTTCAGAACAGTTAAACAAACTGCTCAGACCTACCGTCAAGCTGCTGGAAGTCACGTGACATTGCTTCAACAAGACACGGTCGAAACAAGATGCGGAAGAACTGGCTGCTGCATGCTGGCAAAACAAATGACACTGCTACAAACTGTATCATTTGCTTATTGAGGCATATTGCTCCGTGACAAGTGTTCCACTCCACTTTCTTTGAACATTATCATCTAAAAGACAGCCCTCATGAAATGCAAATTTTTTATCAACTGCCATATCTTTAAAAAAATTACATGAAAAGAATGTTATGGACATAATAATCATTGGTAACCAGATGATCTTAAAAATAAAAAGCTGACAGGTTTTGTTTTTGTGGAATATGCCATGGAAAATTTAATTACTACTTTCCATTTTATAAATTTATTCTAACAAGTGATATATTATTGTGCAATGAATTAGTTTAGCTAAAAAAAGAAAACTTTTCATAAAAATATTTCTTTGATAATATTTTATGTATTTTGTTTATTTATAAACAAATACTAAGTTAATGCACTAAGTTAATGACGGGCACTGTATACTGTCACACTACAGTGTCCCCCTCAAACTCCACTTACATGAGATGTCTGTCCTACAAAAGGCGACAACGTTAGCCGTGATTTCCTCGACAGCGAGCTGGATGTACGTCTGCGTGTTTCGACCGTCGGGGCCACTGCTTGCGCTCACGTTGCGCAGCTGTTTCTGCAACTTCTCTGAGAGACAGTACTTCGGCAGCAGGGCAATCATCTCCCGGTGGAGGCGTGCCACGTGACCTTTGAACTCCACCGTCACTTCTTCCTCTATCAGTTGGTTCTGGGCCTCGCCTAAAACACAAGTTCACAGTTGGGATCAGACCACAGTTAACCTTCCTGTTGTGTTGCAGAATAATATTGTACCTAATAAAAGTAGATATTCAAAATTTGAAAGAAAGTTTTTATGGAAAAAGAGTGCAGTAGATCAGGCACACTAGCTGGTTGAGTGCTAACATGTACTGGCTGTGAAATGACACATTGGAAGAGTGCAATAGATCAGGCACACTAGCTGGTTGAGTGCTAACATGTATTGGCTGTGAAATGACACATTGGAAGAGTGCAGTAGATCAGGCATACTAGCTGGTTGAGTGCTAACATGTACTGGCTGTGAAATGACACATTGGAAGAGTGCAATAGATCAGGTATACTAGCTGGTTGAGTGCTAACATGTATTGGCTGTGAAATGACACATTGGAAGAGTGCAGTAGATCAGGCACACAGCTGGTTGAGTGCTAACATGTATTGGCTGTGAAATGACACATTGGAAGAGTGCAGTAGATCAGGCACACTAGCTGGTTGAGTGGTAACATGTATTGGCTGTGAAATGACACATTGGAAGAGTGCAGTAGATCAGGCACACAGCTGGTTGAGTGCTAACATGTATTGGCTGTGAAATGACACATTGGAAGAGTGCAGTAGATCAGGCACACAGCTGGTTGAGTGCTAACATGTATTGGCTGTGAAATGACACATTGGAAGAGTGCAGTAGATCAGGCATACTAGCTGGTTGAGTGCTAACATGTATTGGCTGTGAAATGACACATTGGAAGAGTGCAGTAGATCAGACACACTAGCTGGTTGAGTGCTAACATGTATTGGCTGTGAAATGACACATTGGAAGAGTGCAGTAGATCAGGCATACTAGCTGGTTGAGTGCTAACATGTATTGGCTGTGAAATGACACATTGGAAGAGTGCAGTAGATCAGACACACTAGCTGGTTGAGTGCTAACATATATTGGCTGTGAAATGACACATTGGAAGAGTGCAGTAGATCAGGCATACTAGCTGGTTGAGTGCTAACATGTATTGGCTATGAAATGACACATTGGAAGAGTGCAGTAGATCAGGCATACTAGCTGGTTGAGTGCTAACATGTATTGGCTGTGAAATGACACATTGGAAGAGTGCAGTAGATCAGACACACTAGCTGGTTGAGTGCTAACATGTATTGGCTGTGAAATTACACATTGGAAGAGTGCAGTTGGCGGTGTGTTTTTTGCCATAGTATAAGTGGGTGCAGAAAAACATGGCTATTTTGGTAAATATTGATAGGCACCACACATGGATGCGTTTTAAAAGAGTTGGAGGGAGGTGTGTGATTTTGATGACATTTTATTAGTGTAACAATGATATGATGGCAGCGGCTGTGAAGAAATTTCAGATTTTTTTTATAGGTACAGTTTTCTAATTTTTTTTCTAATCTGACAAAATGTTAACATGGCCGCCAAAGGGAAAGTGAACAGTGCTCTGGGCCCAGTTGGACGACATGGATGTATTGCTACCTGTGACCTCTCACGGCAGAGTGGCTATTAAGTCACAAAATGGAGTTTTGGACCTTTTTGAATTCCACAGATCGTAAGCTTTAAAATGACACCTCATTTGTTGAAATATCCTCGGTAGGTTTTTATTCACTGCTAAAATTAAGGCCAGACACGGCAGGTAGATAGGATTATTTTTTTATTTGTGCACAGTTCAATTTTTTCTGCCCAATGCATGAAATGGGTCTTACTGAGTAAAATATATATTGAACTTTTTTCAGCCAGACCCCCCGTTTCCATGGTAACAAACAAAATGGCCACCATTTTGAGCAAATATTGGCAAATTTGGAAACACTGCCATTTTTTATTGAATCCATATATAGTTATAATTCTTGCAAATCCATGTTCCCCACAGATTCTATAGTGCAATGATCAGAGCATTTTTTGAAATGTTGTGTTTTTATTTTTTTTATAATTTTTGTGTAAAATACGAAAAAAAATCATTTTTTTTGGCAACAAATATGGCTATATCTTTCAAACTATTCATGATTTTTTAAAAGTGTCTGATCATTGCACACAGTAGAATATGCTGAATGCAACATATTTTTTATAAATTTACATAGCATAGTTATTCCCAGAGATATCCCGTTTCCAAATGCAGAAATATGAAGAAAATTTGTTTTGAGAAAGTCAAAGATTGCATAATGGATTTCATTACATGATATCAACATGCTTGATCCATGACTAAAACTCATTTAGAGGTACGTAATTGTCATAGAAGTGAACTTTATTGATAGTATGCATACAAAGGTATAATAATCTAGCAGAAAACCATTTTCAGTATTTTTTGTCAAAAAACATCATTTCACCTGGGGTGTCTGGCCTTAAAGCAAACTTTGAAAAAGTTACTTTTTATGAAACAAAGTAATTTTGACTCATTGTACATGGATTGCTTTTTAATCTGTGGGTTCGTCAATGCATTTTAGTAATACTGAATTTGCTGCAGAAAATAAACTGGACTTTGAAAGGGGATATTATAAGGTAGGCATTTCTGCCCAAATCACAAAATTGATGGAACATAACACAGACAGCTATTTTTAGACTGTGTGCAGATTAGGCCTGTGCGATTGAATACCCGGTTCACTGTGGTGGGCCACATATTTAAACGTGAACATTACAATAGTCTATATCTAAATTAAATGGTTTGTGAATATTGTGGTCAGGGTGGCACATCTCTTGGTTCATTCCGTTCTTCGATAACAACCATCCTGATCTCTACATATAACTACATTGTGCCTAATATTAACATTAAAGATGTCTAGTGGACTAAACGTGACTGGATGTGATTAAAACTCAACGGCTGACACACACACGTCCTCGGTGTGAATCAATATTCATTCTGGACATGAAGTGCTTTATAAATAAAAGTAGTAACACATGAAATTCTCCAAATTCTTTCTTTTTTGCTGGGCTAACATTGCCTCTTGTTGTCAGAAAACTATTTGACAGTGGTTTTAATGACACATCTTTTTCGTTCTGCCGTTATACCACTACTAGAGTCAGCAGAAATGACTTAAAATATATGAACTTTGATTTATTTGTCATATTAATTAATGTATTATTAGTGACTTAATTGAGCTGTTGGTTTTACAGACATCTTTATTATTCTGCCATTATGACACAACAGAAGTCAGCAGCAATGACATGAAATATATAAATGTTGATTTATGTATTATCTTATATTATTTTATTTATTTATTACGAGTGATTTTATTGATCTATTGACCCCCTACCCTCCACTCCGGCCTGGCCAATGACAGCAGTGATGAATGCAAGCTCCTGCATTGCTTCTAGGTCAAGAGATGTGTGACGTTCACACAAGATGGCGCTGAACATGTCGATGTGACTTACAACAAAGCGCAGGATCTGTGGATGCAAAATCTTACGTTAAAAACAATTCTTATAGACATTCCCAAAATAGTTACTTTCTATCCTAAAAGATTATATTTTTGTACCCCAGAAATACTGTTCCGTATGCCATATTAAAATTATTATTACATTTCATCAGAATGTTTAAAGAATTACATATTAAAAAGGAAACCTTTTCAACAGCTTAAAACCATGATGAAAAATGGAATTTGGTACAACGTTTACGAAAACAGAACTTTCTATCTGAACAAACAAGATACAAACATCAATTTAGATATGCTAATCCTGCACCCGATTAAGTAATTTTTTACTCAAGTAGCTAATTTGACATTTGGCTTAACTTGGTGTGTAACCAGTGGAAACTATAGAAATTCTTTGTGATTTATGATCTGACCTGTCGGCGTGCCTGCCAATTCTCACTGCCCATCGACGTCAGCAAAGACAAACATAACCGCAGCACGGGAAAGAGAATCTGCTGTCGATAGCGCGACAACACCGATGGAACAAAGCTCTCAACGGCCCTGCAGCAAATCCATTACAATCATTGTTAAATACGACTTCTGTTAGCTATTGAAATGTGCAGCACCGATGATGACCAATGTAGTTGTGTGCAGTGATAAGATGTCAAAAGGTTTGTTAATTTGTTGACCTTTATTTGACCCACAATGGCTATGACTAACTGCAATAACCCACTCACCAGAAAGGTGGTCAGAAAGAGGGGTGGTTGTCTGTCATGAAGACTTTCATCATGTTCATGTAGGTTTTTATATTGCAACATGTTTAAATTTTCTAGAATCAATCAAAAAACAATAACTTTCAAATATCCCTCTGACACCCCCAGGGTCAGTAGCCGACATGGATTGTTGAGAAACAAATAGCAACATCATCGGTGCAGAAGATAAACAAAGAGGAAACTAAGTAAGCACGAAAACTGTACAAAAACACAATTGTTAGTGTTATGTTTTTTACACTAATGTAGTCCATTTCTTGACCAGTGTTGCCATGGTTACCTGTCAGTTTCTGGCCGCAAATGGAAGACGTTGCACTCAGCGAGGGTGGCCATGACACGAGACTGCAGCAAGGCTCGGGCACCAGGAGCGGTGCCTGCCAGCCGCGTCAGTAGACTCTGGGGACAACAAACGACGTTATCGACTCTACATTAGTGGCTTCTGTTACTAAAACAACACACAACGTTACAGACTCTACACTAGTGGCTTCTGTTACTAAAACAACACACAATGTTACAGACTCTACACTAGTGGCTTCTGTTGCTAAAACAACACACAACCTTACAGACTCTACACTAGTGGCTTCTGTTACTAAAACAACACACAATGTTACAGACTCTACACTAGTGGCTTCTGTTGCTAAAACAACACACAATGTTATTGACTCTACACTAGTGGCTTCTGTTGCTAAAACAACACACAACTTTACAGACTCTACACTAGTGGCTTCTGTTACTAAAACAACACACAATGTTACAGACTCTACACTAGTGGCTTCTGTTGCTAAAACAACACACAATGTTACTGACTCTACACTAGTGGCTTCTGTTGCTAAAACAACACACAACTTTACAGACTCTACACTAGTGTCTTCTGTTGCTAAAACAACACACAACATTACTGACTCTACACTAGTGGCTTCTGTTGCTAAAACAACACACAACATTACTGACTCTACACTAGTGGCTTCTGTTGCTAAAACAACACACAACGTTACAGACTCTACACTAGTGGCTTCTGTTGCTAAAACAACACACAACGTTACAGACTCTACACTAGTGGCTTGTGTTGCTAAAACAACACACAATGTTACTGACTCTACACTAGTGGCTTCTGTTGCTAAAACAACACACAATGTTACTGACTCTACACTAGTGGCTTCTGTTGCTAAAACAACACACAACATTACTGACTCTACACTAGTGGCTTCTGTTGCTAAAACAACACACAACATTACTACTCTACACTAGTGGCTTCTGTTGCTAAAACAACACACAACGTTACAGACTCTACACTAGTGGCTTCTGTTGCTAAAACAACACACAACGTTACAGACTCTACACTAGTGGCTTGTGTTGCTAAAACAACACACAATGTTATTGACTCTACACTAGTGGCTTCTGTTGCTAAAACAACACACAACGTTACAGACTCTACACTAGTGGCTTCTGTTGCTAAAACAACACACAACGTTACAGACTCTACACTAGTGGCTTCTGTTGCTAAAACAACACACAACGTTACAGACTCTACACTAGTGGCTTCTGTTGCTAAAACAACACACAACGTTACAGACTCTACACTAGTGGCTTCTGTTGCTAAAACAACACACAACGTTACAGACTCTACACTAGTGGCTTGTGTTGCTAAAACAACACACAATGTTACTGACTCTACACTAGTGGCTTGTGTTGCTAAAACAACACACAATGTTACTGACTCTACACTAGTGGCTTCTGTTGCTAAAACAACACACAACATTACTGACTCTACACTAGTGGCTTCTGTTGCTAAAACAACACACAACGTTACAGACTCTACACTAGTGGCTTCTGTTGCTAAAACAACACACAACGTTACAGACTCTACACTAGTGGCTTGTGTTGCTAAAACAACACACAATGTTATTGACTCTACACTAGTGGCTTCTGTTGCTAAAACAACACACAACTTTACAGACTCTACACTAGTGGCTTGTGTTGCTAAAACAACACACAACGTTACAGACTCTACACTAGTGGCTTCTGTTGCTAAAACAACACACAACGTTACAGACTCTACACTAGTGGCTTCTGTTGCTAAAACAACACACAACGTTACAGACTCTACACTAGTGGCTTGTGTTGCTAAAACAACACACAATGTTATTGACTCTACACTAGTGGCTTCTGTTGCTAAAACAACACACAACTTACAGACTCTACACTAGTGGCTTGTGTTGCTAAAACAACACACAACGTTACAGACTCTACACTAGTGGCTTGTGTTGCTAAAACAACACACAATGTTATTGACTCTACACTAGTGGCTTCTGTTGCTAAAACAACACACAACTTTACAGACTCTACACTAGTGGCTTGTGTTGCTAAAACAACACACAATGTTACAGACTCTACACTAGTGGCTTCTGTTGCTAAAACAACACACAACGTTACAGACTCTACACTAGTGGCTTCTGTTGCTAAAACAACACACAACGTTACAGACTCTACACTAGTGGCTTCTGTTGCTAAAACAACACACAACATTACTGACTCTACACTAGTGGCTTGTGTTGCTAAAACAACACACAACGTTACAGACTCTACACTAGTGGCTTCTGTTGCTAAAACAACACACAACGTTACAGACTCTACACTAGTGGCTTGTGTTGCTAAAACAACACACAACGTTACAGACTCTACACTAGTGGCTTCTGTTGCTAAAACAACACACAACGTTACAGACTCTACACTAGTGGCTTCTGTTGCTAAAACAACACACATCGTTACAGACTCTACACTAGTGGCTTGTGTTGCTAAAACAACACACAACGTTACAGACTCTACACTAGTGGCTTCTGTTGCTAAAACAACACACAACGTTACAGACTCTACACTAGTGGCTTCTGTTGCTAAAACAACACACAACGTTACAGACTCTACACTAGTGGCTTGTGTTGCTAAAACAACACACAATGTTACTGACTCTACACTAGTGGCTTGTGTTGCTAAAACAACACACAATGTTACTGACTCTACACTAGTGGCTTCTGTTGCTAAAACAACACACAACTTTACAGACTCTACACTAGTGGCTTCTGTTGCTAAAACAACACACAACATTACTGACTCTACACTAGTGACTTCTGTTGCTAAAACAACACACATTACTGACTCTACACTAGTGGCTTCTGTTGCTAAAACAACACACAACATTACTGACTCTACACTAGTGGCTTCTGTTGCTAAAACAACACACAACGTTACAGACTCTACACTAGTGGCTTCTGTTGCTAAAACAACACACAACATTACTGACTCTACACTAGTGGCTTCTGTTGCTAAAACAACACACAATGTTACTGACTCTATACTAGTGGCTTCTGTTGCTAAAACAACACACAACATTACTGACTCTACACTAGTGGCTTCTGTTGCTAAAACAACACACAACATTACTGACTCTACACTAGTGGCTTCTGTTGCTAAAACAACACACAACGTTACAGACTCTACACTAGTGGCTTGTGTTGCTAAAACAACACACAATGTTACTGACTCTACACTAGTGGCTTGTGTTGCTAAAACAACACACAATGTTACTGACTCTACACTAGTGGCTTCTGTTGCTAAAACAACACACAACGTTACTGACTCTACATTAGTGGCTTTTGTTAAATTTATTAAAAACCTGTTGGCTGTCAGCTGTCATTTCAAAGGGTTGTTTACAAATTATCCACATTAACATGAAACAATCCATACGGAGGCATTTGTGATATTCTACAAAAATTGTAGGCAATTTTTTAAAGCGAGCAAATGTAGATTTTATTAATTTTCAGACAGACTGACAGATAGAGACCGAGAGAAAACCAGACAGACAGAGACAGAGAAAAAACCAGACAGACAGACAGTGACAGACAGACAGCAAGATGGACATACGAACATAACAACCAGAGATGGATATACAGACAGAATCGTTGGCTCATTGTTATACTGGTAATAATTATACTCCAGATCAGACAGGCAGGCAGGCAGGCAGGCAGGCAGGCAGGCAGGCAGGCAGGCAGACAGACAGACAGACAGACAGACAGACAGAGAGGCAGACAGACAGGCAGGCAGACAGACAGACAGAGAGGCAGACAGACAGAGGCAGACAAACAGACAGAGAGGCAGACAGACAGAGACAGGCAGACAGACAGACATATAGAGAACTGGACAGACAGACAGGTTATATTTTATTTATGTAGAAGACTTAGACTTTGCAAACATTTTGCCTAATCCTACCAACTTTGACTCGGTGTAAGAACTCTTGACTCGACTCACCATCTTCGACTCAAACATGTAGAGAGCGCGGAGTGGAGCTGGTTGTTCATGGAGCATGCTCTGGAGTTGGAGGTCGTTCTGGAGCAAGTCCTCTGCCAGATGGTCAAGGTAACCCTTCGACGTCAGGTACGCCAGCCAGTGGTGACGCTTGTCAATCGACATGATGCAATCAAGCGACGCGAGCGCCAGCATCTATAACATGTCACCTGTTTCTTAATCTATCTCCAACACAGAAGAGCTCTAATCCATTTTAAAATAAATTCTGCAAAATGTTAAATCAAAAAGTGAGCATGTGGGTTACTGATCAACAGTGGTACAAAAGGCACTATTTACTACTTGCTTGAGTAATCAATGAAGTCAGGTACCTTAGCGACATATTTTTGGGATATGGGGACAGACCGGATCAACTTTTTCCACAGCTTCCTTAGGTTGGAAGCTTAAATTTTTGATTGGAGTGAGAAATCATTTTGGGTAGGTCCATTATTTTTCACCCCCATCAACCCACATCTGCCATTTTACCACATTTCTCCATTGTATATAAAAACAATCAGGTTAACTTCACCAGACGTTTTTCTCTGCATCCTTTGTTTATTAGCTTTTTGACCTGAATCAGAACATTTCTCGGGAGGGTCCCTTGTTTTTCACCTGTAATCAATTACGAGATTGGCCGTTTTACCACATTTCTCCATTGGATATCATATGGGTACAACCGACTTCCTTACATCACCAACGGTGTTTCTCTGTTTTCAAATGCTATCAGCTTTGACTTTTTGATGTGAGTCAGCAATTTTTGTAGGTGGATCCATATTTTTATTATCATTATTATTGGATTTCAACATATCTCAGTACAGCATGCTCGCACGCACAAACATTATTTGGAAATTAACGTTAAGTCTAACAGACGAAAACATGTAGATATAATTGTAGATCGTCACCATTTCTTTTGTTTGCCAAATAATACAGCTAAGTTATATCATAACTTAATAAGATATTATGTCTTTTACAGCACTTTCGTCATTATCCAATCTACCCACAGGGTGGCAGATTCTTCACGTCCCAGTCCGAGACATCTACAATGGGTGTCTGCTAGTGGACCAGTGTCCTCATTGGTGCAATATCTTAAAGGTATTATTCCTTTGGCATAATAACTTTCACATTGCCTCGATAACGGAAACCAGATTGCTACTCTTGCCACAGAGTATAATGAGGAAACAATCCAGGACTTGAACTGTTGCGAATCCAGATTGAAATGGATATATGGATTCAGTGCCATGTCAATTATGCTTCAGGGTATGCATTCTAGGAGACTCATGCTGTCTCCCACCCATTGCTGAAGAATGCAGACGTCGTATTGCACCTCGGCTAAACTGTGGACACTGACAAGGACATTGACTTGTATTTTTACAGAGCATGACAGATGCCATTACCATTAATAAAGTTATTGCCTGTCCCAAAGGCTACCCGAATGTGTGCAGCTGATGACAAATGTGACTAAAAATGTAAAGGTGCGTTCTTATGTAGCGCAGTATTCAGTCCTCGGGACTGCTCAAATTATCGGAAGCACAAGGACACCCTTTTCCACAATGCTTTTCAAATATGATGTTGGTCCCCTTTTCAAAACATTCTGCTCATGGACCAGCAGTTACAAGTCAGCTTCCTCGAGGTCACACTGTAGCATATCATAGTTGCACCTACTGACCATCACTGTTCGGTCTGTCCCCATTAAGTGGCTAAGGTACCTAACTAATAGAAATTATTTCTACAAAGTAAACAGTATTAACATTAAGAAAAACGAAATAGAAATATGTCTTTTGTATTTCATTCACCATTAATTAATAATAATATAATTTGTCATACAATCAATATAAGATAAGTTTTTATACAGCGTGGAATGCAGTCCTTAGGACTGCTGAAAGCCCTTCTCGTTTTACTCACTGGCAGGTATTCAATCGACACCATCTTGACTTCTCTGGGAAGCATTCAACCATGTTGCAAATAATGCACGAAGATTATTCGTACACAAATATCCACCACTACCTATAGCCAGGTACTCATCCATACAGCTGAGTGAACTGGAGCATCGTAGAGTGAACGAACTTGCCCAGGTTTGAGACAGCAGCACAGGATTCGAACCCTCAACTCTCAACTAAGCATCCGATGGTCTAGTTATAGCGTCACTGCGTCCCACAAGTGACTGACCATCTTCAGAACTCACCCTGCCTACATTGTGACCGTCACAAGTGACTGACCATCTTCAGAACTCACCCTGCCTACATCGTGACCGTCACAAGTGACTGACCATCTTCAGAACTCACCCTGCCTACATCGTGACCGTCACAAGTGACTGACCATCTTCAGAACTCACCCTGCCTACATCGTGACCGTCACACGTGACTGACCATCTTCAGAACTCACCCTGCCTACATCGTGACCGTCACAAGTGACTGACCATCTTCAGAACTCACCCTGCCTACATCATGACCGTCACAAGCGTCGCGACACACGAGTCCCATAAAGTTGTCGCCATAGCTGACGATTGTGTCAATGTTGTCTTGCTTTAGTCGTTCAAACTCGCTCTGTGTTCCTGTCGCCCCCAATCTTGCGTCAATGCCCTCGTCATCAAGGTCTGAAACATCGCAAAATTATTAAATGTATTGTTCATCGCTCCAACACTCCATTAGATATGTAAGTTCAATTCTTGCTATTAAAATTTCATCTTGGAGCCATGAACAATATCTTCCATAAATTGCTCCTAAGTAAGTTTATTTCATGCTGTCTATCGCAAAATGAATCAAATTTACAAAAATACATCTTAAATATTTTATTAACTGATGGTGGAAGTTGTTGGAAATGTTCTCGAGTTGTGTCCTGTTGGATTTTGAGGAATACATCGACTTTAAGCACTTCAGAAATACTGCATGATAGAACAGTAGTTCTTAGCAATCCACCAAAATGTCGGGGGAAATATTTGTTATTGATTATATTCTCATCCCATTGGTAGCATACAAACATCCACCCATGGAGCAATAAACTATGAGCAGCAATTCTGACCAAAGGGGTTTGATCTTACAATCCCACTAACCATTTCACTTCTGCTATTGCCAATTCTGGCACAGTGGTGCCCTCTTGAGACTTGCTCACCCACCGTTTCCCTCTTTCTCTGCATATCTGGTACAGTGTACACGTAAGTACATACCTCTATTTTGTATACTTTTAAATATTCCGCCAGTTGGTATATTAGTTGCAAATGGTCAAAAGAACGAACGAACATAAAAAGAGGTGAATGGATATTGAAGCCTGGGAGGGGATACAACCATACTGCCCCAGTCAGCAAACTAATACATAGACAAGTTAATGAATTGTCTAACTGACCCCCACTCTAGTCCACACCTGCCAAGTTGACACCCTCGTCCACGGGTGGCTTACAGGCGATGTGCAGACAGTAGAGTAGAGCGCCATACAGATTCGCCCTCACCCTTTGTGGCCCACTGCCTGCAAACACACAAACACCACGTCAGGCAGAACTAGCCCTGCATTGGTTCCCTGTCAGGAACATCAAACATGTGAGAACAGTGTAGGTAGCTCCGTTGATTGATGGCATATTACCCAATTCCAAGATACTAACGGTCGCTAGGTGTCGCAAGAAATTGTGCAGAAAATGTACATAAAAACGTGACCAAAAGGGGCCTTGAACAGGGTGACAGAGAGGGTTAAAAAGTTATTTGAATAGCTGGACAATATTTTTATTACATTTTAATAAAGATTGGGAATAAAAAAGATTAATTTCACTTAGTCTTTAAAACCTGGTTCGCTGGTGCGGGCCACAAACGATCTCATTATTATTTCGCACATCATGAAATGTAAACAATGAAAAATAAAAAAATCTCAATTGACTGATGATGACTGCCAAATCTCCCATGATGCTTTTCTTTTACGACAGTAATGCAGCGCCACCTACTAGATCGCATGAGATGCTCGATCAATCCTTTCAGCACCACCTGGAGGGATGACGCAAAGATCATGCGCCCGCTGTTCGACTGCCCGAAGCCGGAGCTCTGGCTGATGGTGATGCCACCTGGTTGCTCTAGCGAGTACTGCGAGACACACTGCGATGGGACGGGTTGTATGGTGAGGAAGCACTGTCGTAAGTTGGTCATGAGGGTCAGGATGACTCCTGCCGCCGGCGCAGTCAACTCTGGGATGGCGTCTTCCTTCGAAACCTGCACAGAATATTAATTTCTCTTATACGTGATTTTATGTTTCTTAGATATTTGCTGATTTTGTAAACACCCTTGAGTCTGATGGGTGTCTAAATAAAGTTTAATATTATTAGAATACGCACATTCAGTTTGACTTATATGGGCATATAGGTCGGGTCACGCAATCAATGCAACATGTTAAATTGCCTAAAATACAAAATAAGTCACAGTTGGATGAATATGGTGCATTTGTCTTTTTATTTCCATTTTTGATATATGGATTATGAACTTAACAAAAGAAAAATGATGTTCTTGCAAAACAGTGCAGCAAAGATCCAAGGGTTTGGAGGTGAAAATAAAAAAATGTCCTTGTGTTTGTATTTATACAAATTTACAAAACAACATGATTATCTTAGACAGCAAGAATTAAACTTACTTTGGAGCAGTTGTTGAAAGAAGCGACGTTTCGACCTGACATCATCACGTGAACAAGACCCGCTGTAGATGGCTCGAAACGTCGCATGTTTCAACATTTGCTCCAAAGTAAGTTTAATTCTTGTTGTCTAATTGAATCTTGGAGCCATGAACAATATCTTCCATATGATTACCCTTGTCATGTTATAAGACCATCTTGGGTCAACTACATTTAACAGGTAAGTGGAAACACAGATATAATTTAGGTAGACCTAAGCAGAAGAGCTAGTCAGTGGTCACGTACCTTCAGAAGGAGGTCCTGAAGTATCTCAAACAACATGTTCTGTCGAGACTCGCCATGAAGCAGATCCTCCGGACATGTAGTTAGGATGATCTCCACCAGCTGGCGCCATGCTTCAAATGCCTGACGTTTGCAGAAGATCGATTCTCGGAAGGAATTGCGCTCGACAACGTTTCCGCAGATATTCTGAATCTCCTGCAGCAACATGACATGAGTGAGGCTTTAAGTACCAGGTAAGGGCGATTTCCACACGGGTAAAAACAGTTGTAAAATTTAGTACATTTTTCCTTCCAAATCTGGATACACATGATCAAAGAAAAAATATTTTTTTATATTTCACAATTCGTCTTAAAAACTCACAATACGTTTATAAGTTCTTGGAGTTAGCAAACTACACCAGAAATGTTGAGACAGAGCAACGCTAACAGAAGCAGCACTTATATGAGAACTGTTTATGATGAATTATAGACACAAGGAGAGTGTAGAGAAGGAGGACTAATGACATGAGGAAAGAGGTCGGGATGTAGGTTGGCTTAATACGTAGAGTGGTAAAAAGCGAGAGATGTGGACAGTCACATGATAAGACAAGAGACGGCTAGACAACTGAAGAAAGCAGGCCACAATTAAGGTGGGAAGACTTTGTAAAGATAGAGATAAAAAAGGTGGAAGAGAAAGAAAAAGAAGTGGACGGAGAAGGCTACCGATACAGAAAGCTACCGATAGAGCGAATAGGAAATGGAACAGAGATGAGGAACCGAAACAATCGCCACTCCTGTAGACAGACAGAGCCAGCACGGTGAATGCACAACAAACCAGAGCTTCAATTTAATCAGGTTTACAAAAAATCCCACCTGTAACATGAGCGACCTCTGACCAGTGCTGCCCCCTTGCACCTTGTTGAGTTCGCTGGTGAGCACCTGGTAGAGAAGCTTCACATTACACAGCTGTATGCCCGTCTCATCCCTTTGTTCACACGATGTGATCACCTGCTCCATGGCAGACTGCTTGAAGAACTTCAACTCCATCGAAGGCGGGTAACTCTGCACGAAGTCGATCGAGTCAAGTACACCTAGGAGCTTCCGTCGACCCTGGCCACCTGGCGGCAGAAATGGCAAGGGTTTTTCAGTCGAGCAATCAAACTGTTTATTCAAATAAGTTAAATTATACAACACATATTGGACAAAAGTGCGAAAGGAGAAACAACGAAGTAAACATTCTTCAGTAGTGAACATACTTCAGAAGAATAACAAAACGACAGACAAAACACGGCATCAAACTCTACATGGGTGTGGTGAAGGTTTATGTTAAAGGACTCGCACGATTTTCCTTCTAGCATAAATGTATGAAGAGGAACATTATATATTGTAACAGGCTTACAATTCTGATAGGTTTGAAACAAAATCTATTGTAAAAATGGAACACTTTGTATTATACATTTTGTACACTATGTGGCTGATATTGCAAAGCTTAATTGAGTCTTGTGTAATGTGTATATCAAATTTTAATAGAGCAGATATATGTAATCGATCAAGTATATTTGAACCTGGTATTTGTATTTGATCAAAAATGTGTATGTCTAATGTGACCTAAGTGGTCAAAGACAAACCTGCGGAGAATCCGAGCGAGGGAAAGGTTGTGGAGTCAAAAAGGGTGTAGTCATTGTCATACTGCGGGTAGTCTACGTCAAACGTACCGTCAGTGAGCAGGACTGGAAGTACAACGATTATACAATGGATAGTCTACGTCAAACGTACCGTCAGTGAGCAGGACTGGAAGTACAACGATTATACAATGGATAGTCTACGTCAAACGTACCGTCAGTGAGCAGGACTGGAAGTACAACGATTATACAATGGATAGTCTACGTCAAACGTACCGTAAGTGAGCAGGACTGGAAGTACGGTTATACAATGGATAGTCTACGTCAATCGTACCGTCAGTGAGCAGGACTGGAAGTACAACGATTATACAATGGATAGTCTACGTCAAACGTACCGTCAGTGAGCAGGACTGGAAGTACAACGATTATACAATGGATAGTCTACGTCAAACGTACCGTCAGTGAGCAGGACTGGAATTACAACGATTATACAATGGATAGTCTACGTCAATCGTACCGTCAGTGAGCAGGACTGGAAGTACAACGATTATACAATGGATAGTCTACGTCAAACGTACCGTCAGTGAGCAGGACTGGAAGTACAACGATTATACAATGGATAGTCTACGTCAATCGTACCGTCAGTGAGCAGGACTGGAAGTACGATTATACAATGGATAGTCTACGTCAAACGTACCGTCAGTGAGCAGGACTGGAAGTACAACGATTTTACAATGGATAGTCTACGTCAAACGTACCGTCAGTGAGAAGGACTGGAAGTACGATTATACAATGGATAGTCTACGTCAATCGTACCGTCAGTGAGCAGGACTGGAAGTACAATGATTATACAATGGATAGTCTACGTCAAATGTACCGTCAGTGAGCAGGACTGGAAGTACAACGATTATACAATGGATAATCTACGTCAAACGTACCGTCAGTGAGCAGGACTGGAAGTACAACGATTATACAATGGATAGTCTACGTCAAACGTACCGTCAGTGAGCAGGACTGGAAGTACGATTATACAATGGATAGTCTACTTCAAACATACCGTCAGTGAGCAGGACTGGATGTACAACGATTATACAATGGATAGTCTACGTCAATCGTACCATCAGTGAGCAGGACTGGAAGTACAACGATTATACAATGGATAGTCTACGTCAAAAGTACCGTCAGTGAGCAGGACTGGAAGTACAACGATTATACAATGGATAGTCTATATCAAATGTACCGTCAGTGAGCAGGACTGGAAGTACAATGATTATACAATGGATAGTCTATGTCAAACATACCGTCAGTGAGCAGGACCGGAAGTACAACGTTTATACAATGGACAGTATATGTCAAATGTACCGTCAGTGAGCAGGACTGGAAGTACAACGATTATACAATGGAGAGACTACGTCAAATGTACCATTAGTGAGCAAGACTGGTAATATGATTACACTATGGATAGTCTATGTCAAATGTACCATCATTGAGATGGACTGGAAGTACAACGATTATACAATGGATAGTCTATGTCAAAAGTACCGTCAGTGAGCAAGACTGGAGGTACAACAATTATACAATGGATAGTCTATGTCAAATGTAGCGTCAGTGAGCAAGACTCTCAGTGAGCAGGACTGGAAGTACAGCGATTATACAATGGATAGTCTACGTCAAACGTATCATCAGTGAACAAGACTGGAAGTACAACGATTATACTATGGACAGCCTATGTCAAATGTACCGTCAGTTAGCAGGACTGGAAGCACAATGATTATACAGTGGATAGTCTATGTCAAATGTGCTGTCAAACTGTAGGGCTGGAAGTACGTTGAGAGGGATGAGGAGTAGGTGTAAAGTTGTCAAGGTCAAGCAATCATCCCCAAACACAAGGTTAGGTCATGCTGTTGTGGATGTGATATTAGTAATTGCTATCAAACTACACTTGTGGTGTTTAGTACATGCTTTGAATCTACACTTGTAGTATTTAGTACATGCTTTGAAACTACACTTATGGTGTTTAGTACATGCTTTGAATGCACACTTGACTTGTGGTGTTTAGTACATGCTATCAAATTACATTTGTATTTTAGGACATGCTATCAATCTATAGTTATGAGCATATTAATCTTCCCATGGTGTGTAAGCAATTACAATGACTTGAGTAAGTAAATCAATGTAACACTAACAGCATTAAAACAAATGAACAATACAAGAAAGCACGCATAATTTTACAGCGTTTTACAACAGCAGCTCTTGTTTTCCAGCCAAGGAGCCAACATGGTTTGTGACATTAGTTTTATCATTTGCGTGTTCACTGAAGTGGAGCACTTCCTTCCAAATGTTTCGACTCGTCTGTTGAACTGGCAGAACAAATGAGTTTGACTTGGATCAGGCTGGAGTTTGAAGCATTGCTGATGACTATCATTTGTATTTTAATTAAAAAGTTGTATTTGTTCGACTTGGAAAAAAAAAATTTAGGACGAGTATCCAGAATGTAACTCACCCTTGATTATAGGAAGAAAGTGAGCAAGTGAGCGAAGGTCATTCACAAATAACGAGTTGTTGTAACTGATTAATAGTAACTAGTGATTAGTATTAAGTAGTGAGGTATTAGAACTAGACTCTCATGCACTGTTTGCCCCAAGAAGAGAAGCCAATATATCCCATGATTCAGTTGGTGTCCAGCAGCCCAAAGCACAGCTTTGATGTCACTTGTAAATTTGAAATATATGTATTATTTGTGACCCGCCCCAGTGAACTGGGTGTTATGTAGCTCAGGTCTATTTTCAACCAAAAATATCTGTCTAAATCATGTTTCAATTTTTTTTATTTTGGAAGAACTGCATATCTGATAATCTCATCTTTAAATGTCTAGTTTATTTTCATTAACAAACAATCTAAAATTAATAACATACCTGCATTTACGAACGCACAGATTAAAAAACAACAGACACTGAGTCAAAATTACCTCGTTTCTTAAACATTGCTTTTTTTAGTTTGCTACAATTTTGACAATTAATAAAAAAACTACTGAAGATATTTCAATAAATGAGGTATCATTTTAAAGCCCATGTCTTACGGAATCCATAAAGCTATATAACCCCATATCACAATTTTGCAACTTAATACCCACTTTGTTGTGGCAGCTCACACAGGCGGGGTAAGTGGGGGTGGGGGGTGGGGAGGGGTTACATTATTCAAGCATAGTGTATAAATGGTGTCTTTGGATATTTTGGCCTTCTCCTCTTTAGGGCAATCATTGGCATGTGTTACAGAAAACACCAACATCTCACAACTAAGTTGACCCTGTGTGACAGGGAGCAGTCGTCTAGCCTCCAATAAGACACAGGAGAGGTGGACATAACATACAAGTTGACCCTGTGTGACAGGGAGCAGTCGTAAAGCCTCCAGTAAGACACGGGAGAGGTGGACATAACCTACAAGTTGACCCTGTGTGACAGGGAGCAGTCGTCTAGCCTCTAGTAAAACATGGGAGAGGTGGACATAACATACAAGTTGACCCTGTGTGACAGGGAGCAGTCGTCTAGCCTCTAGTAAGACACAGGAGAGGTGGACATAACATACAAGTTGACCCTGTGTGACAGGGAGCAGTCGTCTAGCCTCTAGTAAAACACGGGAGAGGTGGACATAACATACAAGTTGACCCTGTGTGACAGGGAGCAGTCGTCTAGCCTCTAGTAAGACACAGGAGAGGTGGACATAACATACAAGTTGACCCTGTGTGACAGGGAGCAGTCGTCTAGCCTCCAGTAAGACACGGGAGAGGTGGACATAACATACAAGTTGACCCTGTGTGACAGGGAGCAGTCGTAAAGCCTCCAGTAAGACACGGGAGAGGTGGACATAACATACAAGTTGACCCTGTGTGACAGGGAGCAGTCGTCTAGCCTCTAGTAAAACACGGGAGAGGTGGACATAACATACAAGTTGACCCTGTGTGACAGGGAGCAGTCGTCTAGCCTCTAGTAAGACACAGGAGAGGTGGACATAACATACAAGTTGACCCTGTGTGACAGGGAGCAGTCGTCTAGCCTCCAGTAAGACACGGGAGAGGTGGACATAACATACAAGTTGACCCTGTGTGACAGGGAGCAGTCGTCTAGCCTCCAGTAAGACACGGGAGAGGTGGACATAACATACAAGTTGACCCTGTGTGACAGGGAGCAGTCGTCTAGCCTCCAGTAAGACACGGGAGAGGTGGACATAACATACAAGTTGACCCTGTGTGACAGGGAGCAGTCGTCTAGCCTCCAGTAAGACACGGGAGAGGTGGACATAACATACAAGTTGACCTTGTTTGACAGGGAGCAGTCGTCTAGCCTCCAGTAAGTCACGGGAGAGGTGGACATAACATACAAGTTGACCCTGTGTGACAGGGAGCAGTCCTCTAGCCTCCAGTAAGACACGGGAGAGGTGGACATAACATTAATAGCTGACCTCGCAAGTATAGGAGCAGTCAGAAAGCCCAGCAGCAATGGAGAGGGGTGGACATATAACCTACAAGTTGGACCCTATGTGGGAGCAGTCAAGCCTAGCCTCTAAGTAGTAAAACACGGAGAGGTGGACATAATACAAGCTGACCCCTGTGTGACAGGGAGAGGCCGTCTAGCCTCTAGTAAGACACATTGGGTGAGAGGTGCATATAACATACAAGCTGGACCCTGTGTGACAGGGAGCACTAGCCCAGTAAGACACGGAGAGGTGGACATAACATACAAGCTGACCCTGTGTGACAGGAGCAGCCTGCCTAGCCTCCAGTAAGTCACGGGAGAGGTGGACATAACATACAAGTTGACCCTGTGTGACAGGGAGCAGTCGTCTAGCCTCCAGTAAGACACGGGAGAGGTGGACATAACATACAAGTTGACCTTGTTTGACAGGGAGCAGTTGTCTAGCCTCCAGTAAGACACGGGAGAGGTGGACATAACATACAAGTTGACCTTGTTTGACAGGGAGCAGTTGTCTAGCCTCCAGTAAGTCACGGGAGAGGTGGACATAACATACAAGTTGACCCTGTGTGACAGGGAGCAGTCCTCTAGCCTCCAGTAAGACACGGGAGAGGTGGACATAACATACAAGTTGACCCTGTGTGACAGGGAGAGGTCGTCTAGCCTCCAGTAAGACACGGGAGAGGTGGACATAACATACAAGTTGACCCTGTGTGACAGGGAGAGGTCGTCTAGCCTCCAGTAAGACACGGGAGAGGTGGACATAACATACAAGTTGACCCTGTGTGACAGGGAGCAGTCATCTAGCCTCCAGTAAGACACAGGAGAGGTGGACATAACATACAAGTTGACCCTGTGTGACCAGAGACAGTCGTCTAGCCTCTGGTAAGACACAGGGAAGTGGACATAACATACAAGTTGACCCTGTGACAGGGAGCAGTGCGATCTAGCCTCCAGTAAGACAGGGAGAGGTGGACATAACATACAAGTTGACCCTGTGACAGGGAGGCAGTAAATAAAGCCTCCAGTAAGACAGGGAGAGGTGGACACCAACATACAAGTTGACCCTGTGTGACAGGGGCAGTAGATCTGAGCCTCTGGTAAGACACAGGAGGAGGTGGACATAACATACAAGTTGACCCTGTGTGACAGGGAGCAGTCGTCTAGCCTCCAGTAAGACACAGGAGAGGTGGACATAACATACAAGTTGACCCTGTGTGACAGGGAGCAGTCGTAAAGCCTCCAGTAAGACACGGGAGAGGTGGACATAACATACAAGTTGACCCTGTGTGACAGGGAGCAGTCGTAAAGCCTCCAGTAAGACACGGGAGAGGTGGACATAACCTACAAGTTGACCCTATGTGACAGGGAGCAGTCGTCTAGCCTCTAGTAAAACACGGGAGAGGTGGACATAACATACAAGTTGACCCTGTGTGACAGGGAGCAGTCGTCTAGCCTCTAGTAAGACACAGGAGAGGTGGACATAACATACAAGTTGACCCTGTGTGACAGGGAGCAGTCGTCTAGCCTCCAGTAAGACACGGGAGAGGTGGACATAACATACAAGTTGACCCTGTGTGACAGGGAGCAGTCGTCTAGCCTCCAGTAAGACACGGGAGAGGTGGACATAACATACAAGTTGACCTTGTTTGACAGGGAGCAGTCGTCTAGCCTCCAGTAAGTCACGGGAGAGGTGGACATAACATACAAGTTGACCCTGTGTGACAGGGAGCAGTCCTCTAGCCTCCAGTAAGACACGGGAGAGGTGGACATAACATACAAGTTGACCCTGTGTGACAGGGAGCAGTCCTCTAGCCTCCAGTAAGACACGGGAGAGGTGGACATAACATACAAGTTGACCCTGTGTGACAGGGAGAGGTCGTCTAGCCTCCAGTAAGACACGGGAGAGGTGGACATAACATACAAGTTGACCCTGTGTGACAGGGAGAGGTCGTCTAGCCTCCAGTAAGACACGGGAGAGGTGGACATAACATACAAGTTGACCCTGTGTGACAGGGAGAGGTCGTCTAGCCTCCAGTAAGACACGGGAGAGGTGGACATAACATACAAGTTGACCCTGTGTGACAGGGAGCAGTCGTCTAGCCTCCAGTAAGACACAGGAGAGGTGGACATAACATACAAGGATCACTGAACGCATGAGACATGCTCCAGTTACATGTAAGAACTGGTGGTTGAATATATTCACAAAGTACCTAAAAACAAGTACCAGTGGTAAAGTGGAAACCACACCTCAACACGATGAAACAATCATGATTACTGACTTTTATCAATCATGATTACACTACTTGTAAATGTAGTAATATAGTAAACATGTTTCTATATTCAAGAGTAAAGGTTAAAACATACCTCAGAATGTACCATTTTAAATCTAATTTTTTTTTAGATCTCCAGGGGAGCATGCCCCCCAACAACACTTCACGTCTGTGGTGCTCGCATAGCCCACCCCTACCACCTAACCCATCATTTTACCCAGGAGAAAGACTGATTATGGTTTTGGACTTTGCAAACTTATTACCAAAGTATGACATTGGGATTGATACCCGAAATGGCAATAGCATTGGCCCACCCTGGTAACAGACATTTTAGGGCACAAATAACTCACACTGATGGATAGATAATTTACAAGAACATGTTCAAATGTTACTGCATTGCTAAATCAAAGTGACTTCACCTATGAATCGCTCCTACCTTTCTGCGATAGCCCAGTGCTGCTCTCTAGTAGCAGGTTGAGTAACCGCTGCGTGTGGGAGCGTTGTCGGTTGACAGATGTGATGCGCAGTTCGATGGCGACCGTCTTGAGAAGCCATGACTGCTGACTCAGGACCAGATTCTCGCTCAAGGAGTTCTTTTCAGCTGAAACGGTGTTCTCTGGTTAAGTATTGACAATGGAATGTTCTTACATAGTGTGGCATTCAATTCTTAGGACTGCTGAAAGCACTTTACACTTTACCGTTGCCAGGAAATCATAGATCACGCCATAGGAAAGCTGTAGTCAGGCCATAGTCAGGAAGATCCGAAGTAACCTTATGTACGTAAAGGTTAAGTTATATAGCGCAGTATCCAGTGCTAAGGACTGCTCAAAGCGCTTTACACTTTACTCCTTAGCAAACCAGTTCAACTGGACACCATATTTGGGAAGTATTCAGCCACACTGCAATTAATGCACAAAGACTATTCATATACAAATATCCACCACTGTCTATAGCCGGGCACTCATTTATACAGCTGATTTAGCTGCAACGTTAAGTAAATTAATCAGCCCACGGTTTGAAACAGCAGCACAGGATTCGAACCCGGGTTCTCTCAACCGAGTCTGATGCTCTAGCCATTGTGCCACCATGCTCCAAGAAAGGAAACTATTCTTACCAGACTCTGGGAGCTGGAAAGGCACATGTTGTAGCTGGCGATAGAGGAAGTCTTGCGCAGTTCGCAGGTAGCGGAGTGTCGGACTTGAAGCGTCTGGGTTGGCACACAGCTTGTATATCATGTGATAGGTCAGCTGAGCCAATCGCGGCGTCTCATAGAGGCATGATGGTCCGAGGCGCGACTCGAGGCCTTTACCCAGAATGCACAGCAGCGAGTGGAGACAGGTGCGTGATGAGTCGAGGATACCTGGAAAATATACACTCTCATCAATGTGAATATCAATGTTGGGATATCCCATGTACATTCCGTGTATGCGTCATATTATGGTTGTAGTGACAGCATGTACAGGCGGCAATACAGCAACTGTATTCGGAAAATAATAATTAAATACTCAGGTGCTTGAAAACATACAGAACAAATAAGTGTCCAAAAACATATGGTCATTATTGGCCTTATGTATTTGGACATGTGAAAAAACAGGTGTCTGAAAACATGTGACCCATCTTAACGAAATGAGTCGCATGTCTGAAATTTTTAATATTGAGTTATTAGTAGCGTTGGAAAGAGCAGAATCTCTGCTTTCACACGTTGTATCATGTAAGAAGATATCTTAATTCTAACTGAAGTTATGGCTTAACAAACACATGTGGGGTAGAAACCTTCAAACTCAGAAAACGGGCGTCAAAGTTGATTCAAAATATTCGTTATGTTTCATTAAATGTACCTTAGTTAATGTGGACAGATCTTGCTAAAATTTCGTCCTAGTCCGCCTCGCTTCCATCAGTCAAGTCTTCCAAAAAATACTTCTCGATCAAACTGTAAATCTGTGCGCAATCACTTCCATCCGAATTTAACAGCTTCGCCACGTTAAATATAATTTTTCGCGTCTTCTTAATCGCTATCTGGGTTAGCAGTGACGCGGTGGAAATACATGATGCGCATGCATGTGTTTACAGATTATGTAAATGACCCATCACTGAACCAATGAGAACAGCTGCCTGGGTCACGCAGTTGCATCTTCCAAGCTCTCTGGAGGTCACAGAATGTAGTTATTAGCATATTTATGCCCATATATGGGAAGATGACACGTCAAGTTTCGTGAAGACAGCTCATATGTTAGGAGCGTCCCAAAATTAGCAGTTGCGAACGCGCACCATTACTGGCATCTTTGGCGTTATTTTAAGGAAATCGAGCGGAACACTTCGCACAGCTCTACAAAAATCGTTTTAAAATACACAAACCAGAGTTAATTAGAGGGTAGCTAGAGTAGCAATCGATAAAACGAATACCAAAGAATAATTTTCAGGGGAAATCTCAAAATCGATTGATTCGCGATTTGTTCACATAAACGGCATTTACGGAAAATCAGATTTGCCGACATCCGACTCATTTCGTTAAGATGGGTCACATATGGTCATTATTGGCCGTATGTATTTGGACATGTGAAAATAACAGGTATCTGAAAACGTACAGAACAGACAAAATTATTCCTTATGTAGATTTTAGGATGTCCTAAAACAGTGTCCAAATACATACAGTCGTTACGGCAATACTGGATTCAAAACAATAGTATTATGCAATCATGCTAACAATAATAAATTACAGGGATTGAGAAACTGGAGTTGATAGAAGAGAGGATAAGTAGCCATCAAGGGATAATAAGAAGCCTCTAGTTGAGGAGGTGGTGGATCTCTATTGTCAGCAGTCTCTCTCATTGTCAGAAATGTTCACTGTACTGCTGTTTCTAGGATGTACACAGGAATAAAGACGATGTGTGAAAGTCTTCATGAGCTGTACTTCATACAATCATGACATTGGTGTAGAGTGATAATCGTCCAATATCAATAAATATCAACAATTTATACGAGTAAAGCATACTCACATTGTTTAAACTGCAAGCACACCATGAACACATGCACACACAGATAGACATAGAGACAGGACACAGAGAGACAACTAAACAGACACTGACAGAGATACACATAGACAGACATAGAGAGACAACTAGACAGACACACACATAAACAGACATAGAGACAGGACACAGAGAGACAACTAGACAGACACTGACAGAGACACACATAGACAGACATAGAGACAGGACACAGAGAGACAACTAGACAGACACTGACAGAGACACACATAGACAGACATAGAGACAGGCCACAGAGAGACAACTAGACAGACAGTGACAGAGACACACATAGACAGACATAGAGAGACAACTAGACAGACACACACATAAACAGACATAGAGACAGGACACAGAGTGACAACTAGACAGAGACTGACTGAGACACATGTAGACAGATATAGAGACAGGACACAGAGAGACAACTAAACAGACACTGACAGAGACACACATAGACAGACATAGAGACAGGCCACAGAGAGACAACTAGACAGACACTGACAGAGACACACATAGACAGACATAGAGAGACAACTAGACACACACACACATAAACAGACATAGAGACAGGACACAGAGAGACAACTAGACAGACACTGACAGAGACACACATAGACAGACATAGAGACAGGACACCGAGAGACAACTAAACAAACACTGACAGAGACACACATAGACAGACATAGAGACAGGCCACAGAGAGACAACTAGACAGACAGTGACAGAGACACACATAGACAGACATAGAGTGACAACTAGACAGACACACACATAAACAGACATAGAGACAGGACACAGAGTGACAACTAGACAGAGACTGACTGAGACACACGTAGACAGACATAGAGACAGGACACAGAGAGACAACTAGACAGACAGTGACAGAGACACACATAGACAGACATAGAGAGACAACTAGACACACACACACATAAACAGACATAGAGACAGGACACAGAGTGACAACTAGACGGAGACTGACAGAGACACACATAGACAGACATAGAGAGACAACTAGACAGACACACACATCAACAGACATAGAGACAGGACACAGAGAGACAACTAGACAGAGACTGACAGAGAAACACGTAGACAGACATAGAGACAGGACACAGAGACAACTAGACAGACACTGACAGAGACACACATAGACAGACATAGAGAGACAACTAGACACACACACACATAAACAGATATAGAGACAGGACACAGAGAGACAACTAAACAGAGACTGACAGAGACACACGTAGACATACATAGAGACAGGACATACAGAGAGACAACTAGACAGAGACTGACAGAGGCACACATAGACAGAGACAACCTGACAGAGGCACACATAGACAGAGACAACCTGACAGAGGAACACATAGACAGTGACAACCTGACAGAGACACATATAGACAGAGACAACCTGACAGAGATACACATAGACAGAGACAACCTAACAGAGGAACACATAGACAGAGACAACCTGACATAGGAACACATAGATGGTGACAACCTGACAGAGACACATATAGACAGAGACAACCTGACAGAGATACACATAGACAGAGACAACCTGCAGAGGTACACATAGACAGAGACAACCTGACAGAGGCACAGATAGACAGAGACAACCTGACAGAGACACACATAGACAGAGACAACCTGACAGAGGCACATATAGACAGAGACAACCTGACAGAGGAACACACAGACAGAGACAACCTGACAGAGGCACATATAGACAGAGACAACCTGACAGAGGAACACACAGACAGTGACAACCTGACAGAGACACACATAGACAGAGACAACCCGACAGAGGAACACATAGACAGAGACAACCTGACAGAGGAACACACAGACAGAGACAACCTGACAGAGGCACATATAGACAGAGACAACCTGACAGAGGAACACACAGACAGTGACAACCTGACAGAGACACACATAGACAGAGACAACCCGACAGAGGAACACATAGACAGAGACAACCTGACAGAGGAACACACAGACAGAGACAACCTGACAGAGGCACATATAGACAGAGACAACCTGACAGAGGAACACACAGACAGTGACAACCTGACAGAGACACACATAGACAGAGACAACCCGACAGAGGAACACATAGACAGAGACAACCTGACAGAGGAACACATAGACAGAGACAACCTGACAGAGGAACACATAGACAGAGACAACCTAACAGAGACACACATAGACAGTGACAACCTGACAGAGGAACACATAGACAGAGACAACCTGCCAGAGGAACACATAGACAGTGACAACCTGACAGAGACACACATAGATAGAGACAACCTGACAGAGGAACACATAGACAGAGACAACCTGACAGAGGAACACATAGACAGAGACAACCTGACAGAGGAACACATAGAAAGAGACAACCTGACAGAGGAACACATAGATAGCGACAACCTGCCAGAGAAACACATAGAAAGAGACAACCTGACAGAGGAACACATAGAAAGTGACAACTTGACAGAGGAACACATAGATAGCGACAACCTGCCAGAGAAACACATAGAAAGAGACAACCTGACAGACGCACACATAGACAGAGACAACCTGACAAAGGAACACATAGAAAGAGACAACCTGACAGACGCACACATAGACAGAGACAACCTGACAGAGACACACATAGACAGAGACAACCTGACAGAGGTACACATAGACAGAGACAACCTGACAGAGGCACACATAGACAGAGACAACCTGACAGAGATACACATAGACAGAGACAACCTGACAGAGGCACACATCGACAGAGACAACCTGACAGAGATACACATAGACAGAGACAACCTGCAGAGGACACATAGACAGAGACAACCTGACAGAGGCACACATAGACAGAGACAACCTGACAGAGACACACATAGACAGAGACAACCTGACAGAGGCACATATAGACAGAGACAACCTGACAGAGGAACACACAGACAGAGACAACCTGACAGAGGCACATATAGACAGAGACAACCTGACAGAGGAACACACAGACAGTGACAACCTGACAGAGACACACATAGACAGAGACAACCCGACAGAGGAACACATAGACAGAGACAACCTGACAGAGGAACACATAGACAGAGACAACCTGACAGAGACACACATAGACAGTGACAACCTGACAGAGGAACACATAGACAGAGACAACCTGACAGAGGAACACATAGACAGAGACAACCTGACAGAGGAACACATAGAAAGAGACAACCTGACAGAGGAACACATAGACAGAGACAACCTGACAGAGGAACACATAGATAGCGACAACCTGCCAGAGAAACACATAGAAAGAGACAACCTGACAGACGCACACATAGACAGAGACAACCTAACAGAGGAACACATAGAAAGAGACAACCTGACAGACGCACACATAGACAGAGACAACCTGACAGAGACACACATAGACAGAGACAACCTGACAGAGGTACACATAGAGAGAGACAACCTGACAGAGGCACACATAGACAGAGACAACCTGACAGAGATACACATAGACAGAGACAACCTGACAGAGGCACACATCGACAGAGACAACCTGACAGAGGCACACATAGACAGAGACAACCTGACAGAAATACACATAGACAGAGACAACCTGACAGAGGAACACATAGACAGAGACAACCTGACAGAGGCACACATGGTCAGAGACTCAGAGAGACAGACAGAGACATATTGATCACATGCAAATTTTTTTGACTGTCTAAGAAGTCCAGTATTTACCTGGGTCTTGTAGATTGGTCTTACTGACAGGCTTGTGTAGTTCGTAGCCAAGCAGGAAGTGAGCCATATTGGGGGCGGGAAGGTTGACGCTGGCCAGCAGCAGGTAGAGGATGTTTTGTCTCGTTGCACTTCGGATCTGACTCACTGTCACATCTTCATCTGAAATTAGACCCTACTGGATTAGTTTATTAAAACAAACACAGGATACATGCGTTAGGGATGACTATCGGGGATAGTTTTATCGTCACAGCTATTATATTTTACTATCACGACAGTATCATGGAAGCTAAATATGCATATGTTCCAATTTTACTTGATGTGCGAATAGTCAATTAAATGTTATTATTGATAGCACTGCATTGCCACATCGACTATCACAATGCATCGATAGCATACTGCAAGATTTAATTTTTGTCTTCATAATACGTGAGTTCATGTTGCAGGCATTATCACATAATGCCCAGTAGGGTTGGGTGATGTTCTTTTCCCATAGGGTATCCATCACTGAATCCACCCCTATAAATGGTGCACGTATTGAAGGATTTCGATTCCACGTGCAAATTTATGGTTTACTTTCATAACCAACATAATCCTACCTTATATTTTTATGCCCTAATAAAGCAGGAAAAGCATAAAAATGCATTCTGGTTACAAAAAAAAACACCTCTAGCTTGTGATGCAGTTTCATGAAATCATTGGGGTGTGTTGAATGGCAACAACACGCACAGGAAAACAAATCCTGCACTAAGACTCACCAGGATACAATTCTGTAAAATTGCATCATACTGCTTATTAATATCAAGAGTGACCAACTGTTATTTTGATGCACCCCTGTGTTTGGTTTCTGGCATTGTGTTATTATTATATATATTACACAAGGTCGACCAAGACAGCGATATGATTTTGTAGAGAATTGGATGGATTGGGAGAGGAGTGTAAGATAGAGGGGGGGTGGAGATGGTAGAGCAAGATCAGTGGGGGGGAAGAAAACAGAAATAGACAACCAATATGAAGACCAGCCTCACCGCAGACACACAGGGAAAGGCGGGAACAACTGAGCCGAGTTTGAATGCTGGAGAATGGCTCATTCCTGGGGTGACTATAATAATATTAACATTTATAGCAACCCTTTTCAGCCTGAACTGCTCAAAGGAGCTTTACAACTTCATTAAACATGTCACACATAAAAAACATCAAAAATAAAAACTGTGAATTTCTAAAAAAAATATGCAGCAAACTAAATGTCTAAGATATATAAATTATAAAGCATCTATAAAATAAACACATACAAAAATGATCAAGTATACAATAAAACAATTATAACTAAAACTCTTCAGAAAACTACCATGTGTTGCACCCACCTAGGAGGTTGTCCTCAGTATCCAAGTCTTCAGGGTCCTCACACTCCAGACACTCCAGAAACCCATGCAGCAGCTCCGGGCAGGTCGTCTGGCAACCAATCAGTCGTAGTCACACGCAAACAATATTACACCAAATATGAAACCCACCACAGCAAACCAGGTGTTAAAACACACAGGTCTATTCTAGACACAAGTCGTAAATAACTGTCCAGGTATTGTTCCATCAATTTTGTGATTCTGACAGAAATGCACATCTTACAACTTCATCCTTCATTGTCCATTTGATTTTCCTTGACAAACAATCCAAAACTAATAAAATGCTTTTACAAACCCACAGAATAAAAAACTATATACAACACAAGTCAAAATGACCTCGTTTCTCAAAATATCTTTTTTTAAGTTGGCTTCAATTTTAGCAATAAATCAAAAACTATTGAAGATATTTCAACAAATGAAGCATTGTTTTATAGCTCATGATATGTGGAATCCACAAATCTCAATTTCACAATTAAATACTCTCATTGCTGTGGTACGTCACATAAATCAATCATTTATGCAATCTTACGTTAAGTGGCCAAAAACATTTTATTTTAAGACTCCATCTGCAAATCATTTGGCCCCTAAATCTTGTTCATTGACGTCCATACATGTATACATAGGTTATGAATAGTTTTAGTTATTCAGAAATTTAGTTTTATTACATTCATACCACTTTGCCTGTTCATCGAAAGGGATACTAAGAGCTACTGGTTCGGTCTACCTGGTGTCCATGTCAGGGCAAGTAAAAAATCCTACACAGGGAAATGCAAAAAAACTGTTTTACTGTCCCACATTAACACACCCGTACACAAACGGGAAGTAGTTACCTCATCATCTGTGAGGATGCTGACAATCTTGGGCTGTACAAGTGTTGACTGGCACACGGCGTGCAGGATGCGTACAGCGACTAGAGCATGCTCCGGCAGCCAGTCGTTGTACATCACGTATCTGACAGGTACAATGACACATTTGTACATGTAATAAATGATGTGTGTAATTAACAGTCTTTAAACATTGCCAAAACCAACTATATGTTATTATCTGGTCAAGCACAATTGCATGGTATAAAAAAATATAAATATTAAGAGTACAAGTTACAATATTTCTAGGCGTGGTTATTGATGAATCATTTAGCTGGAAAGACCAAATCAGTCGAGTAAAATGAAAATTATCAATAAATGTTGGTGTCATATACAGGGGCAGCAAACTACTTGACCGCCATAGTTTGTACACGCTGTATTCCACTATGTTTTTTCCGTATTTATTGTATTGTGTAGAAATATGGGGCAATACGTATTCTGCAAATTTGCATATATTTATCTTGCAAAAAGGGTGACATGGCTTATGCACAACGCACAGCGATGCGACCACACAATACCGCACAACACCACTCTTCCACAAAGCACGCATCTTAAAGTTTACCGTTTTGGTACAATTTAGAATACTAATATTCATGTATAAAGCTCATAAAATGAATTACCGTTGAACATTCAAGGGTTATTTGTTATGAATGTTAACAAGCGCGGCACACGAACACAAAATCAATTTGTACGTATCCGTGCATCAATCAATAGAAGGTACATGTCACTAATTGTCTATGGAACCAAAAGTGTGGAATTCGTTGCATGTCAGCTTTAACAATATTCGTTAACTGCACTGTTTAATGCACGTTACAGAAAACAGTTACTTAAAAATTATTGTATGCATACTTAATGTCGCGATGTACGGTGTAATAATCTACCAAAGTAGAGAGCCACATGTATATCATTTACGACAGCCACATATATATATATATCACTTATGAAACTAAAATAATGTGACAAGCTGCTGTAACACATCATCAAAGGAGTAACATGACAGCCACATATATATATATCACTTATGATACTAAAATAATGTGACAAGCTGCTGTAACACATCATCAAAGGAGTAACATGACAGCCACATATATATATATCACTTATGATACTAAAATAATGTGACAAGCTGCTGTAACACATCATCAAAGGAGTAACATGAAAGCCACATATATATATATCACTTATGATACTAAAATAATGTGACAAGCTGCTGTAACACATCATCAAAGGAGTAACATGACAGCCACATATATATATATCACTTATGATACTAAAATAATGTGACAAGCTGCTGTAACATATCATCAAAGGAGTAACATGACAGCCACATATATATATATATATATCACTTCTGAAACTAAAATAATGTGACAAGCTGCTGTAACACATCATCAAAGGAGTAACATGACAGCCACATATATATATATCACTTATGATACTAAAATAATGTGACAAGCTGCTGTAACACATCATCAAAGGAGTAACATGACAGCCACATATATATATATATATCACTTATGATACTAAAATAATGTGACAAGCTGCTGTAACATATCATCAAAGGAGTAACATGACAGCCACATATATATATATCACTTATGATACTAAAATAATGTGACATGCTGCTGTAACACATCATCAAAGGAGTAACATGACAGCCATATGTATATATATATCACTTATGATACTAAAATAATGTGACAAGCTGTTGTAACACATCATCAAAGGAGTAACATGACAGCCACATATATATATATATCACTTATGATACTAAAATAATGTGACAAGCTGCTGTAACATATCATCAAAGGAGTAACATGACTTAAACAGTATTTTTACTTCAATGTTTCTCCTTTCAAACTTTTCATTAATTTGCTTGGTATATTTAATTTGTATATTTAATTGTGCATTCATCATGTTTGATTTGTTTGAGTAAACTATTTGATTTTGAACTGCAATTCCAAATTTCCTGTTCTGAATCATGTCACGGTAGTGGTTTTGTTTAAAACAGTTTACACGCATGTGAATAATAACCTTGTCAATAAAGTTGAGTTTAATTACACACGTATATTGAGATTTAACATACATGCACGCACGCACGCACGCACACACACTACCAAGCAGTTGTAATTATATTGCTTGAAAAAATTAACCTAAGCACGACACTGATTTATCAGAAAGTTCACACAATTACTAAACAGAAGTGTCGGGTGTTAACTTTTACATACAAGATGCAATTGCAATTTATATCATATACAGAAACATATTAACTGACATCAAAATGATATTAAAAATACATGTCTGTTCTTCATGGGATGAGGTCTAGCTCCTGTACTGTCACACTGCTCTTGACTATATAACGCATAATAAAATCTTTATTCTCGCACATTAAAATCGACAAAAATAGCAATTGTAATATACGTTGCATCAGTTAACTCGACGTGGTGATTCTTACTTTGTGATGTTGACGAGGTGGCTGGGTTTGTTGCTGCGGGGGTTGATGGCCAGCAGCAGTTTGTCCATCTGAGACACCATGGTGGCTGTTCCACTCACTCTCAGCGCCTTGAGGAACCCTTCCTGTTTCTCCAATGTCACCTCAACAAGCTTGATGCACAGCAGTGCTGACCTCTCCAGGTGCTTCTTGCCTGGAGCAGTAAACGTAAGTTTTGTATAATGTTGTATCCAGTTCTTACAACTGCTCAAAACACTTCTCACTTCATCCCCGGGCAGATTTGTTCCTTCAAATACTGCGCAAAAACTACTCATTCATTTATATCCACCACTGTCTATAGCAGGTATCAATGATTGCTCACAGATCAATCACAGATTACCATATTCATCCCATTAAGCGTACATGTCCTCATTAGCATACAGCCTCCTTTTTAGCAGCATCTGACGCCGTGACAGTGATCTCCAATGCCAACCTTCACTGTTCATACAGTGATCTCCAATGCCAACCTTCACTGTTGAATCCATACAGTGATCTCCAATGCCAACCTTCACTGTTGAATCCATACAGCGATCTCCAATGCCAACCTTCACTGTTGAATCCATACAGCGATCTCCAATGCCAACCTTCACTGTTGAATCCATACAGTGATCTCCAATGCCAACCTTCACTGTTGAATCCATAGAGTGATCTCCAATGCCAACCTTCACTGTTGAATCCATACAGTGATCTCCAATGCCAACCTTCACTGTTGAATCCATACAGTGATCTCCAGTGCCAACTTTCACTGTTGAATCCATACAGTGATCTCCAATGCCAACCTTCACTGTTGAATCCATACAGTGATCTCCAATGCCAACCTTCACTGTTGAATCCATACAGCGATCTCCAACGCCAACCTTCACTGTTGAATCCATACAGTGATCTCCAATGCCAACCTTCACTGTTGAATCCATACAGTGATCTCCAATGCCAACCTTCACTGTTGAATCCATACGGCGATCTCCAACGCCAACCTTCACTGTTGAATCCATACAGTGATCTCCAATGCCAACCTTCACTGTTGAATCCATACAGCGATCTCCAACGCCAACCTTCACTGTTGAATCCATACAGCGGTCTCCAACGCCAACCTTCACTGTTGAATCCATACCGTGATCTCCAATGCCAACCTTCACTGTTGAATCCATACAGTGATCTCCGACGCCAACCTTCACTGTTGAATCCATACAGTGATCTCCGACGCCAACCTTCACTGTTAAATCCATACAGTGATCTCCAATGCCAACTTTCACTGTTGAATCCATACAGTGATCTCCAATGCCAACCTTCACTGTTGAATCCATACAGTGATCTCCAATGCCAACCTTCACTGTTGAATCCATACAGTGATCTCCAATGCCAACCTTCACTGTTGAATCCATACAGTGATCTCCAATGCCAACCTTCACTGTTGAATCCATACAGTGATCTCCAATGCCAACCTTCACTGTTGAATCCATACAGTGATCTCCAATGCCAACCTTCACTGTTGAATCCATACAGTGATCTCCAATGCCAACCTTCACTGTTGAATCCATACAGTGATCTCCAATGCCAACCTTCACTGTTGAATCCATACAGTGATCTCCAATGCCAACCTTCACTGTTGAATCCATACAGTGATCTCCAATGCCAACCTTCACTGTTGAATCCATACAGTGATCTCCAATGCCAACCTTCACTGTTGAATCCATACAGTGATCTCCAATGCCAACCTTCACTGTTGAATCCATACAGTGATCTCCAATGCCAACCTTCACTGTTGAATCCATACAGTGATCTCCAATGCCAACCTTCACTGTTGAATCCATACAGTGATCTCCAATGCCAACCTTCACTGTTGAATCCATACAGTGATCTCCAATGCCAACCTTCACTGTTGAATCCATACAGTGATCTCAATGCCAACCTTCACTGTTGAATCCATACAGTGATCTCCAATGCCAACCTTCACTGTTGAATCCATTGCTGTATTTAAACATCTACCAATGTCACACAAGATTCCAACTCAGTGGAAAATATATATATATATATATAAGGTCCACCTAAATTAGCAGACTTTACAGTGTTCTGGTATCCTTTTGCTCATATGCGGATGTATAAATCATCTGACAGTCACGTCTACTGAGATGGCTATACTCAGGAACCCCAGAATATAGGTGAATTGGGGAGATAGAGACTTATGTTTGTACTGACCAGGGAAGGCAGTATAACGATCCAACAGACGTGTCGCTTCGTCGATGATGTAGAGAATCTACAACAGCCAATAATAACATATGGTCTTTAGTGCCAATATCCTCAGCTCATGGTAACCAGTTCATTTTATAAATCGTGAGGATAGTGGGGTAGTTCTGTGGGAAGTATAATGAAGAATTGAATATTGCATTTAAAATGAGATTGTTACTATTAGTTTGATTAAAAAAAATTATTTCATCATAAAAATCAATTAAAACAAAACTGGTATCTTTTCAAAATAAAATAAATTACATTAATAACAGTTGACACCACCACAAGTCAAAGACACTCACACACATATATCTGTACATGCTTTAGTAACGTGACATAAATGTATTCATATTCAAATCCACTGCAGCACACAGAGACTTTTATATATCACTTCTTCTATTCAATTATTTCAATGTTATAATTATATATTTTGTACTGTAATATATTGTATACCAAATTTAGGAATATGCAGTGTGTGAGCTATTTACAGTATTTACTTGTTCTTGTTATAAATTTATGAGACTAGCCGAGTTATCCAGCGTTGCTCAGGGAAAAAAGGCATCAGGGAAAAAAGGCATCATATGTATGTTACCGAGATCCCCACTGCCCTAGATGAATTTAGAAACAATCTAAATCTACGAACGACCCCATTGGGTCCGTTAGACCATACACACACAATTTCAGCCACATTCAAGCAAAACTGACAGTGATAAGTGCCATTTTAAAATTGTTACACCCGAGGTCTCCACACCCTGGATAAATTTTGAAAAAATCTCAATCTACGAACCACCCCAATGGGCCCGCTATATCATACACACAATTTCAACCCCACACATACAAAACTAACAGAGATATGTGTTCACAGACAGACAAACAGACAGAGAACCATATTCTTTAATAATATAGATACTGTGTAGATACCATCTGGAGCATCGGGGTGTTATTGAGCATGTGCACCATGAGTACATGTCCGGGGGGTTTGTTGGCGAGGGCGCTACCCTCTCCGTGAACTTCGACCCTCTGCTCGAGAAAGTCTTCGGGGGCCGTCTCATGCTGCTGGAGCAGTTTGTAAAAGATGGCCAGCACGCCACTGCACACCTCCCACTGGAAGAGAAAACATTCTTATATACGACTCAGCACGCCACTGCACACCTCCCACTGGAAGAGAAAACATTCTTATATACGACTCAGCACGCCACTGCACACCTCCCACTGGAAGAATAAACATTCTTAAATATGACTCGGCACGCCACTGCACACCTCCCACTGGAAGAGAAAACATTCTTATATACGACTCAGCACGCCACTGCACACCTCCCACTGGAAGAGTAAACATTCTTAAATATGACTCGGCACGCCACTGCACACCTCCCACTGGAAGAATAAAAATTCTTATATACGACTCAGCACGCCACTGCACACCTCCCACTGGAAGAGAAAACATTCTTATATATGATTCAGCACGCCACTGCACACCTCCCACTGGAAGAGTAGAAAACACGCACGTCACTGCACACCTCCCACTGGAAGAGAAAACATTCTTATATATGACTCAGCACGCCACTGCACACCTCCCACTGGAAGAGAAAACATTCTTATATATGACTCAGCACGTCACTGCACACCTCCCACTGGAAGAGAAAACATTCTTATATACGACTCAGCACGCCACTGCACACCTCCCACTGGAAGAGAAAACATTCTTATATACGACTCAGCACGCCACTGCACACCTCCCACTGGAAGAGAAAACATTCTTATATACGTAATTCGGCATGCCACTGCACACCTCCTAATTTTGGATGAGAAAACATTCTTATATACCACTCAGCACGCCACTGCACACTCCCCACTGGAAGAGAAAAGTTCTTATATACGACTCAGCACGCCACTGCACACCTCCCACTGGAAGAGAAAACATTCTTATATACGACTCAGCACGCCACTGCACACCTCCCACTGGAAGAGAAAACATTCTTATATACGACTCAGCACGCCACTGCACACCTCCCACTGGAAGAGAAAACATTCTTATATACGACTCAGCACGCCACTGCACACCTCCCACTGGAAGAGTAAACATTCTTAAATATGACTTGGCACGCCACTGCACACCTCCCACTGGAAGAATAAAAATTCTTATATATACGACTCAGCACGCCACTGCACACCGCCCACTGGAAGAGAAAACATTCTTATATATGACTCAGCACGTCACTGCACACCTCCCACTGGAAGAGTAAACATTCTTATATACGACTCAGCACGCCACTGCGCACCTCCCACTGGAAGAGTAAACATTCTTAAATATGACTTGGCACGCCACTGCACACCTCCCACTGGAAGAATAAAAATTCTTATATATACGACTCAGCACGCCACTGCACACCTCCCACTGGAAGAGAAAACATTCTTATATATGACTCAGCACGTCACTGCACACCTCCCACTGGAAGAGAAAACATTCTTATATACGACTCAGCACACCACTGCACACCTCCCACTGGAAGAGAAAACATTCTTATATACGACTCAGCACACCACTGCACACCTCCCACTGGAAGAGAAAACATTCTTATATACGACTCAGCACGCCACTGCACACCTCCCACTGGAAGAGAAAACATTCTTATATACGACTCAGCACGCCACTGCACACCTCCCACTGGAAGAGTAAACATTCTTAAATATGACTTGGCACGCCACTGCACACCTCCCACTGGAAGAATAAAAATTCTTATATATACGACTCAGCACGCCACTGCACACCGCCCACTGGAAGAGAAAACATTCTTATATATGACTCAGCACGTCACTGCACACCTCCCACTGGAAGAGTAAACATTCTTATATACGACTCAGCACGCCACTGCGCACCTCCCACTGGAAGAGTAAACATTCTTAAATATGACTTGGCACGCCACTGCACACCTCCCACTGGAAGAATAAAAATTCTTATATATACGACTCAGCACGCCACTGCACACCTCCCACTGGAAGAGAAAACATTCTTATATATGACTCAGCACGTCACTGCACACCTCCCACTGGAAGAGAAAACATTCTTATATACGACTCAGCACACCACTGCACACCTCCCACTGGAAGAGAAAACATTCTTATATACGACTCAGCACACCACTGCACACCTCCCACTGGAAGAGAAAACATTCTTATATACGACTCAGCACGCCACTGCACACCTCCCACTGGAAGAGAAAACATTCTTATATATGACTCAGCACGCCACTGCACACCTCCCACTGGAAGAGTAAACATTCTTAAATATGACTTGGCACGCCACTGCACACCTCCCACTGGAAGAATAAAAATTCTTATATATACGACTCAGCACGCCACTGCACACCTCCCACTGGAAGAGAAAACATTCTTATATATGACTCAGCACGTCACTGCACACCTCCCACTGGAAGAGAAAAAATTCTTATATACGACTCAGCACGCCACTGCACACCTCCCACTGGAAGAGAAAACATTCTTATATACGACTCAGCACGCCACTGCACACCTCCCACTGGAAGAGAAAACATTCTTATATATGACTCAGCACGTCACTGCACACCTCCCACTGGAAGAGAAAACATTCTTATATATGACTCAGCACGTCACTGCACACCTCCCACTGGAAGAATAAACATTCTTATATACGACTCAGCACGCCACTGCACACCTCCCACTGGAAGAGTAAACATTCTTATATACGACTCAGCACGCCACTGCACACCTCCCACTGGAAGAATAAACATTATTATATATACGACTCAGCACGCCATTGCACACCTCCCACTGGAAGAGTAAACATTCTTATATACGACTCAGCACGCCACTGCACACCTCCCACTGGAAGAATAAACATTATTATATATACGACTCAGCACGCCACTGCACACCTCCCACTGGAAGAATAAACATTCTTATATATATACGACTCAGCACGCCATTACACACCTCCCACTGGAAGAATAAACATTCTTATATATACACGACTCAGCACGCCACTGCACACCTCCCATTGGAAGAGTAAACATTCTTAAATACGACTCAACTCATGTTTATTGTTATCTTTGAGTGTAAACAAATTCACCTCTTTAAACGAGCTTTTTAATTACTCACTGATGGCAACTTTTTGTGTGCATTCGTTAGATATTGTATATTTTAATGCATATTTGTGGTCAGTTTTTTTAGTGTAACTTGTATAAAATGGATATATTTAAAGTAGTTTTTAGAATATCGTAGTATAGTTATTTTGTTAGCAGTTATATGATCTTTTTTCTACATTTTCCTTTATTACTACGTACATTTAATGTAGTGTTACATAATGTTTTTCATGTTTATTTTGTTGCAGTAAAGGACCTGAATCCCATCCCGGAACAAGGGTACCTTTGAATCCCACCCCTGAACAAGGGTACCATTGAATCCCACCCCGGAACAAGGGTACCATTGAATCCCACCCCGGAACAAGGGTACCATTGAATCCCACCCCGGAACAAGGGTACCATGAAGAACAACAACTGTTAATTCCTCATGTTAAATACTTAACATTTATAATAATGTTAACTAGGCCATAAAAACAAACAGTAAGCCAATAAAACTACATTCAACATATTCACATGATTACTCTATTGAACAGAACAGGTTGAACACATTATCAAAATCCCATATAAAAGGGAAAAAAGTACACAAATATTATGTAAATATCATTACTGATTATATATATAATGACCTTGAACCTGACTAACCTTTTCACCTTTGTCTTTGTATTCTCTCGTGTTGAACTTCAGAAGGATGTGTTCGCGGAGGAATTCAAGATATGGCTGGAACCCAGGGGCGCGTAGCCCCACCCCTAACCCCGCCGGGATTGGGCTATCCGTGAGCGTGTCCATTAGCTGAAGGAATGCGCGAGTCATTGGAAACTCCTCGTTCCTCGCTTCCACTTCGTCTACCTCAACCTGTAACCATAGAAACAGGTTTAGAATGGAAAACAGATTTTGTAATATTGTTGGTCATTGGCTATCTTTTAAAGTGAAGCTGATTTATTGCCACAGACATGGGCAATTGTACCTGACTTTAGTGAAATAATTGTTTGCATTCTAGTTTTTAAAAATGATTCATTCCTTAGAATCCTGACCTAAATGGCAGAAAATATGTTGTTTCATCTGTATAAATTCTGCTGTCTGTGAACATGAAAATTTAGGATAAATATCACATAACCTAACTATCACACAAAATTACCATAGTTGTCACTGAACGCAATATTTCCAAGTAGAGCAATAAAAAAAAATACACATGAAAAGTGAGTTGACATTGGTTATTTGCCCTTAATTATGCAATGAAACCAAAGCCAGATCTGTGCTACACACCTGCATACCGCCTGGCTGACGGATAGAAGTTGACAGCACGGTAGGGACCAACTGAAACAAATAAACACAATTTACTCCAGATGTTGGTGGGTAAGACTGGTACATTCATATTGAAGAGAGTTAAGTTAATTTTTACATGGACTAACTGAGCTTTTGTGGCCTTTTCAGTGTCAAACTGAACCATTCTTTGGTTGTCAAAGTCAAAACAAGGAGGTACGTTTTACTTGGTATTAAACATTAGTTTCTAAAGCAACATGTGACCCGCCAGAGCAAAGTGGGTATTAAGTTGCAAAATTGTGAAATTGAGTTTTGTAGTCGACTGACCTGAGCGACCTCTAGTGAGTGCCACAGATTTGCGGCAATCTCTGGCGTCTTGGCGAGTGCAGCCAAGGTCAGGAGAAGGTCAGCCTTGAGTTGCGCTGGAACGCTGCAGCCGACGAGTCCAAGTAGCACCACCAGGATGAGCCACTGTTGGTTCTCACAGAGTGCAACGCGTGCCGTCTCGTCCTAACATCAACACAGCGAGAATAAGTCTATCGGATGGATCCATTACGCCCCCTTGTACCTTGCAACTAAGTTCAACAAGCTTCCTAAACTAGACATTCCAGTATATTTTGTTTGAAAAGCTGGCCTCGAATGAAAGGACAAAGTTATTTATATGAGAAAACTACAGTGGCACCTCATTATTAAGGCCACCCTTGGGACTGTGCCAAAGTGACCTGGATAGGCAGGTGACCTTATTAGCAGGACATGATCTGAGACTATCCTAAGGTGACCTTATTTGTGAGGTGGTTGTATTATTGAGGTAAACTAGCAAGGTTTGACTATATGTGAGAACAGCCGACTTGGCAGATGTCATGCTGCCCTGTTAATGTAATATATATACATGTAAGTATGGATGAAGTTTGACGGTTGTCAGTTGCATCATTAGGATTGTGACGTCAGATACTGGATCCGAGAATTATAACAAGTTAACCAATAGTATTGAAGTCTATTACCATTACTAGTAGAAATGCCCATCCTCCGGGAGTTGCAACATACATACAAAAGACGCTTTCCTGGAGTATCTGTAAATGTTTGTTATGACGTAAATTTGACGTTTTTCGTTCTGACACAAATTTACAAAAACATCACCAACTGATCAATTGTAGAAAACACATTACGAATGATAAATTTTCATTTGTTTAGGTCCGGTGAGGTACCCTTAGACCGGTAGGAAGCCTTAGACAGGTAGGAACCCTTAAACCGGTAGGAACCTGTTGAGTGTAGACCGGTAGGAATCCTTAGACCGGTAGGAACCCTTAGACCAGTAGGAACCCTTATACCGGTAGGAACCCTTAGACAGGTAGGAACCCTTAAACTGATAGGAACCCTTAGACCGATAGGAACCCTAAACCAATGAGGAATTTGTAAAAGTAACTAAGGATGATACTTTTCTTCCAAAGGGTTGTAGATTAATCCGTAATTTGACACCGGTCAAGGAAGACAACTGGGAGGAAACATTAACATACCCCCACTCGCATACAGTAGCTCAATTAGTTGGATAGATGGAGTCTGTACAGGGACTTAGCCAGAGACCAGTCTGTGCCCTTCTTCAAGACTGGCAGATGACTGGTGTAATTACAGCTGCTAAGACTGGTTGTATTTTGAGAGGGACAACTAGCTGCTAATAATTCCAAATCTAGAGGCCCATATTAATGACAATCACTGGCACAACTGGTACTGAAACTAATTGAATGGATCAGTATTAAGTAAATAAATGGCTCAAATGACACTGGTTTGTCATTGAAAAAACGTAAATTGGCCACCAATAATGGCTGTGGTTGACCTGAATGGCTTCCTCACAAAGCCATTAGCACTCTAAAAGGCACAGATCTGATTAATTCAACACAGGCAAAAACATTATTTTTAGCTAAGGGCAGGTGGAGCCATGGATGAGACAGAGCCTCACCTGTTCTGCGATCGTGCGGATGAGCTTGAGGACCGCGGTGAGACCGTCAACCTCCTGGGGGGTGATGCCCTTGGTGTAATGTCGGTAGAGGTGGATCATGTCAGCACTCATGGGCGCCTCCTGACGCAGGCTCATGTAATAGTGATTGAGGGAAACAAAGAAGTGATCCCAAGACACTGTGCTCACCTGGCCACCTGGAACATACGTGACGGTGACTACACGGGTGGCGGTGACAACACGGGTGGCGGTGACAACACGGGTGACTTGGACAACATGGGTGACGGTGACAACACGGGTGGCAGTGACAATACGGGTGGCGGTGACAACACGGGTCACAATGACAACAAAGGTCACGATGGCAACACAGGTCATAACACAGTTCGTATACTTGAGCAACTATAAAATTCCATACCATGTTCATGCTTCCTTAAAGGTAGTCGCTGGTCATAAATTTTTTTCCGGCCATTTTGGCATTTCATAATTTCGAATAGATTAACATATTTTGCATATCTGATACATTGCATTTTTCAAGATTCTGATTAGAAATACTTATAATCAGATGATGTATACCTGCCCATGGTGCTTAACGTAATACGTTCTTATTTTATTTTGGCCATTTTCTCAAAATGATATTTTTGATAATGTGACAATGGAAAAAATTATTTTGGAAAAAACTACACAAGCTAAACAATTGAAATTTTCACCAATTGTTCTGTGGAATGTTCCAGGTGCAATGAGCTATTTTGGATACCATAGCCTTATTTTAAGGGTTTGTAAACAAGGGTAAACCAATTAGGGAATTTTTTTAAAAACTTCACCTAAACGGCACAATTCACTATGGTAATAAAACATGTAAAGTCAGAGCCCAAAACCACCTTATTGCAATTGTATTATGGCATATGCTATCATTTATTCTGAATTATTTTTCCCATGGGGCATACATCCAGAGGCACATAAATCTCTGGACATTGCAATGGCAACAATTATGCAAATTAGCCAAATTTTCACCTGTTCAACAACCTTCACCCAACTTATACAATCCTCAAATTTTATAAAGATATGATGAGTTTTCACCAAGATATGGCCTATAATTACTTTAGGACCAGTAGCTACCCTTAAAACATTTGATGCCAAAACCAACTTAATTTTGAGCATGATAATTATACAAAACATACATTTTAAGCATAATTGTAAAATACTGGCTTACATCCAGCCAGGAACAAACCAAGGGTCGCAGTTATCACCCTCATAGTATTTAGAACTTTTAAAACTCTTTCACACAGTGGCACCTTCAAGAGAGGAGAAACTTACCAGCCATGCCATTCATCTTGAGCAGGTTGAAGCAGTGGTGTGCGCACTGTCTACAAGAGAGGAGAAACTTACCAGCCATGCCTTTCATCTTGAGCAGGTTGAAGCAGTGGTGTGCGCACTGACTACAAGAGAGGAGAAACTTACCAGCCATGCCATTCATCTTGAGCAGGTTGAAGCAGTGGTGTGCGCACTGACTACAAGAGAGGAGAAACTTACCAGCCATGCCATTCATCTTGAGCAGGTTGAAGCAGTGGTGTGCGCACTGACTACAAGAGAGGTGAAACTTACCAGCCATGCCATTCATCTTGAGCAGGTTGAAGCAGTGGTGTGCGCACTGGCTACAAGAGAGGAGAAACTTACCAGCCATGCCATTCATCTTGAGCAGGTTGAAGCAGTGGTGTGCGCACTGACTACAAGAGAGGAGAAACTTACCAGCCATGCCATTCATCTTGAGCAGGTTGAAGCAGTGGTGTGCGCACTGACTACAAGAGAGGAGAAACTTACCAGCCATGCCATTCAACTTGAGCAGGTTGAAGCAGTGGTGTGCGCACTGACTACAAGAGAGGTGAAACTTACCAGCCATGCCATTCATCTTGAGCAGGTTGAAGCAGTGGTGTGCGCACTGGCTACAAGAGAGGAGAAACTTACCAGCCATGCCATTCAACTTGAGTAGGTTGAAGCAGTGGTGTGCGCACTGACTACAAGAGAGGAGAAACTTACCAGCCATGCCATTCAACTTGAGCAGGTTGAAGCAGTGGTGTGCGCACTGACTACAAGAGAGGTGAAACTTACCAGCCATGCCATTCATCTTGAGCAGGTTGAAGCAGTGGTGTGCGCACTGGCTACAAGAGAGGAGAAACTTACCAGCCATGCCATTCATCTTGAGCAGGTTGAAGCAGTGGTGTGCGCACTGACTACAAGAGAGGAGAAACTTACCAGCCATGCCATTCATCTTGAGCAGGTTGAAGCAGTGGTGTGCGCACTGGCTACAAGAGAGGAGAAACTTACCAGCCATGCCATTCATCTTGAGCAGGTTGAGCAGTGGTGTGCGCACTGACTACAAGAGAGGAGAAACTTACCAGCCATGCCATTCAACTTGAGCAGGTTGAAGCAGTGGTGTGCGCACTGACTACAAGAGAGGTGAAACTTACCAGCCATGCCATTCATCTTGAGCAGGTTGAAGCAGTGGTGTGCGCACTGGCTACAAGAGAGGAGAAACTTACCAGCCATGCCATTCAACTTGAGTAGGTTGAAGCAGTGGTGTGCGCACTGACTACAAGAGAGGAGAAACTTACCAGCCATGCCATTCAACTTGAGCAGGTTGAAGCAGTGGTGTGCGCACTGACTACAAGAGAGGTGAAACTTACCAGCCATGCCATTCATCTTGAGCAGGTTGAAGCAGTGGTGTGCGCACTGACTACAAGAGAGGTGAAACTTACCAGCCATGCCATTCATCTTGAGCAGGTTGAAGCAGTGGTGTGCGCACTGACTACAAGAGAGGAGAAACTTACCAGCCATGCCTTTCATCTTGAGCAGGTTGAAGCAGTGGTGTGCGCACTGGCTACAAGAGAGGAGAAACTTACCAGCCATGCCATTCATCTTGAGCAGGTTGAAGCAGTGGTGTGCGCACTGACTACAAGAGAGGAGAAACTTACCAGCCATGCCATTCAACTTGAGCAGGTTGAAGCAGTGGTGTGCGCACTGACTACAAGAGAGGTGAAACTTACCAGCCATGCCATTCATCTTGAGCAGGTTGAAGCAGTGGTGTGCGCACTGGCTACAAGAGAGGAGAAACTTACCAGCCATGCCATTCAACTTGAGTAGGTTGAAGCAGTGGTGTGCGCACTGACTACAAGAGAGGAGAAACTTACCAGCCATGCCTTTCATCTTGAGCAGGTTGAAGCAGTGGTGTGCGCACTGACTACAAGAGAGGTGAAACTTACCAGCCATGCCATTCATCTTGAGCAGGTTGAAGCAGTGGTGTGCGCACTGTTGACTTGAGGCGAGGCCACTCAGCATGTTGATATAGGGGATGTACAGTGGGGGAGGCAGCAGATCCCCCGCTAGACGCACAAACTTGTGCAAGCTCACCTACAATATCCACAGAACATCACTGTCTTTGGTAGTAAGATACGTGTCAGTGTCCAGTATACAGTCAGGCTAAAGACCAGCTGGACTGCTGAACCACCAATTTTACAAAGTTAGTGGTCCAAGAAACAAGTTAACTAAGAGACAAACTTGTATATATAAAAAGCATGTTTTAGTAGTAACATTACTACTATGTAAGTTTTGGTTACATACAATACAAATTAAGACTACTATCTCAGCAGTTACCTTAATTTGTTATTATAACTTAACTTTAGTAGTAATCTATATTTGATAACTGCTTATGGGCAGTATGGAATGTAAATCAAGACTGTTATATTCTGTGTATCCCTCGTGACTCGGAGATCACGATAATGTCGGTCCCGTCTCAATTTGGAACGGAAAAGAACCATCGAGGATGACAAGCACCCTGGCAGTGACCACCCTCAGTACCAGCATATAAAGGTCGGTTTGGCGATAATATTCTGAAAAAGGCTGACTAGCTGAATGAGACCTCATAAGACCATTACATTGTAACCACAATAATACAGACTAGTCAGTTAGTAGAATGTTGCTGAGCACTGGAAACAACTAGAACAATTCTTTATTTCTTACTGTAACAGTTTACATATATAATGCATATTTGATAACCGTCGTGTTCTACGTTGAGTAGAAAATGCATCAGTCTGGAGACAGGCACCTTTAAAAAGCTTCTGCAAAAGTTGCTGGTCTCGATAGCAAGGAATTAACAGAAATAATTCTGATTGCTGGTCACAGTAACTTCAGTAAAACATTCAGCTAACCACAGTGGCTGGTGATAAGGATACTAAGACACTCTCCGGAGAACACATAATTCACTGTAAATGACATCACCATCTGCTGATCATAGACTAATAAAACCTCTTTCATGACAGCAATTGAGCCTACAGATGTTTAAGATCATGGTCATGATTACTCCAACCTGTCACTGTGGCTGTAACTCTATCACCATAGACTTCCCTTACACTCGCACTCATGTTTTCGGCACCATGACTGTTGTGAATCAGCATCAGCACCCTCTGGATCAGGGACTCTTCAAACGATGAAGAACGTCGCACCAGTGACGACTGAAAGTCTAGCTGGTTGCCCCGCAGTGGAGAGAAGTTGTTCTCCTCATTGTTCCCTTTCTTCAGAGGTGAGGCTGACTTGGATACGTCAACATTTTCTTGTCTTTCTCTTCCTCCTCATTGCTCTTGCACTACTTTCTCTACCACCCTTCTCCATTCTCCTCGGTCTGTTGCACTTTTTCTCCATTCCCCTTTCCATCCCTCCAGGTCTCTCTTCACGCAATCCTCCCACCTCAGTCTCGGTCGCCCTCGTCTTCTTTTTCCCTCCACTCTCCGGGTATCTGCTTTCTTCTCCCATTCGCTCCACATGTCCTGTCCAGTTCAGTCAATTGCTCACCAACTTCTTCTTGAAACTTTCTTTCAAACCAACATCCTCCCTCAGCTCTTCCACTCTTCGCTTATCTATTCTCGTAACTCCCGTAATTCTCCTGACCCAGTTGTTTTCACACACTTGTACCCTCTCCTGTTGTTTCGCTGTCGTTGCTATAGTCTCTAGGCCATACAGGTCGGCTGGTGTCACACATGTGCATAGTACCTTTCCCTTGAGTTTTCGTGATATGTGCCTGTCTCCCATCGCACCTTCTACTTTCCTCCATGCATTCTTCCCTGCTTGTATTCTCAAGTTGCCTTCTACTCTCTAGTGCCACCATAGGTCAAGATAACTTGACTTTTCCACCAACACCAGACACGAGCATGAGTGCTGCGCGACACTGACTATTTACCCATAGTTTGAGATGGGAATGGTGAAGATCCTGTGATAGGACGGTACTCCACAGTAAGTGTAATAACAGCACAATGTAGACTTTTGTTGAGTAAGTTGTGGACCTCACTAGTGTAGAGCGTTACTGTAATTTTATATTTAAGGTAGCCCACCTGTCTCTGATTAGGCCTGTAGTTGTAGACAGTGGCCCGCCCCCCGGGTGCAGTGAGGGGCTCCGGGGGGCACCAGTATTCCAGTGCAAGTTCCAACTTGAGGGGGTCCTGGTCATACAGCTGGTGCACCTGCAGGGTACAATACCGACTTAAATACAGTGAGACTTGCTATAGTACCTGACTACAATGGATAGTTGTTTAGAGATCATCTCAGAATGTCGATGTCCAATATCAGACGAAATTACTTTCATTTTTTTCATCTGGCCTCATCCCCTACATCGGATGACAGTGTGTAAACATTGATATGAAGATATTATGTATATATATTAACAGTATCGGCCTGAAGTGTAAACTATCGATGGCCCAACGCCAGATGAAACTGCCTTTGACCCCACTCCCCCAATGAAAGTAATTTTGTCTGATAGTGGACATTGACATTCTGAGATGATCCCTTACCAGTGTGTGTGTGTGTGTGTGTGTGTGTGTGTGTGTGTGTGTGTGTGTGTGTGTTTGCGTGTGCATGTGTGTATGCGTCCATGCGTGTATTTGTAGTATTCCTAGATTAAACACACCAAGCAGAATTTCTCAAACTAGGCATTGTACAAGTTGCTACATCTACACATAGAGAACACAACCCTGTATCCAACATACGCGTGTATGTATTCGTACTATATCAGTAAACAACAATAACAACAGTCCAGGATAGGACATTATCGTTGCACAGGAAACACTCACAAGTCTCAACAAATGTTCAAAGTCACACTTAAGATTGGCTGGAGGTTCCAACCCCTCGTGTTGATTGGCCATAATGATCCTGGCTGTCTCGTCGCCTTGGTTACGCAACTCTTTCACCTATGACACAGAAGATCAATATCTGATGAACTGTCATTATGTAGTTGTGAAAGTAGTGTGAAGGATGTGGTCTTGTTTTAGGTACAGACATTTATTTACACCCCATACTGCCCAACACGTGCTTAAGAGAACCATTTAGTGACTTTTACAATATTGTAATCACAGTTTTGTGAAACAAAACTACAAAATAAATGGTGTAAAAACACCTGTTGAACAGGAGTGCCGCAAAACTCACTGATGCTCTGACCACCAGGTGTCGTGATTTGTTGTCAACTTTGATTATGGCACAAACATCAATTTAATGTCTTCTAAACATATTAAATTTAAAACTAAGAATATTACAATTTATGCATAAACAACAAATTTGAATAAGGACACAGTCACTTGGATAGGGCCATCTACTGCATTGAAACAGTACAATTACACTGTGTTTTTGATAATCAATTGACTATTAAAATGATTCATTGTGATAGCAAAACATGGCTTCTTGGTTCTTTCTGAATGGTGACTGTTCATTTCCATAACGAGAATTCTCACCAAAAAAACACTGTACTAGGGCATGTAGGTGTGTCACGATAGATGGCGAAATTCCACAAGAGTGGAACTGACTGGCGACATGCACAATTATTACCCACTGATTTTAGCATTGCGGAAGACAGGAAACAGTTGTTGACGTTTAGTTTATCGGTTTATTGTAGTTTGTTAATTGTGTTATGGCATTGTCGCTGTTTTATATGAATTATACATCAGGGAAATTAAAAATGCAGAGAAAGAGCCAGACAGCAGTTGACAGCAGTCATATACTGGAATTTGCTTTTGATTCCAAATTGTTTTCGTCTAAATGAAATAATATTTAGTTAATGTTCCAAGAACAAATACATATTAATATATAAAAAATAACATATGGATTAGATAACGTGATTAACAATTATGTAAGAAATGGGAGTTAAAATGAGATACAATGGATTATTGCATGTCACAAAAACTGTGAATATTAAAATGTTATAAGTTGTTATCTCAAAACAGTTCGGTAACCATTTATATCTGAAAAGGCAAGGTTTTTCCCACTGTTTCAACTTGTGATCATCTGTCGGAAACTGGAAAAAAGAACACGATTTGGAAAAAAAATTACAACTAAAAACAGATGACTCCAGATCGAAAACGAGGCGCGACTTGCAGGCCCTATATTACAAAATCAGAGCAATAGATGGTGCCACCCATTAAATTACAATACGCCATATCGCAGAGTGACTCTGCTTCCTGATTCAAATGCTTTGCTATAAATACAAATGTAAACCCGTCTGTTGTGTAAAGGGAGCAGCTAGTAATCACACTGACCTTGAGAGGCATGTTGACGAGGAAGTCTGTCAAGAGGCTGTGGACGCGGCGCAAGTAAAACTCTTCCTTGTGAAAGTTTTCTGTGGCGACAACGGACGAATGCAAGAACTGGAAGACGTTTTCCTCGATCGCCATGTCCATCACCGTCTCATCAAGTTCACAAACTTCTGCCACATCTACAATGTATTGAGAAGAAGTTATCCAATGTTTCTTCATGCAAACTTATAGCAAGAGGTAGAAATGTCATCATCATTGGTTGGTTGAGGCTGGAGCATAGATGAACCATTGCCATAGGAATCATTGTTCATTAGAAATGGGAGGTCGGTCATTTCAAAGTCAAAGTCTTTGCAGATCAGCTTAATGTATGTTTTCTTCCGTTTCACTCTCTTCTTCAATTATTGGGTGTCGACAAAAAAAGGGTTCTTCTGTATTACCATAGCAATGGCCAACTAGTTGTAGGCGTCTCATGTGAATCTTGTTTGTGAGTTTGTCTACCCCCCCTCAACTTCCTTTGTTAGTCGACGTCTCCCGTGGACATTTAGGCAATTCCATAACATTCTGGTGTAACTCCCGACTGTCCCAATAATTGGTTCTATAAAATGTAGATAATAACATTACGGAACATGTCTTATAATGCTTCTCTTGTGGCTGTCATTTATTCCTGTTTAGCTCAACATATTTTAATAAGTATTTCTTCTGACATCACTCACTTGCAAATCGGCAACAACGACAATGAGGCGTCATACAAACCTTGGACACTTCGATACTGAGAAAGGGCTCGGAGAGTAAGTGACCATGCAAACCGCACAACTGCCTTCAAACCCGGGTTCTGCCACTTCTGAGGGGAGAAGATCGATCGGTGGACTTCAGGGATAAACATCGCATCAGACAACATGGGTAGATTCTGATTCAGTTCTACAAGGGAAGAACGTCAAACACAAATGTTATCATATCATATTTACACCAGTGAGTACTGAGGCCTTGGCTAGAATACTGCTGATAAACTTTAAGGTGATATTGAAAGTTGTTGGGCAATATGTAGTTACAAATAAACGCTGCAATGAGCAAAACATGACAGTAACATATTTAAAAACTGCGTGTATATGGCGAGTGCACGCGTTTAGTGCCGACCAGAGGATGGGCATTGTTGTAATAACCCATTTTATCCGAGATAGAATTCTAGTCGTAGTTACCATTTTTTATCCGGGATACGATTCTAGTCATAGTCTGCACTTGGCACGAAAACCCTGCACTGTAGTGTTATGGATTCCTATTGGTTGATTAACATTGAATGACGTCAGTATCTTGTCGTCATTGGGAAACATGTAGGAATCATCAAATCAGTGCCGTTCATTGGTTATTCAACATAGAAGTTGGCTATACTCGCATAACAAAAAAATGGCGGACAAGTCGCAAACATCGTGAAATTTTGTTTGATGAAGGATAACTCTATTGGTGTGGTATTTATCCGTGAAAATTACTTTGAAGGCTTTGAATTGGAGTGAACTGACAACAGCACCTATTTTCGCCCAGTTCGTGCCATGATGCATTTTTGGCGGCAACAAACTTAATGTTACTTCCAACGACAGTAACTGCTTAACAAATAAATTTACATCGAAATGTTTACCAAATTCATAACTTTAGTTTGTTGGTTTATTTGTTTTAAGAAATGAAACACAAAAATAAATATTGTTCACAGAAGATATTAAAATTGTTTCGCATAAATCAGTTCAGTGTTGGCACACGCTGCCATTCTGTTCTTTTGTGTAGGGCTGTTACTACAGAATTGTACATAACGAGATAATTATCCAAGATATGTGAGCAAGTTTTATACCATTCGTTTAATGGGAGAATGGTGTAAAAAATCAAATGAACTTGCTCATTGAGATGTTGCCTCCTTCAAGGAGAAAATGTCTGGTGAAAAGTGAAGTGACAAAACACAACACAAATTTGAACACACAGACACAAACACCACGCATGTTTATGTGTGTGAGCATATGGATAAGTGTGTATGTGGCGTGTGTGTGTGCGCGCGTGTGTGCATGTGGTACGTGTGTTATGGCGTCCATGTGTGCGTGCAGTGTGTGTACATGTATAGATGAGTGCATGTTGTGTTCAGCACAGACCTTCACCGTCCTCCTCCTACAGTGTCTGTGTGTGGTGTGCGTGCATGCTGTGCGTGCAGTGTGTGTACATGTTGTTGTGTTCAGACCTTCACCGTCCTCCTCCTACAGTGTCTGTGTGTGGTGTGCGTGCATGCTGTGCGTGCAGTGTGTGTACATGTTGTTGTGTTCAGACATTCACCGTCCTCCTCCTCCAGTGTCTGTGTGTGGTGTGCGTGCATGCTGTGCGTGCAGTGTGTGTACATGTTGTTGTGTTCAGACCTTCACCGTCCTCCTCCTACAGTGTCTGTGTGTGGTGTGCGTGCATGCTGTGCGTGCAGTGTGTGTACATGTTGTTGTGTTCAGACCTTCACCGTCCTCCTCCTCCAGTGTCTGTGTGTGGTGTGCGTGCATGCTGTGCGTGCAGTGTGTGTACATGTTGTTGTGTTCAGACCTTCACCGTCCTCCTCCTCCAGTGTCTGTGTGTGGTGTGCATGCATGCTGTGCGTGCAGTGTGTGTACATGTTGTTGTGTTCAGACATTCACCGTCCTCCTCCTCCAGTGTCTATGTGTGGTGTGCGTGCATGCTGTGCGTGCAGTGTGTGTACATGTTGTTGTGTTCAGACCTTCACCATCCTCCTCCTCCTGTGTCTGTGTGTGGTGTGCATGCATGCTGTGCGTGCAGTGTGTGTACATGTTGTTGTGTTCAGACCTTCACCGTCCTCCTCCTCCAGTGTCTGTGTGTGGTGTGCGTGCAGTGTGTGTACATGTTGTTGTGTTCAGACCTTCACCGTCCTCCTCCTACAGTGTCTGTGTGTGGTGTGCATGCATGCTGTGCATGCAGTGTGTGTACATGTTGTTGTGTTCAGACCTTCACCGTCCTCCTCCTCCAGTGTCTATGTGTGGTGTGCGTGCATGCTGTGCGTGCAGTGTGCGTACATGTTGTTGTGTTCAGACCTTCACCGTCCTCCTCCTCCTGTGTCTGTGTGTGGTGTGCGTGCAGTGTGTGTACATGTTGTTGTGTTCAGACCTTCACCGTCCTCCTCCTCCTGTGTCTATGTGTGGTGTGCGTGCATGCTGTGCGTGCAGTGTGTGTACATGTTGTTGTGTTCAGACCTTCACCGTCCTCCTCCTCCATTGTCTATGTGTGGTGTGCGTGCATGCTGTGCGTGCAGTGTGCGTACATGTTGTTGTGTTCAGACCTTCACCGTCCTCCTCCTCCTGTGTCTATGTGTGGTGTGCGTGCATGCTGTGCGTGCAGTGTGCGTACATGTTGTTGTGTTCAGACCTTCACCGTCCTCCTCCTCCTGTGTCTGTGTGTGGTGTGCGTGCAGTGTGTGTACATGTTGTTGTGTTCAGACCTTCACTGTCCTCCTCCTCCTGTGTCTATGTGTGGTGTGCGTGCATGCTGTCGTGCAGTGTGTGTTATGTTGTTGTGTTCAGACCTTCCACCGTCCTCCTCCTCCAGTGTCTATGTGTGGTGTGCGTGCATGTTGTGTTCAGACCTTCACCGCCTCCTCTCCTCCTGTGTCTATGTGTGGTGTCGTGCATGCTGTGCGTGCAGTGTGTGTACATGTTGTTGTGTTCAGACCTTCACCGTCCTCCTCCTCCATTGTCTATGTGTGGTGTGCGTGCATGCTGTGCGTGCAGTGTGTGTACATGTTGTTGTGTTCAGACCTTCACCGTCCTCCTCCTCCTGTGTCTGTGTGTGGTGTGCGTGCAGTGTGTGTACATGTTGTTGTGTTCAGACCTTCACCGTCCTCCTCCTCCAGTGTCTATGTGTGGTGTGCGTGCATGCTGTGCGTGCAGTGTGTGTACATGTTGTGTTCAGACCTTCACCGTCCTCCTCCTCCTGTGTCTATGTGTGGTGTGCGTGCATGCTGTGCGTGCAGTGTGTGTACATGTTGTTGTGTTCAGACCTTCACCGTCCTCCTCCTCCAGTGTCTGTGTGTGGTGTGCGTGCATGCTGTGCGTGCAGTGTGTGTACATGTTGTTGTGTTCAGACCTTCACCGTCCTCCTCCTCCAGTGTCTGTGCATGCTGTGCGTGCAGTGTGTGTACATGTTGTTGTGTTCAGACCTTCACCGTCCTCCTCCTCCAGTGTCTGTGTGTGGTGTGCGTGCATGCTGTGCGTGCAGTGTGTGTACATGTTGTTGTGTTCAGACCTTCACCGTCCTCCTCCTCCAGTGTCTTTGTGTGGTGTGCGTGCATGCTGTGCGTGCAGTGTGTGTACATGTTGTTGTGTTCAGACCTTCACCGTCCTCCTCCTCCAGTGTCTGTGTGTGGTGTGCGTGCATGCTGTGCGTGCAGTGTGTGTACATGTTGTTGTGTTCAGACCTTCACCGTCCTCCTCCTACAGTGTCTGTGTGTGGTGTGCGTGCATGCTGTGCGTGCAGTGTGTGTACATGTTGTTGTGTTCAGACATTCACCGTCCTCCTCCTCCAGTGTCTATGTGTGGTGTGCGTGCATGCTGTGCGTGCAGTGTGTGTACATGTTGTTGTGTTCAGACCTTCACCGTCCTCCTCCTCCAGTGTCTGTGTGTGGTGTGCGTGCATGCTGTGCATGCAGTGTGTGTACATGTTGTTGTGTTCAGACCTTCACTGTCCTCCTCCTCCAGTGTCTGTGTGTGGTGTGCGTGCATGCTGTGCGTGCAGTGTGTGTACATGTTGTTGTGTTCAGACCTTCACCGTCCTCCTCCTACAGTGTCTGTGTGTGGTGTGCGTGCATGCTGTGCGTGCAGTGTGTGTACATGTTGTTGTGTTCAGACCTTCACCGTCCTCCTCCTCCAGTGTCTGTGCATGCTGTGCGTGCAGTGTGTGTACATGTTGTTGTGTTCAGACCTTCACCGTCCTCCTCCTCCAGTGTCTGTGTGTGGTGTGCGTGCATGCTGTGCGTGCAGTGTGTGTACATGTTGTTGTGTTCAGACCTTCACCGTCCTCCTCCTCCAGTGTCTGTGTGTGGTGTGCATGCATGCTGTGCGTGCAGTGTGTGTACATGTTGTTGTGTTCAGACCTTCACTGTCCTCCTCCTCCAGTGTCTGTGTGTGTGGTGTGCATGCATGCTGTGCGTGCAGTGTGTGTACATGTTGTTGTGTTCAGACCTTCACCGTCCTCCTCCTCCAGTGTCTGTGTGTGGTGTGCATGCATGCTGTGCGTGCAGTGTGTGTACATGTTGTTGTGTTCAGACCTTCACTGTCCTCCTCCTCCAGGGTCTGTGTGTCAATGCAGTAGAGGGCGGCCAGGAGCAGGGCAATGGAGACGTCCTCCAGGGTCCCCGCGGCTGTCACACTGCTGTCACCCCTCAGGTGGGCGATCACATGCAGCACGTCTGCCTTGGCCAGTGAGGTCTGACACGCCAGACAGAAAAGACAGTCGGCCAGAGACTGCTTTACTTCTCGCATCTTCTCTATCACCTGCAACATACAAAGGTAAAGGTAAGTTCTTATATACTGCAGTGTCCAGTTCTCAGGACTGCTCAAAGTGCTTTACACTTTACTCCCTGGCAGACCTGTTCAATTGAACACCATCTTGACTTCTCTGGGAAGCATTCAGCCCAGGGTTCTTACAGAATGAGCAAAGTCAAATTCAAGAACATTTTCATGATAAAAAGTAGGACTTTTCATTAACTTTTCAGGAGAGTTATACATTTTTTTTCATATTTTAATGTCATGTATTTGTGCACTTCCACTAGATGTAAGTTGGTGTCACTCCTTTTTATTATGAATTTACTAAAATGTATTTGTTATTTAAGTAATTGTGTGCAGGTGTTTTATTTGACAAGTATTGATTAGAAGATTCTCACAGAAGACTTTTTCAAAATGTTGTCTTTGGCTCTGCCTTACCCAAGCCTTTAATGATATGCTTTATTATTTTGGCAATATTTTGCCTAAATTATTAGCAGTGTCCGCCTACAAGGTCCTCCTTCGGGGATTGAAATATTATCTATATATTGTCAATGTAATTACTAATACATTTCCTCTGGAGTGTCCTTCCTTCCTTCGATTTCTGACATTTTATATTTGACTTAAACTTGCAATGCCTGCGTGTGTGTGATGACGATTGACGGGCAGTGTTCACATTATTTTGACATCGCCCTTTGCATCACACTAACTTCTGAATGTCATGGTGATCGTTTACAACCCAATTTTTATAATCATCGTCCAGTAACCACTCATCTCTGAATCTACTGTCATCCATAACCCAAGACATAGAGATTATCAATCATAAACTGAATAACACGTGAAGGAAACAAAATATAAAATAATCAATATGGATGCCGGCGAGTGACCGCACACATGGAGAAAGAGCGCATCTGATTGGTTCACGCGATTATGCATACTGCTATTTCATGTGGCGCCATCTACTGAATCACGTTACCGCTAATTTTTTTCTTCCGCCATGTTGTTTTTGCAAAATTGTAAGAAATTTTAATCACTGATTTTTATGACAAAAATTACTGACGGGTTCAACAATATGTTTCAAGAACATACAAGAACATCCAGTGAAATTCAAGAACATTCGAGGGTACTCGAACAAAAAAATGTAATCCAAGAACATTCAAGATGTTCGGGGACCTGTGCGAACCCTGATCCAGCCATGCTGCAATTTATGTGCGAAGAATATTCATACACAAATATCCACATTGTCTATAGCCAGGTAATCATTCATACGGCTGAACGAAATGGAGCAATGTAGAGTGAATAAACTTGTCCAAAGTTCGACGCGGCAGCACATGACTTGAACCCGGGTTCTCTCGATTGAGAGTCCGATGCTTTAGCCACTGCCCACCACGCTTACATGGGTCGATCACACATATACATGCACACACGTGCACGGCATGCACACACACCAAAGTATGCACAGCATCAACCTTACACACCTTAGGTAACATCTCACCCATATCCACAAGGTCAATATACATATCAGCTGTGCAACATCAGACACGCTCCCTGACCCCACTCCCAAGGTCAAAGGTCATGTTTAATGGGGAAAGGACGAGCATCGAAGCAGGCGTTACCATGGATTTCAGGTACAAAGGGAAAAGCAACTAGCACTTAAAAATTGGTAAAAAGAAGGCCAGACCTGTTTACGGTGGTGAGCGTTGCCGAGAGCTCTCTCATTCTCCAGACGTGAAATCTCTGCTGTTATGTCCATGCCACTGATGAGGTCTACAACAGTACACCGACGTTTGATTAAGTAAAATATAAAACTAGATTTCTACAGCCGAATAAAATAAGATAGTTGCCATGAAAACAAACAAGGCATCTGATCGGTTGACAGAGAAATTCATTTGCACGTTTCCAACTAAGTTACAGAGATGCCAGTAACATTACCCCTAGTAATATCACCCCTAGTAATATCACCCCCAGTAACATCAGTAATATCACCCCCAGTTCAGAGTAATATAGCAACACCGGCTGTTATTCAATCAGAGACTGTCTTCACCTACACATTTAACCAACATGGATATTTGTTTCTAAAGGCTGGCTACAATGCAGCACATTTAATTTTCATTTGAATGAATTGTTGTTCTGGTTTCTCAGAATGCATATTTGTAATGCAATTCAACAAAACCTTACAAGAAATTAATCAATGAAAACATTACAAAACAGAACCAGTCAAATTTATTGTCTACAATCAGTGACATAACATGGCATTATAGTGTTTCATAGCCACACTAGCTGCCTACTACTTGTGATGGATTGAGTACGTCGAAGTTTGCGTACATCACAATAAAAATTATGCGTGTGACTGCCATCGTGTTTTTCCTTTATCAACTAAATTGATAACGTTTATATACGCGAACTACATTACTAGGCCGACATGATATCTGCTAGATCAAATATTCCTGCATACAATTTTTGCTTAAAAAACTTCGCATTATGTTTTTGTCATAAAAAAAGTTTGGAGCCAGAATTTCACTAAAATATACGATGGAATCAAACATTCCACGATTTCGGCATCAATTATTTTGATGGTTTAACAGAACTTTTGTTATGCAACAGACCACATGATGGATAGGTCAACTGTTTATCATGCTATCTTCCCGTCTTTTCACTACTTTAATATGGCTTATCGAATCTGAGATTTACTAACCCTTTTGCATTGATGCGCCTCTGAGCTTGATTTCCGAGGACTTAGATGCAAAAGTTACCTTATTATTATTTGCAATGGTTAGAAAAACTTCAACACAAACCGAGTATCTTGGCAGTGAGGCCGGCGTCGATGAGCTGATTGGTGAACTTTGTGGCGAGTGAGACAAGGTCTTCGCTGAGTGCGAGCGACCAGGTGCGTCCGTTGCGCGCTTGTATGAGGGTGCGGAGGGCGTTGACAAGACTGGCGCGACCGTCATAGTAGAGGACGACTGCGACAAGACCCCGCGACAGACCGGGGAAGTAGGGCTGCTGGTTCTCTCCTGACACAGACATGGCAAGTTGTTCTTATGGGTGGATCGATGGGCTCAATGTGTAGTGTCACATGTGCTTGCAAGAATATATAATAAATATATATACATTACATAAATTTTGAGGATATACACAATTATAAGGTATTTAACTTCATGAAATGGGTGTATGCACGGCTTGAAGTTATTTAACATAACTTTTTTATATTTTTTTAAACAAGATTTAACAAGATTGCCACTCACAGTATTAACTCTAGATGGCAGGTGGACAAGGAAGCCTTTTGGCTTACCGAGAGTCCAACCATTTTATCTACGTTTTAAAGTACTATTCAATAATGTGCAAATGTAGTTATCTAAATTTTAATAATTGTTTTATTTGATCTGAAATCTTGCTAATAAATGCATAAATTATAAACTTCATGCAGATCCTGAGAGAAAAAATACCATCTCCAAATTTGGAGTACAAATATTCAAGACATGCTCTACAAAACGTCAAAAACAAATGGTGTATTTATCCCCCATACCCCCTCTGTACATTCATGTACTCTAATGTAGATATTCAGAAAATTTACCTTCACTTATAACAAATAATTTCTATCATATATTGTTTGAAAATATAAATTTCTGTAGATACATGCACCTTCTATAAAGGTAGCCCTATCGTGACTGTTCAGGCATCATGCATTATTCCAGTGTTCGAAATTAAGGCCTTTGAATCGGAGGCCACTGATTCAATATCCATCCCACCGATTCAATTCATCAAAATGTTCAAGTTATCGGCCCAACACTGCCGGTTCACAAACACCACCGGTTTATCTCGGTGGATATGGCTAGGTTGCATCTGATCCATAGTTCGTCAGAATTCTTAGACCCAACTCAGTTATAGAAGACGGTAAAGGCAACTTTGGTAATAATTCAACAATTGGTAACAAACGGTTGCATTCAATAGCAAAGCCAACGAACACCAAGTTTAAACATCGGTGGCATCGCCACCAGCAGTGCAGTTTTCCAAGATTCAGACTGGACACCGTTTTTCATAGTTTTGCAGTGTTCTTTGAACTAAATTTTACGGTGTTTGGAAGCTGTCTCGGTTGTAGGTCAGAGTCATGCCGCTTTTTGTTCTTTATCTACAAATAAATATGGCGTAAATCCAAATTTGACAGGTGACAAAAGTGTATTTCGTAACGTGACCAAATTCAGCAAGGTGAAGGCCACATAGTTTGATGGTGTCATCTACCGAATATACAGTGAAACACCTAAAAAGAAGTGTCAAATGTACTGTATTATGCATCTGAGTGCAACACTAATACAGTTAAATACATACAAGTACTAACTTTGGGCAGAGTTTGAAGAATCAGGACATACATTTGGAACAATAATTATTATTATAGGCTAGTTGGGTAATTAAAAATATTATTTTACACTTTATTATTATTATAGTGTGCTTACAAATATGTTTGTACATTTTCAAGGCCTAATTTTAATTATTTATGCATATACATATATATGCAATGTTATATTATGTTAGTGTATATATATGGTATTTTCTCCCCAGAGCGCCCGGTGGAGATAAAGCCTGTAGCGGTGGCCTCATCTTGCGGATACTTAAGAGACTAATACTGGCTGATTCCTTGATATCTGAGGTGTGGGTATGTGTGACATGTGCTTGCATTGATAAATTAGTTTTTCGCGATAGAAGTTCGCCACCTGGAGACCATCAAAAATGGCTGCGCCTTGGACATCGTAGTTGTTTACTAATGACGAAGTTTGCACTATTATTTCGTTGGATGGGATATTTCTGACACTGAACTAAAGGTAAGTTGAAATTACGTTCGAAATGCAATGGAATGAGTGATAAAATAGATGACTTGGGTTTTGTTTATGTTTCGTTGTTTGGTGACAGTCAGTTGGGTTTTCGGCACGGAGACTGCTGTTTATATGTTACTATATGAAAACTGTGTCTTTTATTATAATGAATTATTAGGGTACGTATTCTAACACTCTGTCAATTGTTCTAATGATTGACATTTGGTTGTTTCAGGTGTCAATATGCTAGTTATCACAATGTCAACACTGACGTTTACGAGACACAGAAGCCATATGTAGGATGACAGCAACCAAGATAGAAGACTTATAAAGCTGTGTTTGCTATCTATATTTAAACAAAATGAACTGATTTACATTGTCTCATGTCTAAGCCAGGCATGGCAAGTGTAAGTACACAGTAGAATGCATTTGATGTCAATAAAATGTATAATATTTCATTCTATAGTTATCCAGAATAGTAATTTTCTATGTTTGTCATTTATAGGTATAAATGACAACATATATTTAATCAATACCCACAGTCACACAATTTTAAAGACAATTCAATGGACATCAAAATAAACACAACTCACAATTATAGAAAACTAATAGTTTTGAAGATACAGCATAAAAACTGCAGACACCCAGAAATGTTGAGATCTGTGGCAGCAGCCTGGGGAACAGGGACACATGCAAATTTAACTGGCCCGGGTCTAATGGGTTAAAGAATGTGGAAAAATGGAAATATGTCGATGTGGATTGTAAATTAGTCGGGCCAGTTAAAATTCAGCAGGGTCAGTTAAAAAAAATCTGGGCCAGTTCTTTTTTTGCTAATTTCAGACACTGTATTCGTTTGCTTATGCATCAGCAATGGCAGCAAGTATTATCAACAAACAAAATGGCCATAGCACGCATAATATTATGTTCGGAAACAAGTTTCTGTTCTTTGCCATAAAATGTAAACGCAAAATTCCCCGCAGCAGGTGTACACTTTCAGGACAAAAACATAAACGACTTTGATGGGCTTTATGCTGATAACATGAACATTCCACAGACATGTCCTGTGCGGGTTGTCCTTACCAGCCAGTAAAAGCTCCACTGCTGCATACTCGTTAAGATCAAACAAGTCCGAGATGATGAGTGCTTCCTCTATGAATGACTTAGTGAGGATCTGCGTAACCTGCTGTCCTTCTACGGGGAGCCCAACAGAGTCAGCCTTCAACACTTCTTCTCGGTGAGTTGCATTCTTCGCCTACTCACAAAATTAAACATTGTCATCATTGTATCTAAGATATTACATTACATTAGTACATGATACTCTAATATATGATCTGTAGTGTAGCTTACTGCAACATCACTCTATATTTCTCATGTGTTCAGTACAGTGAGTGCACCATATTGTGAGCAGCCTAGATGTTGGACTAAGGTAGTTATAATATTTTGTTTTAGCATTTTTTTATATTCCAACTGTAGTAAGTAGCTCTATATATCGTTGTCAGTCATTTGATTATAGTGCTCAGAAGACAACTAACAACACATTCTCATATACAAATTGGAGTAATAAATAACTGAAATATAACAGTACACCTTTTTTGTATGTCTGTCTTTTTAGGTTTCTCATTGTATTATGTGTGTGAAATAAACTCACTGGTTTCTGTAGGAGACTGATGAAGTCAGGTTTGTGTCTGCGCAGGGCCACCTCCAGGTCCTGGATGGCCTCGGGCTGTTTGTGTAGCAGGGCGGCCTCTACTGTATGGAACAGCTCCTTGTACGGGCTCCATAGCCGTGCCGCTGAATAGTCAACAAGATACACTGTATATAGAATATTCAACAAGATACATAAATTTATGTAGATAAATAAAAATATAGACATATCCATCGTTCCTTTCTTTCTTGGTAGACACATGTTGTACTCTTAACCCTACAGGTGGCCATTGGGCTGAATTCAGCCTACGCGATCAGTGCAAAACTGGTTACGGCCGAATTCCGGCCATATTCGGTATCACTCTTTTTAAACAATTTTCATTTCCGTCACTAGCAACTGACAGGGGAACGCAAGGTTTCAATGGAAAGCTGAATGATTCTTCTTCCTGTGCCATTTTTATCAATGAGTTTTATTAAGTCATGATTTAGTAATAGCTAATCACAACCAAGCTTTCAAATGTCGTAGTAGTAGATGCCCATATATGGCCGATTTTACTACGCTATGCATCAGGAATTTACATTCCCATTCATATGGTCTAAACTGGGAAATGGATGTACCAATAGAAAGCCCAACGATTGGTCTATCCAAATAAGTTTAGGTTAACAGTCAGCCAATAAGCGCATGCCTCTCAAACGTCTTCTCGTCTCTCAAACGTCACTGGTTTCATTCCATCACAATGAAAGTTGGCTTAGTCCGCCATGTCGTTTTGCCTCACTTCGATGATATAAGTAGAATTATTTCAAATGTCTGCATCAATATATCAGCAAAATACATGACAGTATTCGTGGATCAAGTAGTTATACTAGTTCATACAGTCAGACAGACTTTGGGGGCTGTTTTGAAGTGGATATTATGCAAGTTGCTGGTGAGCAACGTAGCCGGACATCGCCGTCTCGCACCCAGACCTGGGCCGAAGAGGATACGATGCATTCAGAGTTCAAACATAACATATTCTGTAACCTGATGGCATATATAGATATATAATTATAGGTATGTGTAATTAGGAACTGTAGGCATTACTAATTTCATGGATTTATAAAGAAATTGTTAATGGATACGGCTTGCTATCGAACAAGTCACAAGTGTGCCACATCGCACAACAGTACTGGGTCGTAGGCCTAATGCTATATTGTTTTTTTTGTACGTTCTACAAAAAATATAATAAAATCAAAAGTTCTGAATATATTTGAGTCTAGTTTTCATTAGCATGCAGCTGAAATGTACAGCTACATTTGTCACTGAATGTATGGACATACAACCGCTCAATAATTATGTTGTCACTGGGCAAGCTTGGGTTTCTAATTTAACATTGTTCCGACATTCATGAAGAATAGTCTACATTTTACATTGGTCTACCTAAAAAAATGTTTCTGTACTCATTAGCTTATATATGTGGCTACAGTTCTCTAATTGGACATAGACACATACAACCAATCAGTAGCCAGCTAGTAGTAGTAAATAAAATAATTGGTTTTAGCATTTATTTTGGATACAATTTAAACAGTTATGTCTTCATGATTATTTGTTGTTGTACAAATATTATCACTGCATAATAAAAAAGGGTCTTTTTGCCAACAAAGTGATAGCTCAATCATATTTCTGCAATAAGTATTACTATTAGCGAAGTTGTTATTTTTAAAAGCACCCCTACAAATAGCTCAAAATTGTGTACACTGTGGAAGTTTACTGTTGGTCACCTGTAGGGTTAATTTCATGGTTCTCCCTTTGAATTTGAGGATACGTAATTTCTAGAGCAATATTTACATAGAGAAACCAACTTCAATCAAGTCTAAGATGCAGCGCTGTAAAAATACATATATTTCAAACCTTATAGGGACTGATAAAACACTCCATGTTTATATCTAATCCAGTGCCTGAATTCCCCTCTGAAATTAGCACCAACAAAAATCAACTGACTCACATTTTTGAACTGGCCTTGCCGAATTTGAATTAATTACAAACCACAACAAGATATTTGCATATTTTCACATTCATTATTCTCCCAATGTGTCTCTCATTTTAATCTTACATATAAGTACATATTATAATCTAGCACCCACGACCACCTATTTTTTTCCCAAATGTTATAACAACATCACTTCATCTAACTAATGCTAAACAGGCATTAATAATACAGTACTTTGAAGTGAAACTGCATTATTTTCAGTTATACCAGTGCACAGTCTGGTATAACATTTCATATGAAAACGTAAACAAGCAGCGTTTTCATTATTATTGTATTTAACAAAGATCAGGGGTAGAACTACCCACTAGTCTGCTAGTCCGTACACTGGTAAAGATTACAGTATAGTAAAAATCAGCATGTTGCATGGCCTGGATGACACTGTTCTTTTGTGGTTGAAATAAAAAATTTACAATTTAAATTTGTGTTATGTTTTGATATTTGCAGGACTAGTAAACCTTTTGACGGACTAGTAAAGTTTTGTCTTTATTAGTCCTGCTGTCCAGTAAAACAAATGCTGAAGTTCTACCCCTGAAGATGATAACTGGAATGAAGCTGAGGCCCTAGTCATGTTGAGATCTTCATTGGCTCATTGTCAAAGCTTTGGATGGATTTTGGTTTACAAAGTCGAAGATCAGGACTGCTAGCCACCAACTTTTCAGTTGCACTTGATGACACCGATCTTGAACTGACTGTTGTTCTTGGCTGGTTTGTCTGAGTTGGTGCTGGTTCATGGCATTATTATCTGTGCACATTTACTGCCTAAAGTTACGGATCACACAAAAATTGGCCAGACTACCAGATTTCCAGACCAGTAACAGTGTCTGGAGGGCTCCGTAATCTCTGGAAAGGCTGGTAGAACAAGGCGGAACTGTGACAGACTCGCCATATATAGCATTATGTGTGTGCTTCGCATGAAACCGATACTCCATGCATAGTTAAATATTGATGGAATGCAAACTGTCGGCTAATATGCTACTCGATTTCATCACGGTTCTGCCTTGTTCTGCGGATTACAAATTATATTTACAATTACTGAGTGGGGTGCCGTAGTCCACTGCCCACAACATTAATTTATAGTCCTGATGCGGCCTCATCCATCAGATTCGGATAATATGTACTACTACTAGCCAGTGAACAGAATGATCCGAGTCCTAAAAAGGAAGAAATTACGAAAATGGAACAACACCAGTCAACACGTTCAGGTGTTATGCTGATATAGCAAGTTGAAAATGGATAAAATACTACTATAAAAAGGAGATTATAAAGGAATAAAGGAAAAATTTGATAACACTGATTGGGAAGAAGTAATTGGCAATGGTAAAATAGATGACCAATGGCCATAGTTTAAGGGACATATTAAAAAAATAGAGGATGAGTTCATACCTCATAGAGTAGTTAGTAACACAAACATACATAAGGGGAAAGTACCCCTAGATAAGAAATCGATAAAAACAAAAAACACACACATTACGGAAGCGTTATATGGAAACCAAAGAAGGGAAATATAGAACCAGATGGTGATATCCCCTGCATCTCGCCGGTTGTGTTAAAACACAGCATGGAAAATTTGACTATTGAGGAGGAAATGGTTAAAGAAAAACTAAATAACGTCAATGTGGGTAAATCAGTAGGACCAGATGGTATACACCCTAGATTCCTAAAGGAATTATCGACCCAATTATTTATACCATTAGCTAGGCTTTTTAATAATTCTCTAGCTATGGGTGAGCTACCAAAGGAATGGAAACAGGGAAGGATCTCAGCAATATATAAAAAGGGAAGCCGTAAAGATCTAGGAAATTACAGACCTGTAAGTATAACGAGTATATTATGCAAATGCATGGAACAATGCATAAAAGACCATATTGTTAATCATATGACAAGTAATAACCTTTTCAGTAAACTAAACAACACTTTTTTATTAAATGTCGTTCAATCGTACTACAACTGTTAAATGTTATGGAATCTTGGACCAATGCATTAGATAGAGGACACTCTATAGACACAGTGTATTTAGATTTCATGAAGGCTTTTGATACCGTCCCGCACAGAAGATTGATAGGCAAACTAGAATCATATGGTATAAAAGGCTCAACATTAAGACGGATTGAAGCATTCTTGTGTGATCGTATACAACAGGTCAGCATAAATGGAACAAACTCTGAGTGGACAAGTGTAATCAGTGACATCCGCCAGGGGAGTGTCCTAGGACCAATCCTATTCATTCTGTACATAAACGATCTACCAAGCAATATAGCTTCAGACTTACATGTTTGCAGATGACACTAACATTTTTAGAACAGTTAATAGCACAGATGACCATAACACACTACAAGAAGATTTAGATAAACTTACATCATGGTCTAATCAATGGTTATTAAAATTTCATCCAAACAAATGTAAACTGATGCACACAGGAAAAAAAAGATGAACATATGTATACTTACAATTTAAAAACCAATAGTATTGTCTATGAGTTAGATCTTATAGAAGAAGACAAATATATTAGGGTTACTATTGACTCAAAGCTAGAATTTGACAAGCATATCAACCAAGATTAATAAAGTAAACAGTATAATGGCAATTATTAGAAGGATGCTTACATCCTTAAATGAAAATAGTTTTATACCACTATATAAAGCTTTAGTAAGGAGTCATTTAGATTACGCAGTAAGCATATGCAGGGTTTTTGTTACGAGTCGGGACCCGGGTAATTTACCCGGCTTTGGCGATCCATGTACCCGGCTATCGAGAACGGAGAAGGGAAGCTTTATTAGTAGCACCCGTGCGTGATTCGCGACGCAAGACAACGTGTTCTGCTTTTCGTGTACCTTTACGTTACAAATTGTGCAGTGTTGCGTCTATGAGTTCCACAAACAGTTCAGCGTGTGATGATTACGACATATCGCAACAAACCCGCATGGTTGGCCACTATAATTTTTGCGTTAATAAATGGCACAGTTCATGTTGTTCCTCTGAATTTACTTCCAACAATTTTTAGCGTTATTTGTTATTCCCGATAGAGTCCGACATTACGTTTTTTCGTAGAAGGGCGCCCCTAGTGAACCGCTTAGCAACAATGTCGGCGCAGTGACATTATTTCACAAATTAAAATAACCTAAGACTAAATTAAGAAGCAGAAATGTTAGAAGTCGTGATATGTAGCCACATATGGGTATTTAATGATTACGGGAGTTTTATGGGACTGCTTAACGGTATGGCTACGCCGATGAAGTGCGACATGTTCGCTACCGTCGACGTCGTAATCCCGAAAAGTGAATATGTCTTTCTTTGGCTTGCATGATACGTTTCTGATCTTTTCCAATTCGGTTTAAAGCCATTTTGTTATATCAACATTGGTTCAGTAGGCCCAAATATCGCTCCGATCTGCATCAACTTGTGCTGTTATATCACTCATTCCACGCATGTTGCGCGCCTAACCCACGGCCACAACGGACTATGGCCACACTCTGTTATATCCCTTTTTCCACGTGAGTTGCGCGTCTAACCCACGGCCACAACGGACTATGGCCACACTCTGTTATATCCCTTTTTCCGCGTGAGTTGCACGCCTAACCCACGGCCACAACGGCCCACGGCCACATGGACACAAACCGGAGCGCTGTTTGGGCCTAAAAGGTGGCACAGAATGCAATGTTTTATTATTATTTTGTAACATTACATGCCTGTGCAATGTTCAATGGTGGAAAGGACACATTCAGGTTTAAAATGTAGACAAACATTTAGGTATAGTTATATATATAAAACGGTGGCATCCAGGTGGGCTTGGTTTCTACACAACGTATTTAAATAGATTCCCATTCAAAGCTACAGGCTCCATATGGCATGTGGACTAGGAAGCTTTAGGTTTATCAAGAGTCCAACGATTTTCACCGACATATAACCCGCCCCTACCAGATATTTATTAATTCTATTGTTAAACCTATTCACACTGCTAGAATTAGCACAATCAGCTGGATCCATTCAAAGTATCATATTTGTATAGTGGTACACGTAATTTATGAATATTTGACTATGCCTAGCAAAAAACACAATCTTACAATCTCGTTATGTTGGAAATAATATTGATGTTAAGAATCAATCTTGTTTTGCATTAAAGAAATGATAGACTGACAGTGTGTGTCACCTCAATGAAAAGGGATGGGGATTCTGCTAGCAGTTATTTTTATAATATACATTAATATTCCCTGACTTATTTCAATTATAAAGCTTATAATGATACTATTGTAAAACACTTAAACATTATGTTAAATATTTATTTTGATAGTTATTAGTAATTTTATTATGAAATCAACAGGTGAGCACTTGAGAAAACAGCCCTCCTGTGGTTTGAATTGGATTTCATTTCCACCATAGTGGTTGGAGAATGAATATCCTCATAGCATTGTCTACAGATAGCAGTGTCTGTAAAGTCAGAGATACGTAGGCCTACATTGTATGTTAACAGGGCACTTATTTCTAAAGAACTAACACAGTTGGAACTGAACTTACATAAATCAAAACAAATGTCTATGATTTAATAGTGTTACACGTCCAGTTGTATCCATAGCGGAGATATATATTGGAAGTATATAAACTGTTAAAAGGCAACTTAGGCAAGTAGGATATTAATGTATCTTTGTCATGTTATGCAGACTGTGAAATAAAGGAAGGAACAAGGGGTCATAGTTTGAAATTATTCCAGGAACGTTCACATGTAAATACAAGAAAGGAGAGTTTTTCAATCAGTTAAAAAATTGTGGTACAATTTACCAGAACAGGCAGTAAATGCACCTACTGACCTAGTCCTAGTATCAGTTCATTTAAAAACCGCCTAGATAACCACTGGAGAACGGAAGAATTCCTCTACGACTATAAAGCCGCCTTGCCAGGAAGCCGTACAGCTTTTAAAGAAACAAGCGCAGATCTGACCACCGAGGCCACCGCCTACAGTCAGAAACAACCTAAGTAAACCTAAGTAAACACTGGGAGAACAGGCAGATTGATCGAGTGGGCGATAAAAGGAGATGTTACGTCAATTGATAGAAACTGTATAAAATCGCATATCTACTTATGTTACAGAAGTGCGTGTTATATGTCCTTGAGTAAAAACGTATCGAGTTTATTAAATACATTGTTCGATACATAACGATGTTAATTATTGACAAAGTATTCATAAAACCTACCCGAATTTACCGCCATGCCGGCTTTTTCTCGTAGCACCGCGGTAAATGACGTTGACGGAAATTTAAATTAATTTGTCTTTTTTTAATTCAAATATGAAATGATCTGTAAATGTTAGCAGATCTATGAAGTGTAGAATCATTATAAAATATGCTACAGGCAGTTATTTTATGCTAATTATTTACATATTTATGTGAAGAAGTTTTCACGGGAACACGTCTCAGTGCCGTCAGGACAGTGCCAGGGCAGTGGTCTTCTTCTTCAGGATTATTGTGGAAACCCCGGCAGTAGAGGAATAACTGCACAGTTGTTGTGAGGGTGCGCATGGGTTTAAAATAACAAAAAAATTAAATGGTTTAAAATATAATTAAAAACAGTTAGATAAACACAAACAGGGTCAAGAGGATTGAAAAGACAACCCAACAGCCTGTTGCTTTACTACTGGCTAAAGCCGTAAAGGTAAAGCCAGTAGTAAGGCAACAATCCAGTCAAACAATCCCGACATCATATTCCTAGTCGAAACCAAAATAGATGAAAACTATCCCACCAACTCATTTCTACCACTAAACTATATGATGCTATCAGAAAGGACAGAAATTAAATTCAAAATCTTTATTTCAAACTCAACTGTGCAGCATGTACAGATGTCCATATAATTATATAAAAAAACACAGAAAAAGTAAAAAACATATAAGAATACTGCACAATGGAGCCTACCATATGTAGACTCAATAAGAACTATTATGTATATAGGGCCTACAACATCTAACCAATGTCGTATCTTCAAAAGCTACTTTAAATCACTTTTGACGATTGCAATAATCGGCTTATTATAAGAGGCATCAAGTCTCGGCATGAATTTATATACAAGATTTCTAATCACAGCTTTACTATTAGGTACACGGTATTCTACAAACATGGTGGAAACACTGCAGTATTTATAGACTCATGCAATAGTAATCAAAAAACATATTAACTGTATGCAACATGGAGCTTATGAATACTTGCTACTGTGTAATTCCAGCACAGTTTAGCAGTACACATTGGAACAGAATGTACATTTTAAGCAATGTCAGCTTCACTTCTGTAGAACACATGAAAACATTCCTCAAAAGCATATATATTAATTACCCCTTGATAGCATATAATATATATAGTTGTCGGCACTGCCGCAAGACGTCCTTGTCATCTCGCAGTGTGTTAGATATAAAGTACCCCATATATTTTATGTGATCTACTTCTTTGATTGTTTCACCATTGATCTAAGATGAAGGCACATCAACATTCTTCATGTATTTGCTTTTACACACTGACACGTACAGCACTTTTCTTTGAGTTATATTTAATATCATGATTTATCCCATAAGTCTGATAAGATCCACAGACCTGAATCAGATCAGATAACCCTGACACAGATAGGGAGAGGATTACCAAATCATCAGCATACATAAGATGATTAATGTTTACGTACATTACCTATATAACACACCCTATATCACATTTGTCTGCTATGGTTAGATCATCTATATATACATTCAAAGGGTATGGTGAGAGTATACCTCCTTGCCTCACACCATTTGTAAGACCAAGGTGTTCAGACAAATTGCCTGACCATCTTATACACATAGTTTGATTTGAATACCAATATACCCTATATAAACAATCTAACAATATATCCAGGCACACCCCTGTCAATCAACTTCTGAAATAAGCTACTAGAGTGTTTCATTCTATCAAAAGCCTTAGAAGCATCTAAAAAAACATGAACATTGACCCATTTAGACTTCTTTGACTCAATAACTTCCTGTAAGACATTAATACATATGTCTGTCCCATGCTTTTTCTTAAAGCCAAACTGATTAGACATAGTAGATAGTAAAACCGTCATTCTGTCCAACAGTATGTTTTCAACAATTTTTGACAATACTTGCTAATGCAATAGGTCAAAATGTCCATGGCGGTGGAGTACTTATAGCCTTTCGCGACGACATTGCTCCAGAACCATTTCCAAACCTTAACTCCAATTGAGAAATAGTATGGACAAAAAGGCACTTTGCACGAAACAACTCCATATACTTTGCATCCTATTACTCAAAGTTTTTTATGAATCTTTGACGAACCTATACAGATCACAAATAACTCCCCCTAACGTAGTCATAGCAGGAGATTTTAACCTTCCCGATTTCATCTGGCGCAAGCACAAGCAATAGAACTGCCAGCAAACAAAACAAACTACTAGATATAATGAGTGAATTTGGATTGCAAAACATGGTGAATGACCCCACACGAATTGATTCTGGCAATATCCTTGACCTAATACTCACCTCAAATCTGTCCATAATCGTCAACACTCGCACGTATCCTTCAGTGTCAACCTAAACCCAGTTCACAACAGGAAACCACCACACAAAGTATTTCAGTACAAATCCACAGACTGGGGCAAACTTAAAGATAGCATAACCCAATTATAACAACAGAATACTTTGACATGGACCCTGGCCAATTCACGAGACATTAACACAAATTAGATCTTTTCACAGACGCAACTTGCCACACTGATAACAATACCATCCCTTGTCACAACACCAAAGCAAAAACCCACCTCCCCTGGATAACACGGAAAATAATAAGAATGCAACGAAAACGCAATAAAAGCCACAAAAAAACGAAAGACTTAATAACGACTGGGAAAAGTTTAAAGAACTCGGAAGGCAAGCCACTAAGGCTGCAGCTAACATCTTACAAAGATTACGTAAACAACAACATTGGAGACACCCTAAAAACAAACCCTAAACAATTCTGGTCATTCATCAAAGCAAACAAACAAGAAAACATTGGTATTCCCACACTGCAAGTAAACGAACAACCAATCATCAATGATCATGACAAAGCAAATGCACTGAACAACCAATTTAGTTCCGTGTTCACCCCAGAAATGTACCCTATCCCCCAACAAGCACCTTCCTCTTACCATAATATGCCCACTCTTGAAATAGGGATAGCTGGAGTAATCAAGCAACTGAGAAATCTAAACCAAAACAAAGCTACTGGCCCAGATGAACTCCCAGCCAGAGTTCTTAAAGAAACTGCAGAGGAAATAGCTCCCATTATCACACACATCTTCCAACAGTCGTACAACACATGCAAAGTCCCCGACGACTGGCTCCAAGCACTAGTAACTCCAATACACAAAAAAGCCACAAATCTGACCACGCAAACTACAGACCAATATCACTAACATGCATCCTCTGTAAAGTCATGGAACACATCATTCTAAGTAAAATGTGGAAACACCTGAACAAACACAACAGCATCCTCCACTTTCAATAAGGTTTCCAGTCAGGACTATCCTGTGAATCTCAACCCATCGAGACAGTCCATGACTGGATGACTGCTATGGACAAGAAGATAGATGCAATCCTGCTTGATTTTGACAAAGTCCCCCACAAATGCCTCCTATCTAAACTAGCCTCCACAGAATAACTAAAAACACAAAACTGGAACAAATCATTTCTATCAAACCGTGAACAGAGATCGAGTCTCGGTAAACGGAGTTCTGTCGGACGCAACATGTTCCATCTGGTGTTCCACAGGACTCAGTCCTAGGACCAGTCCTCTTCCTACTCTACATAAATGACATAAACATCCAATCTTCCATACGCCTCTTTGCAGAAGAAGCGTATGGAAGATTTATACTGCATTATATATGTCATAAATCATCTCCGAAACCGACCATGACATTCTTCAAACTGACCTGAACCAACTCCAAACAGGGTCTGACAAATAGCAAGTGGAATTTAACATTTCTAAATGTGTCCACCTCCCAATAACAAACAAAACTAAACCCAGACTACACTCATATTCACTCTTCAGCAGGCCACTTGCTACAGTATCCAGCCATCCGTATCTCGGAGTAAAAACCTGGGCAAGTCACAACACCGACATAGTTTCCAAATCCTCAAAAGTCTTAGGCATGATTAAAAAGAACCCTTGGCCCAAAGTCAAAGAAATAGCTTATAATAAGCTAATCTGGTCAAGACTTGAGTATGCATCTGCCATATGGAACCCACACACTGCCACCCATATTAAAACCTTGAAAAAATACAACACTATGCTGCCAGATTTGTTTAAAATGATCATAGACGCCAAACCAACTCAGCAGACCTAGTAACCACCCTTGGATGGCCAACTCTTGAATGACAATGCATTATTGAACAAGCCTTGACATTTAAAATAACATTATCAAGATCAACCCCCCCGTCAGGCCTTCTAACACAATCAAGAAACCGTGGCCACTATGTAGCTCCATTAGTGCAGCTGTTTTCTCCTACCCCAGAGCAATACGTATGTGGAACATAACCCAAACCCAAATGACTAAAATAGAAAGCCCATTGCTTTTCAAACAGCCATCATGAACCTTCCATTCAGCACACCCAATCACCTTAACTGCTTTTAAATGTGCACAAACTCCTGCGTTAGCTCAATATTGGGCTGTTTGGAGTACCTGACATAAGACCTAAGAAGAAAGTGGACAGAAAAGGGTGGACTCAAAGCGTGTTGAATTGATATATTTTAATATTTTGTTGTCACAAGATAGTGAAACTTCCATCAATATGGTTCTGTGTTGACATGATATACAAATATACATTCAATGACATGCACAATTATTATACGATCGTCATGTCTGATGTCAGGGTTTGTAATAAACTTAGAAATTATCTACTAGTAGAACATACTTTGATTAGAACACAAACCATTAAAATAAAATCACATCAGATTCAGAGAATTAAAGATGCAGTATATAAAATATATCCATTTGATTAAAGACCAATGTTATTACATGTACCAATTTATATTATTGCATGTACAGACAGTACAGTCCGAGCAACCACACAAACCCTTTCATAAAACATTAAAATAATACAAAATAACACTCCATAGTAAATTATATATTGAACTTTGTTTGGTAGTGCAACTTTGGGCAGCAAGTTTATTCTGTTAAGCAGTCATTTCACTTCAGCAGCTCAGGTTAATACGGTAGAGATATGGAATGATTCTGGACTGAATAATATTCAGTAAAACCTTGTCCGTAGTGAACATTGTCAGGACTCCTCAATATGTTTGTTATGGCCAGATTACTCCTATGGACAGGTAGTGAGCAACGCAAACTAGCCATTTGGAATTTTAAAATGCCCATTCTAGACAGGTTTCCATAATGGACAATTGTCCTCTAAGGCCAATATTACTGCTTTTGATTCGTGAAACAGCCGATTCTGTTATCCGCGATTGTGTAAAACAAAGACTACAGTACCATACATGCAGCACAATTCATACATCACCAACACACATGGAACAAAGGTGAAACACTAATCTCCAAACATGACAATAATAAGTCTGGTGCTGTGCTGTAAATTGAGCAAAATATAATGATATAATTTATTTTAAAATCTGAAGAGATTCTTGATACAATTGCAACAAAGTAGCAAATACAGATGTCCGGGTATGTGCACTGATGACAGCAGTATTGTAGATTACCAGAGTTTTGACAAGTGATTATTTTGTAGATTACCAGAGTTTTGACAAGCAATTGTGTTGATGACGAAACAGGACTAGGTCATGTTAGACAAATACAAATTAAACAGATTTTGGTCCCGTTGAAAGTATTTATTTTAAGTAAATACCAATTCTAGTACATATTGGGATACACATATCTACTACTCTGGTAGGCAGTGGTAGCAACGATCAGTATTGTTAGTTATCTTTTTTTAGCATTCATGGCACTGACAGAGTAAGGAAATAGTCATTTCTGTAGGTGTACCTGGATAGCAGGAGTTACATAGTAAGAATATTAACAATTGTTAATTATATAAAACCATTAAAGTGTACTCACCCTTTCTATACAATAATTAGTTATTTAAAAACACAAATAAAATGTCATGATCATGTTAAATACTGAAACCCCTGGCTTCATAACTATCCCTGAAGTAAAACAGAACTTGCACTGGTTTGCTCAGGCAAGTAGCAAGTCTTGATGTCATGTTTTGTTGCTAAAATAGTTTTACCTCCTTGTGCTATCAAGAAATGTTGCACACGCCGTGTAGATAAACATGGTGTATACATACACATTTCCAATTGAGGTTACAAACTTGCAATGTAATCTCATTCCCTATATGATCATATCACATCCATAAAATAAGTGGGAAGAAATATGTAAGAAGCCTAACAGAATAACCTTGCAAAGGCCAAGTGTTTGTAGTGACTTAACAATCAGAGCCAGTGTCTGATAAAAGTGACAACAATTAACAAATGTACAAAGCATGAGAAACTTGATAAAATGGAAGACTGTCCATATGTAAATTTGACGGTTTGCATAATTCTTTATGTACATATAAAATGAGGCTCACCACCACGTTGCACTTTCTAGTTCTAGTTGTTTCCAGCGCTCGGCAATGTTCTATTAACTGACTAGTCTGTATTATTGTGGTTACAATGTAATGGTCTTATAAGGTCTCGTTCAACTAGTCAGCCTTTTTCAGAACATTATCGCCAAACCGACCTTTATATGCTGACACTGAGAGTGGTCACTGCCAGGGTGCTTGTCATCCTCAGTGGTTCTTTTATGTCCCAAATTGAGACGGGACCGACATTAATGTGATCTCCGAATCACGAGGGATACACAGTCCCCAATGTTGAGAGCCAGGTTTTTACACCAAATATCATGCCTGCCTGGTCCGGGTTTCGAACTCAGAGTGCTGGCATGTCAGGCGGATGTGCTGACCACTACACTAGCCGCGTTCCCTTTCCTGGTTCACTACGAGTCAACCAGTCACACATGCGTCTATCATCCTCAACAAAAGGCCCATATTTTCTTGCTGTTTGTTCAGCAGCTAACTAAGCTTAGCCATCCACACTTACATCATAACCAACACATTTATAAGTCTGTTGTTTGTTCCGCTTAGTTTTATACTTATCACATATGAGGAATGCTGGAGACATAAAACGATCTTCCTCAACAAGATATCGTTATTTCCATATCACAGTTGGTGCAAGAGCTTCCTTCGTGCCAAATCCAATCACTGGCAGCAGGTGTTCATGACACAGGAATCGCAGTGGTAGAAGCACCAGATGACCTTTGACCTTTGTGAGCAGACGACGGGCCTCGGTGGGGCATGTCTGACTGAGTGGTTCGATTTTCTGTTGTTGGCGAAGTTCATGGAAGTCGTGAACTTTGTCTGACGGGATGCAGTTGAACACCTGAAGTCAAGGATTAAGCACTGTTAATAATAATGACAACTACAGTAGATTCTTGCTATAGAGTACAACTTGACCTGGCCAAACTTTTCCCATGTTCCTTATATCCACAGGTATATAACAAATTACAGGTCAGAATATGGATTTTAAAGTTGCTCCTTTTAAGTGAATGTTCTTTACTTCGTCTTTGCAAACTGAGCCGGAAACGAGCAACAAAATTTAATTGTGAAATGATTAAAACAGTTACCATTACAGTAACGCACAGACAACAAACTCTTTGTTCAGCCACCTGGGACTGATGCTTTGGATTGGAAACTTCCAACATCTTCTAAAATATGGTGGTGAAGAGTAGAAGTGTCCACAGAGACGACATATCGACCATTTAGATCTTACCTTGTCATACATGGATGTGTTGATGGCGGCTTGTTTCATCCATACTCCCTTGTAGAAGTCAGGGATGACTGGGTCAGACACATCAATGGAAGTCTTCCTTGACACCAACCCCAAGTGCTCCCTGCAAACAGTAACAAGTACACCAGAATACGGGGGTGTGGCAGGCTCTCAAACTCACATCTCATATCGACTATCATTAGTATTCAAATGCACTATAGTGTCCTATGACTTCACCTTGTTGATTCATTCCGACAGTTACGATAGCCAAGAATGGCCATCGCTGTATAGTTCTGACTTTTGCAATGCAATGTCGCCAATGTGCGATAATGCAATGGGCAATCTATATGCGATGCTGTGTGCGATGGCCCTTTTTTGCCATAGAATTCCCCATAGCATCGCACCACACATAGCACCGCACATTGTCCATCATTTTGTACCATATTTTGTTCATTGCGAAATTCAGAACTATACAGCTATTGCCCTTCTCGGCCATCATAGGTAGTAACACGTGCTTTTGAGTGGTGACTTTCCTCCAAAGTGGGAATCCAAAATACAGTGAAATAATAAATGCAACAGATCACGATGCACATTCAATTTCAATATGGCATATTGCTGAGTAACTCGGCTCCATGATTTGAATGGTGCAGACCTGCCTACCATTCCGGATTGTCCGGAATCATTCCGGAAACACACCTCAAATTACGGCGAGGGATGAAAATATTACGGATTCTTTCTTTATCACTATGATCGTCAATCACTTTCGTGCCCCTCAGATTTAGCTTCCACTGTATTCAACAGGTGGCAGCATATATACGCAGCTTGTTGTGACATGGTTTTTCATTCACTGCTTCTGGTCATAATCTGACCAATAGGAAACAGCGTTACAGTAAACTCACATTTCCACGCTCAAACAAAAAGAAGTCATGCGGCACGAAAATTATGATGGCGGAGATCGAAATGGCACAACACCACCAGCCAAGAAGAATTGTGTGCTGCAAAAGTTTATAACATCATGCTGACGGCACTCTAACCAGATATGTTTTGTGTGGACAGTGGACAGAACTAATCGCGGCATTTGTGTAGAATCTGGACCCACCTTGATTTCGGTATTATAACTTGAGACTTTGCCTAACTTTGATACCTCAGGCTCAGTGCGTTAGTTCTGTTATTTAACATTATCCCGGGCATATTTACTTTTATGAATGTTGCGTCTTAGACCACTTTTGAGGCGTAACTAGCGCCCCATATGCCTGATGCGTGATGCTGTAACGCACGACCGCAGCGGTGCAGACTAGCGCAAACCGGGTTGCTATTTGGGCTTCAAAAGTGCGCTAAGACACAATATTTTCGTACTATAAATATGCCTGGGATGATGTTGAATGAAGGAACTACACAAGTGCCCTACTCGCAACAGTGTGCAGTGTAAAGTTCGACATGCATTCAGCTTCACCTGTTGATTCTGAACTTAGAGTTTGGAGACTACCAGGCATGCATTGTGCACCCTGGTGATCATGTGTTTCTCTCTATAGTAACGTTTACAATGGTCAATGTGTTATTTGCTGTTTATGACATAATCTGGCAGTAATGTGGAATTTTGTTTGAGTCGGCATGCTGTTTTTGAAAGATACATAAAATCAGAATTACAATGGTTAGTATTAAACAACACAAAATTGTTGAGGTTCTTTCAGTTGCTTAAGGTTTGACTTGAAAAGACAGTAAAACAGTTCTAGTCTTTGCAAATTAGCTATGCCAATAGAGTATAGACGCATTTACATTAGAGTTACGCTTCTTCACGTTTTATTTCTACCAATGCTGGTTATGAACATCTACCTTACCTTGTTAACTGGACACTTCAAAACACCTAACAGTTTATTAGAGACAGTTATGTCTTAGGTACAACTATCGTCATAGTCACAGTATTAAAGTATTACTGACAGTGGTGTTCTTTTCCTGACAGTATCCGACACGGTTCTGAACTATTACTGACAGCAAGCCTATATTCCTGAAAATCAGTGTAAATGGGAAGATGGATTACTGACAGGAAGTTTTTGGGATAGGCAGGTCTGATGGTGTGGTTATTACTAAAATGAGAAACAAGGTATGAATGTGTAGGTGAACCCAACTATTAACTACGCATAGAGTTACCTGAACAGTGACTGTCTGAGGCTACTGGCATATCGTCCAACCATGCATGACTTGCCATTCATGCATGACGGTACCATCTTTGTGTCTTCAACGACAATCGCAAGCTCGCTGTCACGTTTCCCAATCAGACTGCGGTCGTTGATGTTGGCCGAGCCAATGATGACTTTTGTGTCATCCACAATCATCAACTTGCTGTGTACGTAGATCAACTCAGTCGTCTACAGGGAAAGGGTTAAACCAACAGTTAGTTATATCCATCAAGAAAACAATTTTTTTAATAACAAAAATCCAGGACATTATAAGTTATTTTCCCAGTAATTAATGTATACATTTTGCCTATACACAAAAAGATAAGCAACATATTATACAACTCAAAAATGTTTGGTGGAATTTCAGTGAGTCACTATGAACGGATATATGCAGAATTAAAAATAAAATTTACAAGAATCACCATAACAGTAATAAAGTGTAATGGAAGCCTTCCCTAACAACTCTTTGAGTTATGCTCTCTCTTAGTGTTAGATCAGTTGAAAATATTACAAAATTCCGTCGTCATTTAAAAACTTATCTTTACTACCTTGCTTATCCACCATAGCTCCCTAGCGCCTTGACCCATCTGTTGACAACTGGAATACTGCTTATGGATTTTGAGATTGACCAATCCTTCTGTTTTGATGCGCCTCTGAGCTTGGTTTCCAAGGATTTAGGCGCAGTAGAAGTTATCTTATTATTATTATTAATTACAAGGCTACTGAACATTGCTGATGAAAATGATGGCGCTGAAAAATTAGATCATTAAAACCGAAGATTTGCCAAGTTATCTTAATTGAGTAAGATAGTTGAGAACTGTGAACAAGTATGTTGGATATTACCAGACTGCCGACAAGTTCACTGTGTGTGCGCAGGCCGTAGAAGGAGATGTATTCAAATGGATCAGGGACTGCAATAAAATAAATGACTTTTAAAATTTTATTACAAAATAATACATTGCTAACTAAAAAAATTAATTATCATTATTTGGAAAGTCTTAAATATAAGTTTTTTTTCATATTGCCTATAAACGTGCACCTAAGCATAAACACACGCACATGATTCATCAAATAGACACTGCACATGAAAGCATATTCTGTAAGTCATTTTCAAGACATTAACACAAGAAATCTCATCAGTTACTCCAGTAGGTACAATACAATGTAGTATTCAAATGAAAGTGTTGATGAAACACACTGCTCTTTAACGGACTTGCAGCTAACAACTCAATCAACATAATTCCGATGAGTATTACTGTTACACAGTGTTTCTCTACATGCAAAAGTTTTAACAGAAAGAGACAATTACCAATGAATATGGTGATGGTCATAAATACAAACAGCAGTGACATTTAAAAGAAATGCAGGCTGCAAAATAAGGCCACTCCGATCGTCCCAGACAAGTAGTTTCAGTGACAGTGTTTAAAGGAGCAGTCCCATCAGACTAGCTGTGGTTATGTGAATTAATTTACGCTGCGTACATGCTAGTTGGATGTTGTGATGGAATAAAACAAAATAAGACTATAAGGCAGCATTTTATTACATGCAGCTAAATATTCTGTACGACCGCCAAATAGGAAACTTGCTGAACGCGGAGAATGTAAATGGCAGCTGTTTACATCCAGTTTGGATAGGTAGTGCCGCCTAGTGACTATGAGTGATGAGTGACATGAACAAACATGTGCATGTTACAGACACTGTTACGTGTAATCCCATCGTAGATGTGTTATTCCCGCTTCGGGTGATTATTTTAGCAAGTTACCAAACGCCAGTAATGCTACTGATTGTTCAGTCAGCTTCGCTAATGAAAAGTATAGGTCAAATGATTCAACTTAGTCCAACAATGTTGGTCTTTTGTCGCCGTCAGGCTTCAAATTCTGCTGGCATCGTCTTGTCCACCACTGCCGTCTGCTGTCCCTGATTAAACTACAGTTATTTCTTCTCATTACTTTGCAATTGGATCTATGAAATCACATGTATTTGTTTCTATTAATGACACATTTAGTTGAGAAATGCTTGTATTCTTTACAAAATAAAGGCACTTTTAGTTTTACTATGTGCCATAACTGTCATATATAACAGTATGGTGGTACACGGCACATTTATTTCTAAGGACGAGTAAAACAATATCAGAACTACCCGGGGTAGTCGGCCAGTACGATGGTTTACCTGTCAGCTAAAGCCACCGTGCACCCTGGAAATGCTGTATAAAATTATTAAAATGGTTGATTCTAAAAATAACAATGTGATACTGCGATGCAGAAACTAGTCTTGGGCCCGTTTCACTAAGGTACTGAGGTCAACAACAAAACGGGAAAGAAAGAGCAAAACCTAAATGGAGAAATTGAGTTGCGGGAGATTTAGAAAGGGGGAGGGGAAGAGATGAAAGTGGGAGAGAATGGCAGAAGATGATGATGGGTGGAGACAGACAACTTGCTACACGGGCTGAACAAACTAACTGATGGAGCGCAGTGGCACAGTGGCTAGGGCAACAGACTGTCAATCGAGAGAACCCAGGTTCGAATCCTGTGCTGCCGTGTCGTACTTTGGGCAAGTTTGTTCACTTCACATCGCTCCAGTTCACTCAGCTTTATGAATGAGTACCTGGCTATAGACTGATGGATATTTGTGTACGAATAGCTTGCGCACATAAATTACAGCAGGGCTGAATGCTTCCCAGAGAAGTTGAGATGGTGTTCAATTAAACAGGTCTGCCAGAGAGTAAAGTGTAAAGTGCTTTGAGCAGTCCTAATAACTAGATACAACGAAAATTCATCATTAAACAGAATCTCTAACTAAATTCAAGGAGCTTTTTAAAATGCAGGAAGCTGCTGCTGTATCACCGCAGACACTGTTTCCGTGACACAGGCGAAAGTGTCTCGGTGGCACGCCCTGGTGTTCACAATTGTTACTATTCAAGATCACTGTTAAAGAATGAAATTGGTTTTAAAGAGCAAAACCATGCTTATGAAAGAATGTTAATGAAACGGCCCCTGACATGTTTTAATAACTAACAACCTGTTAACTGTAGAATATTCTTCTGGATAGAAGTAACCACAATATTGTGAAGAAGAAGGTCATTGGTAATAATGAAACAAATGTTCTTGTAACAACTACTTTCAGTCACTCACTTTTTGCTCTGAGTCGTTCGAGAAGAGACTTTCCACCGCGGGAGATAGACCTGTAGTTCCAGTGCATGACGACTTGTATCGCTGCGCCGGAAGAAGTGCCCAGTTCACCTTCGAATGCCGGCAGTAGCGGCATGACAACATACACACGGAACATCTCGCCGTTACTGAAAGCAGTGGCACACGCCATTGTGAACAATCTTTAGAATTCTACCAGAACACTTCACAGTGGATAAGCCATAGGCATTGCACAGGATGAATATTCATACTATGATTTGTACTAAATATCATATGGAAAACACAATTTGGGATATTGGAAGCGCAAAGTTGAAGTCGATATCACATTTCAACCAATCCACTGCTTCAATAGTAATTCTGTTGGTACTCAGTTTGTTACGCTTTGTGAATTTGTTTTAATCAATATAGACCATCTTAATCTTGTCGGTCATTTACCAATACGTACAGAGTTTTTTTATTAAACCTGTAGAGTGACAACTTCATTACCTGAACTAAATTTACAGTATACTGAAAGAAAATAAATAAGATAGACAACATGACAAACTTTACACAAGCTGCTGTTCTTCATGATGTTTAAATTGCATATTACAAACCTGTGCGCCTTTGTGATTCGCTTATACAAGGCTTCTGCGATTCCATTTTCTGTGTGGTCATCGCAAGTACTAATGAAGAACTGGTTCTAAAACAGTGAAAAAGGTTTACATAAGATAAAAATCACCACTTCGAGATGACATTTATTTCAAATAGCAATCTGTATATAATACTTCATTAGGGACACAACATGTACATCGTTGGTGGAAGAGGGGTTGATAGCAGATCTCAACACTTTCCCCATTTTCTTAGTGCAGGTGGACAATGTGTTCCCGGGGTTTTGATGCCGAGACAGCTCGCTTCTCTTCCACCGGTGATTTTAGGCTAAATCTTGATATAGTGTAACTCTTCAGCAGGTAGTTGGGATTATAGTTAGTGTGAATGAATGGTGTGCTTGGTTAGTACGGTACAGTGCATAAGGTCTACTGTGATTACAGTAGTAATGCTGTTGTTTTATATATCTATAACAATACTGCTAATGTTGTATATGCCGAAATGTGGGCTCTGTCATCCAGAGGTACAGGAGACTAGTATGGGCTCAGTCACAGGCCTGGCCTTGGGATGTAGAGCCCACATTTCTCTCTCTTTAACTTAATCTCTTTAATAAACGTAATTCATTTGGCCTTATTTAATCACTATTCATGACTTGTGTTGGTGCTTGCATAAATATTACTATGATAATTTTAGGAGCATTGTATGTCTATTGATTTTTCACCAGCTAGTTGAAGCATGTCTCAAATGCTTCTACTTACCTCGATGTAGATGAAGTGTTTAGCATTGCGGATCAGCTCTAGATAAGCCTGCTGTATTGAGTCTTCAACATGGCTGATGCCTGCCGACCACGGGCTGGCACTGCGCAGGATCTGAACAAGGATAACTAATGTTAACGGCCCAGAACACAGGATAGGCAATGTCTACATATCATATTTATTAAAAGAGAATGTTTGCAAGTCAAGACATGAAGTCAAGTTAACATGAAGTCGTGAGTCTGAAAAACAGAATAGGGTAGAAGGGAAGAAAGACCACAAATTAAATGGAGAGACAGAGTCAACCGTTTCAATGCCACAGAACCGATTCTGTTGATCACCGGTTTTGCTAGGAAGTGCAACGCAGCAGATTGTGACAATTTCATTTTTGCAATGTCTACTGGCATTAGCTAGTGTCCATGACACCATTACAAATTGACCAGTAAGATTAACAATTACAAAAGGGAGGTGCACTGCTGCTGGTTTTACAAATATGCTTAGATTTGCATGAGTTTTACGGCAAAAATAAACTGGAAGTCGTAACCAAAAAACTAAATTTGTATGTTTACCATGCATCGGATGACAGTGAAAGTAAGTTACGTTGTATCATCTTACTGTTACATTTTTTGAACGGGAAAGAAAGAGCAAAACTTAAATGGAGAAATTGAGTTACGGGAGATATAGAAAGGGGGAGGGGAAGAGGTGAAAGTGGGAGAGAATGGCAGAAGATGATGATGGGTGGAGACAGACAACTTGCTACACGGGCTGAACAAACTAACTGATGGAGCGCAGTGGCACAGTGGCTAGAGCAACAGACTCTCAATCGAGAGAACCCAGGTTCGAATCCTGTGCTGCCATGTCGAACTTTGGGCAAGTTTGTTCACTTCAAGTTGCTCCAGCTGTATGAATGAGTACCTAGCTATAGACAGTGGTAGATATATGTGTATGAATAGTCTGCACACATTAATTAGAATATGGCTGAATGCTTCCCATAGATGTTGAGATGGTGTTCAATTAAATAGGTCTGCTAGAAAGTAGTGTTGCGCGCTTTGAGCAGTTCTAATGACTGGATACTGCACTATATAAGAACTTACCTTTACTTTTTTTACATCTGTCTGTCTGATGTAGCCCCCTCACCCCTTAAAGGATCATGGGAGCAGAAAATTTAATGACAGGCAGAATATTACAATCGCAATTACCTTATTCGAATTCCTATCATTAAACAAATATCCATTACACATACAACAAAAGAAAATAAATGATTTTCACTGTTGTTGAATGGGACATGTGTTGTGTGTTTTCTGTGTCGCGTCACCTGACAATCGCAGCAGTGAGCGTCTCTGGTGACTTGTTCCAAGAGGGTGACTCGTCGGTAGGACTTGGGCAGCAACATCGGGTAGTCACAGCTCGTCTTCCTCTTTTGTAACTGCAAAACAAAAACACACATTGCTTACTTAGTCATCGTAGTCGCCCACTGGCATATCGGAACAGGGGGGAAACAAGGGTCCTCCACCTCTTCCTGTCTGCAGCCTGTTTGGCATCCTGGCCCCATCTTAGATGCAGTTTTGTTTAATATCTCTTTATTTTAGTCTTCGTATGTCATGTGCGAGTATTCTGTTGTCACTGTATATTTTATTACTTTACAACGACAATTAATAATGTATTATTGTAATTATTTACTAACATATATTTTTATGACTCTTGATTATCAAATTTTGTATTAATTCTTATTTGAATGCACCTCCTAATATTAATTTATTTAACTACCAGTGGTATTGTTTTAAAATTCCTATGTATGACATAATTTCTTTAGTTAAGTATGTAAAGTCTTAGACACTTGCATTTACTTTATGTATATTGTTATTATTATATTTATTCTTTAGCATATTAATCGATTGTTGTAAACATTGCTGAACAGAATATAATTTTTAATATCTAAATATAGTTATTATTATTTATCATATAGTAATAATATGTGTTCTTGTATACCAACAGTATCTGCCTAGACAAATCACTGATAGTACTGACTCCATTAGCAGAGCAGGTAAGCAACTAACGCATCACCACATGGGTTTGTGTAGATGAAGCCCTTTCACTGTGAGAATGCACACGGCAAAGAGGAGTGAATGAAATTGTTCATGTTTCGAAAGGGAGACAGATGGAATCGAACCACCGTCCCTTGATCGACAGAGCGGTGATATAACTCTCCCAATGAATGAACTGTGCAATAATCCAAATACTCCACATCACCCAGGCATATTTATGATAAAATATTGCATCTTAGTGAATTTTGAGGCCAAAATAGCGCTTCGGCATGTGACTGTCTACTCCTGCAACCGCATTATAGCGAGCATGCTTGAAATGAGCGATAAACAGCTCGTGTTGATGTAGACTGGTCCATCTTTTAAGCCTCAAAAGTGTGCTAAGATGCAACATTGTTACAATGCAAACATGCCTGGGATGATGTGGAATGACTGAATTAACACATTGAGGTATAAAATCTAGGTAAACTTATAATATAATAATAATACACCTGCAAATTCGAGGCGGACCTGGATACTAGACAAGTGCCAAAAGTTGTTACAGGGTATACAAAACAAATTGCAGTGTAATATAAGAGATTCTTTGGGCTTACTAGAGAAGCACATGTAATACTGAGCAACAACAATCATTTAAACAAAATAATACATTAAAATATTAATTGTTTAGGTAATGGACCGTAACCCATACACCACACCAATTTTTTTATTACTGGATTTTGAAAATATTTCTAAAGTTCCTTAACAGACCAACCTTGGTAAAGTTCCACCGTTGGATGAAGTGTCTGGCGACGTCTCTCGCTGCCTTGCCATAGACAACTGCTCCAATGTCATGCCACGGCATTCTCGGAGTCGTACGTCGATCGATGATGTCTGAGCATTGATCAATACAATATTACAGATCAAACATCATTCTTCATACATGATTTTTAATTATGGTTACAATGTTTCATAATTTAGCATAATCTGTGTGGTGTGGTGTGGTGTGTGTGGTGTGTGTGTGTGTGGTATGTGTGTGTGTGTGTGGTATGTGTGTGTGGTGTGTGTGTGGTATGTGTGTGTGTGTGTGTTGTGTGTGTGTGCGTGTGTGTGTGTGTGTGTGTGTGTGTGTGTGTGTGTATGTGTGTGTGCATAAGAGAGCACATGTGCATGATATGTCAATAAGGTGTTAGTGTAATTGTAATGTACTATATAGTTTGAAGATATACTACAAAATACATTAATGTGTATGAACACATTTAATGATGATTAACATTGCTTTGGCATTCACCGTCAATAACAACGGTTGTTGCAGCCAGTTCTTCTTAAGTCTGTTCCACTCAATCATAATGCCACACGCACACAGTGGCATGCATGCGCGCATGCACATACAAATATGCGTACAAAATAAAACATACAAAATGGAGATTCATGTCTTGTGTATTATTGATACACTTCTTAAAGTTGTGTCACGTTTGGAAAACACTCTACCTGTAAATGGCTGGTCCAAGTCCACAAAATCCTTCTGGATGAAGTTGGTATAGTCTTTTCCTATCCACAGTTTTGTGTCTCCCTTAAGCCCCATATCCTCCAGGGCAGTGCCTGGACTGGGTTGCACCATGAACAGAGATCTACAGCACATAACATGTATAGTCTTTTCTAAAGGGCTTGTTGAACAGAGATATACAGTATACAACATGTAGTCTTTTCTAAATGGCTCATTGAACAGAGATCTACAAGCACACAACATGTAGTCTTTTCTAAAAAGTTTGTTGAACAGATGTCTATAGCATACATGTAGTCTTTTCTGAAGAGCTGGTTGAACTGAGATTTACAGCACAGAACATGTATAGTCTTTTCTAAAGGCCTCATTGAACAGAGATCTACAGGACGCAGCATGTATAGTCATGTATAGTCTTATCTAAAGGCTTTGTTGAACAGAGATCTACAGCATTTAACATGTTTTAGTCTTTTCTAAAGGGCTTGTTGAACAGTTTTACATGATACAACATGTATAGTCTTTTCTAAAGAGGTCGTTGAGCAGAAATCTACCGCAGAGAACAGTTTAAAATTGCGGCATAAAACTGACAAGAGTGGTCAATGGTCTATGCTCTCAGTGAGTAAACAGGTCAAAATAATTAAGTATATTTTTTAAATTGTTTTCAATTTTTAATAAAAACCAAGTTCTTATACAGTACGGTATCCTGTCAGGTGGATTTCTCAACATGTGTAAATGTTCATTTGAGCAACAAGTTGACTTCTTTGGGAAGTATTCAGCCATGCTGCAATTACTGTGCAAAGATTTTCTTTCCATATATCTAAGGCTGATGTATACAGACAGCTGAGTGAACTGAGTGAAGTATTTTATGTGTGACTGCCGCTGTGTCTCAATAACACAGTGATTAGTAATTTAGCAAACACATACATAGTTTCACCTCATCTTTGTATGCCAATATCCTCAGACAATCAAAGTTCAGTGGCGCACCAAAACCAAAGGATTAAGCATTCTCGTACTCATGTGCTAGGCGAATGTCGTCAACAAATGGATGGATGTGCTAGGAAGCTAGGGAGGATAGGCGATATTGAAAAGATAGGTTTTGAGGTGACGACGAAATGTAACAATATTTTCTGCTAATTTAACACTAACGGGAAGCGAATTCCATATAGTTGGCGCGGCAACTGAAAAAGCTCGAGTTCCAGCCTTTGTCTTAACTCTAGGAACAGACAGCAACTTCGAACTAGACGACCGAAGTTGTCTGGCTTGTCTAGCTGGTGTGAGCATTGAATGTAAATAACTAGGTTGTTTGGATGAAAGGGCTTGGTAGGTGATTGTGCAGATCTTAAACATAATGCGATATCGCACGGGGAGCTAATGCAGTGATTTTAGAAGTGGCACTGAGCGAGAGAATCGAGGAGATTGTGTGACTACCCTTGCTAAAAAATTTTGGACGCGTTGTAGTTTTGCAATATCCTTGATAGCAATATTATGAAGGAGGGAATTGCAATAATCTAATCTGCTGCTAACAAGAGCTGTTGCGATAGTCTTAGCGACAGAAAGTGACATATGTCGGCGAATGCGGCGAAGATCACGGATATGATAAAAACAGCAACGGCACGTTTGGGATATGTGTTGTCTGAAATTGAAGTCGCAATCAAAAGTCACTCCTAGATTCCGTACTGATGCTGCTGATGTGATATTTTGACTCAGGATGCATGTTGAAAAAAAGTCATTAAGTTTACCTCGCTGCATTGGAGTACCAATGATGAGGAATTCAGTTTTGTCTGCATTTAACTTTAATTTACTATCGGTCATCCATGAAAAAACATCTTGGAGACAATCGTTGAGTCGGTTTAGAGAGTGACTTGTATCGGGCGTGGCCAAGGAAATGTAGATCTGTGTGTAGAGAGTGAAAAGCAAAGGCCCAAGAACGGAACCCTGGGGAATGCCACATGAAGTGGGGAGTGAGGTTGAAAAGTAATTATCTATCTTTATACATTGATGTCTATTGGTTAGATATGAAGAAAACCAGGTCAGAGCTGTGCCAGATATGCCATACCACATTGATAAACGTTTGACAAGAGTATTGTGATCAATGGTATCAAAGGCGGCAGACAGATCAAGCAAGGTAAGTGCAGTTACTTTGCCTTAATCAATGTTTAATATAACATCATTGTGTACTTTTAGGAGAGCAGTCTCTGTAGAATGAAATTGTTTGTATGCTGATTGGAGCACACTGGATAAACAAGTTGAGCTGATATGACACCTTGCTACAACTTTCTCAAGTATCTTAGAAATAAAGCTAAGATTAGAAATTGGCCTATAATTTTTGAAATCATCTTTGGCAGAGAAGTCTTCTTGAGAACAGGATTTACATGTGCGTGTTTAAAATCATCTGGGAATTTACCCGAACTTAGTGATAAATTTATGATATTCATTATTGTACCAAGTAGAGTCAAGACGTGCTTTTAGTAATATGGTTGGTAATGGATCGAGATCACATGACTTATTTGGGGAGGACATTATTATTTTCCTCACTTCATCAACTGTGGCTGGCTCAAACAATACGAGTGGAGAATTTACTTGTGGGGAGTCCACATTTACAGTACTTAAAGTGTGACATGGAAAAGCAGAACGTATAAGACTTATTTTATCTTTGAAATGACTAGAAAACGAGTCACACAGAGATTTGACTGACACATGACTAGGTAGAGATGGAGGCGGCCGTCTGTGTAAAATATGATTTTTGCAGTTCCATAGCTGACGTGGGTTATCAGAGTTACTCGAGACCATGTTTGTGTAATAATTTGATTTAGCTTTGGCCATTTGTCTGTTGCAGAAGTGACACTGTTTAGAATATCGTGATCTGTCCAAAGGCGAGCGTGATTTGCGCCATACACGTTCAAGATAGCGCCGGCGCTTTTTAGATTGTAGAATTTCAGGAGTCATCCATGGAGCATGTGGCTTTTGGGAGACAGATTTAGATCTCAGGGGTGCATGTTTATTAAGTAAATCTTTGAGTACTTGACAGTACTGTCGACACAGATCTGACAGATGTTCTTTGGGGTTACTGATGAGGTCGGATTTAAGGATGTCTGTCATTAATGCGGCAATGTCAATCTTATGGATCGGTCGGTAAAACACATTGTGTTTGGACTCTACGGGAATTCTAGGAACTTTGAGATCAGCAATGACAGTGTGGTGGTCTGATAAACCATCTGAAGCAGTAGGTGTCTGAATATTGTTAAAATCTGAACGGGTGATTAAGAGATCGAGCCAGTGGCCATGTATGTGTGTTGAGAAGGTAACATGTTGTTTCATGTCATAGGATGCCAGAATGTCATTAAATGTACTTGTTGTTGATGAAGGTGTGTCCAGATGAAGATTAAAATCACCGAGTATATAAAATTCTGAGTAAATAGCTGCCAGATTTTCAAGTAGATCCTGGAATTCTTCAAAGAAATGAGCAGGGTGTCCTGGAGGGCGATAAATGCACACAAAATAAGCAGAGAAAGATGAATCGGAAATTTCGGCACAGATGGCCTCAAAGCTGGAGTAATCAGGGTTTGAATGCAAATTAACTTTGAACTGTTTTGAGACAAGAAATCCAACACCACCACCTCGCCCAACTGAACATGGGCGATGATGGAAAGTGAAACTGGAAGGAGAAATGTCAGCAATGCATGCAGCTGTGTCATGTGGTCTGAGCCAGGTCTCAGTGACTGCAAGGATGTCTATTGTCTTGGAAGTTAATAAATCGGTAAGCGAGGCTGTTTTGTCTCGAATAGATCGAACGTTAGTGGTGGCTACTCGAATATTGCGCCTGATAGCAGGTCCAGGATTAAGACTTACATCTCCTGCTAGTAGTAAAATAATTGCCAATTTAAACGTTGGCTTAGAGCGGGGGATTGGCAGTAACTTTCTAGTAAAGCAAAGATTAAGACATGGCAAACTGTGAAGATGTGACAAGGAATTTTGTGTTCTCATGTACTGAGAAACTGTTAAAATGACAGCTGACCGTTGGGGACTAAGTGGCTGGCACAGCGTAAAATCGTGACCTCTCGAAGCAGCAGAACAGGATAAAAATAAAACACACAATAAAAATGCTGGTGACATTGTCTTTCCTCAAAATGGTGAAGAATAAAAAGATAATGTCTCATAGAAATAATAACTACCGGGTAATTGAAAATAATAAAATATTCTAAAACTGTATAACTGTACTAAAAATAATGTAAATATCTAGGTTATAAAAGAGTGGGTTGGCGATAATCAATGGCAATATTACAGGTCGTATGATTGTTCACGCTCAGCAGGCCTGTGCAAAGTAACAAGACGTTTAGTGCCCGTGCAAAGAAAAGTCAAAGGTCTTCACCCGCAGGGCGATTCTGGGTATAAAAGAACGTCTTGTTGAAAAGGCCTGTTAGTATATAGTTTATAAGGGGACTGCCCCTGCCTTAGTATGTTGTGTACGTAAGCCTGCTAGCGCGAAAATCAAATCGACCTGTATTATCACCCAAATAATTTAAGCACAAGATTTGACAGCGTTGGTGGTGACAATTTATAAAAATGTTTGTTTAGAGTTGACACTAATTCTACACTAGTGTCACAGACAAAATTAAACGTTAAATTGCAAAAATGATTTTGAATCACGCAGTGACAAAATAAGCAAGTACCACCTTACGCCACCTAGCGACCAACCCAAAATACTACCTGCAATTCATCAAATCTTCTTGCTTGGTTAAAGATTTATGGGGATACTTTGTTGGGAGGGAAGATATGTACATGAGAGATGGCCTCCATCTTAGTGGAAAGGGGGCAGCAGCTTTCTCAGAGAACCTGCTGCGATCTGTTGACAGTGGGACAGGTTGCATCTATTTAAACTAGATTCGCAGGGGGGACTCACAGAAAAACCTGAAAATGGAGGTATAGATAAAGACAGCACAAATAAATCAGCAAATAACAGTCTGGAAAACTCTTCTGAAGCTGGATATAAATGTGTTTGTTTAAATGCAAGGAGTACAGTAAACAAAAGAAATGAACTAAACATTATGGTAGAAGATATTGACCCTCATATAATAGGTATAACCGAATCCTGGACCACCACCAGTATATCAGAAGCTGAATTGGGACTGACAGGATATGTAATGTTTAGAAAAGATAGAATAGGAAGAAAGGGAGGTGGAGTTATTTTATATATTAAAGAATCTATCCAGGCTTATGAAATAAAATTAGAAAGAGAAGCAGATTGCGAAGAAGCTGTTTGGTGTAACATTGTTACAGGAAACTCAACGTTAACAGTTGGGTTAGTTTATCGAAGTCCAAACATAAGCATAGAAGAGAATGAAAAAATACAAAACGCTATCAGGGATGTAAGCAAACGGGACTGTATTATTATGGGGGATTTTAACCACGGACATATACAATGGAAATCTCTTCAGAGTATGGGGAGTGAGGACCACAAGTTTTTAGTTTTAGTTCAAGATACTTTCCTTTCTCAACATGTGCTAGAACCAACCAGGGGTGAGAATGTGTTAGACATAGTTTTGTCCTCACAGAATGAATTAGTTGACAATGTCAAGATATGTGAGCCACTGGGGAGTAGCGATCACAACCAGATACATTTTACCATCAAAGTAAAATCAGAAAGGAATAGTAAAAAGCAGTATAGGAGAAATTTCCACAAAGGAAGGTATAAGGACATGAGGAAATATTTAGCAAAGATAGACTGGAATAACACACTAAAAAATAAGACAGCAACAGAATGCTGGAATATATTAAAGAGTGAAATTAAGTGCATAGTCGATAAATTTGTACCCTTCAAAAAACAAGGGAAACGGTCCAAAAAGAAACACTTATCGAAAGAAGCCATTAGAAAAATTAAGTATAAACAAATGATGTGGAAGTCATATAGATGTACTGGAAATGATGAAGACTACAACAGTTATAAAGAAGCACTTAACCAAGCTACAGCTGAAATTAGAAATTCAAAGAGAAGCTATGAACAACAATTAGCTAGTAATATAAAAGCTATGAACAACAATTAGTTAGTAATATAAAACATGACAGCAAGAGTTTTTATGCGTATGTTCGAAGCAAACAGAAAGTTCAAGATAAGGTCGGTCCTCTAGAAGATAGTGCTGGAAATATAATATCAGAGGGATTCTTAATGGCAGAAGACCTGAATGAGTACTTTAGTTCAGTGTTTACCAGAGAAGATATTAGTTCACTGCCAGTACCAGAGGCTAAGTTCAAGGGGGCAGATTCAGACTATTTAGGACAATTAATTGTAACCCCGGAAATGGTAGCTAAGAAAATAAGGGCTATGAAGGATAATAAATCACCTGGAGTGGATGGGATTCCGCCCAAACTACTATTGGAAATTGTAGAACAAATTAGCATACCGCTTGCAACAGTTTTCAATTTGTCATTAGAAGAGGGAGTGGTTCCTTTAGAATGGAAAGAGGCAAACATTATACCGTTATTTAAAAAAGGTTCGAGAAACAAGTCAGAGAACTATAGACCAGTGAGTTTAACATCAGTGATTTGCAAATTATTAGAAAGACTAATTAAAGATCACATGGTGGATTTTCTTGTTAAACAAAACTTAATAAACCCATCTCAACATGGTTTTTTAAAGCGAGGTCATGCTTAATAAATATGTTATGTTTTTTGGAAGACATCACTAAGTGGGTAGATGAGGGATCACCGGTAGATATCGTCTACTTAGATTTTCAAAAAGCTTTCGACAAAGTACCACATCAAAGATTACTGCTGAAACTAAAGGCCCATGGCATAGGAAATGGTATAATAAACTGGATAGAACAATGGCTGATTGACAGAAGACAACGTGTAGTAGTTGATGGGGAGGCTTCAAACTGGAAATCGGTATTGAGTGGGGTACCACAGGGATCAGTCCTAGCACCTATATTATTCTTAATATATATCAACGATTTGGATGATGAAATAACAAGCAAGGTGTTGAAATTTGCGGATGATACAGAAGTGTTTAGAAGGATTAAAAGTGATGGAGATAGACAGCATTTACAAGATGATCTTGACAAGTTGATCAAATGGTCTAAAAAGTGGCAAATGCTGTTCAATTTTGGGAAATGTAAATGCCTCCACACAGGACATGGGAACGAAGAGGTAGAATATACTATGGGGGGTACTGTACTAAGTACTACTGTAAAAGAAAAGGACTTAGGGTTAACCATTAGTGCTGGTTTGAAGGTTTCAGAGCAGTGCGGAATTGCAGCTTCAAAGGGAAATCAAATCCTTGGATTAATTAGGCGAAACATAACGTATAAGGAAAACGAGCTAATAATACCGCTGTACAAAACAATAGTTAGGCCTCATTTAGAATATTGTATTCAAGCGTGGAGGCCATATCGCAGGAAGAACATAGATATGCTAGAAAGAGTACAGGGGAGAGCAACTAAAATGATACCAAAACTGAGGGATCTTAGTTACGAAATACGCCTAAAAAAATGCGGTTTAACAACACTAGAGACCAGGAGATTGAGAGATCAGATAGAAGTGTTTAAAATATTGAATGGTTATGAAAATATTGATAGATATTTTTTTTTTCAGTTAAGAAAGATAGAAGGACTAGAGGACTTGAAGTTACATTAGCAAAGGAGCAGAGTAGATTAGATATAAGAAAGTTTTCATTTTCACAAAGGACCGTAAATGAATGGAACAGATTACCTGCTGATTGTAGGGGTGCTAGTAGCGTGAATGTTTAAAAATAAAATCAACACATACCTCACACGGGCGGGATACACATAGATAAAAGGGTCGGACTCTCGATAAGCCAAAGGGCTTCCTTGTCCACCTGCCACCTAGAGTTAATTCTCTGGGTGGCAATCTTGTTAAATCTTAAAACAAGTTTAATCCCTGTAAAATTTCATAGAAACACTGGGATTAGCATGCAACAGCCTTGTACACCGTGTGCTCAAGAGACATACCTGTTTTCTATGAGTTCCCTGACATCACAGCTATATTCATCTGGCCTAGGAGGCCTGATGAACTTTCCTTTGATATGTTGAATCATGCGAGCTTTCTGAAACTGAAATAAGTAGGAGAGAGTTTAATACTGGGAGAGTCTGGGTGTCAATATGGCCGTATCTTGTTTTAATATGGACTTTCATCAAATGTAAAAGTCAGAATAAAGTATGCGTTTCCTTGTATTTGGTGCACAACTATAAATTTGAAAGACAACTTTATACTGGTCAGAGAACAAATACTTTTCAAGCCGAGTAGATCTCCGATAAAATATAGTGGTTTTGTTTGATGTATCTAAATCTTGTAGATGGCAGCATTCGATCAGAATACGAATGTTATAATCTGGTTAATCAGTGAAAAACATAATACAGGCTTATAAAGAATTTAAACGAAAAATTAAGGATTTCAATCAAGTTAACGAGGAATGTCTGGCAGTGTGTGTAGGGGGAGAGGGGAGGGTGGACAACAAATATATATTTTTAAATTGCTACATAAATATAGGGAGACACCACTTGTAATATTTTGTACCTCATCAATACATAGACATATGTGGTTCACAGTTTCACACAGATGATGCAAATATTTTTTACTTGAACAATTTTACATTTTCTTAATTCCACATAAATGTCTTGCCACTTACAAAAGTCGGCCTTCGGTCGGGCAGTGGGGTGCTGGGTTTTGTAGTTGCTAATGTTGGACTCAGGTAGGGAATACCATGCTCCATTTGTTGGGCTTCCTCAACCATCTGGGCTCGGGAAACAGTAGCCTTGATGTCGAGGGAGATCCCTCTTGCCTTCAGCCGCCAGAACCCCTTCCTGTTCCCTGTGTTCTTCACCAGGATGGCCGATTCCGTTGTAGCAGCCGGTACCTCTGTCAGTGGTTCCTCCTGTCAAACCAGCGCATCACTAGGCTACAGCAAATGTTGAACACAATTATGCACTTTCAATAAGACAGACACTTCTTAGAAACCATCTTATCCATGTGGGCAACTTTTTACAACTCACCAGACACAATTTCCTTTACTGTCGATTCCTGAAACAAGGTTAAAGTATTGGATTGTTTTGTATAATGAATGGGAACATCCTATGTTCAGTATTTTTAGCACCTTCTTGTTCAATGTTTCAGACCTAATGCGAAACATGCAAACTAGGCTTTCCCTGCAATCTGGGTATTCATAATTTAATGCTAAATTAAATATGTAATGAATAAAAAACCTCAAACATGCAGTTTGGAGAAGTTGGATTCCATGGTATAAGTTAGTAGCTGACACCAGATTACAAATACCACAACATAGAAAGAATCAAACACTTTATTATTGACACAAACAACTCTTAATTAACATAGCAGTTGCTTCTTAAACTCAAGAGAAGACAGAAACATGGAGGTCATAAGAAAAGTATTTCTTGCTTCAATGTACCTGTATCTCCTTTCGAAGTTTTCACCAATATGCTTTCTATATTCAATTTGTACATCTAACTTGTTTGATTTGTTTGAATAAATGTTTTTTTTACTTTGACAGTATTAAAGAAACAAGGAGAAAAGGTAGAGAAGTAGGTGTATCTCACCACTGCCAGGCCATCCACCTCCTCTCCTCCGTCTGTGTCAGAGAAGTCCCCAACTCCCTTCAGGTAGTTGTGAAGCAAAAGAGGCTCCCCGTCACTGATGAAGCAACTGAGAGTTGACAGAGACCTCCGCCTGTCCCTGCTCCAGGAGCCGCTGCGAGGGCGGAGTCGCACCGCTCCAGGAGGCTCCAGGGCGTCCTTCAACATGGAGAAACTCAGGTCTGGCGGGTCAATGGTGAGTAGGTCTAGCTGCGCCGAAACTGGCTCCGATACTGAGTGGTTTAAATCTGGTGTGGAGTCGGAAAGAACTGTGGTTTGTCCCGTGTTGTGGTTGTTTGGTTTTAAAATTTGCTTTGTGCTGGAATGGTTTGGTTCTAATGTCGGTTCTGCGCTGACACTGTTTGGTTGCAACGTTGGTTCTGTGCTGGACTTGTCTGGTTGTAATGTTTGTTCTGCACTGGCAGTGTTTGTTTCTAATCTTTGTTCAGAGCTACGTGGCTGCAACTTTTGGTCTGCTCTAGAACTGTTCAGTTGTGGTCTTTCTTTTGACGTGGAGCTGTTTAGCTCCATCCTGTGCTTTTGCGTGCTGCCACTTTGTTCTAACCTGGTGTCATCAGAGACAGGTTTAGAATTCACGACACATTTCTCCAAACTCAAACACTGCTTCAGTTCTTCACTGTGACCGAGATCATTTGTGGTTAGTCTGGCAGCTGGACATGTGAAATCCTGCCCTGAGAATCCGTCAGCTAGATCCAAACTAATGCAGTGAAATTCCCCTGGGGTAGACCAGTCATTTGGGTGCATGCTGTCAACATCTGCGTTGTCAGATGTGTTTTGTTGTTGATATGTGTCATGTTTGAGCTCAGTCTTCCCATTGCTTGATGCATAGCTCATTACTGATGGCTCTTCCTCTTTACAGTATTGCATGACATGAGCCTTAGGTAAACTTCCGTTTTGTACAGCCACAGAACTGAGCAAATCTGCTTTCAAGTCACCGCCAGACTCGGTTGGATTGGTTTGATGGGTCTTGACTTTAGCGTACAGTTTGAGAAGCGTCTCTGCTACACTAGGGTTAATTGATGCTTCCCTCTTGCTAGAACCGGGTTGGCTATTTCCTGCTTTGATACTGCACATTGTCCCGTTTACTACTCGACAGACTGGGCTGGTCCTGCTAGGTGATTCACGCTGGTGTTTCCCTGTATCTCCATGTCGTTTGTCCATGCTGACCTCTTGGAATTCTTTGTCACTATCAGTGTCAATGTACGGGATCTTGGAGCTGGCACTGGTTGTATTCTCGTTGTTATTGTTCATCACTTTGATATCCTGGTCGGATGTGCAAACTGGATATTGTTGTGCCTTGGTACCTGGAGTATCAACGTGGTCATGACCATTGGTAGCTGTCACACAAAGATCACTGTTCTCTGTAACTGATCTACTGTTTGTGACACTGCAGTAATGTTCTGTCACAGTATCCAAGCCACTCAACCCTGGTGGATCCTCAGTTGTCACATTCAAACGCTCTTCCGTGTTCTCGATCACAATCTGAACTGCGCTGACGACTACTTCTGCTGTCTGTGGAGAAATATCCATTCCTCTACAGCTCTGGTTGGTATTCCCATTCGCATCACTGACACTGCCATTTGTGACGGCAATACCATCTAGTGCCCTGGGATAAGAACTACATTTCTTGATTAGTTCAGAATCTGAGGTGGCTGTCATCTTGCTGAGTGTGACAAGATGGGTTTCTGATGCAGCCGCCTGTGGCACAGACATCATTGGCGTGACTAGAACCTGACTGATACAGGTGCTGACCATCGACCGTGGCTGCAGCATCTGATTCCACACGTCCCGCGATATGTTGCTCTGGTCGCAGTCGACATTCTCTGGAGAGCTGTGATCTATGTCATGTATGCCCACATGTATAGTTCTGTCACTGCTTGCATGGTGGTCGTGTGTCACCGAACCTAGGTCTGTTAACCTGGGCATCAACAAAGAAAAGGAAACTGGTGAGTATTTGTCATATCCGTAGTTTGATGTGTTTGTTACACTCGTGTGACATCAGCTACAACATTTAACAAGATTTAACAAGATTGCCACCCAGAGAATTAATTCTAGGTGGCAGGTGGACAAAGAAGCCCTTTGGCTTATCGAGAGTCTGACCCTTTTATCTATGTGTATCCCGCCCGTCTGAGGTATGTGTCGATTTTATTTTTAGACATATTCACGCTACTAGCACCCACACAATCGGCAGATGATCTGTTCCATTCATTTAGTCCTTTGTAAAAATGAGAACTTTCTTATATCTAATCTACACTGCTCCTTTGCTAATGTAACTTCATGTCCTCTAGTCCTTCTATCTCTCTTAACTGCGAAAACAATATTTCTATCAATATTTTCATAACCATTCATTATTTTAAACACTTCTATCTGATCTCCTCTCAATCTCCTGGTCTCTAGTGTTGTTAAGCCGCATTTTTTTAGGCGTATTTCGTAACTAAGGTCCCTCAGTTTTGGTATCATTTTAGTCGCTCTCCTCTGCACTTTCTAGCATATCTATGTCCTTCCTGCGATATGGCCTCCACGCTTGAATACAATATTCTAAATAAGGCCTTACTATTGTTTTGTACAGCAGTATTATTAGCTCTTTTTCCTAATACGTTATGTTTCGCCTAATTAATCCAAGGATTTGATTTCCCTTTGAAGCTGCAATTCCGCAATGCTCTGAAACCTTCATATCAGCACTAGTGGTTAACCCTAAGTCCTTTTCTTTTACAGTAGTACTTAGTACATTGTATATTCTACCTCTTTGTTCCCATGTCCTGTGTGGAGGCATTTACATTTCCCAAAATTGAACAGCATTTGCCACTTTTCAGACCATTTGATCAACCTGTCAAGATCATCTTGTAAATGCTGTCTATCTCCATCACTTTTAATCCTTCTAAACACTTTTGTATCATCTGCAAATTTCAAGACCTTGCTTGTTATTTCATCATCCAAATCGTTGATATATATTAAGAATAATATAGGTCCTAGTACTGATCCCTGTGGTACCCCACTCAATACCGATTTCCAGTTTGAAGCCTCCCCATCAACTACTACATGCTGTCTTCTGTCAATCAGCCATTTTTCTATCCAGTTTATTATACCATTTCCTATGCCATGGGCCTTTAGTTTAAGCAGTAATCTTTGATGTGGTACTTTGTCGAAAGCTTTTTGAAAATCTAAGTAGACTACATCTACTGGTGATCTCTCATCTACCCACTTAGTGATGTCTTCCAAAAAACATAACATATTTGTTAAGCATGACCTCGCTTTAAAAAACCATGTTGAGATGGATTTATCAAGTTTTGTTTAATAAGAAAATCGACCATGTGACCTTTAATTAGTCTTTCTAATAACTTGCAAATCACTGATGTTCTGGTCTATAGTTCTCTGACTTGTTTCTCGAACCTTTTTTACATAATAATAGTATGTTTGCCTGTTTCCATTCTAAAGGAACCACTCCCTCTACTAATGACAAATTGAAAACTGTTGCAAGCGGTATGCTAATTTGTTCTACATTTTCCAATAGTAGTTTGGGCGGAATCCCATCCACTCCAGGTGATTTATTATCCTTCATAGCCCTTATTTTCTTAGCTACTTTTTCCGGGGTTACAATTAATTGTCCTAAATAGTCTGAATCTGCCCCCTTGAACTTAGCCTCTGGTACTGGCAGTGAACTAATATCTTCTCTAGTGAACACTGAACTAAAGTACTCATTCAGGTCTTCTACCATTAAGAATCCCTCTGATATTATATTTCCAGCACTATCTTCTAGAGGACTGACCTTATCTTGAACTTTCTGTTTGCTTCGAACATAAGTGCTTCTTTATAACTGTTGTAGTCTTCATCATTTCCAGTACATCTATATGACTTCCACATCATTTGCTTATACTTAATTTTTTGTAATGGCTTCTTTCGATAAGTGTTTCTTTTTGGACCTTCCCTTGTTTTTTGAAGGGTACAAATTTATCGACTATGCACTTAATTTCACTCTTTATTATATTCCAGCATTCTGTTGCTGTCTTAGTTTTCAGTGTGTTATTCCAGACTATCTTTGCTAAATATTTCCTCATGTCCTTATACCTTCCTTTGTGGACATTTCTCCTATACTGCTTTTTACTATTCCTTTCTGATTTTACTTTGATGGTAAAATGTATCTGGTTATGATCACTGCTCCCCAGTGGCTCACATATCTTGACATTGTCAACTAATTCATTCTGTGAGGACACAACTATGTCTAACACATTCTCAACCCTGGTTGATTCTAGCACATGTTGAGAAAGGAAAGTATCTTGAACTAAAACTAAAAACTTGTGGTCCTTACTCCCCATACTCTGTAGAGATTTCCATTGTATATGCCCGTGGTTAAAATCCCCCATAATAATAGTCCCGTTGGCTTACTTCCCTTATAGCGTTTTGTATTTTTTCATTCTCTTCTATGCTTATGTTTGGACTTCGATAAACTAACCCAACTGTTAACGTTGAGTTTCCTGTAACTATGTTACACCAAACAGCTTCTTCGCAATCTGCTTCTCTTTCTAATTTTATTTCATAAGCCTGGATAGATTCTTTAATATATAAAATAACTCCACGTCCCTTTCTTCCTATTCTATCTTTCCTAAACATTACATATCCTGTCAGTCCCAATTCGGCATCTGATATATCGGTGGTGGTCCAGGATTCGGTTATACCTATTATGTGAGGGTCAATATCTTCTACCCTAATGTTTAGTTCATTTCGTTTGTTTACTATACTCCTTGCATTTAAACAAACACATTTATATTCAGCTTCAGAAGTTTTCTAGACTGTTCTTTGCTGATTTATTTGTGCTGTCTTTATCTATGCCTCCAGTTTCAGGCTTTTCTGTGAGTCCCCCCTGCGAATCTAGTTTAAATAGATGCAACTTGTCCCACTGTCAACATATCGCAGCAGGTTCTCTGAGAAAACTGCTGCCCCCTTTCCACTAAGATGGAGGCCATCTCTCATGTACATATCTTCCCTCCCAACAAAGTATCCCCATAAATCTGTGAATCCCACCCCCTCTTCTTCACACATCTGCTCAACTAGTGCGTTGATCGCCATCCTCTTGCAGTTTCTATACATTGCCCCCCTTCCTCCCATTACTGGCAAAATTCCTGACAGAATAACCTGTTCAACTCTTGTCTTCTTTAGCTTCCTCACTAACTGTCTATACTTCTGTACTATCCCAGTTGTTCCCTCCCTGTCTGCATTATTTGTTTCTACATGTACCAATGTAGACGTCCCCTTGCCATGTCCCAATACCTTCTCTACCCTGACAGTCACATGTTCAATCCTAGCCCCCGGTAGACAAACAACGACATCCTTCCCCTCGCTCAGTGTCTTGTCCGTCTTTCTCATAATGGAGTTGCCCATAAACACCCTCTTTCCTCATCGCCCCCTCAATCACTGCTTTAGAATAGCTCCTTCTTCGGTTTGCATTTATCTGGTTGTTGTTTTTTCCCTGTCGTCTTCTCTCCTGTCACATTCTCTTCCAATCCATTCTTTCCTGTCGCTTTTTCTCTTGTCACCTTTCCTCCTGTCAGTGTCCCTTTTATCGACTTCTCTTCTATCACATTTGCTCTCACTTCCTTTCGTCCCTTCATCTTTCATCCCATCTCATTTTCTTCTCTCCTCTCCCATCCCATCTTCCCTCCCTCCTTCTCTATGGTCTCTTTCTCCCCTGTCACCTTCATACTTGTCACATTTTCTGTCGTCGATTTTCCAATTTCTTCCCCTCCAATCACCTTTCCTCCTCTCAATCTCCTTCCTCGGTTTTCTTGCCACTGCTATTCTCCTTCAGTCTTGCAGTATTCTCATCTCTCTCCCTGTCATCGCTCTCCATTCGACCTGCCTCCTTGCTAATTCCCATCTCCATTCCCTTCACAATATCTGTCAACCTAACTATCTCCTTCTGCAGACACTCCACCTTCCAACACCCTATGCACTGAAAGGTGAATCCATCCTCCAGGGTTTCTGCCCATGACTTCCCAAAGCTGGACAATGCAAAATCTACCCAGCTGTGGCAGTGATTGCACACCAAGTGTCGCTTTGCTTTGACTTGCCGCTTGCAAGGCGTCATATCCCGAACAGAATTTATTTAATAACTTAACTAACTTAGTTTTTATAAAGACTGTTTCCTGTGTACTACAGCACACTTTATGTTACAGATTTCAATTACACAGCCGACTATTTATCCTGTCACGAACGCTAACATTACCGGTAGTGACCTAATTTAAATACAATCAATTACGTTACGTTAGGCTGCTTTATTTATTTAGGTTACGCCACCCGACTATCGCACTTGCTTAATTTTAACAACAATGCTACCTAATCAAAATACCTGGCAAGTACTGGATTACACAGATATTATCTTAGTAGTTTGATGGTTGTTACTTTATCTCCTATATATTCTACCACATAATCAGGTTTGTTAAATCTTGTTTACAACTTATCGAAGGCTAAGTTACCCTATTATCACTCACTATACTAAGGTGTTCTAAAATACTTTAACTAACTAACTTTAAGCACAACTGCTCCTCAATATATGTTTACTGCAACTCTATGAATTATATTAAGGCAAGAATAATACTTATCAATCAGTAATTCCACTTGTTTATCAACTTTTCTACACCACCAATTTCTACGATCTATCTCCGCCAAATATAGCCTCGAATGTTGAGGTGCTGTATGACTTGATAGTATGGTGAGTGTCATTAAGATGACTTTGGTTGACATCATGAAGTCATCGTGTACAAGTGAAGTAACCTTTCAAAAAAGAGGGCAGTACCAATTTAATTACCAAAAATCTCCAAATAGACATAATTTCATGGTACCCCACTGATATTCTTGACTGTGCATGTAACTGAATCACAGCCATATGTGGCGACCCAGAACAGATGGCAGATCCAGAACAGATGGCAGATCCAGAACAGATGGCAGATCCAGACGTGGATATGGCCACATCCGATCATTTGTGCTAGTCCCCCAGATGGGATAACCAACCTGTGAGAGGGGGTGTCCCAACGTCCATAACAGATGTCCACCCCACCGAGAAAGGCGACTCTCTGGTCAATGACGATGCACTTCTCGTGATGTGACCACAGACTGAATCCATCTGGGTGTCGCAGAACCTGGCATAGACAGACACATGAGGCCATATGCATATAATCAAGCTAGTGCTTGTATGTGTTGGTAGATGTTCATGTTTTCTTTGTGTAGTTATAAGCCCATTTTAATTATAATTTTTTTTTAAACATAATTGTCTATTTTTTTAAAGTATTGTCTTTACTCCAATGTAGTAATAACAACAAACTTCTATAGCGTCTCTATCCCCAGGAATCTGAGCTCAGATGTACAAGAGTCTATAAACAATATCATGAACAGGGACGAGCAAGAGTCACCGTTAGAGCAAGGGACCGCCAAAGGTTAAGGTGGGAATGCGATTTCAAATAAATAAGTCTGGAGTATTTTTACGAAAGGTAGCTATAGTTTCAGATGATCTTAAAGTGACAAGGAGTTGATTCCAAATTTTGGGGGCAGCTACAGAGAAGGCACATTTGCCAATGTTAAGCTTGGTTTTAGGAACAAACAGTTGTCATGAAACAGACGACCTGAGGTTCTTGGGGATATCTGAAAAATACAATATTTTGTTTTAGTGAGATGTTGTGAAGTATACCTTGATGTTTGTATGTAGCTTGGTGAGTGCCTGTTTGCTGTAGAAACTGTTGAGTCCCACTGCAAACTCCATCTCTTTGAAGAGGAGAACAAAGACCTTCACTCCTTCTTCCTGTACATAAAAGCACCATAGTCATACTCCAGGCATCACACTCTGACCTAGACATATCGAATGTAGGCATCACACTCTGGCCTAGACATATCGAATGTAGGAAGGAAAAAAGTCAGAGGAAAAAAGTTACAGAAAAATCACAGGAAATAAAGTTATGGCATATAAAGTCACAACTTTAAATTTAGACTTCTTTGTATTTACAATATAAGTGGAAATATTAAATACATTTGGGTGAATATTTGTTTTAATAATCAAAATTAACTTAAAGATAACAACAAACTCGGTGCATAAGTTTGAAAAAATTCACTGATAAATATCAGTTGTGCTCTACTTAAAATTTACAGTTCTTTATAATTACAATGGGAGTGAAAATCTTATATAAATTCCGGTGAATATATGTTTTAATAATCAAAATGAACTTAAATTTAACAACAAATTCAATACAAAGTTTAATAAAAAGTCACCGATAGATTTCAGTCATGCTCAAATGTCAGTGAAAATGTGCAAGACTATATAAGTTTCTTAAGAATATTCACCTTAACAAGCAATCTTTATTTTGTTGAATTATCAGTGAATAATTGCAAATTTTCTTTTTATTTAATGTTGTGACTTTATTTCCTGCGACTTATTTTCCTAGCCAAAACTGTGACTTCATTTCCATGAATTTTTTCCTGTGACTTTATTTTCACCCACCGACATATCTTACCCCAACAATGTCTATAACTAGCTGATTATCTAATGAGAACTTATGGTCAACTGACATTGGTTGGAATCCAAGGAAACTGAACATCCAATTGAGACATCACTGGGTAGGTTTAGCAATCTGTGGGCTGAAAATGCATGGATGCATCAGGGATAAAATCAAATTGAAGAAAGTAGGCTTCACAGAGGATGTGTGTGGTAATCTGTTCAGTTTAAGAAAACTTTTTCACCACTTCACATAGTAGTTAGTAATGCACGTGATTCTTTACGATTAGTTAATGAACTGATCAATTAATTAATTAATTTTGATTGTAAACATTGGAATTCTTACACACATACATCAATTTTAAGTATTATGTCCAACATAAATAGACCACATGATATGCCACTGATGTTGCAAAATGACCATTAAGAAGGGGATCTCATGATACATCAGAACTTACTGCCTTGCGCTCTAGGATCTTGTCGAGTCTCCAGTAGTTACCGTCGGTGTGTGGTCTCTTCATGTACACCTCTGGACTCAACCTTGCAGAGAAACACCAGAACGATTGCCAAGAATAAATATGACCATCAAAACTATGTTGATAATAAATTGCATTGATGAATATATTCATTGCAGCACCAAACATGGTTCTGTATCTGATTCAATCAAATACAGATTTCTTGTGTATAGTGGCAGTACCCTAAGATACATATATACAAAATTAGAAAAAAAGTTACTGAACAGTTTTTTGAAAATACAGAGCTTTGGAGACTGGTAGGTGGTAATTTATCCTCTCAGCACTTTCATCCTCCATCCTCTAAAGTTACCAGAGCCACCACTGATTCATGGTCAAGTTGATTAGCTCAATGCAGCAACTAAGACAATACACAACACTGTGAGTGACAGTGTCCAGAGGGAGGCCTAAGCAGTGTCCTCATTGCTGAATAGATCAATTAAACCTGCCAAGAGGGTGACATTCTGCACAAGTGTTCATTAATCCTTAGTGATTGTTCAGAATGCCAGACTGACCACATACCTAAACAAAGCGAATGTAATAGGTGAAGAACAGGCAGTGTTCAGATAGGGGTATTGGTTGAATTGTATTTGTCTCGACGCAAAAGGCTTTATTGTGCCTTCATCGATTATAAGAAAGCATTTGATTTAGTAGACTGGTCCTCACTGTGGTCTAAGATAATTTCATGTGGTATTAATGGTAATGTGTTGAAAGTTGTATAAAACATGTACAAAAATGCTAAATCATGTATAAATCAGGGCCAGGCTGTGTCAGCCTTCTTCTCATGTGATGTAGAGGTACGGCAAGGAGACAATTTATGTCCTTTGTTATTTGCTATTTACCTGAATAATTTTGAACACTGTTAGTCATAATTATAAGGGACTTGACATGGCAGCTGGTGAAATTTACAACAACCTTAGTGATGATGATGTAGAAAATGTATGTTCTACTATATGCTGATGACACTAGAATGATTCAATCAAATACAGATTTCTTGTGTATAGCGGAACTATGTCAACTCTTCTAATGGTTGACATTTGGTTGTTTCAGGTGTCAACTATATTGTGAATCTGTAATTATTAGTCTATATTGATACAATTGATTTACACAGTACCATGTTTACACAAGGCATGGCAAGCGTAAACAGAACAGTAGAATGCATTTGATTTAAGTGTAGGATATTTCACTCTATAGTTGTCCAGAATATTAATTTTCTATGTTTGTCACCTACAGGTGACAGAATATTAATTTTCTATGTTTGTCACCTACAGGTTTCTACAGACAATACATCTTTAACCAATAGACACCACAGTCACACCATTTTATAATAATTAAATGAAAATCAAAATAAACACAACTTGCAATTATAGAAAATCAATAGTTTTGAAGATACAGTTTAAAAGTTTTAGGCAACTGTTCAGTCTAACAGGGGTCAAGTGTGTCTCTGCCTGGGCCCTGTGACCAATTAAAGATTAGTCAAGGTCTCAATGGAACAATAGCACTAGGCTGCAGAGTGGAGTGATGCTGCTGGCTTTCTGGCACATTAAACAACATCTACTGTTGGGGGTTGTCTCAAGGGCCTTTCTCAAAACCACCTCACTAGATAATGTAAAACTGTTGCACTTTGGGGGCCCCTTAGGTGCCCTTAGAATGATTCAATCAAATACAGATTTCTTGTGTATAGTGGCAGCACCACAAGATACATCTGTGCAAAATTAGAAAAAAAGTTGCTGAACAGTTTTTGAAAAAATAGACAAAATGTGACAAATTACCAGCTTTTGGGGCCATTGGGGGCCCTACGGCGTCCTTAGAATGATTCAATCAAATACAGATTTCTCGTGCATAGTGGCAGTATCCTAAGATACGTCTACACAAAATTAGAAAAAAGTTGCTGAACAGTTTCTGTGATACGGCAGCTAACGGCGGACGGCAGACGCAGAGTGATGGCAACAGTCCCTTGGACCTTCGGCCCAAAGGACTAAAAAACCATTGTCAGCTCAGTCAAAGTCATTATCAGCCCAAATGAAGTGAAGGAAGTGAAGGAAGTGGTTCAAACACAAGGTAAAGAACAAAACAAGGGTGAACAATGTAATCCATCTTCAACCTACCAGAAGCAATATCACAACTAAAAATTACAATACAACAACATTACGAAGAACAAACAACGACCTCACAAACAATGACCTCACAAACAATGACCTCACAAACAATGACCTCACAGACATCAACGTCACAAAAATCCATAGGCTCGGGGAAGCAAAATATACCGCAAACAGTTCCAGACCAGTTCTACTTACTCATATCGACAAAAAACGCACCCTTCTTAGAAACTTCCACCATCTCAGAGACAACGACAAGTTCAAAAACATTAAAATAGATCATGACAAAACCAAACAAGAAAGAGATAAATCAAAATACTCTACAAAGAAGCAAAGAGACAGGAAGCAGCAGACAGGTCGAGGGAATACCTGAAGAGAGTGACTGTCAGATTTGGGGGGGTCCACCAGGGGAAAGACTAAGAAAGATAAGGAAAACAGTAAAGGCTACACAACCACCTAGACTAAGAACAGATGGTAAAACAAATGTAAATAAAGATAATCTTATAGACGTAGGCAGCAGTCAATGCTTCTATACAAATGCAGACCAACTAAGAAATAAGCAAAATGAACTTAAAAGAATTACAGAACTTAAACCTCACATAATAACTGTTAATGAGGTAAAACCCCAAAATCCCAAATGAAATATAACAATATCAGAATTTTATACCTTATTCTATAAAAAACATAGAAAATAATGAAGGAAGGGGTATTATAATATATGTTATAAATTCCCTACATGCAGAAGAAATAAACATAGACACAACTTTCCAAGAACGCCTTTTCATAGACAGCAAACTAAAAAATACAACCAAACTTCTATTTGGGTGCATATACCGAAGCGATGCGGAATCTGCAGAAAATAACACAGAACTGTTAAATATGATTAGATCAATATCACAAGCTAAATACACACATATCACAATTACAGGTGATTTAAATCTCCTCGACATTAACTGGAATCACTGGACGACCAAATCAAATAACCTAACAACTTAAACTTTAAATTTGTGGAATGCCTTAGAGACACCTTCATGCTCCAACCTGTCACAAACCCAACTAGAGCACGAGGTACAGATAGTACTAACCTTTTAGATTTAATCCTATCAAACGATGAAGATAATGTAAGAGAAATGGATTATCATAGGGTATGTACTTAGATTTAATCTTTTATGCAATGTCACTACATGTAAATACACTAAAAAGAAAGATGTACAACATGGCAAATTATGAAGAAATGAGAAAAGAGTTTTCCCTTATAATCTGGGAAGACAAATTTCAAGATTGTAAAGATAACGTTAATGATCAGTAGGAAATCCTTAAAAATATACTAATTTCATTAGAAGATAAATATGTACCTCAAAAAGAAGTTTCAAGTAATAGAAAAGGAAATTTCTCCTGAATGAGAATACCAGAAAGTTAAAAAACAGACGTAAAAATAGACTGTGGACAAGATACATGGAGACAAGGGATGGGTAAAATATCTAGAGTATTGCAAAGGCAGAAATAAAATCAGAGCTCTAACCAGAAAGCTCTGAAAGAAGTTTGAACAAAACTTAGTACACCAAACAAAAAACCCTAAAGTCTTCTGGAAATATTATAAATCCAAGACTACAATTAAACAAGGAGTTGGGGAATTGAATATAGATAACACAAACCAAAAATCTCAAACAACAACTGATGATGGAGAAAAAGCAAACATCTTGCTGATCACTTCTCCAGTGTATTCACTACAGAATAGCCAGGGTTTATCCCAACCGCACCCAAAGTAAACAATAAAATAGCGATGGACAAGCTAAACATAACCGAAAACACAATATTACTGATGTTAAAACAACTTAACTCAAGCAAATCACCTGGCCCTGATGAAATAGGAGCTAGGTTATTAATGGAGTTATCAGAGATCATCTGTCTCCCCTTACAAATGGTATTTGAAACATCTATAAAAACTTCTTGTATTCATGATGATTGGAAGGATGCCAAAATATCAGATATATATATGAAAATTGGGCCAAGAGGCCCTGAAGTCCTTTGGACTTTATTGTGAGTTTGTAATTATTAATCAAATGGTTTTTGGTGAATCATAGTTACAGATCATTAAGGGTTATGATGGAAGTACATTTGTCGGCATTTGATTATGGGTGTCTGATTTACGGGAGGGTGAGACCCCTAATACATGTACATATATTGATGTATCATGTCACATGATTACTCGAATACGAGTAGACTATCCCTTGCCGATTAATCAAATAGTATATTTGCTACTCATCACACCCCTATTTAGAATAAACACGGCTATTTTGGAGACACTCTACATTTGTGTTCAGTATACATTTTAGCACACTCTTTTCTGACAACACACATTATTATCAGTATAAGAGCAGTCACAAAAAATGGAACACTTGGGTAAAAATTGGGAGTGAACATTTTCTTTCTTAAAATAATGTTTTTCTCATATTATGTTATAGTACAGGGTTGAAAGTGTACCAAGATGATAAGCAGAAGATAACTTTTTGCCTGGTGTTTATTACAGATGAATATAGAATGATGAAATAGATCGTTCACATGTTTGTATCGTGTCTGTCACACTTATAAATCAATGTGTCCAGCACAAATTCTACAATGATAATTCTTTTTTTGCTTGTAGTCTATTATGATGGTAATGACCAGACAAAAATATAATTATTAGGTTTTCCATCGAAATGGTCGAATGGTAATGCTGACATTGCAAGATTGTATCCCCTTTTCAAAATCCGGTTAGAAAAGTTCCACAAAAAATTTTTCTTCTTAATAGAACAATTAATTAACTGTCTGTGTCTGTCTTACACCTCACACCTAACTCAGTATACCTCTCATGGGGAACTGAGTTCAATAGATTCCACTCTAGAGGACAAAAACCCCTTTTTGGCTGGCCCGGCAGTAATTGTGACAGATGTGACATAAGCAACAAGGTAAATAAAATTAATTATTTTTAAACTGTCTCTTTACTTGGTTGGACCTTTGGTTTATACAATCTAAATCACTTTCTTTTTACAAACTATGATGGAAATTACCTTTAAGCTAGTACTGTGATACAGTAACTGAAAATCTTACCTCACGAATTTCAAAATCATTACCAAACATGTGATTTACACAAAGCTTAATCAATCACAGTGTTTATGACCTGTCCTGTTTATGGTGATTCTCAAGGATTTCATGTTCTACTTTCAAATGCTACTCTTGATCATCAGATGAGGTGGAACTATGAGGTGGGTTCTGCCAGTGCAGTAGGAACTCCATTACACATTAGTTGCAGCCCACATGGAGGCATTCTGTTTGACACTGGGACAATGGCAGGCAGTGAGCCCAGCTAAAGTGCAATACACAGACTTACAGCACAATCTGTGACACCTGCCTGCTCCACTCGGCCAGCCCAGTGAGGCCACAATAAAATATAGTTGTGTTTCTGGTAACATTGATTTTAAAAATAGATGGTAGGAAAATATGAAAAACATTTTATTTTAAAAACATTTTATTGCCAAAAAAATTTGTTCAACCATTTTAGCTAGCATTTTACCATAATATTATATGACACCACCCAACGGAATTTGTTAGAAGTACAAAATACCATAATTATCACATTGAGCCAGCATAACCTAAGCTGTTGATATTCCTTCGAGTTTTTTGTTCGAAAAACCGGAATCTGTACACTTGTGCATGTTCTAACGATGTGACAAGATTATATTTTATTAACAACATGTCTTCAATGCACTTAGCGGACAACCAAACAACGATCACGAAATGGTTTACGTTAGTGCCTTCCGCCCGCGTCCCTGTTTACGTCGGTTGACACAAGGTATGTAGCAGGGGCCCCATTACACTTCGCAACGATTTACAAGGAAATCCATTCAATACTAGAAACAATCGTGGAATTTCCGTTCCAAAAGGTCAATTCTTATTAGTTTTCAGAACTTTTGCAATGATTATCTGTATTTTTTTATCATGTTGAATGATCGTTGTAATAGTTTTTGGCCGAAATATAATATAATGTTAAAAGAAAAGTTTTTGGTCAGAAGCAAGGGTCGCGGGCTGGCATCATAAAAATATTTTTCGTTTGTTCTTGAAGAAAAATGCATAGGGTCGAACGGAAATACTAAGGACGGTTGGGTTACCGGAAATGCAGGTATTATTTTATTTGGCCTGTTCAGAGATGGAGTGTCCAGCTATCCAGTTATAAATAGAGATCAGTGGCCAGGCAGCAGGCCAGCTTCTGCAGTGCAGTAGTGAAATAGTAGGACAATTTAGCATTTTGGGGGGCCCCCGAGGTGCCCTTAGAATAATTAAATCAAACACAGATTTCTTGAGTAAAGTGGCAGTACTCTAAGATGTCTATGGAAAATTTGAGAAAAAGTTGCTGAAAAGTTTTTCAAAAAAATAAACAAAATGTGAAAATTTACCAGTTTCGGGAAAGATTCAATAAAATACAGATTTTCGTGCATAGTGGCAGTACCCGGTGATACATCTATGCAAAATTAAACAAAAAGTTGCTGAACAGTTTCTGAGATATGGCAGCGAACGGCGCACGGTGGACGCATAGTGATGGCATTAGTCTGTTGGACCTTCGGCCCAAAGAACTAAAAAGAAAATAAGAAACTAGCATGCAATTACCGTTCAATAAGCCTAACAAGCATAGTATTTAAATAATTTGTTCAGTCAAAAACGGTATGGTTTTATTTCTGGCATATCAAAAGTTCTCCAACAAATTAAAATACTAGATGACTGGACCCTTGAAATGGATAAAGGTAACTACACAGATGTTACATACAGATTTTGAGAAGGCCTTTGACACCGTGCCACACAAAAGACTAATAAGTAAACTAAAACGTTTCAACATACAAACGAATTAATTGGATAAAGGCATTCATAACAAACAGATAACAAAAGAAGAAGATCTTATCAATGAGGAACTGAGAGGATCCTGTGATCAAAACCATTTTAAGGTATCTTTAGGGTGCGCCATGTTAGTTTAAAATGGAAATGGTGAATTTGTTGACACCACCTGATGGGCTACGCCTAACATGTGGCACCATTGTTTTTACACTGGAGTGAGAACAGTTGCATTTAATAGAACAAATACGGCATATGCACAAAACATACCACCAGTCTGTGATGAAGATCTCTTCTCTTGCAGCCTCCATGGCATCAGCAGCGACAGACATGTAGGATGCAGCGTCCTGGAACCTGAAACACAAACAGCACAGATGATACTCAGTACACAACATTACACACTAGCGACTCTCAGAACAATCTCGCAAGCCAGGGGTGATGACATACACTAATCCTGGCAGATACGCAATGTATGGAAGCCAGCTGAATCAAACTAATAATTGACTTTGCCAGTTGCAACTGTATCACTGGTGACACCCGTCCCACCGGTGCACTGATTCAAAGACGAAGCCAGCAACTTCAGCGACTTCAGGGAATACCAATATTATAATTACCCATTTCGCCATTCTCATGAGCGACTGAGCGGTATTGGGTATTCAAATAATTTCTTCTACTTCCCCAACATTACACGTAACATGGGCAAACTTGCTGGCTGAAATGAACATGAGTCAAACACTCTGGCAAACAATCTAATTGGCCGAGTGTAAATTAAGTATTTCACAAGGTTGACTGTTGTAATCATCACCACCTGGTGCACGAGGATGATTCAGAACAATATTAAAAAACCATACTACATGCAAACATGTGATACATGCAAATAGGTATAAAAATACATGTTTTTTAATACATAAAATATATATAAATGGGTAAGAAAAATATCAATAAGTTACTTAAGAGATAAATAAGTTATATAAAGTATAAGAAATAATAAAAAATGGGCCAAGTGGCCCTGAAGTCCTTTGGACTAATACGTCTATATGTGACCCAGGCTGACCAAATGAGTGATAAGTCGGAAAAATTGTAACATTGTTTTCTTACATCCTTGTCAAGGTTTGGTAGGGTGCTTTACACGGTTTCAGAAAATATGACTGCTACAAAAATTGGCAAAGTTATGGAGCATTGAACATGGTAGGGATCAAAAAGTGAAAATGAAGAAAACGGCTGTTGAAGTTTTACATTATATATGCAAATGGATTGCATGGAAATATTACATGCACAACATTCAAATGTGGCACACAGTATGTAATATGTATGTTATGTTGCAATGATACACTGGAAGTACAAATGTGCTGCTACAAAGACTTATCAAGTTATACCAGATTATGTCTTCATGTGTAAAACTAAGAGGACAGATTATCTGAGAGCAAAAGGTAGACTCACTGTTTGACACAGTTTAAAACCTACAGGCAACTGTCCAGTTTAACAGGGGTCTAGTGGCTTAATGCTGTCTGTTGACACAAGCTACTGCCAGTGACCAATTACAGATTAGTCACAGCTTCCATCAAACAATAGTAGGCTGACAATCTTAGCTCCACAGCTGGGTGTAATACACAACCAGAGCCACCAGTGATTCATGGTTAAGTAGATTAGCTCAATGCACCAACTAAGACAATACACAACACTGTGAGTGACAGTGTCCAGAGTGAGGCCTAAGCAGTGTCCTCATTGCTGAATAGATCAATTAAACCTGCCAAGTGGGTGACATTCTGCACAAGTGTTCATTAATCCTTAGTGATTGTTTAGGACACCAGACTGACCACATACATAAACAAAGCGAATGTAATAGGTGAAGAACAGGCAGTGTTCAGATAGGGGTATTGGTTTAATTGTATTTGTCTCGACTCAAAAGGCTTTATTGCGTCTTCATCGATTATAAGAAAGCATTTGAGTTAGTAGACCGGTCCTCCCTGTGGTCTAAGATAATTCCATGTGGTATTAATGGTATTGTGTTGAAAGTTGTATACAACATGTACAAAAATGCTAAATCATGTATAAATGAGGGCCAGGCTGTGTCAGCCTTCTTCTCATGTGTAGAGGTATGGCAAGGAGAAAACTTGTGTCCTTTGTTATTTGCTATTTACCTGAATAATTTTGAACACTGTTAGTCACAATTATAACGGACTTGACATGGCAGCTGGTTAAATTTACATATGTAGTGTATAGCGGAACTATGTCAACTCTTCTAATGGTTGACATTTGGTTGTTTCAGGTGTCAACTATATTGTGAATCTGTAATTATTAGTCTATATTGATACAATTGATTTACACAGTACCATGTCTACACAAGGCATGGCAAGCATAAACAGAACAGTAGAATGCATTTGATTTAAGTGTAGGATATTTCACTCTATAGTTGTCCAGAATATTAATTTTCTATGTTTGTCACCTACAGGTGACAGAATATTAATTTTCTATGTTTGTCACCTACAGGTTTCTACAGACAATACATCTTTAACCAATGGTCACCACAGTCACACCATTTTATAATAATTAAATGAACATCAAAATAAACACAACTTGCAATTATAGAAAATCAATAGTTTTGAAGATACAGTTTAAAAGTGTTAGGCAACTGTTCAGTCTAACAGGGGTCAAGTGTGTCTACTCTGCCTGGGTGCTGTGACCAATTAAAGATTAGTCAAGGTCTCAATGGCCTAGGATGTAGAAATTAGTCACAGCTTTTGATTTTCTGGCACACTACTGTTGGGGGTGATCTCAAGGGCCCTTCTCAAAACCACATCACTAGATAATGTAAACCTTTTGCACTTTGGGGGCCCGTTAGGTGCCCTTAGAATGATTCAATAAAATACAGATTTCTTGTATATAGTGGCAGCATCCTAAGATACATCTATGCAAAATTAGAAAAAAAGTTGCTGAACAGTTTTTGAAAAAATAGGCCAAATGTTACATTTTTACAAGTTTTGGGGTCCTTGGAGGCCCTAGGGAGCCCTTAAAATGATTCAATCAAATACAGATTTCTCGTGCATAGTGGCAGTGCCCCAAGATGTCTATGCAAAATTAGAGAAAAAGTTGCGGAACGGTTTCTGAGATACGGCAGCTAACGGCGGACGGCAGACACAGAGTGATGGCAATAGTCCCTTGGACCTTCGGCCAAAGGACTAAAAAAGGATATATAATAACCTAAGCAAAGGAAAGGGAAAGAGAGAAACCTACCATGAGACATAGCTGCCCTCTCTCTCAGGGGCGAAAGACTTGAATCTGTTGGGCGTGGTGAACTCACTGCCTGTTGTACTGGCGGCATCAGTGATGCTGCATTGCCATTCTCGGGTCTGGTTGGGGGTGCCACATTTCAGGGACAGGTGTCTGTGACATAGTGACACAGTTGTGACATATATGTTGTTGTGTCTATGATTTCAAATAAAAATCCTGAGTTTTTTACAAAAGGTAGTTATAGTTGAGATGACTGTAGAGTGATAGGGAGTTCATTCCAGGTTTTGGGAGCAGCTACAGAAAAAGTACGTTTGTTAATGTTAAGCTTGCATTTACGAACAAAAATTTGTGAAAAAGATGATCTCAGGTTCCAGGGATATCTAAAACACTCAGGAGACTAACCAAATAGGATGGCTGTTGTTAGAAAGGGCACGATATGCTATAGTGGCTAACTGAATATGATTTGATACGCAACTGGTGAGAAACAAGTACGTGTAGCATTGATATACATGAAGTTGTGACATATGTGCAGTTGTGAAATGTGTGAAGTTGTGACATATGTGTTGTTATGACATACACGTAGTTGTGACATACGTGCAGTTGTGACATAGGGGTACTTATTACGTCGTATAGTTGTGACATACGTGTATTTGGGACATACATGTAGTTGTGACATACATGTAGTTGTGACATACGTGTAGTTGTGACATACGTGTAGTTGTGACATACGTGTTTTTGGGACATACATGTAGTTGTGACATACATGTAGTTGTGACATACGTGTATTTGGAACACACATGTAGTTGTGACATACGTGTAGTTGTGACATATGTGCAGTTGTGACATACGTGTAGTTGTGACATACGTGTTTTTGGGACATACATGTAGTTGTGACATACATGTAGTTGGGACATTCATGTAGTTGTGACAAGCATGTAGTTGTAAGAAATATGTTGCCGTGACAAATATGTAGTTGTAACAAATGTGTAGTTGTGACAAACATAATTGCGAGAACCATAATGTTGTGTCAGATACGCAAGCTGTGAAATAAGGGATGTCCAATAGTTTCAGTGATCGGACTAGTCCATGTTTCGAAGAGCAGTCCCATCAGACTAGCTACGATAATGTGAATTAATTATGCTGTGTATATGCTAGCTGGGTGTTGTGATAGAATAAAACAGACAACATTTTATCACACGCTGCTAAATATTCTGTCCGACCGTCGAACAGAAAATTGACTGAACACGGACCATGTAAATGACGGCTGATCACATCTGGTTAGCATAGGTAGTGTCGCTTAGCAACCATGAGTGATGAGCGATATGGACAAAAATACATGCACAGGTTACAGACATCATCACATCCTAGTTTCACTATAAATAAATAAAAATAAATAAAAGTACTTATATAGCGCCCACCCAATCAATTAAAATTGCCCTCGGGCGCTTTACATACATGCACATGTATATAATAGTATTTTACATTTAAAAAAAAATGCTAACTAAGAAATAAATATGTAAAAAATATACCATTACCTTAAATATAGCTACTAAAAAAAGAGATATCATTAAAAAAATAAAAATCCTCAGTGATTATTTTATCAAGTACCAAATGCCAGTAATGTTACTGATTGCTCAGTCGGCTTCGAGAAAGGAAACGCTAATGAAAATAATAGGCCAAAATTATGCAACATCATCTGACAATGCCAGCCCTGTGTGGCCGTCGGGCTTCAACCTCTGCCGGCGTCATCCTGTCCAATGCTGACTTTGCAATTGGTTCTATGAAATCACATTTGTTTCTATTAATGACACATTTTTTTAAACATTTAATTGAAGTGAGAAACGGCTTGTTTTCTTTATGAAATAAAGCCACTTTTAGTTTGTACCATGTGTGTCAAGTATAATAATTATGATGCAACAATATGATGTTACCCAGTTATTTAGTTTTAAGGAATAGCTAAAAATATCAGGTTGGTTGTGAGTCAGCAAGTCCGACGGGCTACCTGTCAGCTAAAACCATCGTGCATCCTGGATATGTAATTGTGACAAGTATGTATTATGGGCAGTGACAAATATACATACACAGTGTAGTTGTGATAAATATGTAATTGTAACAAATATGTGACATACATATAGTTGTGACAAACATCCTAGCAGGAGCACCAGTTGTGTTATGATCCTTCCAATAACAGTCTGCATTCATACTTTGCAACTTCACTGCTCAAGTTCAACTGATCCCATGTAGGAGAATTAAATCTATGTTATTTCAAATTAAGTAATTAAACATGATTAAATGTTTATGCAATCAACCGCACACATTTAATAATGCAGCTGTTAATTCAAAAGGCTCCATTGGTGCCATGATGTCCCCCATCAGATGAAGTAGCGTGGAACGTCACTGTTAAGGTGACCTTCAGGACTAGACTGAAGTTACCTCAATGGAGAGGTGACTCTATTAGCAGGGCTAGTTTCCTGTACTCTACTGAACACTAATGATTTGGGACTGTTATAGGGTGACCTTAATTGCAAGGTGGCTGTATTACCAAGGCGACAATCTAGCAAAGGTTCGACTGTAGATCATATTTATGAAGTACTGAAGAAATACAGGTTACGTCTAGAAAGGAAAGATTTGGTGTGAAAAGGGGCACCACAAACATAGGGTCATTTCTGGAATATATAATAATAATATATTTAATTTGCACCAGATCCACAGTTGTTCGTGGCGCTTTACAATACATCATGGGTCATGAACATTAAACTAAAATATTAGTACTAACACAGTCATTTAAAGTAAAAATTGTACCATTTAGTAGTAATAAAAATATTAATAAATAAATAAAGTAAAAGGCAACAAAATTTTTGGAATAGGGTAGTAAGACATTAACTTAAAATAAACACACTATACCATAATTAATCAATTACAATGCATAAATTAATAACTAAAATATAGGAGTAGAAAATAAAATAAATAAACAAATAGTTATAAAATATTACTAATACACTATATAAATAAGTCCACTGGATCACAGAGGACAGTCACAAACAAGCTACTAGCATACGTCTACAATGATATTCTAAATAAATGTGTTTTTAGTTGACATTTAAGACTGCCAAGGGTGTCCGAAGATTTAATGTAATTAGTTAGTGTTCCAGAGTATTATACTCTGAAGAAGCCAGCAATGTCATCATCTATATAAGTTCTATCGACACTGAAACAGAATGTATTATGTGCACACACCTTGTCACATTGGAGATACGCAGCCCGTTGGTGAAGCCTGTATCTTGCTGGCCAATTTTGACGTTGAAATCCCGATCCATCAATACGACATCAGCGATCACACCATCAGATGGCCGGACATATGCCACAAACGTGTCTTTCACCATTAGCCATCTGGTGTCAAAATATGAATTACTTAAAAAACAATGTAATATGTCTTTTCAACACTCAATTTATGTTTTACTCAACTCATAAATGAATGTTATTTTACTAGCCCTGTAGTTCATTGTTACCAGCATACATAATTGATACCGACTTTTTATAACAACTACCATATTGATTGTAAGTATTCGGGCACTGTATGTTTTTGGACACCCAAAAAATGCACAAAAAGAATAATGTTTATGTACTGTATGTTTTGGACACTTATTATTTTATGTCTCTGAATAGTACAGTATAGAATGACTGTGTTTTCGGACACCAAAAATCATTCTTGTATGTTCTGTGTTTTCAGACTGCTGAGAATTTAATTTTTTTAAGTTTGTGAATACATTCATTCATTAGTTACTAACTTAAAATATTCATAATTATGGTAATTTTCTGTAAAAGGCACTTAATCATTTGCACTTCCAGACTTGCAACAACAAGCATATAATATTACTTCAGAAGATATCACCTAAATCAATATTCCACTTTCCATCACTGAAAAACCAGATAGAGGGGAATGGAAACACCAATGAGGGAAAAGAAGAAAAAAGATAACTGAAATCGAGGAATGGAATTGATGACAGGGAAACAAGAGGAGAACAACAAGATGTGGACATTGACTGACCGCCTGGTCCAGATTGCCATCCACTTGACCAAGCTCCGCAGTCCGCGGATGAGACCGAGACCGACACGCCTTCCACCGGACCGCTTCAACACATACCCCTCCTTCCACTTACCGCCCAGGTTTTTCACAAACGACAGGTGACTCACCTCAAGAAACTTCAGCTGAAACACACGGATTCAGTCAGGGATGTTTGGCCCATAAACGTCTGCAGTAATGTGACCTGCCACAGGGAACTGGACATTTGTATGGTTTAACTTATTTTAACTTATTTAACTTATATAACTTTTATTACTAAATTATGATTGCTTTGAATGTCCATGTGTGTACGCATTTCACAGTCTTTTACATTGCATGTACGTTTGTTTTATGGTTTGACACGCCACATTAATTTCCCCCAAAAGTATTGTCATTGCTGTATTTAGTTACACAAGCCTAATCTGCACGAGTCAAAATAATTGTTTCGGTCATATCTCATCAATTTCATGATTTTTGCAGAAAAATTAATACCTTATAATTTCCTCTTTCAATGTCAAGTTTATTTTCCTTGACAAATAATCAGTACTAATAAAATACGATCCCACAGGTTAAAAAACAATACACAATATGAATCAAAATGACCTCATTTCTCAAAACATCACTTTTTAAAGTTTGGTTAAGTTTTGGCAATAAATGAAAAACTACTGAAGATATTTTAAACACCAAACAGGTTTCCAGTATTCCTTCAAAAGACATGCTCCTGGAGAATAAGTGTCTTGTCATAACAAAAGACATACTCCTGGAGAATAAGTGTCTTGTCATGACAAAAGACATGCTCCTGGAGAATAAGTGTCTTGTCATGACAAAAGACATGCTCCTGGAGAATAAGTGTCTTGTCATGACAAAAGACATGCTCCTGGAGAATAAGTGTCTTGTCATGACAAAAGACATACTCATGGAGAATAAGTGTCTTGTCATAACAAAAGACATACTCATGGAGAATAAGTGTCTTGTCATGACAAAAGACATACTCCTGGAGAATAAGTGTCTTGTCATGACAAAAGACATACTCCTGGAGAATAAGTGTCTTGTCATGACAAAAGACATACTCCTGGAGAATAAGTGTCTTGTCATGACAAAAGACATACTCATGGAGAATAAGTGTCTTGTCATGACAAAAGACATACTCATGGAGAATAAGTGTCTTGTCATGACAAAAGACATACTCCTGGAGAATAAGTGTCTTGTCATGACAAAAGACATACTCCTGGAGAATAAGTGTCTTGTCATGACAAAAGACATGCTCCTGGAGAATAAGTGTCTTGTCATGACAAAAGACATGCTCCTGGAGAATAAGTGTCTTGTCATAACAAAAGACATGCTCCTGGAGAATAAGTGTCTTGTCATGACAAAAGACATGCTCCTGGAGAATAAGTGTCTTGTCATGACAAAAGACATGCTCCTGGAGAATAAGTGTCTTGTCATGACAAAAGACATGCTCCTGGAGAATAAGTGTCTTGTCATGACAAAAGACATGCTCCTGGAGAATAAGTGTCTTGTCATGACAAAAGACATGCTCCTGGAGAATAAGTGTCTTGTCATGACAAAAGACATACTCATGGAGAATAAGTGTCTTGTCATAACAAAAGACATACTCATGGAGAATAAGTGTCTTGTCATGACAAAAGACATACTCCTGGAGAATAAGTGTCTTGTCATAACAAAAGACATACTCCTGGAGAATAAGTGTCTTGTCATAACAAAAGACATACTCCTGGAGAATAAGTGTCTTGTCATGACAAAAGACATCCTCCTGGAGAATAAGTGTCTTGTCATGACAAAAGACATGCTCCTGGAGAATAAGTGTCTTGTCATGACAAAAGACATGCTCCTGGAGAATAAGTGTCTTGTCATGACAAAAGGCATGCTCCTGGAGAATAAGTGTCTTGTCATGACAAAAGACATGCTCCTGGAGAATAAGTGTCTTGTCATGACAAAAGGCATGCTCCTGGAGAATAAGTGTCTTGTCATGACAAAATAATGAGGTTGATGAACAATATCTGATCAAAAAGTAATAAAACACACTTTTCTAAACTTACCTTTTAGTTTTAACATAACAATAACTTTATCAATGTTTTTAATACACCTGCACATCATGCTGGTAATTTAATTATGAACTCTGCACATTATTATCATGGTAAAACCAATTTGTAAACATATATAATTTTTAGTTATTGTTTATTATTATTAATTATTATTATGAATATTTACTGTACGTAAAATGTATGCATTTAATTATGATATTAAGAAAAACTAGCTCTTGCGCATAGTCTACTGCCACATTAGCTGGTAACAGCAGATGGCAGTGGACATAGCATTAGAGATCATCTTTTGGTAACTCACTGTTTCTGGGTGGTTTCTGAACTGTGGACACCTTAGCATATTCTGCAGGTAGAGCTCCAGCTGATGCTGAAGATATAAATGTTCAGGAGAAATTAAATAGAATGTTTGAAAACATTGTAAGACTACAGAGGTAAAATAGAGAGAAAAATAAAACATGTCATTACACATTTCAACTCAGTGCAGAAAACAGATGGTGCACACAGCAACAAAAGAGTTTTACTATTACAATTCTTGCTTACACAAATGGCTTTGCACAATGTTGAAAAACAAGGCAATTGCATACAATTTGCCAGGTGAGAAATTATTCGCATTTTTGCATACACTGTGAATAGTGACAGAAGACAGTTGATTACTGTAGACAAATTGTGGAAAATTGTGACTAATTTCTAACAGGTTTAGGTAGATTACAAAAATTGAGCAAAACAAAAACTGCCTTTGATCGGGCGTTATAATGTGCCTCGACACATTCGGTTGAAATGCATCAGTTGACAAATACAGCAAGACAAAGACAAATGAACAGATTGCAAAGAAATGCTACCTTTCTTTTCTCCATCAGTTCAGGTCGAACCAGAGTCTCTGGCCGCTTCGGAAAGTGGGGAAGAGTCTGTGGACGTAGGCCAAACTTACGACGTTTTTCCCGGTGACTGGTAGGACAGGGAACACCATGTACAGTTGGAACATCAACAAAAAGCTACTATATGTTCTAATGGAGAAACTACATAAAGCCTAAACCTAAACATAGTCTAATGAAGAAAATATATAATGCAAAAAATCGTGCAATGAAGAAAATATACATACCAGGAAATGTATAACAATACTCTAATTGTAGAAAATACATAAAGCATAACAAATACTCCTCAGAAGAAAATAAATAAAGTAAAAAAATACACTAATAAAGAAAATGACAAATGATAATACATAAAAAATTATCTAATGAAGTAAATACATAATGCATAAAAATACTCTAATGAAGTAAATACATAATGCATAAAAATACTCTAATGTAGAAACCCTTCAAATATGCCAATTATCACAATTTGTTACTCTGGGTGTTGGCATCCTCCCAAGCCAGGGGTGGTAGTTTTGTGTTATATTACCCATGACATTTATGCCACGCAATGTATGCTGAATTTTGTTGTACTTTGACCCACTTAGTAGCCATACCATTATTCCAGGAACCAGCTCACCTTCAAAGGGCTATTCTAGGAAATGCCTGTCATTAGCTGTCCACCAGCAGTGAGAAGTAGTGGCAGGCAATTATATGTACACTGTACACTCAGGCCCCAAAACGCATGTCATAAAGAAGTCCATAATAATTTGGCATTATTAATGCTTGCAATAACAAATATGTTCAGTGATTGACAACTGCAATAAACATGTAAGAGTTTGCTGTATAACGTTATTATAATGTTATTACGTTATTGATGACCCTTGATGTTTTCTAGACATAGTTACATTAACACCTGTGAAACATTCCGGCTGACAACTGCAGAATAAATATATGTGGTCAAGTAAGTTCTTATTGATAAAATTAATATCAATATGTTCAACAATTATAATTATAAACTATTTCTTTCATATTATTTTGTGTAAACACTACAAAATAAATAACAGATGTATAATATTAATAATAGTAAATATTATTATACAGTGTACCATGAGTCATTAAACGTCTACCAAAACAATGTTGTAACCCCATAACATTGTAGACTAACAACTCGAATGTTCCAGGAAGTGACCTTTGCATATTACATCCTGGAAGGCAGCACACGAATAGCCCACTCTGTCAATACGTGCGGAATGTACGCAGTGCCTTCAGGATTGTTCATGTGACCCCTAAAAAACTTGACATAATACCGATGGCAGGACTAAGGGAAGACTAACGGTTATTTTCCAAAACTAGAATGGCCTTGAGAAACTGACAACAGTAAGGAAAACACTGTCTGAAAACATGCATAACTGGTTGGAAACTTGCGACAGATCACACTTCTGCATTCAGGACATAGAATGCATCAGCAGATGTTTAGTTATCGTGCTCCAAGAATGTTGTTACTATTAAAAATATGTTCATTTCAGGGAAGTCAACATAGCTGACATTAATAAATATAAATTTCAAGGACCTTTTGGCTGCAAGTTACCACATGACTGTAATTCAATTACATCTAGACATCTTAACAGAATATCCCATTTGCACTAGCAACAAGTTATCTTAATTTATTATTTCAATGGACAAACTAAACAGTGGTGTTTTCTGTTCCCAACGTTAACTGGGTGTTTTCATTTTAACTGGGTGTCCTATCTACGTTAATCGGAAGGAGAACGTGGAATTGTGATCTGACCTCTACGACATTGGCTGATATCTACAAGCTTAAGTGAGCAGAGTATGTTATGCAATAAGCTGGAATATGCAGGTTAGCTAGAGAAGATAACAGCTGGTATTAGGTGCAGTGAAGACTGACAAGAGTAAACAAGTCATAAGATATGGGTAATGCATCATCTACACCTGAAAGTTATCAAACATTACTACATAAACTTGCAGAGAATGCACAAAAATAGAAACGGAAGCATAAATCATTGAATCAACTGAACAACTGCTGGTATTAACAACATACCAGCAGAACTGGTTCAAGCTGGGGAGAGAAGCCTTGATCATAGACCCTCACAACAATCTGCAACAAGATCTGGCAGACAGGAGAATGGCCAACCCCCATGGAATCAGTCACTGATCACCACGCTTCCAAAGAAAGGCAATCTACAGCCAAAATTATAGAACAATCAGCCTCATCAGTCACCCGAGCAAAGTCATGCTGAAGATCCTACTCAACAGACTCAAACCCCAGGTGGAAAAGATCATTGCAGAAGAACAGGCAGGTTTTCGAACAGGACGGAGCTCCAGTGAACAGATCTTCAACCTTAGAATCCTTTGTGAGAAACACCTTCAACACCAGCAAAGCCTGTACGGTGTACCATGTCTCTATAGACTTTAAGAAGGCCTTTGATAGGGTATGGCATACGGCCCTATGGGCGACCAGATTGGCTCCAATCTTTTCCAAACCATGGAACACCAGTGCAGTCATCTTCAATGGCAGCATAGGAGACTGGTTTCAAACAACAGTGGGAGTTCAACAAGGATGCCTACTATCACACACCCTCTTCAACAACTTTCTGGAAAGGATCGTGAATGATGCCTTGGAAAACCATCAAGGTACTATCAGCATTGGAGGCAGGACAATCACCAACCTTCGCTTTGCTGATGACATCGACAGCCTAGCAGGAGAAGAACAAGAACTAGTCACCTTGGTGGAGTGCCTCGACAAAGCCTCTACAGCATACGGCATGGAGATCAGACCAAACTGATGACAAACAACACACAAGGCATCAATGCAGAGGTCAAAGTTAACGGACAGAGACTTGAAACAGTAACAAGCTTCAAGTATTTGGGATCAATCATCACAGATGAGGGTTCCAAACCTAAGATACTTGCCAGGACTGTACGGACAACAGCAGGACTTACAAGGTTGAAACCCATATGGAATGACAGTAACATCAATGTAAGTTTGAAAATAAGGTTAATGCGCTCTCTTGTCATGTCCATCTTTCTATATGCTTGTGAAACATTGACCCTCTCAGCAGATCTACAAAAGAGGACACAAGCCATGGAAAAGAGGTGCTTTTGGAAGATCTTGCGCATATCATACAAAGACCATGTTATTAACGAAGACGTTCGCAACAAGATCAAACAAGCCATCGGACCATACGAAGACCTCCTTACAACGGTCAAGAAGCGCAAACTGAAGTGGTACGGCCACATCTCACGATCATCTGGCCTTGCAAAGACCATCTTGCAAGGTACCGGAGAGGGGGGGAGAAGAGGTCGACAGAAAAAGAGGTAGGAAGACAACATCAAAGACGGGACAGGACTGGCGTTCGCCAACTCCCAGAGGGCTGTGTAGAACAGGGAAACGTGGAGAGGCCAGACTCCTAAGAAGCAGTGATGTCATGTTGAGGACAGAATCCTAAGAAGCAGTGATGTCATGTTGAGGACAGACTCCTAAGAAGCAGTGATGTCATGTTGAGGACAGACTCCTAAGAAGCAGTGATGTCATGTTGAGGCCAGACTCCTAAGAAGCAGTGATGTCATGTTGAGGACAGACTCCTAAGAAGCAGTGATGTCATGTTGAGGAAACACTCCTAAGAAGCAGTGATGTCATGTTGAGGCCAGACTCCTAAGACGCAGTGATGTCATGTTGAGGACAGACTCCTAAGAAGCAGTGATGTCATGTTGAGGACAGACTCCTAAGAAGCAGTGATGTCATGTTGAGGACACACTCCTAAGAAGCAGTGATGTCATGTTGAGGACACATTCCTAAGAAGCAGTGAAGTCATGTTGAGGACACACTCCTAAGAAGCAGTGATGTCATGTTGAGGACAGACTCCTAAGAAGCAGTGATGTCATGTTGAGGACACACTCCTAGGAAGCAGTGATGTCATATTGAGGACAGACTCCTAAGAAGCAGTGATGTCATGTTGAGGACAGACTCCTAAGAAGCAGTGATGTCATGTTGAGGACAGACTCCTAAGAAGCAGTGACGTCATGTTGAGGACAGACTCCTAAGAAGCAGTGATGTCATGTTGAGGCCAGACTCCTAAGAAGCAGTGATGTCATGTTGAGGACAGACTCCTAAGAAGCAGTGATGTCATGTTGAGGAAACACTCCTAAGAAGCAGTGATGTCATGTTGAGGCCAGACTCCTAAGACGCAGTGATGTCATGTTGAGGACAGACTCCTAAGAAGCAGTGATGTCATGTTGAGGACAGACTCCTAATAAGCAGTGATGTCATGTTGAGGACACACTCCTAAGAAGCAGTGATGTCATGTTGAGGACACATTCCTAAGAAGCAGTGAAGTCATGTTGAGGACACACTCCTAAGAAGCAGTGATGTCATGTTGAGGACAGACTCCTAAGAAGCAGTGATGTCATGTTGAGGACACACTCCTAGGAAGCAGTGATGTCATATTGAGGACAGACTCCTAAGAAGCAGTGATGTCATGTTGAGGACAGACTCCTAAGAAGCAGTGATGTCATGTTGAGGACAGACTCCTAAGAAGCAGTGATGTCATGTTGAGGACACTCCTAAGAAGCAGGATGTCATGTTGAGGACAGACTCCTAAGACGCAGTGATGTCATGTTGAGGACAGACTCCTAAGAAGCAGTGATGTCATGTTGAGGACAGACTCCTAAGAAGCAGTGATGTTATGTTGAGGACAGACTCCTAAGAAGCAGTGATGTCATGTTGAGGACAGACTCCTAAGAAGCAATGATGTCATTTTGAGGCCAGACTCCTAAGACGCAGTGATGTCATGTTGAGGACAGACTCCTAAGAAGCAGTGATGTCATGTTGAGGACACACTCCTAAGAAGCAGGATGTCATGTTGAGGACAGACTCCTAAGAAGCAGTGATGTCATGTTGAGGACACACTCCTAAGAAGCAGTGATGTCATGTTGAGGACAGACTCCTAAGAAGCAGTGATGTCATGTTGAGGACAGACTCCTAGGAAGCAGTGATGTCATATTGAGGACAGACTCCTAAGAAGCAGTGATGTCATGTTGAGGACAGACTCCTAAGAAGCAGTGATGTCATGTTGAGGACAGACTCCTAAGAAGCAGTGATGTCATGTTGAGGACAGATTCCTAAGAAGCAGTGATGTCATGTTGAGGCCAAAATGTCAGATACACTATTACATTAGAAACATTTGATGACAAACAGCACTACAAATTCACAGATTCTGAATTTCTTTTGACATCCACCATTTTGGTGAATTAATAGAACCGGTATTAATTTTTTAAATTACTGCCTCAAGGCTATGATCTCAACAAACAAGATTAGGTGCTTTTTAAAATTAATCTACTTTCAGATCCAGTTTTAATAGACTGTAGCTGCAACTAGTAAACCTTAAACCCAGCACGTTAGGAAAGCATTAGCTGATTATAATGAAACATAAGAGTTGTGACTAAGTGTGCGTGGGTAAGTGTGCGTGGGGTGAGAGCATCGAGGAGTAAGTGCATTTGCGATTACAAATCCATCTGCCCCAGAAATTAACATGTCAGCTACTTACCTCTTTCTAAAAACAGAAAGAACACAAATAAAACAAAGAATACCATAATTACAAAAAAAAATGCAAACTCTTTCAATAACCATTGATTTTTCAAATACATGCAATGAGCACAACACGAGGTGTGCAACATCCAGCAAACAGATTCTGATCCTAGCATCAACAACCATTGACCTTATCAGTGTTATTCATGGATTCAGCATTTTTGGGGAATCAGCTGCCTCCAAGGCCATCCGATGGCACCACCGTTTAATTATGGTTTGGCCATTTGGGACTGCTTTTCCTAGGCATTTGTTGGTTGGTCATATTACTGCGATACTATCATTATTTACTTATTATTTCCTGTGATACTATTGCAATACCATATAGTTATGACACTATCACAATAGTAATGCAATAGAAATACTACTATCACTATAGTAAACCTACCCTCAATACTCACCATTAATTAAAATTAAATGAACTACAACATCCATTTTACCAGAAAACAATTATGTTCACTGGAATAATTGTTTGGAATGTTCTTTTGTCGATACAGCATTATTTTTGTGTGCCATTTTCTAGTGTGAGCTAATTCACATTAGAAACTACTCAGTACTGACTTCCAACATTACATCATCCACTGATCTGATTTTGGCATGGTGTAACTCACAACATAACCAGAACTCCATCCATAGGTGGTCTTCGACATGTAGATTTCTATTGTAAAAATAATTTTGTAGAAACAAACCACAAGAAAATATGGAAGAGCTGTGGACTTTGGAGATAGGATTTATATTCATGAATAAAATGGTTCGTTGGCAAGCTACATAACACAAAGCACATTTAATTCTGACACCAACCGTCATTGTGGTTTACCTGTTTTAACTGAGGATTGATTGACGGCTGGTTAGACATATATTTATTCTCTTGTAGGCATGTGAGTTTTACTCTGTCATAAGCATGGGAATCCAACTTTCTTGTAGGCATGGTAATCTTACTCTCTCATGGGCATGGGAATCATACTCCTACTTACTCTCTCGTAGGCATGGGAATCTTACTTCTACTTACTCTCTTGTTGGCATGGGAATCATACTTCTACTTACTCTCTCGTAGGCATGGAAATCTTACTTCTACTTACTCTCTCGTAGGCATGGGAATCATACTTCTACTTATTCTCTCATAGGCATGGGAATCTTACTTCTACTTATTCTCTCATAGGCATGGAAATCTTACTTCTACTTACTCTCTCGTAGGCATGGGAATCTTACTTCTACTTACTCTCTTGTTGGCATGGGAATCATACTTCTACTTACTCTCTCGTAGGCATGGAATCTTACTTCTACTTACTCTCTCGTAGGCATGGGAATCATACTTCTACTTACTCTCTCATAGGCATGGGAATCTTACTTCTACTTACTCTCTCGTAGGTGTGGGAATCATACTTCTACTTACACTCTTGTGGGCATGGGAATCTTACTTCTATTTACTCTCTTTAAGGCATGGGAATCTTACTTCTACTTACTCTCTTGTTGGTATGGGAATCATACTTCTACTTACTCTCTCGTAGGCATGGGAATCTTACTTCTACTTCCTCTCTCGTAAGCATGGGAATCTTAGTTCTACTTACTCTCTCGTAAGCATGGGAATCTTACTTCTACTTACTCTCTCGTAAGCATGGGAATCTTAGTTCTACTTACTCTCTCGTAAGCATGGGAATCTTACTTCTACTTACTCTCTCGTAGGCATGGGTATCTTCATCCTTGCTCGGTACAGCAGCAGTACCTCATGCAGCTGTCGAAAATGTTTGTAGCGTTTCCTGATTGTCCACTTGTAGTCTCCGTGGGTGAGGTGGATGATATACCTACAACCAATGACAGCATGGATGAAGTTGTTGACATGTCAATAATTTATGACCAACAACACTTGATATTGGCGACAAGCCTACATCCAGCAACTTAGTTGACATTATTGACATGCCTATAACCAACAACTTCAACAAGATGGCTGATATTGGTGATAAGCCTGTGACCAACAACATATTGATGAAGTTAATGACATGCCTACAACTAGCAACAATAACACGGGTGTAGCGTATGCACATGCTTCCAAATCAATTTTTCAAACCAAAAATTCCATTTAAGACAGTGGTCGCTGGAATCCCTAATAACGTTGTACCTCTTGGCAAAGAAAATGTCATCACATCACATCACAACTTGTAACAATTTATCAATACTTTGATGACACAGGATGGAGTTACTAGACAAAGGCAGCCTTTCTACAAAGGTATATGGTCGGCCGGCAAGTCGGGGTCTAGACAAAGGATATCATTTATGTCATCATTCACTTGTCACAATTTATCAATGTTTGACTACGTCAATGGGGCGGAACTAATAGAAGCATGCAGCCACAATGAAGTCAGTAAGGTGATAGCATACAAGGCCTTAATGGATGTAGCCTCACATCAGCAAGGGAAATTGACAAGTTTTTTAATAATTTAAATGACCAAAAAAACTGTTGATGCAGCTGATATTGTCATTGTTAATTATTAGGTACCTAAGTGGGAGAAGTATTGGTCAAGATGGAGAAGTGGTGGTCAAGTGGGAGAAGTGGTGGTCAAATTGGAGAAGTAGTGGTCAAGTGGTGGTCAAGTAGGAGAAGTGGTGGTCAAGTGGGAGAAGTGGTGGTCAGGTAGGAGAAGTGGTGGTCAAGTGGGAGAAGTGGTGGTCAAGTGGGAGAAGTGGTGGTCATGTGGTGGTCAAATGGGAGAAGTGGTAGTCAAGTGGGAGAAGTGGTGGTCAAGTAGAAGTGGTGGTCAAGTGGGAGAAGTGGTGGTCAAATTGGAGAAGTAGTGGTCAAGTGGGTGAAGTAGTGGTCAAATGGGAGAAGTGGTGGTTAAGTGGTGGTCAAATGGGAGAAGTGGTGGTTAAGTGGGAGAAGTGGTGGTCAAGTAGGAGAAGCGGTGGTCAAATGGGAGAAGTGGTGGTCAAGTAGAAGTGGTGGTCAAGTGGGAGAAGTGGTGGTCAAGTGGGAGAAGTAGTGGTCAAGAGGTGGTCAAGTGGGAGAAGTAGTGGTCAAATGGGAGAAGTGGTGGTTAAGTGGTGGTCAAGTAGAAGTGGTGGTCAAGTGGGAGAAGTGGTGGTCAAGTGGGAGAAGTGGTGGTCAAGTGGGAACAGTGGTGGTCAAGTGGTGGTCAAATGGGAGAAGTGGTGGTCAAATGGGAGAAGTGGTGGTCAAGTGGGAGAAGTGGTGGTCAAGTGGTGGTCAAATGGGAGAAGTGGTGGTCAAGTGGGAGAAGTAGTGGTCCAGGGTAAAGAATATGACGAAGAAGGATAGGCTTTCTCACTGTTATCTTCAAGAATGACATGTAGCTTAACTACTTAGATCTAGCTTTGGAAAACTGGAAAGCCAGTACCCAACAATAATAAACATACCTCTCTTGAAGCTAACTGGAGACATCCTATTAATTCATTTGTCCTTCAATGTGGACACAAACTATTGAAATTATAAGTGTATTTTAACAGGTGTGAGATAACTCGCTTTAAGTCTGGCATATTCTCGCATCCTCAGTGAATGTCTTGGATTTGTTGAAGCCACCAGCACAATTGGTGAAGCGTTGGCCACAAAGTATATACCGTAAATTTCTGTGTATAATATGCATTTTCCCTTCATTTTTTACTCAAAAGTCGGGGTGCGTATTATACATGGTGCTAAGGCTAAACAAAATATTTTCTCTGACCAATTTATCAATGTTTGCAGACCAGCATAAAGCTGCTGGAAAACTAATAATATTATCAAAGTCGGCGTGATGTCACAATCACGTAAACCACCGCAGCAACGCATACGAAAGGCAAGAATCGCACCCCCGTAACTGCCTCTCTAGCCCTAAACTAGCAGCAAGAAATAACAAAGACGAGAGCCCGGATGGCTGACATCGCGAATAACACCAATGAGCGGGAAGCGTACGAGACCAGGAAGTGCAGCCCAACAACAAGAGTGACTCCATGTTTAAAGTGGTGAATGCAAATGTTGTGAATGCGAATAAAGACGAATGTAGCGCATTTATGCTTCGCAGTTGGAAGTACCAGGTTTAGCATTTCAGAATAGAACTTGGTGTTGATTTAAAAGTGAAATCAGAACGACACAATGTAAATTCTAGCAAGCGCTGATTTAATCAGTTGCGCAATTGTCAAGCTACAACACAAGTTACGTAGTGTTTACACACTAGTCATTAGCCGGCGACAAGCCGGCAACAATGCCGTAACTTGCGTAGGTGACATGTTTACGATTCTGAGATGGATTCATAGGTCCAAGCAAAATATAGAAGCGGGGAAATCGGGGATTGATGTCAAAAGTCGGGGTGCGTATTATACATGGGGGCGTATTAAATACGGAAATTTAGGGTAGTTGCACTGGAATATGAGGGAGATGCCAAAATGACATCCAGCGTGCAGTGCAGATTCGCTTTTTGAAACAAGACGCATTCTCTGTTGTTGTCATTGTCCTGGAATATTTGGAAAATGCATTGTGACGACAAACCCAGCAGTTCATTACCTATCAATATAGTTGACCTCATCATAACACTAATGACCATGTAGTGAGCATGTCCACCACAGTCTGCTTCCTCAGTCTACTACAGGTCACAGTGTGTCGTTGTACAGGCAGCCAATGATGCTGCATCTGCAGTCTCACAACTACAGCAGGATGTGGAATTGCTCTCGAACAATTTGAGCAAGAAATAAACACATGTTATCTAGGTAGCAGTAAATGTTGCTATGCTACACAAAAGGTTTATAATCCATTATTTTTAATCAGAGATGGGTTTCATGTAATAATAATAAGGTAACTTCTTCTGTGCCTAAATCTTTAGAAACCAAGCTCAATGGTCATGTGTTTTTTAATGTTATTCCAGTGCCCTTTTTATATTTTATTTCAGCTTCTAAATGCACCCCCGATTGCAATTGGCTACATAGTTTCAGACTACCAGATCCCCTTTTCATAGGTGTCAGGATGTGGTGAATATTGGAGGGGGGTTGAGGCTCACCAAAGCCTTTCTAGTGCTACCCCATTCTTGAGTTCACCGAGGACAAGCCTATATATATATATCTACGATCAACAACACTGCTGATGATATTGATAAGCCTATAAAACAACAATAAACAAGAGTCACAATAAGACCAGTAAACACTGACAATGCATACATTTTGAGTGCCCTTACATGTTAGAACTGAGCAGTCTGCCACGGTCCACCATCTCCACATCGGCGACCACTACATAGATCTTCTGTCCGGGCAAGTAGCAGCGCCGCCTGGTGGATGCGAATGGCACCGGCTCATTATGGATGCTTGAGAATGACACACACCGAGGCACTGTAACCGTGGAAACACATAACTTTGAATCATTTCAGGATTAGAATGTACAAAACACATTAAAAATGAGTCCCAGCCCAGGGTTACAATTTAGTCAAAATTTGTGATAGGCCAATGATGTTGTAACTGACATAACAGGCCAATCACATGATTCCACTCTTCCTGTCATGTTTGATGACTTGTATCGTGGCTCTCCGTTTTATAGATGTCATAGTCTTGGTAGGATTAATTATGTCATGATAGGGAATTAAACGGCTCAATTTTAATAGACCAGTCACACCCCTAGATTTGGAACTATTGGGGACCCAGCAGTGAATCTAGGAGCCAATGGGCCCCCACTAAATGTCTCAATTTTAACGGACCAGTCAAGCCCCTAGACTTGGAACTATTAGGGACCCGGCAGTGAATCTAGGAGTCAGCAGGCCCTTCAGCCCCCACGAAATTTGAGCGATGCATCCCCAAATAAAATTATGACAACGTGACCGAGTTATCTTTATGACACAGGCTTACTATGGGGGACCTCATAAGTTTTAAACAAAAACACAGTGTTTCGTATTGGTTCCCCTTCAATATCAGTTTTTACCAGGATAACATTAGGTCATTCTTGTTAGCCACTGAAGCCAGATGTGGTAGATGACCAGATGTAGTAGTTGACCAATGGTAGATAACCTATGTAATGTATGGAAGTTAGCTGAATCAGTTGTAGTTCTTCCTAGTAACACTCTGCTGGTTGCAACTATCCCAGCCATGAGAACAATGCAAGTGCCTGCACTCCATATCAAAGTTCAAAGACAAAGGGGGCTCTAGGTAATTCCAATTACCGGTTCTACCATTCTGGTGTGCTGCTGAGTGCCAGAGGTATTGTGTACATTCAAATAATTGCCCTTACTTCCTGAACAACAAGGCCTACATTTAATAGCCAAAACCCAAACAGTGGACTCTTCCTAGGCAACAATATTATTGGCTCAGTTTAACTTCAGCATTTCACGAGTCGATTTGTCAGGGGGTACTGAGACTGAGGTAATCAGCAGTGACACCTCTGGCAAGCGAGGATGAATGATGTGTGAGGTGGAGGTTTGGACAAGACGAGATGTTGAGAACATTCGGTGTAAAGCACTGTTCATTGTTGTGTTGTCTGGGTATGCTCCCTCATAATTTATTTCAATACTAGTTTCAAAATGGGGCACTGTGATGCCTCATTGAAGGTAGATATAAAAACATGTGTTAGCATGTAGGCGTGCCTAAAAAATTATTTTATTTAAAAAATAAAAGTAACAAAATCTTGCATAATGATTTTGTTGGTTTAATTTCCAAAGTACCCTAGCATGCATTAAAAAACAATTGACAACATTAGTCATAACTAGACATAGGTTGTAAGAAGTACAGAAGACGGGCAGTTAAATTGTCCATTAATGATTATACAATGATGCTGCGTTCCAATGGGTTCATGTATATCGTGAATACGACTTCATAATGCTTACTTGACCCAGTTGCATAAATTTACCAGTTGTAAACTAAAGTCGGGCTGCTTCTGAACTTTCGAGTTGTGGGTGTACATGCCAAAGGTTAGCGCCTGCTTTCGGCCAGCTTAAACACGGTGCCTGCTGAAAGCGTGCGTGACCCATTTATATTATAGTTTGTGTTAACGATACGCTAAGTTTTGTAATTGTTTAAATGACACATATCTCCGTTAGTTTGGCATGTATGAAGCTGAAATTTTGTGTGTGATCTAGCGGGCCCATTGGGGGTGGTTCGTAGATTTAGATTTTTTTGAAATTCGTCGGGGTGGGGATCCTAGGGGTAACAATTTTTAAATGACACATATCTGTCAGTTTGGCATACATGTATGAAGCAGAAATTTTGTATGTGATCAAGCAGGCCCACTGGGGTAGTTTGTATAGATCTTTATGAAATACATCCAGGGAGTGGGGGGTCTCAGGGAGGTCATAAATTTTAAATGGCACTTATCTGTCAAATTGTCATGTAAGGAGTTAACATTTCATGTGTGATCTAAGGGACCGATTGGGGTTGTTTGTAGATGTAGTTTTGTTTTTTCCAAAATTTGCCCAATGGTTTAAAATGGCATTTATCTGCACCAATTTTGCATGTGTGGGGCAGACATTTTTGTGCGGACCCATTGGGATGGTTTGTAGAATTTTTTTTAATTCATCCGGGGGTCACAATTTTAAACTAGCACTTATCTCCATCAGTTTTGCATATATGGGGCTGACATTTTGTATGCAGTCCAGCAGGCCCACTGGGGTGGTTCCAAATTCATATGGAGGATGTGGATCTTTGGGTCACCATTTCCAAACATTTTTTCCCAATGCAACTCCGGGTGACTCAGCTATGGTTCAATAATACAATATATTTATGGAAATGAGTCATGCAATCACAAATTACATAAGTACAGAACAGAACAGAACAGAAGTGGATTTATTTATCCAGACTGTACATCCAATAATAATATGACAAATTATAATATTATAATATAAAAAGGTGCACAATGAGAATGATGGAGACTCCCACTAAGACTTGAAAAGAAGTTGCTACTGTGGAAGCCACACATAGTATAATTATAGTTCAGTTTCTGTTGAAAGTAAAAAATATGTTGTCTATAATGTAAGACATAAGCAGTAACATAAAATAAGATACATCGCCAGTGAAAAAAACAGGATATATTATTTATGTATAGTATGTTCATAGAATGTGGTGAGGTAAGCAGGTAAAAGTATTTATGGTGTTTGGGTGTGGGTGAGGTCATTGTGGTTGATTGCGTGTTTACAAGCAGGCATAACAGTTAATGTTTATGCATGTGTTGTAATTTTGAATGAAATGGTTCTTAGCATAGCAGTTTAAAAAACCATGTACAGTTTAGCTGTCACACTAAGGGAAGTGTTGTTAATTGTGTTTGGTAAACTGTATTTAAGACATAGTTTTGCAAATGAATGATTTGTACCGTAAATGTGAATTTTGTGTTGATTGCGTGTATTGTGACCATGAATCATGGTATTTGTAGCTATTTTCCAATGTAGAAGGTGAGCAGGTAATTTGTCATGTAGAAAATTATAAGAAAATTTTAATTCTTGAAGGGTTCAAATATAATTTACTTTCAGTAAGTTTAATTTGTTGAATAACGGGTCAGTGTGAGCATAACAATTACTCAAAGTTATTATGCGTACAGTCCTTTTCTGAAGTTGATTAATTCTTTGAGAGTGGTACCCCCATGTCATTAAACAGTAAGTTAAGTGTGGTACTAATAATGTATTATATAATATTATTTTATTCTCATTGGCAGAATTTGTTAAGTCTATTTAGTATACCGATTATTCTGGAATATTTGTTTGATACATTTTTTTCCAGTTTAGATATGATCCAATGTTAATCCCAGGAAATTAAAACTTGTAATTATACTATTATTGATTTTAGGAATACATGTGTTATGTTTTTTTGGTGTGTGGAAAACCATGAATTTAGATTTAGTTACATTAAGAGAAAGTATATTTATTTCTAGACATTCATTAATTTTGTGGAGTTCTTCATTAATCAATGTTTCAGCATCATCGGTGTGTGAGATTGTGAAATTGCTCATTGTAGTTAACAAAGTAGTGTCGTCTGCATAGGATATAAAATTTAACATTTGGCTCGCTTTGAGAAAAGTCATTAATATAAATAATAAACAGAATTGGTCCAAGAATGGAACCTTGGGGTACTCTGGTTTCTATAGATAAGATATCAGATTTTACATCATTAATTTCTACATATTGTGTTCTATTTGATAGATAACTTTCATAAAATTTCATACACACCCTTTCAATGCTGTAAAGTTTTATTATATAAAAAGTAATATATTGTGGTCTAAGGTGTCAAATGCTTTAGACTTAGAGAGATCAAGAAATATGCTAAAAGGTACCTCATTATTGTAGATATTGTAGATTGTTATTTGACCTATAAGGTCTAATGCAGCATATTCCGTCGAGTGACCAGAACGGAAGCCATACTGGGATTTCGTAAAAAGGTAATTACTTTAAAAATAGGAAGATAATTGATTTCCCAAAATGTTTCCCAATACTTTAGATATAGCAGGCAGAAGAGAAATTGGTCTATAGTTGTTGATTATTGATGGGTCACCGTTTTTAAATAACGGAATAACTTTGGCCACCTTTAGTTTTTCAGGGAATATTCCTATATTAAAAACTTGATTTAAAAGTAGCGTTAAAGATTTTATTATCTTCGGTGCGATTTGTTTTAGCAAATTAGTTGAAATGAAATCAGACCCGGTACAATTTTTAGACGGAAGGTTGTCTATTGTTTTTTTGTACAATTAGTTCGTCAACGTTGTTAATACAAATTTGTAGTTAAAATGTTTATCACTGGAATGCCTGAACTCTTTTTTACCTAAATATGTTGTTATTAACCAGTTTTATGCAGATATTTGTAAAGAAGGTGTTAAATGCGTTAGCTATATCTAGAGTGTTTGTAGTTTCTATATTATTTATATGGAATGATTCGGAAAAAAAATTCTTATTGCTTTTTCTTGAAATAATTTCATTTATAGTTTTCCACGTGTTTCTGATATCAGATTTATATTTAGCGAAAGTGGATGCAAAATAATGTTGTTTGGCTTCACGTAAGCTTCTCTTTAATATGGTACCATAAGTTTTTAAGTTAATACACATAATTTTGTATTCCTTTGAATTGGGATTTGTAAGTTTCATTCTCTTATATAATTTATCTCGTAACTTCATGAATTTTAGTAGACTCGTGGTAATCCATTTAGAATTTTTGTGTTTGTATTTATTAAACTTAACTAATTTGCTTACCATGATTGTTCTTGGCCGTTTCAATTACTTTGAATATAATGTCGTAGCTTAGATTAGGGTCTGTCTTCAAATTTTTGTCAAGTACGCTGTACAAATCAGACGAATTAATGTCATTTATTATATTTTGAGTGGTTTTATCGTTTATTGTGTTAATTTTAATCAATCTTGGGTTTGGTAGATTTACTAACAACATTTCTGAGAGTAAAGCAAGCGAGGTGATCGGATATCTGATTTATTAATATACCAGATGTAGTTATGGTTATAGAACTCTGACTTTTACAGAATATATTGTCAATTAATGTGCCATTTGAGCATGATAATCTTGTGGGAAGTGTAATTTGTGGGAATAAACAGTGAGATGTCAACAGATCGAAGAATTCACTGCAAATAGGTATTTCGTTTATCTTGAGGAGATTAAGATTGAAGTCTCCGGCAATGAGTTTGTTTGTGTTCGACTGTTCTATTGAAACCAAATCCAATTATTCAGCTCTGGTCACGCACAGATGTACACTCGCTGTTCAGCACGTTAGTCACCACAGTGTAACTCAATCACTGCAAACTTCTGGCACGGGGTCAAAGTTAATTGGTCACCTGAGGTCACATTGCTCACTGCGGGTTGCATTTCGTGTACTGCGCTTGCACGAGCATGCGCAATATACAAAAGTGGAACCGGAACTTATTTTCAGACCGGTACAACAGCCTAAACGAGCCCATTGGACCACAGTATTAGGCCCAGTTTCCTGTCGACTCAGACGGAACGTGATGCCCGGCCTATTCTATTATCAGCGTTCGAAATAGCACTTGTCCATTTGTCCGGGACAAGTGATTTTTTGTCCCGGACAAGTAAAATGACTCTACATGGTTATCCGGTGAACAAATGAAAATTTATAGAAAACTTTTTATTTGAGGAAATTCAAACGTAAATGAAATTCACTAGCAATCGCGTGCGTTGCAATTTTGTTAGTGTGTCGTTCTGACGTCAGTGAGTTGTACGTCAGTGTTCGATTGAGTTTAGTGCCTGTATTAACAGGGTCATCCGCTGAGCGCAGTGACCTAGCTGTCATACGTGTAGGACAGACTCCGCATCAGCCATCATTGATCGAGGCTGTATTTCACACAATCGTAAATCGTTCAGTTTGCCGACGTACAACTTGCTTCCACTCATGGATCATATTTGATGAACTTTGGAAGTAGTAGACTTTGTATCGCTACCTGTTATTTGAATAATTATATAGTTTTAACTACTATTACGTCTAACCCACGCGGACTTGGCAGTCTTCCAAGTCATCGAACGTTAGTCGATCCAGATCGGTGACAATTTTCAAAACTTGTAACAGACTCTCTCCGGTAAATATATGGTGGTGGTTAATAAACGGAATATTAATGAAATTTCAGAAGTGTTGTTGTATCTATGTAAAATGGTAATATAGCATTTAGGAAAATATGCGCTTGTTTGCTGATGATCAATTGAATATTATCTTCGTTTGTAAAATATAGCACTTTGTTTATACTGAAGTTCATAGAGGTTGAACAAAATAATATAAGATTATATAGTTTATTATGATTTTTGTGACAACATTTCCTGGCTTTGCATTGGTTGTGTTCCTGATGGTTGAGTGGCATCTTCAATGACACACTGATGCAACAAATTTACAGTGCATTATGACAAATAGCAAGGAAAACGATTGTCTCATTCCTATCATCGTAATAATTATTTGTTATAAAGAAAAGCATTCGTATTGATCACATCACTAAAATATTGGTATACATCATATAACGTGTCTATTTTTAATATTCGTGACGAATAATAATAATAATGGACTGGAAAATAGTTGCAAATATAATTTTGCAATTTCAAAATTTGCAGATTAAATCAAATTGTGTCTTTGATCACAAGTCATTCAGATGTACATGCAACGAAATAGCAGAAACATTGTGTTGTTGTCATAAAATAAGAGTTTTTTCTGAAGCTTCGATTCCCCTTGACAAACACTAGGACAAGTTAAAATGTTTGCAGACAAGTAGATTTCAAAACTTACTTGTCCAACCGACAAGTAAATATTCTGGCTTATTTCTATCACTGACTATCATGTCTGTGTCTATGACGGCACCTATGGGTCTATCCCACTAGGGCGGTTTGACCTGAGCCCAGTGTAACGTATTATACAGGATGTCCCAAATTTCGCCATACACAATAGGAACATATCGTTTTAACAACAAACCGGGACAAACTCTTCCATAAGATATTCATATTCTAAACTTCTAAAGCTATACCATACATCTAATCACCTGTGTGCAACAACATTTTCGAAAGGTTGTTTTGAGTGTAGTAATGACAATTTTAAAACGGCGAAATTGCATTGCCATCAAGACACATTAGCGCAAATAGTTGCGTAACATATGGTTATTATTATATGCTAGGTACGTAACGTTGGATTTTATTTTGTAGCTTATCATTAAAATTTAACGTTAATTGTTATATTATTAATCACATGTATTTTTACCAATTCATAGCTAAATTTATCAAAAACAACTTTTTTGTTCGGCAACGTCTTCACCACGGAGCACTCCCTTCACCATGCCTCGGTTTGACTGTTCCAATAGTAAATATAGGTGGTAACATGAGATGTTAGTAAGGCGACTTTTGACGTACGGCGAAATTGACGTACACAGCTATACATACTGTTACTCATTGATTGACCGAGTCTGGATTGAATCACTCAAATCAGTCAGTGAATCACTGAATCAGTGAATGTAGATTCGAGTCTAGTCTAGACTGACACAAGACAATAATAATAATAATAATTGCTTTATTCACAGACTCCATGCAACATACAAGTACATTATCATGGTTCTATAGTTGTGTTATAAACAATAGTTACAATGTACAGAATGAAAAATCACCTGTCAACAAAATGTATATACATGTATTTCACGTCACTATTAATAATGTTACAAATCAATATGTCTTTGAGAACTGCAGTCGGCATATAAACCTATATGTCAAATTTATAATAACAGCAGCACAGTTAGGTAAATTATTGTTAACAAACATTTCACTAGCACTACAGTATCTGTCATAACCTAACACCATTCGAAATATATTGTTGTAAGAGACATACAATTTCCTGATCGCCGGCGTTTCGTAGTTCCACAAAGCCATTCAAAACAAAGTTTGGACACCCAAAAAAATATCATACCTTCGCGTGAACAGTCATCCTGACAAACTTGATCATCCAAGAAATCTTCGTCGACTTCAGGTAGCGGTAATAGGTCGTATTCTTCATCTGTCACAGTGGACGTAAGCGTTACGCCACTTGTTGTCGAACATAATCGTTCGTACGCCTTAACTTCTTCGGCCCCGAACCCATCTGAACAGTCAGCCTCCGCCATCACAACTTGTAGGAGAGTCGAGCATGCACTATCATATTGACCGCTAGATGTGGAAGGGTGTGAATAAGATAAATGACTAAACTCCCCAATTGACTGAACTTCTTGGAGCCAGTTACGCGTTGCGAAACACGACTTGTTTACTACGAGCGGATATGTTTGGTGGCGCCACCCTGCGGAATGCTAGGACTTTTACGAGGGATCGCTTAGTTTCACAGTAACAGGATGAGTTATGGTGTAACGAATTATAGTCGGAATGCCCCACTGCCTGAATGCACCACTACCTAAATGCACAAAACCTAGTCGCAATGCTCCAACCGCATAGTCGCAATGCTCCAGCGGCGTAGTCACAATGCTCCAACTGTCTGGTCGCAATGCACCACTTTTGGTCGGAATGCCCCACTGATTATAAAATTATCAAACCTTTGCATACATATAGATAATACAAGTGTATATATTAAAACATTACATATTAAATGCATAATTAATGTAGAATTAACATGTTTCGTTGACTTTCTGTACATCCTTGAAAGTAAACTATGTTTTGTCTTCGTATGTACACGTGCATGATTGTATTACATAACATATCATGAAATATCGATTACATTGTCCTTTGATGTGTAGAAGTCATGTAGTAATAGCCTAATAGGCATCCTGCTCATGCGTTGAGCAGATCTTTTATGTTGGTTGTTTTGGAAGTGTGCCCACACTAATTGGCTAGCTACTCTGTCGGTTTGTTTGAATAACGGCATTGTACCAAAAAGATTGTACAAAGTACATTGAAATAAAGCTTTTGACATCAAATAAATCTAATTTATGTTGGTTTGGACAGCGGGTTGAAGACGGGGAGGGACTACATATATATATATACCTTTATTAGGTTATGGTTGATATCGTAAATGTATTATATATATATATATACATATATATAATACATACGATATTAAATTTAATAATAAAGGTATACATATACTATTTTCGATTATATATATATATATATATCATAGTTATGTGTTTTATGTGTTAATGCATGTTCACATTTTTGTATTATTTATGCTAATTTAAAAACAAATATTTGTATATTTTAATTTACCTTTTGTACATATGTTGTACGATATAAATGATGCATGAATGGCTTGGCCATCGAAAAAATAGTGTAAACTAAGTATGTTACCGAGTGAAAATAGAAATTATTAATGAATCAATACACGGAGTGATCGAGACTCTAATAAAACAATTACTGTATTATAGTTACTATATTGTTTCGCGGAAGTTTTCGTTTTGATTTTCTATAAATAATTGAAGGTTATATCTTCTTATATAAGTGTAGACATTCATAATTAAATTACACTGAAATGATGACCTTTGACTTTTAATGTGACAGGCTGATAACAACAACAGTGACAAGTGTGGCGTGTGTGTGTGTCAAGAATATTTAGAGGGTTGTGTAATTGGCTTCTCTACTCCTGCTTTGTTCTATTGAGTAGATTGTTGCACGTTGTCTGTTCTTTGAATTGGAGGCCATAGCAATTGGCTTAATACCCTTGTATTGTTTCATCGAACAGACCTTTTGTTTGAATAACGGCATTGTACAAAGTGCGTTGAAACAACGCGTCCCACATTAGCAGCTTCTAGCTGAAGTTGGTTTCCGTTGACTTTGATGACGTGAAGGCCTACCTGTGTCATCCAGTTCTTACTAAGTCCTCCTTGAATGTTTTGAATAGAAGTTAGGAACTGAGCAGATCTTGTGTGTCAGATTTGTGTTAGTATATTGTCTTACGTTACATTTCGAATAACAAGAAAATATATATATAGACAAGACAGATAGAATTGTGTAAATAATACATACACACATAATCAAACAAGTGTAACAGACGGTGAAATGACATTCAATTCCGGGCTGACAGTGGAGCCAACCAAGGCTGTAACCAGTTCATTAATTTAAACTAGTATAAAATAAATACTTATTTAGTGAACTGGTCAACCTCAGAATAACTGTGTAAACAAGGTAATAATAATTCCACGTGTAGCGTGTGAATTAAGTTGTTATAATAGATCAGATATGTAAGATGTAACAACAATAATAGTAACTAATGTTCAATTAAGTAGCGTAGCACAAATATTTGTTGATACTCTTCTTGTCTAAGAATGTGTGTAGTGTAGTCATGGTTTGTGTAAACACTGAATATCACACATGTTGGCGACCCCTTTGTGATGTGGATTTGTGAAGATTGGTCAACGCTACACGTGCTTTTGAGTGTCTGTGCTTTCTTCTCAATTTCCTTCATCCCCGTTCACGCCACGCGGACGATAGCAGGTATTCGATTGGTGCATTCGTTACCAATGAGGAGATGGCTAGATTGTCTTTGAAAATAATCCATCAGTATTCTTATGTTTTATGTGTAGCGAACGAATCAACTGAAACAAATGCAACGATCTAGTAATAATAATAACATTATTAATATATATGTATACATCATGGAGGTCTTTATAAAAACGAACTACGAACTATTCTACATATTTACCAACTTCCGTTCTTTTATCACCTAATTCACAATAAGTTGTATATTGTTTAACTATGACACCCACTACTAACAGTATAGTGTAGTTAAAATGTCAAGCAAAGTCCATGTACATATATCACTACCCATTTATATATATTGTATATATAAAGTAATATATGCAAAGTCGCGTGGACGATACTTAAAGAAGTTATTATACTAGCCGACTTGCCCGGCGTTGCCCGGGGAAAAACAAACCAACAAATAAACAAACAAACAAACAAACAAACAAACAAACAGAGAAACCATAAAGTTTTATAATATATAGATACCATAAGAGGTGCATTGCGCCAAACCATTGCAGCATTGCGACCAGGTCATTATCTCCAAAGTGGGGCATTCCGACCAAAAGTGGTGCATTGCGACCACCCCATTGGAGCATTGCGACCAGGCGGTTGGGGCATTGCGACCACACGGTTGGAGCATTGCGACTAGGCAGTTGGTGCATTGCGACTGGTGCATTCAGGCAGAGGTGCATTCCGACCATTACCCGGTGTAACGTACATCCACCGTGTTGGGCTAGAAAGCAGACTTGTATAAGTTATGGAAGATTTTAGAAATCAGAGAGAATCTTGACTGTGATCTCGGCCTTTCGCGATCTCGGCCCGAATGATCTCGGCCTGTTTCGGTGAAGTCGGCCAGTGAACTCGACCTGTGCGGTAGTGAACTCGGCCTGTATTGCCAGTGATCTCGGCCTGTTCGGGGCGTGTTGCTGGCAAGAGACTGATGGGAAACGTTAAATGCCCGACTGTTCATGCACATGACGTCACCCATTTACGTGCATTTTCGTCATTTACATGCCGCGCATGAATATAGTCAGATACGGCGCCGTTAGCGGGTTAACGAACGGAAAATGGAGGGAAACGGTTTGTGAAATATGCCAGTTTGTGAAATATGTTAGTTTATGTTTTAGACTTTAGTACATCATGATATAATGCTACCTTCGATAGCTCGTTGCATTCTTATTCGAAAAGTGAGCATGCCAAGTAGAATGCGTCAACCGTAACTGACTAGAACACAATTATGATGATTATGTGGGACGTTCGGCAATCGGCATACTGACTACTGTCATTATTGATCACGCCCGGACATTATGTCTGATGCCGATTATGGTGATTACCGGACGTTTTATCTAGGCCTTACGTTTAATTGGTAATGGCCAGGCTGCCATATACATATTAGGCCTTCGTAAGAATTATTTATGGTTCACAATTTAATGTTTGGGTGGTAACTGAAAGGGTCTACACAAAGCGTGCTTAGGCATAGCGTTAGAATTATATGTAGTTTTTTGTAGGCCTACAGTAATAAATGCCTTGCCCTTGTAGTTATACGAAATAAATTCGGGTACTTTTGCTTTTGGTAAGTTTTGCAGTTAACTTAGTAATTCTTAGCCTAGCCTTAGGCTTAGGCCCGCACCTCGATAAAAACAAGAAAACGGTCACCTACAGTCACCAAACTTCACACCATAATATATCTACAACACCTATTCTACACATGCACAATTATCACGTGATCAAAACAAAATAATTTACTGTTTTTTATTCATCAAAATGTACAAGAAATTCACTCGTTTTTACATGTATTAATTCCACCGGAAACTCCGGTAGGTGGCGCCACTTTATTTTATGGATGCCTTCAGACGTGGGGATAGACCACAATTAATCATTTTATTGACTTTTTGACAATAATTATTATTGTCATAGTCAATAAAATACACAATATTTCATTAAAATAATTAATTCAATAAGGTTACGTTAAACTTAATGTTGACAGCAGCTGAGGGTATTTAGTACGGTTATTAGTTTGAGTAATTATTGCTGCATTTTAATATTGTCTACCAGAGGTAATTTATCATAATATGATGCAGTCAGTATATATTATTTTGTGTTTACTAACAATTTGTTGCAAAATTTAATGATGTATATTGTTTTATATGCTGTACTGTGCTATCCATGATGTATACATTAAAGATAATAATAGTAAAACTTAAAGTGATTCTTTAATAATTTTAATCTCTTTGTAATGTACACAGTTATTAAATAATCCTGTTAATATGATTATCTCATGTAATTGTATGCCTTTATTTCATTAGAATTATATTTTAGTAATCACTAATGACTCTAACAATATATCGGAAAAATAACTGCACATACGCGCAGTTTCCACTTTCACGATCCATATAGAGCATTCTCATGAATATTCGGTACTGTCCGTCAGACTTCGATTAGCTACGTCGAGTTAATAGATGCAAGAAAAACATCATCAACATGTGTGTATTTGGATTAGCCACCGCCATGCGAATGAGTCATGACCGATAAAATTATTAAAAGGAAACGTGGCCCAACTGCTGTTTATGTCACAGATTTAGCAAAGAAAAGAAGGAAAATATATGGAATAAATGGAGAATGAATATAACGCTCATGACAGACGGATTGATTTTAAAAAACCACCAGATCTCCACGCATGAAGCTGCCGATGACATATTGAATGATTGGCATTGTTTTTGTTGGAATATAAAAACATACCAAATCTCACCTATGGTACTATCATGTTCCTTTTTTCCTGGCACATCTGGCTATAAATTTTTTAATTTAGTTTTACTGAAACGTTTAGATAACAGAAACTTATTGAAGCCGAGAAACATTCAATAATGAAAGCATTTTGTTTGCACCTTAAATCCAGCTGCTATTTCCATAAGCAGTATAAATACAACATTATACAACCCTGTACATCACATGAAATAATGTACAATATTAAAATAGCATAGGTGGTTATGTACATAAGTTTTAATTTTAGTTTATTTTAGTAGATCTACAAACAGCATAATAACATTATTGTCAACAAAATATTAAAATATATTGCATCAGTGTAACATCATGTTTTATTTGGTACAGGGAGTGCCATCATTATTTCTGCTCGTCATTTAGAGTAAAAGTTATTGAATTTGTTTCTGTCGAACTCCCGTTTCGATGACAAATAAAATGGCCATTGTATGATGGAAATAAAGTTATAAAATTACAAAACTTTAAAAGTAACGCATATTTAAAAAAAACGTTTTCAGTCCTTATTGGTGTATTTAACTCAAGAAGATCCCTAAAATATTTGGAATGTTGTGGAACATTTATACTATGAACACAAACTTGTTTGAGCAAATGTTGAAGAATATGCTGTAGAACACAATCCAAGCATGATGAGCATAAGAAAGCATACATTTTATTATGTACACTGTACTCCTGTTTTGCAAAATAATGATGGAATGTTGTGCATTTGGATGCACAAGTCGATCGATTGCACAAATCCATTTGAAACATTTAGCGATGTACATATTCCCATCAGAAGCCACACGGAACTAATGTGGCAGAACAAAGTCAGGCATGTTCTTCACTAACGTGTCAGTTAACACATTGTCCAATTAATAGCACTGCTATGCATTTTGATACACAAAGCTATCAGATGCACATATCCATTTGAAACACGAAGTGATGTACAACTTCCCAGTAGATGTCGCACAGAACAGAATGGGGCAGAACATAGTCAGGCACCATCTTATGTCAGGTGACCCATTGTCCAATTAATGGCACTGTTGAGTAGAGCTCTTAAATTTCCTCTTTCCACCAGCTTGGTTTGTTTGCTAGCTACACAGCATAACATTCTTCATATAAATAACAATATTATAGTATTAATGACAACATTTATTTAAAATGTTCATTACATTATTTACAAGCACTCATTTTTAGTTTTACATGTACATCTGCATTGTATGAACCAATAATGTAAGGATTTTCAGAAATTAAGTGGCATGTAATGTATAACATTTATCTAACAAAATTAACTCATTTGAAATAGATTACTGTTATTTTGTATGTTGTAATTCATGCAATGTTACCACGTATCAGAGCAGTGGAGTTCATTGTGGTCCAGTGATGTGTGGCGGGTTCAATTCCTGCTGGTGTTTGAATGTTGCATCCAAAACAGTACTGGTTGTGCACATCCACTGATTCCATTAATTGCCTTCAGCAGGTGTAATGTAGTTTTTATGTGGTCCCTATCTACCTTTTTTAGTCCTTTGGGCCGAAGGTCCAACGGACTATTGCCATCACTGTGAGTCCGATGTCCCCCATTAGTTGCTGTATCTCAGAAAACGTTAAGCAACTTTTTCTCTAATTCTGCATAGACATATCTTAGGGCACTGCCACTATGCACGAGAAATGTGTATTTGATTAAATCGTTCTAAGGGCTCCCTAGGGCCTCCAAGGGCCCCAAAACTAGTACATTTTTACATTTTGCCTATTTTTTCAAAAACTGTTCAGTAACTTTTTCTCTATTTTTGCAAAGATATGACCTAGGATTAAAATAAAATAACTTAGGTATAAAACAATATATATAAAGTAAAATAACATAGGCATACTCGAAAAGGTTAATATTTAGCCAAAAATTATAAGGAATATTATTCAGATGTTTTACAATATATGTTGCAGCTATTCCGTCACTCCAGTTATATCAGTATTATGTCGTTACTACTGTTTTTAACTGTCATTAGTACTGTTTTTAAGTCAAAATGCATGGTACCTTGTTAACAAATACAGTTTGATCATAGTTCATCTTTCTTCCCATTCTGGGGGAGGGTGGTAGGGGCAAAATGAGAGCAGATAATGCATGTGCATTTTCTTAATGTTTTACTGTGCTACATGCGAGATTGCAGCTCACCAACTCTCCTGCAAGGTTTCTACAACCACTGGAAATCGGCCTAAATAGCAGAATATCGGGATAAAATCCGACAGTATTTGTTAATAACACATTAACTAATATATACAATATTCACGAAATGGTCTACTCAAATACTTTATTTCCAGGTGTATCTTCACTGGCATGCATATAGTCTAGAGAGCTACTAAACATGTCAACACTTTACTTCCATCATAACTCTTAATGATCTGAAACTATGATTCACAAAAAACATTTCATTAATAATTACAAACTCACAATATAGTCAAGGACTTCAGGGCCCATTTTTATTTGAAGTGATATTATTTTTTATGTGATTCAATAAACAACACACTAACAAATCAATCATATACAGTGTTTGAAGATTTAAGTTGAACCCTGAAGAGATTGTATCAGGGATTTTTTTATTCCTTATTCAATATCACTCCTAGGACAGTCAACATGTATATCTTGCAAAACAAATGCCTACATACTATTATGACAACAAATGCCTACATACTGATATGAACATGCACCTATGTTGCATGGAAGTTTTTGCACATACACCTGTACATTAAATACACTTATTTAGTAAAGGTAACACCATAAGGCAATTCAACTGTTTTATTTCTCCATTCAATGCAGGCAAATTATATCATGAAAAACACACATACTGCGTTGACTATGATCGTGACATTGATGATGATCCAAAATTGTTTCTCGTCTCCTTCAGGTTAGGCAGCTACTGCCAAACAGTTTCCGTGAGCTCATTATCAGTGTAATGCAAATTAAACAAAACTTATTGTATTGGAGTGTGTTAATGGGAACTGTTTGCCATGCAAGTACAACCACAGATTTGTTTAAATACACCCAGCATTGCAGCTTCTTGAATGACCATACAAGTACACCCATAGATAACGCATTATATGCATGCACTAGAGAAATGGTTCCGAATGGTCGGGCTTTTAGCATTCCCCCTAGGAAACACACGCACGGGAATGGCCCGCACGCACGACCGAATATGACAATTAACGTGCCTAATACTTCTTGATTACTTCAGTAAGTTATTTCAGAAAGGCCTGCAGTACAATCGTTGTCCATACATGTGTATGTTGTCAACCTGTGACCATAAAAATGACGGAGTTTTTAGATAATGGACTTCACACCCCGATCGAGAAGGCCCGGCCGACTGCTTCGCAACTGGGCGCATGACACGCATGCATGCACGCACGCACGCGCAACGAAACACACACACACACGTAAACAAACACACGCACGCGCACACACATAAAGTCTACGTACACGCACACACACACACACGCGCACGCACGCTCACGTGACTATTAATTAAAAGCTGTCACATAATTGACAATTACACATCAATTATGAAAATAATAATCATTTCGTCGAACGCGTATCCAAACACAGAATATATAGTAGATCTCGACGATGGTCAAGAACGGTCTTTTTTCACCCTAGTATGCAAAGGCCAAAAATTTGCTTTCTGGACCGGTAACACTATACAGGGTACGACGAAAATTTTAATAATACGTCATTAAATAGTGTAGCATTGCTCGATATAATATACAAGTATAAGATACAAGGCTTATGATGTATAGACTAAACAAGTGGTCCCGAATGGTCGGACTTTTAGCATTTCACCATAGCAAAGGCGAAATACCTAAGTTTTCGGGACCATGTAGTGACACTAAGGAACGATGATGCTATATTTTCTCTTGTTAGAAAGTAAAAAATACGTCATTATCCTACTATGGCATTGTTCAGTATATAGTATATACAATGCCTATATATATGATGCATGGACTAAAAAGGGGTCCCGAATGGTCGGGCTTTTGGTTATCACCCTAGCAAAGGCCAAAAGCCCGACTATTCGTGGCTATGCAGTGACACAAGGGAATGACAATGCTATATTTTTGCTTGTTGGAAATTACGAAATACACCATTATTCTACATTTTAGCATTGTTTAGTATATAAAGTGTATAAAAGGCATATGACGCATAGACTTAAAAAGTGGTCCCGAATGTTCCGGCTTTTAGCATTTCCCCTTAACAAAGGCTAAAAGAACGAGTTTTCGGGACCAGTGACACAGGGGAACGACAATATGTTATATATACTCTTGTTGGATAATAAAAAATACGTTAGTATCCTTCTGTAGCAGTTTTCACTCTACCTAAATATAAGGCCTAATATGGATGTACTAGAGAAGTGTTCTCGAATGGTCGGGCTTTTAGCTTCTCCTCCTAGGAAAGACTAAAAGTCCGAGTGTTCGTGAACAGTGTCAGTGACACCTGGGAATGAGCCACACGACAGAATAACGTACATATGTATAGTGTGCTTAACGCAAAATGTCTTAAATTACTGTTTTGTTAGTTTATTATGGATGTGATACATATAAAGTTTCTCTAATTGTATGCCCATTTAGGAACTATTTCCTGCCGTGGCGCTGCACAGCGCCTCAGCGCCATGCGAGTGCTAAATATAGGTACACATTTTGTGGTTGACGTCATGTTCACGAGTGGTCGGGCTTTTAGACACACCCAGAGATTGATACTTGAAAATTGTGTTCTACACATTGCGCGCGCACCGCGTATGAATACTGGTAACTTTCTTCCGGTTCACGAACTTTCTTCCGGATTCCCGTTTCCTGTCTGTTGGTGATTTCCTTCATGTTGGCGGCTGCATTCGTTAAAATTAGTCTATTTTGAAATGGGCCCGTTTTGTGTTGTTCGCAAGTGTTCGCAATGCTCTGGATAATAGTGTTACTTGAACCAGATACAGTGCATATTAAACTGCATTTTTTAGGCTTCATATTGTTAATAAAAAATTTGAATAAAATTAATGGTACATTGGCTGTACCTTATACAGTATAACTATAGTTATTAAATACCCGTAGTCGTAGTACATAAACATAATTTTATAACGTATAATCCTGAACGCACTGGTGTTCAACTCAATTAATATTTAGCTCATGACTAAGACACCGACTTGCGATGAAAGTACACGTACTGTGCAAATGAGTCTGACAGTTCGTCTAAATTTAAACTTTCCACGTATCATTTCCTCATTTGTGATCCCACATCTAAGTTAGACACATCATTGGATTCGTGTCGACGAGGTGTTTCACGACATGGATAACTCCATATAGCAACATGCAAGTAAAGGTGTCTAATTCCTGTTAGAATAGCTTAAAAACACCAAAAAATTAACCTTTCCATTTTTAAACATGCATTTATTTCCGATACCCCTGAAAAATATTCAATATTGGAAATTCAATTTTGTTAATTTCTGATGCCAAGGTAAACTATCTTATCGACGTAACACACTATAATAATGATTATAGTCCCATAAGGTACATAATTCTACCCATTTTTTTTAATTGCTAATTGGCCTTTTCTTTACGGTGAAGCTCGATACCAAACTTCTTCACCAATGTGCCACTATTAGAAATTGTTTATTTTTTAAAGTTAACGTTGTTAGTAAACCAATATATATTAAATATTTTTATGTAGATATTATTTTATAACGGTTACTGTTATATTCTCTGTAAATTGGATCTTTGTGCAAATAAAAAAAACAGCCAAACGTTAACTGGTTACGCCCTATATATCAAGCTAAAATGTGGACCGAGACAAAAATAACAAACAAAATTATTTCGAAATGTATGGATACAAAAATAATAATTAATATTAGATGACCAACATTTCCCACTGCATTTAGATTAATGGCCATAAAGCTGTCATCAGTTCTGTGAAATGTTTTGTTATCCTTTCTGGTAATATTTGAAACAAGTAACATGTCATCATCATGTTTAATCTTTATATCAACATGTTTAATCTTTATATCGACATGTTTAATCTTTATATCATCATGTTTAATCTTTATATCAACATGTTTAATCTTTATATCGACATGTTTAATCTTTATATCATCATGTTTAATCTTTATATCAACATGTTTAATCTTTATATCAACATGTTTAATCTTTATATCAACATGTTTAATCTTTATATCAACATGTTTAATCTTTATATCAACATGCTTAATCTTTATATCAACATGTTTAATCTTTATATCAACATGTTTAATCTTTATATCAACATGTTTAATCTTTATATCATCATGTTTAATCTTTATATCATCATGTTTAATCTTTATATCATCATGTTTAATCTTTATATCAACATGTTTAATCTTTATATCATCATGTTTAATCTTTATATCAACATGTTTAATCTTTATATCAACATGTTTAATCTTTATATCAACATGTTTAATCTTTATATCAACATGTTTAATCTTTATATCATCATGTTTAATCTTTATATCAACATGTTTAATCTTTATATCAACATGTTTAATCTTTATATCAACATGTTTAATCTTTATATCAACATGTTTAATCTTTATATCAACATGTTTAATCTTTATATCATCATGTTTAATCTTTATATCATCATGTTTAATCTTTATATCAACATGTTTAATCTTTATATCAACATGTTTAATCTTTATATCAACATGTTTAATCTTTATATCAACATGTTTAATTTTTATATCAACATGTTTAATCTTTATATCAACATGTTTAATCTTTATATCAACATGTTTAATCTTTATATCAACATGCTTAATCTTTATATCAACATGCTTAATCTTTATATCAACATGTTTAATCTTTATATCATCATGTTTAATCTTTATATCATGTTTAATCTTTATATCAACATTTTTAATCTTTATATTAACATGTTTAATCTTTATATCAACATGTTTAATCTTTATATCAACATGTTTAATCTTTATATCAACATGTTTAATCTTTATATCAACATGCTTACTCTGTATGATGTGTATGTGTTTGTCAAACAACATATTATCCAAAAAACGTTTTGTAGGAATGCCTGTGTGGACAGTACCAGCATAAGTATAATTAACAGATGTCAGCCAATTGTGGAATGATGCTCCATCAACAAATGTTTGAATTTCTGCAATAGCTGATCTTTTTTACCTGAAGGTGAACAATGAAATGATTTACTTTTCTTAACACCATATTTATTCAAGCAAAGAAGACGCAGATATTTTCCAAACTCAAAAGTTATATTTGCTGAGACCAAACATGTAGGCCAATCAGAACATGTTACCAAACCTGATATACATTGTTTTTTAGTCTCAGAAAATATGTAACTTTTTATCCAATCAACTGCTTCATCAGACTGCACATATGATTGCATGTTAGCTACAGCCTAAACGTCACGCTTACCTGCCTGGGAACATCTGAAGTTTTTACTGATTTTTTTTCCACTTAGAGCAGTTACTGATAGTCTCAAATACCTTGACTTAATAACTGAAACCACAGGTTTATTAATTATATGAGTGGCTATATTTTCATAATCAAGGAGTGGTGTTTCAGAACTCCTCATAATTTTTAAGGGGAGAATGTATGGTTCAATTTTTTTTGACCCTCTGTTATGAATATAATTGTCTCTGGTATTACTTGGAGTAAGGTGGCTAATGTTAGTAGCTTGCTTAGGCATAGCCTTTTGTTTACTACTATTCTTTTTGGAACCTGTACTGACACTATGATGTTTACTGCTTGGAAGACTCAATTTTTTGTTCTGTAATAGCATATGAACATTAATTGTGCCTGTAATAATCCACTGCATGATCACCCGTCGCAAGAAATTGGAATAAACTGATATGTTTTGCAGATAAGCAACTTCATCTGATGGAAGTTGTGAATTAAGACTAGCAAGACCATAGAAACCTTTCCGGTATAAACATGCTATTGTGGCACCTACAATTACTGAAACACCACAGACAGATGAACATGTCTGTAATGGATAATTAGGCGCACAGAGATTTGAGCAATAATGCGTACCAGTATTGACATTACCATCAGGCTGATGACACATGTTATATAAAGGGACTGGTTTTCCAAACTTTTGTGCCACATTTCTAAATATGGTCTTAACTGTATCTGGTATTCCCCACCCAAGTGTGTCTGCATAAGTTACAATATCAAAATCTAATGAATATATTGCCAGTGCAAAGTGATTACAATACACAACATTTTTACTTCCATCTGGATTTGTTACTTGCAAACTGTCCATGAAATAGGTTCCACCATAGCATCCCACAGGTATCATCAAAATCAGCTGCCCGTCCTGAATATTTGCAAATTTATTATACATTTTTTCATAAAAATTTGCCTGAGATGGTATATCTGATGCATAATATACCAAAGTTTTACTATCATTAAATTCGGTGTTTAGCATTATACAAATCTGATACAAAAGAGAATTTGAGAGCCATCGTTCACCAAAGAGGTATGTCAGATCTTCTATGTGATATCGGTATCCTGCTATGGAGACTATCTCATTTTCAACATGGTCCAGAACAATGCGTAACAATTGGTGTAAATGATTTTGATCAAGCTGTGAAACAGCATCTATTGCCAAGTAATTTTCTTGTTCTGCCCAGTCAATTTAATTTCTTACTTGATCTTGAATGACCTTGCCAGCATGGAATTTTTTGAAAAGTCTAATAGTTTCCAGTGAATAAGATCCATAGTCGAGGACAATTTCTGCTCCACCTTTGTTTACGTTCTGTAATATTTCATCTATCTGACATAAAGGTGGCATGTAATTATAGTGTGTGGGGTCAGTAGAAGTGCATTTAACGCTGGTTCCATACTTGATGTCAACTCTAATAGATCTAACTACTGCTGGAAATGTGGACTGAAATGATGCCTTCCTAGTTACTGTACAGTGTGTCACAGACTTACCTTGCTTACTTACCTTTGGAGGGTTTGGACCTCCGCATGTCCCCCTGATGCGCGTCATGTCAGTCACTGGAGTTTCCAAGGCTGGGTTCGGTGACTGCAACGACGAAGACGAGTAACCACCATTGTCACCAGTCGTCTCTACACCTCTGCACTTGTCGCGATGTTCCGTCAGAAAATGGTCGAAGAAGACATCCTCCGACTTGCTGACACTGGTGCAAAACAAGCTAATTAAGGGAAGCTAATTAATTAAAGTTCAATTAACTAAGTAATGTTACAACTGATTAACCTCACACAAATTAACAAGTCCATTCAGTGTTGGTAAAATTACTGATTACTGAACATGAATTACCACTAAACACATGAACCACTGGTAAGATCTAAATTTGATGCTGAATCGCACAGATGTACAGCTTTCTGATTATCATAAGTATGATCAACTGTTACCAAGTTATGGTTCAATTGACCTTTAAATTAACTAACTAATAAATGCAATGAAGACATGCCTGATGCAGAAGGGACAGTGGATAGCAGGACTATGTGGCACTGGTCTCTGTCGTGGCACATCACGTCGAGTCCTCGTCTGTTGCACAGGGTTGGCAGGATGGTGCTGGATTGAACAATGTAATTGACAATAATTATATCAGGTAACCTGGAGTGCATTTAAGCATCACAGCAAAATATTTCAATGTGCGTCCTCTCTAAAAATAAGTTTTTGCTTGTGTCCTTTCACACTTATTGTCATCTTTAACGTAGTGTTAAAAATTGCAAAAACACATACTGTAGAGCATGGATGCAGCAGACTGGGACGGAGGGCGATGGTGACTCCTGCCACGCTGATGATGAGGTGGTCCTCCAACTCGGCAGGCTGAATTGTAGGCCCAGCAGGATGGCCTCTACCGAGTAGCGTGTAGTTACCATGCACCCGGACTGGTGCTGTCTCCTGCTGGTAGCTGCGGGGTGGCGGTGTCCTGGAAGCCTTGGCTCGTGCCTTGGCGTCCATCCGCTGGCGATGGTCTGCACGGGTACGGGACAACTCCGTAGCTACCATGTCTGCCTCCCTGCACACATTCAACTTTTGTTTTATTAAATGGATTATTATTCACAATTCCTAGCAGCACATAATGCACATAAAAGGTCACAACTATGGGAGGCAACACCATATTCATATCATACATTCCCAACTGAAACGTACATGGCACGGCCAAGCACACTGTCAGGTGACAGTAGGTGCAGGACTCTGCAGGCAGTGGTCTTATGGAGCAGTGTGCTGCCTTCGTGGGATGGATGCAGGCCGTCAATGCTAAAGAATCCAGGTCGGGTGAAGATGTCGTCCCAATCCCAGAATCTAGCACCAGCAACTTGTGCAGACATTTGGTGCAGTCTCATGTTGTACAATAGGCTGGTCTTGTACAGGTCATCACTGCAGAAAGAAAGCACAATTACTCTCCACTAGCTACTATCCAAAATATGTGGTACTATCCAAAATATGTAGACTGAGTAAACGTTTCATCCAGTTTGTAGCCTTCTACGAGATATAGACCATTTTTGTAAGCGAGGGATTCCTAATTACATCAGCATCAGAAAATGTCCTTCCTTAGATAAATACTTATCTACAGAAATACCATGAATTTCAATCTGTATTGATTTTTGTATATATGACTATTTGTAATTTGGGTAATATAATTGTTATTATTATTACAGTTTCTAGAACTCATACTCACTCATCATAACGTGGAAGTACAGCGGACACTATGATGGGCACTCCCAGGTACGACTCCTGGGCTTTTTGAATCAGTCGGTGATGTTCATCTAACGTACGATGGAGATGATGGATGTCGTTGCATATAGCCGCCAGATTATTCGTTGCCACATGCAACAGTACTGCATTGACAACTGTTGGCTCTACCTCAGCTAGCACTGAAAGTTGTTGTTAAAAATTAAACCTGTTCCATGTTAGTTGTGATGCCCATATAAAGGACCACATCTGTTTATAGATACACATGAAGTAACAAAGCGTCATCTGAAATATTATGGGAGAAAAAAGTTTAACCTTAAGCATATTTATGATTAAAGGGTTGAATTTGACACAGATATGCCAAAAATACATCTAGAAGTAACTTCTGACTTATAGGTAATCCACTACTCCCAGGGAAATTGTTATCTGAAGAAGGGGAATAATTGCAATGATTTAATCCACTAAGTTTTTCACCTGGAAAGTAAACATTTTTCATACACGCAGTTATGTATTTACACAAACAGACTGGTTGTTGTCAAAACAGTTTTTAGAATATTACAATACAGTTGAATCATTGTTGCTCTCTAATTGCAGCCATGGGGAATCAGTAATAGCTGCAAGTATGAATCTCACAAATATGATTATTAGAGTCATGGACGAACCACAACATCATTTTTACAAGCACTTTTGTGCATTCCACCATTTCAAATGCTTTCAAGGAACCAATGATGATTGCATGACAATGTCACACTCTATATGAATTTATTACACAAATAATTATATATCTATCTTACCTTGGTGTATACCATCAACATGTGCACCACGTCTGCAATGCAGGTCGAACTTGATGCCATCCACAGTCGGGGGGAGGTACTTGTAGATGGAATCCGCAAACACAGCTATCAAGTAAGACATGTTGTCGTACTGCAAGAATAATTGGCAAGAGAAACAAAACAGCAACAATACAAAAGGTTTGTACAATCACCACTGGTGATTGCTACCTATGACCTATTGATTACAAAACTACAATAATTACACCTAGTATAAAACACCACAACACAATATCACCTGCCACCAAGTAAGACAACAAGTGTCGTACTGCAAGATCTGCTGTTTTTCAAATTACTTGACTCACAGACCTCCAATCACCTCTGGCTAGTAACACATCCAAAGGAATGTCTAGCCTCTATTAATCTTTCTCCATTAATCTCCCATGCTGACCAGGAAATGCTGTGGAAAGCCACTCAAATTACTTATCATTAATCATATGACAATGTGTGACTGCATGTAAGTTGACCTTATTGCAACATTGTAAGAAACTGACATGTACTACATAACAAAGTTTGTCCCTAATGTATTTAATTAAATAGCAAAATATAAATAATTATTTACATTTATAATTTATGTGCAACATCTTTGAGTTTGAAAACCGATATTATAAATCCTAGAATAAGCCATAAGCATAACTAAAACATCAGGAGATGTACAATTCATAATAATTAATGCCATGGATAATAACTAAATATTGTATGGAAACTGGATATTTTTAACATATTATGCAGGCTTATGCACAAAGAGTATTTAACTCCCGAATAGGCCTAACACACAAATAACAAATGTAATTCAATAATTACTTGCCCATTTGCAGCCATATTTTCTAAATTAATTCTGGATTTGACTGATTGAGGTAATGCGAGTCATACTGGTAATGTAATGTTTGTGTATGTTGTTGGTAACATTTCAATTAGATACTTGGGAAATTCTGTTTACGTCTGATTCATTCAGGATATTAATTATTTTCGGTCCCTTTATACGGTGATGAGAAATTGTACATACATCTATCAAAGTAGGTTTTTGAGTTTTCCTTTTGTTGATACGTGAGTCACGCTATAAATAAATGCAATTAAAACCATATCATGAAATGAAAGTATGTATTGCTTAAAATGTCATAAACTATGCCAACAGAACAGATTACTGAACATTATTTAGGGTAGTTCTCATTCAATTCAAACTATTTCATTTTGCATATGTATGCAAACATTTTGATATTTGCACAATGACATATTTTGAAGCCAATAGAATAGGCTCTTAATCTTCATAGACAATGGAAATTTGGAATTGCATTACTATAGAGTATGTAGAAAATATAATTTCAGAAATTGTCTAAACTGTCGTGTCACAATTTATGTCATTATTTAATGCAAACAAAATTAGTAGTACCCGTCCAGTGTGTTACCCGTTTTGGTAGTAAATTAACTCAGGAGTTAGCCTTAATAGCAAAGTAGCAGTAGGCCTAGCTAATTTGTGAAACAACCAGTTAATGTTTTGAGTATGAAAACATCAGCAGGAATTGAACCTGCTTCACATATACAAGGCATTTAACTGGACGAGCACCAATTGTTTTAAAAGCCTAAACTGTCAAAGTTTTTATTTAATAATTCGTATAAAAATTTGAATAGGAACTAACCAAAGGCATGGGGAAGGTCTTCATCTTGAATCGTAAGGCTGAGCTGTCATAGTTGACATTTAAACAACATTGGCGTGTACAACACAAACAAAGAAAAGGCGACAGGAACAATAATCTGAGGGAAATTGTGTCATTTTGCCCAGTTTTGCCTTTACCACAGTATTCGATATAAGATAAGGAAAGAGGGGAAGGTGGTGCTGTGGTTTTTACAATTAATTTTAGTTTGTTCCTGGCACAACACTTAGGTTTACTTATGCCTATGGCAATGCCATGGTTATGCCCTACGACTTCCTTGCAAGGCAGCTTACGTAGCGGTATTTGTCGTAATTTCGTAAAGTAATTCTTCAGTTTTTGCAGCGTTTATCTAGCCTATTCTATGGGGTTTTCAAATCAGTTGAACTTAACCAATGGAATAATGCAGACTAGGCTAGGTCAGGTGCATCTACCACCCGTTCCGGTAAATTGTTCCATAACTCCGATTCAAAAGCGCTCTTCGGTCAGTACTTACCGGCTATAACTGCGTTGGCGCATAAGAATTATTGTACGATTTCCGCGAATTATACGGCCCCCAAGGACCTTTAAGTTGAGGGGAAGCCTTCGGCTTCGTTTCGGCTTTTACGTCTTCGATACTTCTTGTCCAGTGACAGTAAACAAAACAGTGTGTGAATGATGGCTATAAGTTAACACGCTAATATAGCCATTCAATTCTTCTTCCATTATTATAGCAAGTTATAAGTACATAACAAGTGACATATACTTCACAAATGCGCAAATCAACAATTTATAAAGCCATGTTAAATAACTAAAACTTCCATCGAACATTCGACAACTAGAATTAAAATGGAGGCGGCACCAAGAAGTTCAACCCGAAAGAAGTTTGGCCGCATCACTACCTGTTTTTGTCTGCGCGGCTGGTATACTTCCGCCAGAGTATACACAATTTTCAAGTATAAGAGTTTTGCGTGTTACCAGAAACGATGGCGGCATGAAGTCGGCCAGTGAATTCGGCCTTTACAGCACTTTTTGGGGTATAACTAAATGTATTTTCGTTATTCGTGTGCATATATGCATCGGAAGCGAGGGGGGCTGAGTAGTTGGAGATACGCTTACCCCCAACGTTTCGGCTAGGGGATTCATTTGGGGTTGTTGGTGTGCCTCGATGGAGGTATAGTTTAAAATGAAAATAATGTTGTCATGTACATAATAATAATAATAAGATAACTTCTATTGCGCCTAAATCTTTGGAAACCAAGCCCAGAGGCGCATCAAAACAATATTATATGTGACCTGGATGTTTCTCAGATCGAAATCACCCTGCGACTGGTGTCCGAGGGGAAGCTGAGAAGGCACCAAAAGAAAAATTACAGAGACCTCCATGGAAAGGTATAGAGCTAGAGATAAGACAGCAATGCAGTTACTGAAGACATTTGCCAGGCTGTATGGCCCGGCGATGCACTGAGTACCGCAGTCCTACAACGCATCCGACAACGGATCAGCAAGGCAGCAGCAAGCACGCTCGCGCGGACCTACCCTCACCCACACCCACGCACACACATTCATACTTTAGATTGCAGTCTGGATTATATAGGTATCGTAATCATTGTTATTGTTACGTCACAACATTTATGCATTGTATTTTATTTGTGCATTGTATCATGGGGAATTGTTGCATGGGTTTAATAAAACATAAACTTTCTACATTATGCCTCGTGTCTTCTGCAAAGTAGCCCAGAATCAAAGCCGGAACATTGTGCTACACGATAGGCATCGGAACGTTATTGGGGAGCTGAAGCTCACCAAAATCCTTAACCCACACAATCCCTTCACTGCCTGTGGTTGCTAGCCGCATGACCCAGTCGATGGGCACTGCAAAGAGAATGGGGGAAAGAATGCATTCTTGTCTGATACCAGTCATCACATGGAAACAGTCGCTGTAACCATCTTCTGGTTTTACACAACATCTCGAGTTTTCATATATCTTCTCGATTGCTATTACAATCTTTTGTGGGATTCCATACGTGGTTATTATTTCCACATGGAGGGTATGTGGATGCTGTCAAACGCTTTGGTGAAGTTTATGAAACTGATTGCGAGGGGTAACTGGTACTCTTGACATTTCTCAATAATACGTCTGAATGTGAAATATCTGCTCAGCACAAGAGCGTTTGGGCCTAAAGCCAGCTTGTTCCTCACACAGTTCGAAATCTACCACATCTCACATTCGGTTCAATATCACCTGGCAGTACACTTTCCCTGGTATTGACAGCGGTGTCACACCTTTCCAGTTGTCACATTCAGTTAGGTTTCCTTTCTTTGGGATACAGACAACAGCACCATCTTTCCAGTGTTCCGGAACGATCGATGCCCGAGTCCCCTATCTGGTTGCTCAGTCCGCACATCCATTGTATAATTGTTTCAACACCCACTTTGGTCATTTCAGTTATGATTCCGTCCATGCCAGGTGACTTGATTGTTTTGAGAGTCGCAATGGCCTTCCTCACTTCATCCTCCGAGAACTTCTCTGTGTTTATTGGGAGCACGGCCTGGGGTTGCCAGTCTGCGCTAGTATGTCAGGTGTAGATCTATTGAGAACCTCTCTAAAGCGTTCTGTCCATCTCTCTAGTTTGTCCTCTCCTTTCGATAGTAGAGATCCATATTTAGCTTTGATTGGTCCATACCTTGCCTTTGTGCTGCTAGTGATTTTCTTGGTAATGCGGTAGACCTGCCTCATGTCATTTCTGGCAGCTGCGTTCTCTGCCTCCTGTACCTGTCTGTCAAAACCAGATCTATTTCCACCGATCTGGGCATTCATGTCTCCCATAACAATGGTTATGTCATGATGTGGAATCTTGTCTATCAGGTCCTGTAGTTGCTCATAGAAGCTGTCTTTCTCATAGTCATCGTGGTTTATTGGGTGGTGGATAGCACTGGATGGTAGTTATTTTGGCATGTGATGTTACAATTCTTGCCGTAATTAATCGTTCATTCACTGGGTTCAATTCTGTAAGCGCACTGCTCGCATCTTTGTCAAAGACGATGGCAACACCACCACGATGGATATTTTCTTGTCTTCCAGAGAACAGTATGGTCTTGTTTCCTAATTTGAATTTTCCTGAGTCAGCCCAGCGAACCTCGTTGAAACCTAGTGTATTGATCCTGTAGTTTTCCATCTCTTTAATCAATTGTTCGAGCTTTTTTGAACTCTCGCTTAATGTTCGAACATTTCAATGTCCGATTAGTGTCTTACTATTTGCCAAGGGAACTCGGGTCTTCGGGGCACCAACTTCCGTTGAACGGCTTTCATTTGCATCTGTCATTGTATCTCCTGTAGAAGACGACCGTCGTCTCATCTGCCGAGGATCTGTTTATGTGCTTAGAGCTGTTTTCGTAGCATTTCTTTTTTTTTAAAGGGACAGGTCGCTAGCCTGAAGTCCAGCCTATTTACATATATTTCAGAGACTGTAGGGGGGCCATCTCTTTGGTTTAAAATCTTTTTCAGTTTTCCTTCTCCTAGAGCCACTGCCTGCCAATGTTAATGAGCTGGGTCTACCCAGGTTTGGAATCAGAGTTGTCCTTCTCCTAGCATGTTAGCCTGGGGCCGCAAGTACGTGCCCAATATCCGCAGTGTACCACAAGGAGGTCATGCTAGAGTCTTGTCTATGGAGAGGCTATGTACCAGCAGGGGAGGCTTACGCATTCGGCTAACCTTTTCATACCATGCAAGGGAGGGGGCTAGCTGGCTGTCGTAGCTGGAAACGAGAGCGTGAAGCGCATGCACTACAAACTACTCACTACACTACGGCACTAGACACATCACACAGACCTGTGTCAACACCACGCTGCAAATAGAGGTTGTGACAACACCTAACGCTTGCAGTGGCTGGGTTGTGGCCTTGCTCTCCAACACGGTGAACACGGGGCTGATGTGCTCCGCCGGCAGCAAAGGTAGTGCCATCAACTTGCGTATGTATACGTACGTTTAGGGTTTTCTTGGAGATAGGCCTGGCGCAGCCCAAGGTCCTGTGCTTTCCTCCATACGGCATGTCCCCAATGGAACGCACAACCCTGACAACTGACGTCAGGCGTCACACGGGTTGCTGCTCGCCATGCAGGTCGTTCGAAGTCCATCACGATCTCTATAACATCTGGGGTACCTGGCACAGTGTTGTAATCATTATGAAATATGCATTATCATTGCGAAAATATTGGTATTGTCTTAATTTCCATTGGTATTGTCATAATTTCCATTGATATTGGCATATGGTAAACATAAAATATTTACAGCATAACGATAGAACCAGACAGCCAAGCGTCCGACCTCAATATTCATAACGTTTCGACATGTTAGTATCAGTAGGGCCTAAACGTCGAGATTATAATCGGCCCTGACCTGGAAGAATATCAAGCACTGTTTGCAGAACGTCCGGCGTCTGGACATGCACATGCTTCAGGTTTTCGCGATCTTCCACGAATGCATGTAGAGACCAAAGGGTAATTAAATTATGTATTGTTTTGCATTATCATGCAAAACTTGTAACGTCAATCACGTGGAATTGCCCTCAACATGTCTTCATTCGTTTGTCTGGGACATGTTCTGTAGGCCTAGTATCAACCAGATGGTATATTCTTTACAGTATAAACAGTGAAACGTATGGTATAACGCATGCAACATACCTGTCCCGCACACTCGGCGTTGCGTAAGTTGCACCCGTCGCAGAATAGAGCCTCTTGACGCTCATGCACGACAAAACGGCAGTGGAGACACGCGTAAGATTATCGATCCATGTCGGGAAAGCAGAATGCCGCACGCAAGCAATTACAGTCTTGTAGTCATACTTTTATAAACTAGTATTAAACTCTTATTGTCGGACTTTCATAAAATAAATTCAAATGTCATACTTTGGCGCTTGTAAATGAACCGGTAATGTTTAGTCCTTGACATTCCCTTCTTTATAAAGCTGTGTGGTGCAGAACATTCGGACCAATCGTAATTATTGTTTTTCTGATTTGTCCGGTTGTCTAATCCCCAGCATCCCGCCTCATAGCCTATTCTGACCAATCATCTTTACTGGGCCACGTGGACCCCCATCTCAGACCTTCTGAATACGCCTTAAACAGATTAGTGAACTACATTATAAGTAGTAAAGGAGGTTAAGTACCGCGCATGGTCGACGCGGCGCGGGGGAGTACCCGGATGTATGTCAAGGTCAAAGGTCAATGTCCCGGATGTAGGTCAAAGGTCAAATGACCAGGATGTAGGTCAAGTGACCCGGATGTAGGTCAAGGTCAAAGGTCACGTGACACCCCTACCGGATAGTTCAGGAACTAAAATAATATCCCTCCAAAACTCGAACAGCGCCACATATCGGATAGTTCAGGAACTAAAACAGCGCCACCTGGCAAAAAATTTAGGAACTAAAACAGCGCCACATGGCGGAATTTTTCGGGACTAAAATAGTTTGACCAACAGCGCCACCTAGCGGATTTCTTTCGGGACTAAAACAACGCCATCTGGGGGGGATTTTTTGGAACTAAAATAGGTTGACCCGCAGCGCCACCTACCGTATTTTGTGTGTGAGCTAACTATGCAAGTGGTGCCACCTTGTGGACAAGTTGTAAACTAAATGTTCGAGTACTGCCCAAATTCGTGCGTCTCGGTTTGAACATCAGAGCCACATGGCGGATTTTTTTGGAACTAAATTTCCCCTAGCGGATAGGTCATGAACTACAAGTGGTGCCATCTGACGGATAAGTTGTGAACTAAATGTAGGAGTACTGCAAATATTCGTGTCTCTTGCACGCTTGCGTGCAATAGAGCCCCCTGACGGATACATCATGAACCACAAACATCATGCCCTAGTGGACAAGTGAGTGAACCCCATGTTAAAGCATAGGGAATTTTCCCCATGTTAAAGGATAGGGAATTTTCCCCATGTTAAAGCATAGAGAATTTTCCCCATGTTAAAGCATAGGGAATTTTCCCCATATTAAAGCATAGGGATTTCATCATCAACTGAAAGGACCCCTGTTAGATAAGTTGTGAACTAAATAACTACTCTGCAGTCCGCGCTTGTGTACATTCTACTCAGCAGTCCGTGCTTTTGAATTTTCTACAATCCCTGATCTTTAGACACGCCCACGTGACTTTTCGGCACATTCACTAACTATATAAGCGCAGTGTTTTGCCAATCGGACCGTCATTCGTATCACGACGCCATCACTCCTAGCATCATGTTGAAAACACCGAACTACCACACGCCTGCGGCCTTCAGCGACAGCGACGAGGACGAACCAACTAGCAACCCGACGTCTTCACCTCCGATGAAACGTCGGAAGCTTTTGCCTCGTTATACTTGCTATATGTGTGGCAGTACCTTCAGCTGTAAAGGGAGTTTAAACACTCATGTGAAGCAGGGCTGCTGCCAAAGGAAGCAAGATAAACAGCGGCGACGTAAACAACAACTTGAAGAGATAATGACATCGGCACCTGCGACGAAACGTCGGAAGCTTTTGTCGTGTTATGCCGGCTGCATGTGTGGCATGTGTGGCAGTACCTTCAGCTGTAAAGGGGGGTGGAACGTTCATGTGCAACAGGGCTACTGCAAAAGGAAGCGAGATAAGCAGCGGTGGCGTAAAGAACAACTTGAAGAGCTAATAGTAAGTTTCAATTTCTCATAGTGTTCAAATGCTATTCAGGTCTTGTTCTAAGTCAAAGCCTGAGGCAAAGAATATAATATTATATTTCTCTTATACATACCAGTTGACCATTCGTTATTAAACTCATTCCTTCACTATTTCAGCGGCAAGAGAAGGAGTGCAATGCTGCAGCCATTCCGACGACCAGTTTGACGACCAAACCAATTTCGTCTCTGTCAGCAGCTTCGTCAGTCAATCCAACCGTTAACCCAACGTCGTTACCTCCGACGAAACATCGAAAATTCCTGCCTCGTTTTACCTGTCACGTGTGTGACATTACCTTCAACAGTGAAGATAGTTGGCATAGACATGTGTATCGTTGGCCCGGTTGCTACCAACTGGGATTCCGTTCACCTGCCTACAATGCAAGACTCATCCACACTCTTTTAGTTATGGAGCGTGACATGTAAATACGTTTGTGTTGTTCACGAATAAACTGCAAACCTCATCTTGTGTCTTTTTCATAGTGTAATGCAAAGCATATGTTGGGAACCATACTAATAGTCTTACACATCACAAGTATGTCTGTGTAGTTCAGTACATATATGTTAACCACTTATGTATCTGTGTAGTTCAGTACAGATACGTTAACAAGTTATGTCTGTGTGTGTGTGTGTGTGTGTGTGTGTGTGTGTGTGTGTGTGTGTGTAGTTCAGTACAGATACGCTAACCACTTATGTCTGTGTAGTTCAGTACAGATACGTTAACCACTTATGTCTGTGTAGTGCAGTACAGTTATGTTAACCACTTATGTCTATGTGTAGTTCAGTACAGATACGGTAACCACTTATGTCTGTGTAGTTCAGTACAGAGATGTTAATGTACTCAGACCAACTAGTGGTGCAAATGAAACACTATGCTTTGACCAACACACGGCACGAATCGAACTCAGACCAACTAGTTGCGTAAACGAAACAGAAACTTAACCGATTACGCTGCACGAATTGAACTCAGACCATATCACATGAGACTACGGATGACACATCACACGAGAATACGGACGAGACAAGAGATATGCCACGAGACTACGGATGATACATCACACGAGACTACGGATGACACATCACACGAGAGTACCGACGAGACAAGAGACGAGACTATGACCGAGATACGTCACGAGATTACAGATGATACATCACACGAGACTACGGATGACACATCACACGAGACTACGGATGACACATCACACGAGAATACGGACGAGACAAGAGATATGCCATGAGACTACGGATGACACATCACACGAGAGAACCGACGAGACAAGACTATTCACTCACTCACTCACTCACTCACTCACTCACTCACTCACTCATCCTTCGTGTCTGTTCACTCACTCACTCACTCACTCACTCGCTCGCTCACTCACCCTGTGTATCTGTTCACTCACCCTGCGTATCTGTTCACTCACTCACTCACTCACTCACTCACTCACTCACTCACTCACTCACTCACTCACTCACTCACTCACTCTGAGGAGGAGGAGGAGGAGGAGAATTAGAGATGGACGCGTTGAGGAGGAGGAGGAGGAGGGCTAGAGATGGACGCGCTGAGGAGGAGGAGGAGGAGTATGACACATCACACGAGAGTACCGTCGAGACAAGAGACGAGACTATGACCGAGATATGTCACGAGATTACGGATGGTACATCACACGAGACTACGGATGACACATCACACGAGACTACGGATGACACATCACACGAGAATACGGACGAGACAAGAGATATGCCACGAGACTACGGATGACACATCACACGAGAGTACCGACGAGACAAGAGACGAGACTATGACCGAGATATGTCACGAGACTACGGATGACACATCACACGAGACTACGGATGACACATCACACGAGAGTACCGACGAGACAAGAGACGAGACTATGACCGAGATATGTCACGAGACTACGGATGACACATCACACGAGACTACGGATGACACATCACACGAGAGTACCGACGAGACAAGAGACGAGACTATGACCGAGATATGTCACGAGACTACGGATGACACATCACACGAGAGTACCGTCGAGACAAGAGACGAGACTATGACCGAGATACGTCATGAGATTACGGATGATACATCACACGAGACTACGGATGACACATCACACGAGACTACGGATGACACATCACACGAGAATACGGACGAGACAAGAGATACGCCACGAGATTACGGATGACACATCACACGAGATTACGGATGACACATCACACGAGACTACGGATGTCACATCACACGAGACTACGAACGAATCGAACTATAGACACGAGTTGTACAAACGAAACACTAAACTTAGCCCAACACGTGACACGAATTTAACACAGACCTTCTAGTAGGACAAATGAAACACTATAGTTTGACCAACACACTGAACGAATCGAACTATAGACACGAGTTGTACAAACGAAACACTAAACTTAGCCCAATACGTGACAAGAATTGAACACAGACCAACTAGTAGGACAAATGAAACACTATAGTTTGACCAACACACTGAACGAATCGAACTATAGACACGAGTTGTACAAACGAAACACTAAACTTAGCCCAACACGTGACACGAATTGAACACAGACCAACTAGTAGGACAAATGAAACACTACAGTTTGACCAACACACTGAACGAAACGAACTCTAGACACGAGTTGTACAAACGAAACACTAAACTTAGCCGAACACGTGACACGAATTGAACTCAGACCAACTAGTCGGGCAAACGAAACACTATAGTTTGACCAATACACTGAACGAATCGAACTATAGACACGAGTTATACAAACGAAACACTAAACTTAGCCCAATACGTGAATCGAATTGAACACAGACCAACTAGTAGGACAAATGAAACACTATAGTTTGACCAACACACTGAACGAATCGAACTATAGACACGAGTTGTACAAACGAAACACTAAACTTAGCCCAACACGTGACACGAATTTAACACAGACCAACTAGTAGGACAAATGAAACACTATAGTTTGACCAACACACTGAACGAATCGAACTATAGACACGAGTTGTACAAACGAAACACTAAACTTAGCCCAACAGCGTGACGAATGAATTGACACACAACGACCAACTAGAGACGGGCAAACGAAAACACTATAGTTTGACCAACACACTGAACGAACTCGAAAACTTAGACACGAGTTGTACGAAGAACACTAACTTAAGTCACACGTGACAATTGAACACTACTAGGGACGTAGGCAAATGAAACACTATAGTTACCTGACACTGAACGACGTAAACTAGAACGAGCGTACAAACAACGACTAAACTTAGCCGAACACGGACACGAATTGAACAGAGGTCTAGTTACATGGAACACTATGTTTGTCCACACACGAACGTCGAACTATAGACAAGTTAGTGTTTCGACGTAAACTAGTTAGACACGTGACGAATGAACACAGTTTGGTTAAGTAGGTGTTTGTAGTACAAGTTTGTCTACACACGAACGTACGAACGTCTAGACACAAAGTTAGCCGAACGAAACACTAAACTAGTCGGAACAGTGACACGTGTCAACGTTCGGAAAGTTAGTGTTTCGTTTGTACAATAGTTACTCAGTACGAACGAATCGAACTAGACACGAGTATACAAACGAAACACCTAACTAGTTGGTCTGTGTGAATTCGTTCACACAGACGGTAAGTTTAATGTTTGTTTGTATAACTTTGACATACACGATCGTCAACTGTTAGACGAGTTGTACAAACGAAACACTAAACTAGCCCAACACGTGACACGAATGAACACAGACCAACTAGTAGGACAAATGAAACACTACAGTTTGACCAACACACTGAACGAAACGAACTATAGACACGAGTTGTACAAACGAAACACTAAACTTAGCCCAATGTGTGACAAGAATTGAACACAGACCAACTAGTCAGACAAATGAAACACTATAGTTTGACCAATACACTGAACGAATCGAACTATAGACACGAGTATACAAACGAAACACTAAACTTAGCCCAACACGTGACATGAATTGAACACAGACCAACTAGTAGGACAAATGAAACACTACAGTTTGACCAACACACTGAACGAATCGAACTATAGACACGAGTTGTACAAACGAAACACTAAACTTAGCCGAACACGTGACACGAATTGAACACAGACCAACTAGTCGGGCAAACGAAACACTATAGTTTGACCAACACACTGAACGAATCGAACTATAGACACGAGTTGTACAAACGAAACACTAAACTTAGCCCAACACGTGACACGAATTGAACACAGACCAACTAGTAGGACAAACGAAACACTATAGTTTGACCAACACACTGAACGAATCGAACTATAGACACGAGTTGTACAAACGAAACACTAAACTTAGCCGAACACGTGACACGAATTGAACACAGACCAACTAGTAGGACAAACGAAACACTATAGTTTGACCAACACACTGAACGAATCGAACTATAGACACGAGTTGTACAAACGAAACACTAAACTTAACCGAACGCGTGACACGAATTGAACTCAGACCGACTAGCGGGCAAACGAAACACTATACTTTGACCAACACGCCGAACGAGTCGAACTATAGACACGAGTTGTACAAACGAAACACTAAACTTAACCAAACACGTGACACGAATTGAACACAGACTAACTAGTCGGACAAACGAAACACTATAGTTTGACCAACACGCCAAACGAATCGAACTATAGACACGACATCACATACCTTCATGTCAAGAGACGACCATCTGTTCGGATTCACGTCCAATGAGGCAATCACAGGACTCGTATGAGGTATCGCTTCTTTTAATGGAAAACGTATATTAATTAGTCAGAGTATAGCCATCTACCGATCCGGCGTTGCGTCCCTAGTAGAAGCCGCCATGATAGTCAAGTGACTTCCGGTACCACGTCACTTCCGGCGTAGAGACCCCTAGTGGATAATCGGAGTACTACGTCACATACTGCCATAGCAAGCGAATTTGAAAACTACTACGATCGAAAACGACTATGTCAATAACATGTAAGGACAACCACCTGACAGGACTTCATTCAAAGAGGTGATCATCACGGTTTCCGACGCCACTCAACGGACACCAATGTAATTAGTCAGAGCATCGCCATCTACCGGCCATGATAGGTCTCTATTCGTTGACACACTTCCGGAAATATCGGAAGCGTAGAGTCCGCCATGACAGTCAAGTAACTTCCGGTGCGACGTCACTTCCGACATAGCGTCCCTAGTAGAGGCTGCCATGACAGTCAAGTAACTTCCGGTACAACGTCACTTCCGTCTAGTTTAGTGTTTCGTTTGTACAACACGTGTCTATAGTTCGATTCGTTCAGTGTGTTGGTCAAACTATAGTGTTTCATTTGTCCTACTAGTTGGTCTGTGTTAAATTCGTGTCACGTGTTGGGCTAAGTTTAGTGTTTCGTTTGTACAACTCGTGTCTATAGTTCGATTCGTTCAGTGTGTTGGTCAAACTATAGTGTTTCATTTGTCCTACTAGTTGGTCTGTGTTCAATTCTTGTCACGTATTGGGCTAAGTTTAGTGTTTCGTTTGTATAACTCGTGTCTATAGTTCGATTCGTTCAGTGTATTGGTCAAACTATAGTGTTTCGTTTGCCCGACTAGTTGGTCTGAGTTCAATTCGTGTCACGTGTTCGGCTAAGTTTAGTGTTTCGTTTGTACAACTCGTGTCTAGAGTTCGTTTCGTTCAGTGTGTTGGTCAAACTGTAGTGTTTCATTTGTCCTACTAGTTGGTCTGTGTTCAATTCGTGTCACGTGTTGGGCTAAGTTTAGTGTTTCGTTTGTACAACTCGTGTCTATAGTTCGATTCGTTCAGTGTGTTGGTCAAACTATAGTGTTTCATTTGTCCTACTAGTTGGTCTGTGTTCAATTCTTGTCACGTATTGGGCTAAGTTTAGTGTTTCGTTTGTATAACTCGTGTCTATAGTTCGATTCGTTCAGTGTGTTGGTCAAACTATAGTGTTTCATTTGTCCTACTAGAAGGTCTGTGTTAAATTCGTGTCACGTGTTGGGCTAAGTTTAGTGTTTCGTTTGTACAACTCGTGTCTATAGTTCGATTCGTTCAGTGTGTTGGTCAAACTATAGTGTTTCATTTGTCCTACTAGTTGGTCTGTGTTCAATTCGTGTCACGTATTGGGCTAAGTTTAGTGTTTCGTTTGTATAACTCGTGTCTATAGTTCGATTCGTTCAGTGTATTGGTAAAACTGTAGTGTTTCGTTTGCCCGACTAGTTGGTCTGAGTTCAATTCGTGTCACGTGTTCGGCTAAGTTTAGTGTTTCGTTTGTACAACTCGTGTCTAGAGTTCGTTTCGTTCAGTGTGTTGGTCAAACTGTAGTGTTTCATTTGTCCTACTAGTTGGTCTGTGTTCAATTCGTGTCACGTGTTGGGCTAAGTTTAGTGTTTCGTTTGTACAACTCGTGTCTATAGTTCGATTCGTTCAGTGTGTTGGTCAAACTATAGTGTTTCGTTTGCCCGACTAGTTGGTCTGAGTTCAATTCGTGTCACGTGTTCGGCTAAGTTTAGTGTTTCGTTTGTACAACTCGTGTCTAGAGTTCGTTTCGTTCAGTGTGTTGGTCAAACTGTAGTGTTTCATTTGTCCTACTAGTTGGTCTGTGTTCAATTCGTGTCACGTGTTGGGCTAAGTTTAGTGTTTCGTTTGTACAACTCGTGTCTATAGTTCGATTCGTTCAGTGTGTTGGTCAAACTATAGTGTTTCGTTTGCCCGACTAGTTGGTCTGTGTTCAATTCATGTGTGTTCGGCTAAGTTTAGTGTTTCGTTTGTACAACTCGTGTCTATAGTTCGATTCGTTCAGTGTGTTGGTCAAACTATAGTGTTTCACTAGTTGTCTGTTGGTCCGTTTGTATCGTGTCTATAGTTCGATTCGTTCAGTGTGTTGGTCAAACTATAGTGTTTCGTTTGCCCGACTAGTTGGTCTGAGTTCAATTCGTGTCACGTGTTCGGCTAAGTTTAGTGTTTCGTTTGTACAACTCGTGTCTATAGTTCGATTCGTTCAGTGTGTTGGTCAAACTGTAGTGTTTCATTTGTCCTACTAGTTGGTCTGTGTTCAATTCATGTCACGTGTTGGGCTAAGTTTAGTGTTTCGTTTGTACAACTCGTGTCTATAGTTCGATTCGTTCAGTGTGTTGGTCAAACTATAGTGTTTCGTTTGCCCGACTAGTTGGTCTGTGTTCAATTCATGTCACGTGTTGGGCTAAGTTTAGTGTTTCGTTTGTACAACTCGTGTCTATAGTTCGATTCGTTCAGTGTGTTGGTCAAACTATAGTGTTTCATTTGTCCTACTAGTTGGTCTGTGTTAAATTCGTGTCACGTGTTGGGCTAAGTTTAGTGTTTCGTTTGTACAACTCGTGTCTATAGTTCGATTCGTTCAGTGTGTTGGTCAAACTATAGTGTTTCATTTGTCCTACTAGTTGGTCTGTGTTCAATTCGATTCACGTATTGGGCTAAGTTTAGTGTTTCGTTTGTATAACTCGTGTCTATAGTTCGATTCGTTCAGTGTATTGGTCAAACTATAGTGTTTCGTTTGCCCGACTAGTTGGTCTGAGTTCAATTCGTGTCACGTGTTCGGCTAAGTTTAGTGTTTCGTTTGTACAACTCGTGTCTAGAGTTCGTTTCGTTCAGTGTGTTGGTCAAACTGTAGTGTTTCATTTGTCCTACTAGTTGGTCTGTGTTCAATTCGTGTCACGTGTTGGGCTAAGTTTAGTGTTTCGTTTGTACAACTCGTGTCTATAGTTCGATTCGTTCAGTGTGTTGGTCAAACTATAGTGTTTCATTTGTCCTACTAGTTGGTCTGTGTTCAATTCTTGTCACGTATTGGGCTAAGTTTAGTGTTTCGTTTGTACAACTCGTGTCTATAGTTCGATTCGTTCAGTGTGTTGGTCAAACTATAGTGTTTCGTTTGCCCGACTAGTTGGTCTGTGTTCAATTCGTGTCACGTGTTCGGCTAAGTTTAGTGTTTCGTTTGTACAACTCGTGTCTATAGTTCGATTCGTTCGTAGTCTCGTGTGATGTGACATCCGTAGTCTCGTGTGATGTGTCATCCGTAATCTCGTGTGATGTGTCATCCGTAATCTCGTGGCGTATCTCTTGTCTCGTCCGTATTCTCGTGTGATGTGTCATCCGTAGTCTCGTGTGATGTGTCATCCGTAGTCTCGTGTGATGTATCATCCGTAATCTCATGACGTATCTCGGTCATAGTCTCGTCTCTTGTCTCGACGGTACTCTCGTGTGATGTGTCATCCGTAGTCTCGTGACATATCTCGGTCATAGTCTCGTCTCTTGTCTCGTCGGTACTCTCGTGTGATGTGTCATCCGTAGTCTCGTGACATATCTCGGTCATAGTCTCGTCTCTTGTCTCGTCGGTACTCTCGTGTGATGTGTCATCCGTAGTCTCGTGTGATGTGTCATCCGTAGTCTCGTGACATATCTCGGTCATAGTCTCGTCTCTTGTCTCGTCGGTACTCTCGTGTGATGTGTCATCCGTAGTCTCGTGGCATATCTCTTGTCTCGTCCGTATTCTCGTGTGATGTGTCATCCGTAGTCTCGTGTGATGTGTCATCCGTAGTCTCGTGTGATGTACCATCCGTAATCTCGTGACATATCTCGGTCATAGTCTCGTCTCTTGTCTCGACGGTACTCTCGTGTGATGTGTCATACTCCTCCTCCTCCTCCTCAGCGCGTCCATCTCTAGCCCTCCTCCTCCTCCTCCTCAACGCGTCCATCTCTAATTCTCCTCCTCCTCCTCCTCCTCAGAGTGAGTGAGTGAGTGAGTGAGTGAGTGAGTGAATGAGTGAGTGAGTGAGTGAGTGAGTGAGTGAGTGAACAGATACGCAGGGTGAGTGAACAGATACACAGGGTGAGTGAGCGAGCGAGTGAGTGAGTGAGTGAGTGAGTGAACAGACACGAAGGATGAGTGAGTGAGTGAGTGAGTGAGTGAGTGAGTGAGTGAGTGAATAGTCTTGTCTCGTCGGTTCTCTCGTGTGATGTGTCATCCGTAGTCTCATGGCATATCTCTTGTCTCGTCCGTATTCTCGTGTGATGTGTCATCCGTAGTCTCGTGTGATGTGTCATCCGTAGTCTCGTGTGATGTATCATCTGTAATCTCGTGACGTATCTCGGTCATAGTCTCGTCTCTTGTCTCGTCGGTACTCTCGTGTGATGTGTCATCCGTAGTCTCGTGTGATGTATCATCCGTAGTCTCGTGGCATATCTCTTGTCTCGTCCGTATTCTCGTGTGATGTGTCATCCGTAGTCTCATGTGATATGGTCTGAGTTCAATTCGTGCAGCGTAATCGGTTAAGTTTCTGTTTCGTTTACGCAACTAGTTGGTCTGAGTTCGATTCGTGCCGTGTGTTGGTCAAAGCATAGTGTTTCATTTGCACCACTAGTTGGTCTGAGTACATTAACATCTCTGTACTGAACTACACAGACATAAGTGGTTACCGTATCTGTACTGAACTACACATAGACATAAGTGGTTAACATAACTGTACTGCACTACACAGACATAAGTGGTTAACGTATCTGTACTGAACTACACAGACATAAGTGGTTAGCGTATCTGTACTGAACTACACACACACACACACACACACACACACACACACACACACACACACAGACATAACTTGTTAACGTATCTGTACTGAACTACACAGATACATAAGTGGTTAACATATATGTACTGAACTACACAGACATACTTGTGATGTGTAAGACTATTAGTATGGTTCCCAACATATGCTTTGCATTACACTATGAAAAAGACACAAGATGAGGTTTGCAGTTTATTCGTGAACAACACAAACGTATTTACATGTCACGCTCCATAACTAAAAGAGTGTGGATGAGTCTTGCATTGTAGGCAGGTGGACGGAATCCCAGTTGGTAGCAACCGGGCCAACGATACACATGTCTATGCCAACTATCTTCACTGTTGAAGGTAATGTCACACACGTGACAGGTAAAACGAGGCAGGAATTTTCGATGTTTCGTCGGAGGTAACGACGTTGGGTTAACGGTTGGATTGACTGACGAAGCTGCTGACAGAGACGAAATTGGTTTGGTCGTCAAACTGGTCGTCGGACTGGCTGCAGCATTGCACTCCTTCTCTTGCCGCTGAAATAGTGAAGGAATGAGTTTAATAACGAATGGTCAACTGGTATGTATAAGAGAAATATAATATTATATTCTTTGCCTCAGGCTTTGACTTAGAACAAGACCTGAATAGCATTTGAACACTATGAGAAATTGAAACTTACTATTAGCTCTTCAAGTTGTTCTTTACGCCACCGCTGCTTATCTCGCTTCCTTTTGCAGTAGCCCTGTTGCACATGAACGTTCCACCCCCCTTTACAGCTGAAGGTACTGCCACACATGCCACACATGCAGCCGGCATAACACGACAAAAGCTTCCGACGTTTCGTCGCAGGTGCCGATGTCATTATCTCTTCAAGTTGTTGTTTACGTCGCCGCTGTTTATATTGCTTCCTTTGGCAGCAGCCCTGCTTCACATGAGTGTTTAAACTCCCTTTACAGCTGAAGGTACTGCCACACATATAGCAAGTATAACGAGGCAAAAGCTTCCGACGTTTCATCGGAGGTGAAGACGTCGGGTTGCTAGTTGGTTCGTCCTCGTCGCTGTCGCTGAAGGCCGCAGGCGTGTGGTAGTTCGGTGTTTTCAACATGATGCTAGGAGTGATGGCGTCGTGATACGAATGACGGTCCGATTGTAAAAACACTGCGCTTATATAGTTAGTGAATGTGCCGAAAAGTCACGTGGGCGTGTCTAAAGATCAGGGATTGTAGAAAATTCAAAAGCACGGACTGCTGAGTAGAATGTACACAAGCGCGGACTGCAGAGTAGTTATTTAGTTCACAACTTATCTAACAGGGGTCCTTTCAGTTGATGATGAAATCCCTATGCTTTAATATGGGGAAAATTCCCTATGCTTTAACATGGGGAAAATTCTCTATGCTTTAACATGGGGAAAATTCCCTATCCTTTAACATGGGGAAAATTCCCTATGCTTTAACATGGGGTTCACTCACTTGTCCACTAGGGCATGATGTTTGTGGTTCATGATGTATCCGTCAGGGGGCTCTATTGCACGCAAGCGTGCAAGAGACACGAATATTTGCAGTACTCCTACATTTAGTTCACAACTTATCCGTCAGATGGCACCACTTGTAGTTCATGACCTATCCGCTAGGAAAAAATAGTTCCAAAAAAATCCGCCAGATGGCACTGATGTTCAACCAAGACGCACGAATTTTGGCAGTACTCGAACATTTAGTTTACAACTTGTCCACAAGGTGGCACCACTTGCATAGTTAGCTCACACAAAAATACGGTAGGTGGCGCTGCGGGTCAACCTATTTTATTTCCAAAAAATCATCAAGATGGCGCTGTTTTAGTCCAGAAAGAAATCCGCTAGGTGGCGCTGTTGGCCAAACTATTTTAGTCCCGAAAAATTCCGCAATGTGGCGCTGTTTTAGTTCCTAAAATTTCCGCCAGGTGGCGCTGTTTTAGTTCCTGAACTATCCGATATGTGGCGCTGTTCGAGTTTTGGAGGGACGTTATTTTAGTTCCTGAACTATCCGGTAGGGTGGCGCCACGTGACCTTTGACCTTGACCTACATCCGGGTATTTGACCTACATCCGGGTCACTTGACCTACATCCTGGTCATTTGACCTTTGACCTACATCCGGGTCATTGACCTTTGACCTTGACATACATCCGGGTACTCCCCCGCGCCGCGCCGACCATGCGCGGTACTTAACCTCCTTTACTACTTATAATGTAGTTCACTAATCTGTTTAAGGCGTATTCAGAAGGTCTGAGATGGGGGTCCACGTGGCCCAGTAAAGATGATTGGTCAGAATAGGCTATGAGGCGGGATGCTGGGGATTAGACAACCGGACAAATCAGAAAAACAATAATTACGATTGGTCCGAATGTTCTGCACCACACAGCTTTATAAAGAAGGGAATGTCAAGGACTAAACATTACCGGTTCATTTACAAGCGCCAAAGTATGACATTTGAATTTATTTTATGAAAGTCCGACAATAAGAGTTTAATACTAGTTTATAAAAGTATGACTACAAGACTGTAATTGCTTGCGTGCGGCATTCTGCTTTCCCGACATGGATCGATAATCTTACGCGTGTCTCCACTGCCGTTTTGTCGTGCATGAGCGTCAAGAGGCTCTATTCTGCGACGGGTGCAACTTACGCAACGCCGAGTGTGCGGGACAGGTATGTTGCATGCGTTATACCATACGTTTCACTGTTTATACTGTAAAGAATATACCATCTGGTTGATACTAGGCCTACAGAACATGTCCCAGACAAACGAATGAAGACATGTTGAGGGCAATTCCACGTGATTGACGTTACAAGTTTTGCATGATAATGCAAAACAATACATAATTTAATTACCCTTTGGTCTCTACATGCATTCGTGGAAGATCGCGAAAACCTGAAGCATGTGCATGTCCAGACGCCGGACGTTCTGCAAACAGTGCTTGATATTCTTCCAGGTCAGGGCCGATTATAATCTCGACGTTTAGGCCCTACTGATACTAACATGTCGAAACGTTATGAATATTGAGGTCGGACGCTTGGCTGTCTGGTTCTATCGTTATGCTGTAAATATTTTATGTTTACCATATGCCAATATCAATGGAAATTATGACAATACCAATGGAAATTAAGACAATACCAATATTTTCGCAATGATAATGCATATTTCATAATGATTACAACACTGTGCCAGGTACCCCAGATGTTATAGAGATCGTGATGGACTTCGAACGACCTGCATGGCGAGCAGCAACCCGTGTGACGCCTGACGTCAGTTGTCAGGGTTGTGCGTTCCACTGGGGACATGCCGTATGGAGGAAAGCACAGGACCTTGGGCTGCGCCAGGCCTATCTCCAAGAAAACCCTAAACGTACGTATACATACGCAAGTTGATGGCACTACCTTTGCTGCCGGCGGAGCACATCAGCCCCGTGTTCACCGTGTTGGAGAGCAAGGCCACAACCCAGCCACTGCAAGCGTTAGGTGTTGTCACAACCTCTATTTGCAGCGTGGTGTTGACACAGGTCTGTGTGATGTGTCTAGTGCCGTAGTGTAGTGAGTAGTTTGTAGTGCATGCGCTTCACGCTCTCGTTTCCAGCTACGACAGCCAGCTAGCCCCCTCCCTTGCATGGTATGAAAAGGTTAGCCGAATGCGTAAGCCTCCCCTGCTGGTACATAGCCTCTCCATAGACAAGACTCTAGCATGACCTCCTTGTGGTACACTGCGGATATTGGGCACGTACTTGCGGCCCCAGGCTAACATGCTAGGAGAAGGACAACTCTGATTCCAAACCTGGGTAGACCCAGCTCATTAACATTGGCAGGCAGTGGCTCTAGGAGAAGGAAAACTGAAAAAGATTTTAAACCAAAGAGATGGCCCCCCTACAGTCTCTGAAATATATGTAAATAGGCTGGACTTCAGGCTAGCGACCTGTCCCTTTGAAAAAAAAGAAATGCTACGAAAACAGCTCTAAGCACATAAACAGATCCTCGGCAGATGAGACGACGGTCGTCTTCTACAGGAGATACAATGACAGATGCAAATGAAAGCCGTTCAACGGAAGTTGGTGCCCCGAAGACCCGAGTTCCCTTGGCAAATAGTAAGACACGCATCGGACATTGAAATGTTCGAACATTAAGCGAGAGTTCAAAAAAGCTCGAACAATTGATTAAAGAGATGGAAAACTACAGGATCAATACACTAGGTCTCAACGAGGTTCGCTGGGCTGACTCAGGAAAATTCAAATCAGGAAACAAGACCATACTGTTCTCTGGAAGAAAAGAAAAACCAAGACGCACGAATTTGGGCAGTACTCGAACATTTAGTTTACAACTTGTCCACAAGGTGGCACCACTTGCATAGTTAGCTCACACAAAAATACGGTAGGTGGCGCTGCGGGTCAACCTATTTTAGTTCCCAAAAAAACCCCAGATGGCGCTGTTTTAGTTCTGGGGGAAAAGCCGCTAGGTGGCGCTGTTGCTCAACCTATTTTAGTTCCGAAAAAATCCGTCAGGCGCGCTGTTTGAGTCCAGAAAAAATCCGCTAGGCGGCGCAGTTGTTCAAATTATTTTAGTCCCGAAAAATTCCGCTAGGTGGCGCTGTTTTGGTTAAATAATTTTTCGCCAGGTGGCGCTGTTTTAGTTCCTGAACTATCCGATAGGTGGCGCTGTTCAAATTTTTTTGCGGGTGTTACCTTAGTTCCTGAAGTATCCGGTAGGGGGCGCCACTTGACCTTGACCTACATCCGGGTACTTCCCCCTCCCCCGCGCCGCGCCGACCATGCGCGGTACTTAACCTCCTTTACTACTATTATAGATACCCACAAGGGCATTTTATTTAATATTATTTGTTATAGACTCGCATAATCTTTGCCACATATTTACACACTTTCATATTCAGTGAGACAGCTTTAGTAGTTCCCACCAAGTGTGTTTTGCCCCACTAGTACATGATCATTTTGCCCAACACATACAATCTTCAAACAATTACGTCGATATTACTTTATTTTATTGTGTGAGTTCGCAGCATTCACAACACGTCGCCCCTTTCGTACGATATATACGGATAGGTAACTGTCGACAATTGTTAGCGACTACTAAGGGTACCAATATAACAACGTGCGATCTTATATTGGCAAGTAACTTCATTATCAGTTAAAGTGTGTTGTTGGCAGATATTGCAGCTCCCGTTTTATGGACAAATGTCCTACGCACAACGTTCTCTACAACTAAGTTGTACAGATTAATTTGTTGTACTGTATTTCCGAGCATATCCACGTCAGTTTTGCATTTTCGGAATTCAACTGGTATATGTTAGCTAGTGGTCCATTGTGGTGGTCTTTAATTTTAGATTATTTTTTAGTTTCACCTGGGATAGGCGGGGTGGGGATATTGTGTGCAAATGTGCAGTTAAATAAACAACTTTGCTAAGTGTGCACATCATAGGGCAAGGTGGTATATTTCTTGCAGTTCGTAATATACGCTGATCTGAGACAAACTTGACACGCAAGATCTGCTCAGCTCCATCCATGCATAGCAATTATTGGTGGCATTGTAAGAAACGGATTACGCCTCACGTATTTCTTTTGTAGCTACTCCCAACATCAAAGGGAGGCTCCCTATTCACAACAGCGGTCGCAACGATGTAGGCTTTTATGCCCATGAAAACATTGTATAGAACAAAGACTACGCAGTTGGCATTGTTGTGTTCTCAAGCAATTGCTAATTATTACCATGGTATCTCTGTATTTTGAATTTAGTACATTTTAGCCTGTTTTTTAATGGTAACATAACGTTGGTTGTGTTAACTATTGGCTATTAATAAATCTTGTCCCATAAAATATACTTATCAGGTAACCTTTTTGTGTTATGCACTTTTTTCTGAGGGGGTAAATTGAGATATGTTCCTATAACGTTATACTTTCTGTCATAGAACTCTTAAATTTGAGCTTAGGCATCTGTGTGAAGTTGAACATTCGTATTGCTTGAAATGTTATGGCTGCGCACTTGTAGTCTGAATGGTCATATAATTATAATTTCTTGTAATATTTCAGCAGTTTTGTGAGTACAATGTAATATTCGTGCTTGGAACTCACTATGTGTGGTGCCGTATGTGTCATACGTGTTTTTTGTTTCCGATTAAATTTTCTGATCGGTATGTTGGTAACAATTGGGGACTAGTAAACAAGTCGACATTGCATACGATGATTACACCGTTTAAACAAAGTACCTGCTCTGTGAAACAATACACGACTAACAAGCCAATTGTCGTGGCTTCCACAAGTCTTAAAAAATCAAAGACAAACAACATGAAGCTCAATAAAGCCATGCAAGAGTAAACAGCGGATTACTGCCTCAACGCATTCTCACACCACACAAATCAAAGACAAACAACATGAAAAGAAGTGCTCAATGAAGCAATGCAGGAATAGCAAGTCAATTACTTTCATACTTTCTTAATGGACACAAATCAAAGATACAGACAACATGAAAAGATAACTGAGGGAGATTATGAAGAAAATATCCATGACATCTACCCTTTCTAACGTACATGTAATATTTTAAAGCTGGTCATTGTGTATTGTAATAATAAACTGGTTACCTAATTGTGACTTTAGCAATAACAACAATAGCGTAAAAATAGTTTTCCTAAAAATCATTAGAAATTGGGAAGACAACTATAGAAAACTAAAACTTGAGACGTACAGCCTCAATGCTGAACTCAAATGGGCAACTATTGACCGTTCGTGAGGTAAGCACTTGCTGTAAGGTAAGAACCAAGAATAAGATCACGACTGATCGTCAAAGCATCTGTATTGCATTGCATATTGTTTATTGTAACATGCAGATGGATACAACTTCATTATTTCTCGTGAGCATCACTCACACAAAAGGCCGAGATCACTGGCTATATTTATGGCCAGCAACACTCGCCAAAAAATAGGCCGAGATCACTGCCGCACAAGCCAATATCACTGCCGCGTATCAAAGTCCTCGAGTGATCATGTCGTCACTGAAAACCGATAAAATCGCCATCGTTGGAAGGTTATCTCTTTGCCTTTGGCAGTATTTTACTTCACATACAAACACGTCGGGCAGTGTTTCCAGCATGTGCCAGCATACAGGCGTGTGTGCTTGCATTCAGACAGTGTGCGTGTGCGGAGTGCAGTGTGCGCGCCGACACTACTATTGCCTAGTATTGTGCATGCATACATGCACACTTGACCCACAGGAAGTATGACACTGTCCCAATACGTCGCAATTGAATAACAACTTGAATTTGTCTTGTAAAAACAGTTACACCCGCAACGTACTAGAAGCACATTGTTGAAGACACATCATTGAAATTGCACGGACAGCGCCGTGTTGCCAAACTGAGAATATTACTCCAGTTTGCATCGTCGAATTTGTTTTGGCACAGTAACTACAGCTGTACTAAACATGTTACATCCGCATGGTGTACTGTATGGGATTATTTACAGTTGTTTCAAATGTAACTCTGAATTGAAGGGAATACAAGAAACTAACACATGAGCTGGCATATTCATATAAATGTCGAGGGAACAGACATTCAACGTGTCGCCACAGTGTCGTGGTCAAATAAGCTCTGGTTGCTTATTGGGCAAGCATCAGGGGTGTCTCAATATATAAAATATGCAGCCATCAGGAACTGTGAGATTTCACTAGAATATACCACTTTGAAAATAAATTCTGCGAACACCACAGGCGTGATATTGTGAATTGTATTTTTAAATGGTTAGATTGTATTAAGTCTTAGGTGTATAGGCCCACACAATTGTCACATGTTTCCATTTAAGCTGAATAAGTCTCTTCCACATTTCTTAATACAGGCATGTACAGTGTTCTTAATAGTAGAACAAATGTGTTGAAAGTGTACTGCGTGCCAAATTGGATTTACTAAGCCCAAAATCGTGTTTGCAACTTGAATGTTGCATCCACAAAATGTTCATTGTAAATTGTAAACACCTTTGTTGGTAGTATCTTGGATGCCAGCCAATCACAATTGCCCCTTGATGTCTGATACATTCACTGCATTCCCATGTAGTCAAGACCTAATTCAGTGATCTTCTTGCTAATTACCACCCAGGACATAATTCTGGGTAACGGAATACATAACCTCACTTTTATAGCAAGAGCTTGACAGGCTACAACTCAGTGTTTTCTTTGACAGTGGCATGATTGGTCGAAGCTGGGCCGCACTGTTTGCCACGGCAGGCTACAGTGTGCATCTGTTTGATGTCGACTCCAAACAGCTGACAGGTGCCAGAGATGTGGTGACCGGGATGGTTTGTGAGAAGTTGGCAAAGTCTGAGACAGATGTGGAACAATTCCTCGCACTGATATCATACTCCGACAATCTTGCAGACTGTCTGAAAGACGCAATCTATGTGCAGGTAATGTGTGAATGGAGCTATAGTATACAGTGACAGAAATCTTTGGGTTGATATTAGGCCAATTTAGTTGTTGCAGTTAAGTTATATTAATCTGTGCTGAATTATTTGTTAACTTTTTAAAGTCTTGCTCTAAGAGGCAGATTAAACATACCAAAACTTTCCAACTGTTTCCATTGCTATAGAGTAAGTCTGCCAGTTGTAAGCCTTTTAACCTTTTTTTGTTTTAGTGTGCAAAATGAATTTTAAAAGCAGTCAGCAAACAGTCAGACTGAGGAAACACATTTAAGAAATAAATAGAAAATGTTGGCTTAATTAAAATTACATCACAAATGTTTTATGTATTAACTAGTATTACATAACATGAAACTGGCATGTAGAAGGATATGTGTCATCTTCGTTTCAGGAATGTGTACCAGAAAGCATTGAACTGAAGACGGCTGTGTTTGCTGAGATAGATGCCTTAGTAAATGATGAGGTGATTCTGGCAAGTTCCACAAGTTGTATTCTACCGTCCACCTTCTCTGAACGACTCCAACACCGTGCGCAAGTGATTGTGGCACACCCAGTAAGTGAAGTGTTGAAGTGTTCCGTTCAATACTTGCACAAATGATTTTAGAACACAAGTGAAATGTTCAGTTCAACACCTTGCACAAGTCATTGTGGCACACCCAGTAAGTGAAGTGTTGAAGTGTTCCGTTCAATACTTGCACAAATGATTGTAGAACACAAGTGAAATGTTCAGTTCGACACCTTGCACAAGTCATTGTGGCACATCCAGTAAGTCTGTGCAAAAGTGACCTTAAAATGACCGTCCTATCTCAAGTCTTATTTTTTTATCGAAAGTATTGGAGAAGGTTGTTGCAAATCGACTCCATGAACACATTTATTCACAGCATTTATCAAATGATTTGCAATCTGCATATAAGCGATTCCATTCAACTTAAAATACACAATGACATTGTATGCAATATGGATAATAGCAAATTAACTGCTTTCACCTTACTAGATCTATCGGCTGCTTTTGATACAACATTCTTTTACATCGCCTTAATACACATTTTGGTATATCTGGCACGGCTCTTCAGTGGTTTAGTTCATATTTTTCAAACCGATACCGAAGCATTAACGTATCTGGCTCACTGTCTTGTCCAGAACATCTTCCATTTGGTGTCCCACAAGGTTCTGTCCTTGGTCCTGTTCTGTTTAGCTTATACACTACATCTCTTAGTCGAGTCATAACTAATCGTACTATAACTCATCACTTGTATTCTGACGACACACATGTATATATATATATATATATCACTTTCACCAACTGATGCATATACTATCTATCAACTTTAAATGAATGTCTCACTGACATCTTGCAGTAGACGGAAGCAAATAAATTTAAGCTAAATCCAGATAAAACTTATGTAATTATTATTGGCACAAAACAACAACGAACCGAGGTTGTTAACTACTTTCCAGTTAAATTGCTTCGTAAGGATACATCACCATCAGATACTGTTTGTAATCTAGGTTGACAGTGATTTCAGCTTTCACCAGAACATTTCTCAAATATGTAAATCCTGTTTCTACCATATATATGATTTCCGCTGAATCCGGCGTCATTTGTCTTTATCTACTGCTAAAACAATATCGGTATCTCTAATTAGCAGTCGTCTTGACTACTGCAACTCACTCCTAAACGATATTGCTAAAAAGGACTTCGCTAAATGTGTACAGAATTGTTTAGCACATGTAGTACTAAAAGCACCTCGTTTCTCACCATATCTGCCCCTACTTAGACAGTTGCATTGGCTTCCAGTTACATATCGAATACAATTCAAATTAGCCACTATCCCATATCGTACCCTTTCTACACAGCACCCATCCTATTTGTTTAGTCTCCTTCGTTTTTCCAATATCCCCAAGAATCTCAGATCACTTGTTTCACAATGACTTTTTGTTCCGAAAACCAAGCTTAATATCGGCAAACGTGCTTTTTCTGTAGCTGCACCCAGATTCCGGAATCAACTCCATGTCGCTTTAAAATCATCTGAGACTATAAATACCATTCGTAAAAAACTGAAGACTTATTTATTTGAAATTGCATTCCCACCCTGATCTTCGACAGTCCCTTGCTCTAATTAATGACAACTCTTGCTTGTCCCTGTTAACGATTTTTCCCAATGATTCTTGTATGTTGCGCCTCTGAGCTCAGATTCCTGGGGATTTAGGTGCTATAGAAGTTTGTTATTATTATTATTAAGTGTTCAGTTCAACACCTTGTACATGTGATTGTAGCACATCCAGTAAGTGAAGTTTGCATACCTTTGTAAACATAATTGACTTTGATTGTTAGATTGCAAAAGTAGGAAATGTTTCAATTATGTCACGTTTCACATCTGGGCAAAATTATTCAACAGTGTTCCCGTGATTTCACCAAGACGAAATAGCAAACATGTGCAAAGGAGTATATATGTTGTAGTCACTCTAGGAGGAAACCATTAACACACGCACATGCGCACGCGCACACGCACACACACACACTCACACACACATACACACACAAATAGACGCACAACACACACACACACACACACACACACACACACACACACACACACACACACACACACACACACTACACTGCACATACCACACCACACTACCTGTACCACACACCACACTACCACACTGCCACACAGGCATATACGCGCGCGTGGGTATACACGCACACACAAACACACACACACACAAACACGCACACACAACCATCTGTTCTAGCTTGATTACGGTGCAATACTCTACATGACTTGCAGGTAAACCCCCCCTTGTTCTGCCCTCTGGTGGAAGTGGTTCCTGCTCCATGGACTCATAAAGACGTGATTTCTGCAACTCTGGCTATTCAGCGTGAGATCAAACAAAAACCTGTGCTGCTGAAGAAAGAGCTGCCTGGCTTTGCACTCAACCGCATCCAGTTCGCCATCATCAGTGAGTGCTGGGGACTCGTGGAGGTGAGACAGCATATTTCATGCACTTGCAAGATAATTATCATTGAAATAATTAAATCACTGCAGAATCACTGTATATCACTAATTATTAACATGTCAAGTTTATTTTGAAAGCTTAATAAGCAACTCAATTTGTTCATACATATATGAGCATTTTTCTATAGGTAATGAAAAATTACATAATTGAATACTTTTCACGCAATGATTCTGGTGTGGCTGAATACTTCAAGTGTTGGAATGGATAGGATGAATGCACTGCACCTTTGCATGAAACAACTTGGATACTGGTGTATCTAGCTAAACGAAAATGCAGTTCACCTGTACACTAATATGCTAGCTTTAGAACGTAGTGCATCTCCTTAAAGCTGCATCACCATTTTCTATGTTCATGCGCTTCCTTGGACCATTAGCCTCAGATCTACCAGTTGACGATGTATATCAGAAAACAACAATTGTTACTTTGATGTTTTTGATGTACTGTGTTTTCTAGAGGGTCTTTCTCCTACCTGAGACTACCGAGTCTCCTCCAAGTGGCACCGTAGTGGAAACACGTTTTAAAAGATAAACAATACTGTACATATTGTTGGTCAGTGCTCTCCTTGGTTTGGTTGGTTGGTTATCTTTTGGACAGGACAAAAGTTAGCCTTGATTACCCAGGCTCCGTGAGGTGGCAGCACCTTTTCACCTCTCAAAACTGCCTGGGAAATTAAAGCTCTGCCAATGTTACCGGTTGGGGGGGCTCTACCTCATATTCAGGTAGAGACGATGATTGGCTTTCAAGCCAACTATGAAATAACAAATTAAATAAGGATACATTTTTATCAGATAATACTATATTATAAAAATATAAAAATTATTCAATATTAAATTTATATTGAAACATGTCACACACAAAGTAAACAGAAATACATTTTTGCAGTGGTTTATGTTTATCCTGAACCAGGATATACATGCCGATTGGCTCTCACTCTAACATTAAAATAATAAATAAGCGTAATTTTTAGTCCTTTGGCCGAAGGTTCAAGGGACTATTGCCATCACTTAGCGTCTGCCGTTAGCTGCCGTATCTCAGAAACCGTTCAGCAACTTTTTCTCTAATTTTGCATAGACATTTCTTAGGGCACTGTCACTAAGCACGAGAAATATATATTTGATTGAATCATTTTAAGGGCTCCTAGGGCCACCAAGGACCCCAAAACTGGTGAAAATGTAACATTTTGCCTATTTTTTCAAAAACTGTTCAGCAACTTTTTCTCTAATTTTGCATATACATTTCATGTGGTAGTGTCACTTTACACAAGAAATCTGTATTTAATTGAATCATTCTAAGGGCACTTAATGACCCCCGAAAAAGGCCCCAAAACTGGTAAATTTTGCAAATTTTTTCAAAAACCCTTACGTAACTTTTTCTCTAATTTTGCATAGACATTTTGTATGGTAGTGCCACTATACACAAGAAATCTGTATTTGATTCAATCATTCTAAGGGCTCCAAATGTCCCCTAAAATGCTAATTTTTGTAACTAAATGCTCTACTGTAGTAGTAGCTCTAGCAGGCTTCCAGTCCTTTTGTTCAACTAATCCCTTTTCCCACAATATCTGTCACACCTCACTGTGGCTGGCTGGGTAAAGTGTGACTAATCTCACTGTGGCTGGTGGTAGGAAGTATGACTAATCTGTAATTGGTCACTGGCAGAGGCTTGGGTCAACAAACACAGCACTTTGTACCTGAAACAGAACACTATTCCCCTTCCCAAAACATCTGTCACATGCGGAGTCTGTGTCTTGTATGGATATATATTTTTATGCAGTTGTTTTATATAAGCAGAAAGTTAATTGAAATTAGTTATTCTTAGGCCACAGAAAAGTAATTCCCGGTTTCTCATCGATGCATGTATATATTAAAAAATATGTGCCACAACATTTTATTTTCTATTATAATTATTCCTCTAAACGCAAGACGTGGTGCAATAAGTGAACAGTAAACCAGTAAACATTTTACTTCCATCATAACCCTTAATGATGTGTAACTATGATTCACCAAAAAAACATTTGATTAATAATTACCTACAGGGTTGTTTGATTTATGCCGGGCCGAAACTGTTTCTGCAAAAAACATTTGATTAATAATGACCTACAGGGTTGTTTGATTTATGCCGGGCAGAAACTGTTTCTGCCTGGCAGAAACAGCAACAATAGGAAATACATGCCATTGATAGGCAAACGTGTTCTTTTTATAGAAAATGTCAGTTTCTCTCTGTACCTGTCTATGTATGATAACCATTTGTCTGCCATGCTCACAATAAACATCACATGAATGATAAAAGGAAGATCAGCCACTTAACTTGTGGATTATTATTATTATAAAACTGCTCAGCTACTGCTTGGTGGACAGTAAGCTGCAATTGTCTTTGAGTTTGTTTACATTTTGACAAACTACTATTATATAGCACTAATTTTTGAATGAATCACATTTTGAGAATGCATGTCATTGTTTGTGGTGTAACTTTTGTATGCTACATTTTCTGCTGCTACAAGTTGCGTTCGTCTGAAAGATTATTCAATTACCTATCCAATGATAATAAATATGTTGTGGTGTTGGAAATATATAGCTTTGGTATATTGTACACGAGGGTTGTGATAAGAAACTATTGGACATTGCGACAGTCCAGAAAGACAGTATGAGATGTGTCACTCAATATATGAAGTGTGACTTTGAGATACTTCATTTTGTAGTGCTATGGGTTATGATGGGCCTCTCCATTAGCTCCCTATATATTTATATGAAATATATCATTGTGTCATTAAAATATTTCAGAACAGGCTAACGCTAAGCTGCAACTGTCTTTGAGTTTGTTTACATTTTGACAAACTACTATTATATAGCAAAAATTTTTTAATTGGCACAACTAATGCTAATATATCCCACAAAATGACTTCTACAGGAAACAACGTTGGTGTAAATTATCATCTCATTATTCTTACTGACAAACACCTGTAAGTTAGGTGAGTAACACCTTTGAAGTTCTGACAGCAGGACACCGCCTTCGGTGAAGTCGAGACAAAAGTTTGACAAAGGCTTCAAGTTCAAACGGTCTATCACCGTCCAGCTGACCCATTTTATATTTTCTTTAGACTACCTTTTACTCTCAAATAATCTGTCCTCTTAATTTTATACATAAAGACATAATCTAGCAAAACTTTATACATTTTTGTAGCAGCACATTTGTACTTCCAGTGTATCATATATTTATCACTTGTTGTGTATTACACCCAGCTGTGGAGCTAAGATTCTCTGCCTGCTATTGTTTGATGGAAACTGTGACTAATCTGTAATTGGTCACTGGCAGTAGCTTGTTTCAACAGACAGCATTAAGCCACTAGTTGCCTGTAGGTTTTAAACTGTGTCAAACAGTGAGTCTACCTTTTGCTCTCAAATAATCTGTCCTCTTACACATAAAGACATAATCTGGCATAACTTGATAAGTCTGTGTAGCAGCACATTTGTACTTCTAGTGTATCATTGCAACAGAACATACATATTACATACTGTGTGCCACATTTGAATGTTGTGCATGTAATATTTCCATGCAATCCATTTGCATATATATAATTTCAACAGCCGTTTTCTTCATTTTCACATTTTGACCCCTACCATGTTCAATGCTCATATACTTTTTGAAACTGTAAAGCACCCTACCAAACCTTTACAAGGATGTAAGAAAACAATGTTACATTTTTCTGACTGATCACTCATTTGGTCAGCCGGGGTCACATATAGACGTATTAGTCCAAAGGACTTCAAGGCCACTTGGGCCATTTTTTATAAGTTAATACTACTTTCGAATCAACTTTAAACGTTGGTTATATCGAGACAATTGATCAACTGAATAGTTAAATGTTATTTGTTTTTAGAATATTGATAACGACGAGTAAGTATACTGTAAGTGTAGCCATTTAGCGGATAACATTTAAAAGGCGGCTTCAGAACCAGACTCTCTTCCCGGTGAAGTCACGCAGCCAGGCAAGAGTTGGTTAAGCGAGACTAGACAAATGTGACCTGAATAGCGAGGTGGCCGTATTAATGGGACTAATATCTTATACGTTTCCATATAACAGTATGTGGAAATAATTGGTGACTGTTCTAGGGTGACCTTAATTGTGAGGTGGCTGTATTATTGAGGTGGCTGTAAAATGAGGTTCCACTGGACTACAGTAATGTTCATGAAGTGAGGCAATTTAGAGTAAACAAAATTGTCCAGATATTATAATCTGCAAATACAAAACAAGAATCAATGCTTCGTTTTTGAAAACGTATCTTCTTAATGTTGTTGTTATGTGGCATGATGGTCTCGGCAGTAGAGTGCCGGAATGTCAGTTGAGGGGATCAGGGTTTGAATCCTACTAGTACTACTGACTGCCATTACGAAAGATGGGAATTTTGTTCACCCTACGTTGCCTGTGTCTTTTGGAAGAGACACTATAAGCCATTGATCACTTCTCCCTTGCAAAAACCTATAGACACTAGTGGACTCACTAACTCTAGAGAATGAAAACTGAATGAAATTGAATTTGCTATGCTTGTTGTCTGTGTTCAGGCTGACGTGATGAGTGTGGAAGACATAAACACGGTGATGACAAGTGGATTGGGGATGAGATATGCCTTCATTGGACCTTTTGAAACAATGCATCTCAACGCCAATGGTACAAAATTCGGCTGTGTGCAAAGTGCCCAATGCAACCAAACATATAATATTTTATTAATGTAGGATTATTTTGAGGAAAATAAGCTGGATATTGAAAGATGATAATATAAGGTCTGCCAAAATTAGAAAATTGATGGTACATGACCTAGACAGCTATTTTTGGTTTGGATGATAGTACATGACCTAGACAGCTATTTTTGGCTCGGATGATGGTACGTGACCTAGACAGCTATTTTTGGCTTGGATGATGGTGCATGACCTAGACTGCTAATTTTGGCTTGGATGATGGTACAAGACCTAGACAGCTATTTTTGGCTCGGATGATGGTACATGACCTAGACAGCTATTTTTGGCTCGGATGATGGTACATGACCTAGACTGCTAATTTTGGATTGGATGATGGTACAAAATAAAAATTCGGCTGTGTGCAAAGTCAATGCCCTGCCCAATGCAACCAAACGTAGTATTTGATTAATTTTGGATTATTTTGAGGAAAATAAGCTGGATATTGAAAGATGATATTATAAGGTCTGCCAAAATCAGAAAATTTATGGTACATGACCTAGACAGGTATTTTTGGCTCGGATTGTGGTACATGACCTAGACTGCTAATTTTGGCTTGGATGATGGTACATGACCTAGACTGCTAATTTTGGCTTGGGTGATGGTACATGACCTAGACAGCTATTTTTCGCTCGGTTTATGGTACATGACCTAGACAGCTATTTTTGGCTCGGATGATGATACAAGACCTAGACAGCTATTTTTGGCTCGGATGGTGGTACATGACCTAGACAGCTATTTCTGGCTCGGATGATAGTACATGACCTAGACAGCTATTTTTGACTCGGATGATGGTACATGACCAAGACAGCTATTTTTGGCTCGGATGATGGTACGTGACCTAGACAGCTATTTTTGGCTCGGATGATGTTATATGACCTAGACAGCTATTTTTTGGCTTGGATGCAGAATAGGTTTATGTGATTTAATACCCGGTGTGCTATAGCTGGTCACGTTTGTGTTGACGTTTGGTTTGTCCTTATAGGCATACAGGACTACCTTAACCAGTATGGCCCCGCCTTGGCAGCAGTGATCGACACGTTCGGGCCACCTCCATCGTGGAGTAGTTCTAGTGACACTGCGCAGAAGGTACACAAACAGGTAAACATCTATTAGATCCGCCTAAATTGACCATCCATCATGTGAACTATAATAACAATAAGCACATATAGAGCGCCGTATATCTGCTCCAAGGAAGTGACAATAGTATAATATAAGTAAAATATGTTAAATGAGCTAAAACATATTAAATGGAAAGATAAAAGAAAATTATATGATTTAAGAGTAGCACATAAAAGTTATATAAAATGTATGTTAGATACACCTGAGTAAATTATAGTATAGTATATAAAAAAGAATAAGCTAAATGGATTAACTGGTTAATACGTAAAATAACAATGCTTAAATTAATTATATATATAAGTTAATTAGAAATAAAATGAATCATGATTACATGTATTGAATGTCTAGATTATTGAAATGTCACTGGTGCAGACTGCAAACTATTGCCTAGTAATAAGGTGACAGTATTATTAAATAGTTTAAACAGGGGATTTATCATGAAGACCAAGCAGACCATACGGATAGATGAGTATATCATTTATTTTGTGTAATCTAAAATGTAGAAAAAAAAAACCAACTGGGAATTGCAGTAAAATTTATACACCTCACCTGAGCACCGGGTTAGTGCAATCACACCATGTACTCTTTACATGTGATGTGTCTTTTATCTTGCTTGTAGTTGTTTCCATTCTCGGAATGTGAAATGATATTGAAAGATGATGGAGCGTTACATTTTCCCAGCTTCTCTTAGCAAATCTCCTATGGTGTTCTCCATTGTGTAACCTTGCCTTACTGACCGGGGTGTGACCCTGCTTGGTGACCGCTGCCCTGGGAAAGCTGATCTAAAGGCCTTCCAAGACGGTAGATGCCCCACTTGTGCAATGAGGTTACGAGTTCAGTAGCAATAAGGACACAAACATCAGTACTTAAGATCTGATATATAATTACTTATTTAGTTATGTCGTCCACTTAGCGAGCGTGGTGACATGGCGAGCTGTTTCCCAAGTTTTTTGTCTGTCATTGTGGCAGCCAGACAAGTCCCCCTGAGGCCGGTGTCCATCTCGATGGTGTCTCTTAAGGTCATGTTAGGGCGACCTCTTCTCCGATGGCCCTCGGGTCTCCAAAGGTGAACTTGGTTAGCTATTTCGTCGTGGCGCATCACATGCCGTGCCAGATGTAGACGCCGTGGTAGACTGCCATACAGCTCCTGGTTGGTGATGTGATCACGCCAGGATACATTCTATATTTTATGTTGTAATCTGGTGTAGGATCCGTCAAGTGTTTTCTCTAACGTTTGTGTCATTGTCGACGATTGACATCCGTATATGAGGATTGGTTCAACTGTGGTCATAAAGATGTTTAATATGGTGTTTCTGTGTACTGACAAGCGCCATACATTATCCTGTGCATGTGCTTTTGCCCAAGCCTGGGCTGATATAATATATATAAATAATTACACAGTAACTCTACTGATTACTGATTACATTGTAGCTTGGCATTATATGGAAAAATGAGGTAAGACTGTTGTTTTAGTGGCAATTGAGGCTAATCTACACCTTTACCCCTGACCAGATGACAGAGAAGGTTCCCCTCGAGGCGCTGGAGGCGAGGAGACAGTGGAGAGACCAGGGTCTGGCCGAACTTGCTCGACTCAAGGCACACATGGAGGGAGAAACTCACGACACACAGTCCGCTGCACAGTGATCACAGGATCACAGTGATAACGGATCACAGTGATCACAACGATCATAGGAGCACAGTGCTCACAGAGACCACAGGGATCGTTTGTGATTAGAGTTATAATTATCACAGTGATCGCAGTGATCACTAATTATTGTGATCGCATTTATCAGTTATCGCAGTGATCACAATGATCGTTGTGATCACATTTATTGCAGTGATCACAGTAATTATTGTGATCACATTTATAACAGTCATTGCAATAATTACAATGATCACATAATTCCGTTTGATCACCTTTATTACAGTTATTGCAGTGATCACAGTGATTACAGTGATCACAGTAATCATTGTGGTGACATCAATTATTGCAGTGATTATAACAATTGCAATAAGTAATCAGTGATCACAACGACATCAATGGACATAGTGATTGCTGTGATCACATTTATTGCAGTATCACAGCAATCATAGAGATCACAATATTCGCAGTGAACACAGTGATCAATATGTGAGAACCGTTTTTTTTATACTGATCTGAAATAACATATATTCAGTGGTAGCGTAACATGCGGCAAAATAAGTACAATATAATTATACGTCCGGTCAGCTTATCTGCTTGAGATTAACATATGTATTATTAATGTATCATATTTGATATATCCGGTAGGTTCTGGCTTGGAATATACTGGTTGAGCGATAGATTGGCATACCAGGAAAAATATGCACTAGTATATTTGTTTGAATAACAACAATATAATAAATCACGTGTACTGATCAGACTAAGGCTTTATTATTCCTAGCGTCGCATATACGACGTAATAATTATGAGCAATATCATATATATATATATATAATTATATATATGGTGCCCTTCCAATACTCGTCTAGTTCGTCTCTCCACAGTCTCGCCGGTTTTCCTCTAGATCATTTCCCTTCGTAAGGTCTCCAGGTTGTGAGTAATACGCGATGTCCATCGGTTATCTCGTAGTCTGCTGATGTGCCCTGCCCAGGTCCACTTCTGTCTTCAGATGTGTTCTGTCACGTCTATGACCTCTTATCCAGATGTTTGTTTTTCTCTCCCGACATGTGATTTTTAACATACTTCTTTCCATCTTTGTTTGTGCGGCTGCTAGCTTGTTCTTTGCCTGGATGGTGAGTGCCCATGTTTCCGCGTCAAATGTCATCACTGGAAGTACGCATGAGTTGAAGACTTGTCTCTTCAAGCAGGTTCCAAAGTTACCATTGAAGATGTTGTGGTGTTTGGCGAATGCTGTCCAGCCGGCGGTGATCCTTCTTTGAATCACCTTGTCTTCGTTTTTGTCTCTGCTACTGTGTCGCTGTCCCAGATAGACGTAGCTTTCAACGTTCTCTATCTGCGTCGTGTTGATATATATCGACAGGGTGACACCATAACGTCCAAGCTGTTTACGGCAATACACGAAATTCCGAAGACTGACCTGGGAAACCAGAGGCTTGATGATAGACGGAGAATACCTCAGCCATCTTTGCTTCGCCGACGACATACTCATATGCGCTACTACACCGCAAGAACTACAAAACATGCTGCAGGAACTAGCCGATGAAAGTGAAAAACAAGGTCTAAAGATGAACATCTCGAAGACAAACGTGATATGCTAGAAAATTACAAACCAATATATATATATATATATATCTCGTAGACAAACGTGATATGCTAAAAAATGACAACCCAATATATATTGGTTTGTCAGTAGAATTAGGTGCGCCATGGTGTAGATGGGAAATAAAAAATCGTTCATCCATGAGGGGTACTTAATTTCCGGTAAATCTGCACCATTTTGTTCCACGAACGGGCTACTCTCATGTCTCAGCTTGTACACGCGACGCAGCATGGTATCTCGACTCGGCCAGATCACATCGTTATAGTAGATAATACCTTGATACTGCACACTCATCTCGGCCAGAAGGTATTGGAAACTGCTGATGTTTTAGGTTACTAGCGCGAACGAAGTTCACGATCGTCACGATGACGCACCTTACATTCAGCATTGCCATTTACTTTCCACACATACTTTTTAGGGTGACTGAGGGGAAACAGCTTCTTCCGACCATGGAAGATGCAACACCGTGGGCCGCATTGTGTACAATCTCGCATTCAGCCCGCGGGCTGCATAGAATAGTTCCGCGGGCCGCAGGTTTCCGACACCTGATGTAAACATTGAAACATTAAAAGCAGGAGAAGATACCATCTCGAAGACACTAGCTAAGCTGTATACTAAATGCTTATCGGAACGACGAATACCCACCGCATGGAAGAACGTAGAGATGTTGATAATCTTCAAGAAGGGAAATAAGAAAGACTTAAAGAACTACATACCGATATGTCTGTTATAAAACATCTACAAATTACTCACTAAAATACTAACGAATAGGTTAGAGAAGACGCTCAACGAAAACAAACCGTGAGAGCAAGCAGGATTCGAAAGCACGTACTCAACGACAGACCACATCCACGTCATAAAACAACTGAAGGAGAAGTGCCGAGAATATAATACAATGTGTACTCCGCTCAGGATCGCGTTCGTTGACTAGAAGAAGGCTTTCGACTCAGTGCAAACTCAAGCAGTACTGAACTCGCTTCAAGAACAGGGGGTAGAATACATGAAATACATCTACACCAACAGCTCGATGACAGTCCAGCTACACAAAGAAAGCAACAAGATCAAGAGAGGAGTACGATAGGGTGACACCATATGTATCGCCCAAGCTGTTTACGGCAACACTCGAAAGCATATTTCGAAGACTGGCCCGGGAAACCAGAGGCTTGAGGATAGACGGAGAATATCTCAGTCACCTTCGCTTCGCCGACGACATACTCGTATGCACTACTACACCGCAAGAACTACACAAATTGCTGCAGGAGCTAGCTGATCAAAATTAAAAACAAGGTCTGAATATGAACATTTCGAAAACAAAAGTGATGCAAGAAAACAACACAACAATATGTATCAACAACACGCAGGTAGAGAACCTTGACAGCTACATCTACCTGGGACAGCGATACAGCATCAGAGATAAAAACAAGACAAGGAGATTCAAAGAAGAATCACCGCCGGCTGGACAGCAATCGTCAAACACCGCGACATCTTGAAGGGTACCTTTGGAACCTGCTTGAAGAGATGTCTACAACTCATGCGTACTTCCAGCAATGACATATGGCACGGTAACATCGACACTCACCAACCAGGAAAAGTACAAGCTAGCAGCCGCACAAACAAATATGGAAAGAAGTATGTTAAAAAAAATCTTAGACGTGATAGAACAAATCAGAAGATAGAAGTGGACCTGCGCAGGGCACATCAGTAGGTTACGAGATAACCGGTGGACATCGCGATTCACTCACTACCTGGAGACCTTACGAAGTGAAACGATCTAGAGGAAGACCGGCGAAACGGTGGAGAGACGAACTAGACGAATATCTTACTGGAAAGGCACCACCTGCATGGCAGAGGATAGCGCAAGACAGGCAAATCTAGAAACGACATGCTGAGGCCTTCGCCCAACCACGGGACACTACGGCTGCTGAATGATGATGATGATGAAGATGATGATGAATAGAATGTCATCCTCAAGGTTCCGCCTTTGTACTTCCACATAGATTTCGCCACATCCGGTACAAAATAGGTGGCAGTAGCAACGCTAATCGACTGCCCTGACAGTTGGTGTACCATTGTTACACAATTACAAATGTCCAGGTTCTTTGAAAAAAAGGACAGGTTCTTAGAAAAAAATACCATACATACCATGTTCACAATTATAATAGTAGTACTCTACTGCTCAATGTGTGTTCATAATTGTTAGGGATTCGATTTGTAGCATGGTAAACCGTTTATTTAAATGAATGAGTAAATCTCAATGATTGGGCAAGAAAAAAGGTCATGTGAACAACTAATCATGGCGACGCCCATGATCTCACCTTTAGTTCGTGTTGTCTGGAATAATCCGCGTATGTCTTTTATCTGGCATTCGGCGAAAGGAAGTAGAGATGATGCAAACCAAACACAGACATTGGGTGAATCGAAGGATGCTACACCAACCAATACGACAAATTCGTCGGAGGAGACAGTAACCTACCAAACCCAAGGTCACGATCCATAATTGTCCACGTCACATATCAGCGACGGTGGTGAAATAATGTTCTGAAAAAGGCTTTTGAGATGTTCGAGAAAGTTACGTCTGAAAGATCGATTCCTACTGATAAGAAACCAGAATAAGCAAGTTTTTCCACATTGTTGCGGCAGTCAAAGCTTATGGAAATTGGCGACCCGGATGAAATATTAGTTTCAGGGAAGGAAGTCTGAAGGTGTGGATGACGGCCTATACATAGATTTCTTTGGCAAATTTCACTGTGTATGCGGACGACCCAAGTCGAGAGCACAGTACGTAATGTCAGCATTCGCAGTAACTTATCAATCTATTTTGCCTCATTTTTGCTGTGAAGTTAATTACGACTTGGGGATCTGGAGTTGTCATCCCATTTGATTTGTTTTAATAATCTAAGACTTAATAGGTAGTTTCCACGTTTTAGTATTGCAATGCGCCTCTGAATAATCATAATTACCAGATTTATGTCGCAGAACAATGCTATCAAGTTATTATTATTTATTCAAACCAATTTTAGACTTAATATAGATTATAATAATTTAGTGCTAATGTATTACTTAGTTTGATGAATCTATCATATTGTATGCAGGGTATTACCGTCATCCTTCCGTGCATTCACGTACATTGCCATACTTTTATCATACAGCAGTGCAGAACTTGGGATGGGTTTCCGGGCAACCCCAATCCCCCCTGGGTACGCCCCTGCTGTACGTTACCGTGTGGATCATACAATAGTGACGAATTTTGGGGGGTTTCCGAGCAACCAAAAAAACTCCCTGGGTACGCCACTGAAGGCGGTAATCATGTGCCACTTGTTCACTTGCTGTAAGTGAATACTCATTCATTTTATTCCATATAATAAATTTATTTTATTAATCCAAATTCAAATGTTTTCCTGTATCAGTCAGACCTTTATTTTGGTACATATCTTGTACTTCGCAAAAAAATAAAGTTACTTGGGATAGGCTAAGTGTCTGAATGAGTTTCCAGTAATTGAAATTTGTAATATGTTTCTGGATAGATTATGGAATTTGTGTTAACAAATGCATGCTCACAATCATGTTACATGATTTGTTAATAATTAATTCTTAACAATTACTGAAGTATTATTCAAAATTAAAATTTAAAAATAAATTAAAATACAAAAATACTACGTTTCTACAAAGACGATTTGCTAATGCAACATTTACAGTATTCGACAGAGCGCATCACACATGTCTTCCAATGGTTAACAGCGCTACGTTTTCACATCCTCGCATTGTATGGAAGTTAGTTGAATCAAACTCATAACTGACTTCACCGTACCACACAGTGCAGATACTCGTCCGATTCGCGCACCAGTTCCAAGACGAATCCCTCGAGTTCCAGAAGTCCCAATAAAATTACCCATTCAACCATTCTGACGAGCCGCTGCACGTTATTGTGTATTAAAATACCTAGCTATATCTACTTCCAAAATCATCGGAGCTCATCCTCGCAAGCCAGGGCTGTTTGCCATACAAAACTAGCCCTGGCAGATCTCCTACGCGAAGTGCGGTAGTTACCTGAGTAGTAATTGACTTCGCCAATCGCGACTGCGTCACCCGTGAGAACAGCGCAAATACCCGCCCCAATTTGAAGACGAATAAACGACTTCTGGGAATCCCAATATAATGACCCGTTCGCCTATTAGCACGAGCAGCTGAACGGTACTGTGTATTCGAATAATTGCTTATACTTCCTAAACATTGCATATAACACGAGCCACGGTTGGTTGAAATGAGTTTTATTATAACCACCTGAGTTGCCGCCAACCACTGATATAGTGAGCGATTTCATAGGCTGGGCTTAAATTCAGAGTTTCGCAAAGCGATCAGGGGGAACTGCTGCCTGGCACTGACGTAATCAGCAGCAGCGACCCCTGGCGCCCAAGGATGGAGCTTGCTAGCAAGCGATGTTATTGGCTGAGCTTATCTTCTGAGTTTCCCCAGGGCGATCTGCCAGGAGGCGCCATCTTCGTGCTCCGAGGGCGCTGCTGATTACATCGATCGGTCTAGGGCCCTTTAACAAGTCTGTACAGGGACTCTACGTTAGTCTCAGTACCCCCTGGCAGATCACCTTGCGAAACTCTGAAGTAGCCCCTGATATTTAGAGTCTTAGGGTGTATTTTGGCGAGTCTCAGTAGGGTACGTGCAACTTAAGGTTTTTGGAGAGCCTCAAGGTGGGTTTTTTGGAGAGCCTCATGGGGAGGAAATTGAGGTTTTTGGAGAATGATTACTTGCCAGAAATATATAAATCATAATTGATTACATTCATATTCTAAGTTATCATACATTTCAATAGTAATCATAACTGATTACATTTATGGTGTAATCACCTCACCCTTGGCATTGGCTTTATATCAACTATGACTTCTCAACTCAAGTTTATTTCCAGCATATATAAAGATAAGCAGTACACAGCTGGTGTTTTGAAAGACACAACTTGATAATAAATATCAAATTCAATAAATATATGAATCAAATTCAGTAAATAATTATCAAATTTAATAATCCAGTGAATAAAAGGACACGTACAAATGCAGTCAATTAAGATTACTCTTAAAATGTAAGAGTACGATTACTGAGAAAATGTGTGTAATCAATTGTATTTACTTGTGCATGTAATCATGATTACACTAATACCTTGGTCACTATTTGTACATCTTTTACAACTCTCTGGTTGGCACCGTATGTCTATAGGATAACATACCAACAGCTGCAGCCATGTCTGACGTATCCGGTGTACCCATATTTGACTGCTTGCATTGTAGTTGGAACCTAGGCAACTTTTAAGCAGGGCAACAATCACACACAATTATTATTACAGAGAAATAGTATTCCATATACTGTATGCTACAAACACAATCTGAGCAAAAATAACACCCATAAAATGTTAACTTATTATTCTTGGCAATACGAGCTACCTGTGTAATATGGTATGTTTAATGATTCACATGTGGGAGCAAACAGAAAATTGAGCCAAATGAAATAAACAATGACATATGGCAAAGAAGAGTTTTATTTTATAAATTAAGATGATTTGTATGTATGCAACAATTCCAGCAAATACAAACCATGTATAATACAATGTCATAATATTGTGTAAAATGTAATGGTTTGTTTTATCGTTATTTTATTTTTTTAACATGTATTAGAAATACCGCAAATAGTAGATTGTATCCGTTTTTCGTATTTCAAATATGAAGAAAAAAACGAACATTATTTGCTTTTTTCCTTTTTCGTTCGCCAATTTCAAAACGAAAAAAGAAAAGACGGCATATACACGGACCTTCATGGAACTATCATTCCAGTGCCTAAAATTCCACGTGCTATTCACATGAAAGACTCGTCCAGTGGCACTTGCTTCTTGCCAATGCATGGAGAGGATTAGTTGCGCTCACCTGACTACGTCGGTGGCCGATCGCATAGACTCGCTGCAGTTCGCCTGCAGGGCTAGAAGAGGTGTCGAGGAAGCTACTCTGACTCTTGTAGATCTCACAGCTGGTCATTTAGATAAAGTTGGTACTTCTGTCAGAGTTCTTTTCATGGATATATCCGCTGCTTGTCAAACTATTCAACATCATGTTTTGATTCAGAGACTGTTAGACTTAGATGTAAATTCTGATTTCGTTTTGTGGATAAGACAGTTTCTGTGCGATCGGCCACAGAGGGTCAGTCTTAATGCCCGAATGTTTGCCAAATCTGTACCGTCTTATAAGATTGTTGTGAACACTGGAGCCCCTCAAGGGTGCGTTCTCTCTCCCGTACTTTTCTCACTGTATACAAATGTTATCAGATGTAATGACCCGGTTCTTACCCTTTTGAAATACGCAGATGAAATGGCTCTTGTGGGTTATCTGAAAAATGACTTTTCCATTTGTTAATACTTTCTTCAGATTGACATGTTGAATACAATGTTTAAGGACAGTCTTCTTGAATTAAATGTAGGGAAAACCAAGGAGCTTGTCCTTGGCAACAGCAGGGGAAGAGAGGCAGGAAGGCCAGTAGTGATAAACCAGAGGAAGGGGGAGAGGGTGGACAGCAAGGGAAGAGAGGCAAGAAGGTCAGTAGTGACAGACCGGAGGGGTGGAGAGGGTGGACAGCAGAGGAAGAGAGGCAGGAAGGTCAGTAGTAATAGACCAGAGGGGGTGGAGAGGGTGGACAGCAGGGGAAGAGAGGCAAGAAGGCCAGTAGTGATAGACCAGAGGGGGTGGAAAGGGTGGACAACAAGGAAGAGAGGCAGTATGGTGAGATGTGACAGACCAGAGGGAGGTGGAGAGGGTGGACAGCAGGGGAAGAGAGGCAGGAAGGTCAGTAGTGACAGACCAGACCA